>JAUCRC010000013.1:2317500-3517500 GCA_032399595.1 Tetragonula carbonaria
TTCGTTCTCCCAATCGGAGCAAAAAATGTATTTCGTGAAAGGGGCGCTTTTCGTCGACGAAAAAGTGAGAAAGAGGGGGTGAAAGGGAGTAGAGTGGAACACGCAAGTAGAACGACGCTGTTCCTAAAAGAAAGAAACAAAAAAAGAAAAAAAAAAGAAAGAAAGAAAGAAAAAAGAAAAAACAAAACATAACATCGAGATCCACTCGTCGCGTCGTTCGCTCGTTTAAATCGTTGATTCGTGATTCGTCGGTATCTGCGGGCTGGTCAGCACAGATCGCGATCGACGAGAGCGAACGCGCGATCTTTCGTTTTCTTCCTTTTCTCGCAGGACAGGACGTTATATTTGCGACCTCGTGCGAAGATCATAAAATGCAGTCGTACCAACCGACGTTTTTGGTTTTTCTTTCAATGTGTCGGTACGAGTTTTGCGCGTGTTCGTTGCGAATCCTCTTCTCGAACGTTGGTTCGCGCAGTCGCGATCATAGAAGGGGGTGGAAGAAAACAAATAAAAAGATCGTGTTGTAGTTTTAAAACAAGTGGGTGTAGTTTCGTGTTCATTTGTTCGTTCGCTCGTCTACGTGTGTTCTTTCACCTCGACACGCTTACATCGTAACGTATCGTTTCTTCCCAATTTCATTTCCTTTCAGTTGTTTCCCTTGTGATCAGCGAGTGATCGACACGAGTCCGGATTGTGCAGAACGCGGATGATGAGTTTGGATTCGCTGATCGTGTGGATCGAAAGTATCGTGGCGTGGAGAACAAATGATGCACAGACTGACCGTAAAACAGCACATAATCAATAATAATCAGTAACAGTGGAAATAATAAGTGATAATAACAGGGATAAATACAGTGATGACCAGTATATAAGAAGAGAGAAAGAAAGAGAGAGAGAGAGAGACAGACAGACAGAGAGTTGATGAGTTTCGTGAGTTAAAGAGAAGAGTTCAAGAAGCCATTCGTTTAGTATCAAAAGCTTTCGTTGCAGCAGTCGCGCCAAGCGTGAAGCCGCAGTTTCTTGTTAAAAGCTCGTAATAAAAAGGCTCGAAAGATCGATCGTTGTTTCTTTCTTTCTTTTTGTTTTGTTTTGTTTTTTTTTCAAATTTCTTTCGCCTTCTTTCAGCGGTTCGGTAGCAATATCGGTGTGTTAGTTCGGTCAGTGAGGAGCCCTCGTGTGACGAAGCAGGAAGAATCTCTCGGTTTTTCACTTTCTTTTTTTTTTCCACTTCCATCGCATTATCGATCGTAGATTAGCTTCAAAGGTGTTCAAGGGTTTCAAAGGCTTGAGAATTTTTTGTCGAGAAAATAAAAGAAAAAAAAAAAGAACAAAGGATCAGATGGAAAGGGTGGAAGGAGTTAATAACATTCGTCGCGGTGATCGAGAAGTGTCGAACAGAATTGGTTCGAGGCTTGCTGACAAACTCATCTTTATTGGCATCTAATTCTCAAGAGCTTCTCTGTTCTCGATCTATGTATGTACAATAGTTCGATCGAGTCACGCATCTCATTGTCGGACATTGTTCGTGCACAGAAAGCGTACGTATATACATAATAAAGAAAGTTTCGTTTACCAGTGTGTGAACTTAAAGAATATCGTTTCACGATCACAGTTCGAATCTGTTCGTGTCTATTTCCTTGGTACGTATGTACAGTTTTCCTTGTGCCTCCAAGTGACTGTCGATAACGAAGTGATAAAGTAAAATCGTCGAGCGACCAGGACGCAGAAAATCATAGGAAAGAAACAGAAACCATCGCGAAACCAATACGATTGAAATGAGGACGAGAACAGAAAAGAGGGGAAAGAACGATCGAGTGATGAGATCAGAGTCTGGTGAGATCTGCTCTCTCGTTTTCTTCGCACCTAATAAAAACGCAGCGGCTGAGTCACCGGATTGATGGATTGAAATCTTCGTATTCGAAAAGAAATACAGAGAATCGCGGGAAACAACGAGTCATCGTATCGTGTCCCTCCGATCCGGTTCTACAACGCAATGGAAGTCAACGAAACGAAAGTCTCTCGCAATTTGTCATCCGTCGAGCGACAGTTGTGATTAATCGTTCTCTAAGATTCAATTTCGGTCAGGGTCTTCGAGTCTCTGTAAAACCGACGTGGTGGTCGCTGGCCACCACTCGGAAGTTGAATTTAAACGCGTGATCCTCGAGAAGAACTGAAACGAGTCCAAACTCCTTCCACGACTCCAAATCTTTCGACGAAAGGGGAAATTTCGCTCGGAGGGACGAGCCGAATTGCATGATATTCTCGAAAGTTAAAAAGCTCAGTCGTGGAAGGAATTCGAGTGTTTTTCGAATTTCGAGAACTCCTTCGAGTTTGAACGAACAAGAGGAACGTTTGCAAAGTGATTCTGTCAGAATAAAACGTTCCCTTTGCGTACAAATGCGTACACTTTCCTCGTGATGGATTTTCAAGATCGCTTCTCCTGAACGTTCCTCGTTCCGCGATCAACGAGATCGGCACGTGCAACGAAAAAACGAGAAACGAGTTCCATCTCAACTACTTGGTCCATTCCCACGAAAAGGAACAGAGAAAAAGGGAGGAAGAAAAAAAAAGGATCAAACGAACAGGTCGATACGTCGATAAATGCGTTTCGAGGAGAACAGCAGGCTGGTTGGGACAAGGATTGTTTCGGATGTCGGGGCGATACAACTGTTTGTTCGCGCACAGAAACGCGGACAACAGTCGAGGAGATATCGATCAATCGTCGAGATCGACAGCCGCATACTCAGCCTCTTTCTCGAGGATAGAAAAGAACTAGGATCGAAATGAAATTTCTACCGATCTACGACGCGAAAAGACTCGGTCGTTGTCTTCTCTTGACTGATCGGGCGAGACAGGCGAAAACAACGTCCACGAAACTCAAACTGAAACTGAAGCAACGCGAGAGGGAGATGAAAGTGGTTGACAAAAGGGCGGCGAAGGGGGAGAGGCAAGGAGGGAGCAAAACACACGTTTAGAGACCTTGTCGAACTGTGGGAAAAAATCAGGCATCTAAACGACACAGAACAGCAAGCAAAACGCAAACGTGGGGAAGGGGAAGGGGGACGAGACGTTCAACTGGATCAGAGAGAAATTTGCTTGGGCGGTATACCAAAGAGTAGGTAGGTTCTTAGGACGAGTATGTAGGGCTGAATGGAAAAAAACAAAACGTGGGTGGTACACACTGAACACGGGCACATCGGCAAAAGAATGTCGGGCAAGTAGGGTTAATATACACCTATACACTCACAGGCAGACCTACGGTCAATCCAACCAACTTTCTCGTCAGTAGAGCAGCCATATGGATAGCGCGCCGTGTCGAATACCTCAGACCCCCTTCCTTTTGCTCGGTCCTTCATTTCGTAACTCGAGTTCGTAATAATTTCGAAGGCAAGATTTTTTTTTCTTTTTTCATTCTCGATTCTTAATCATCGTGGTGTCTCGCGTATTTTCTTCTTCTGCACGTGGTCATCAGTGTTTCAGTATTCACGAGAAACGTCGCCTGTAATTGGGATTACGAGAGACACGACGACGATCGAGATTATATCGAGAAATCCCCGCACGATATTCGACACGGCTCGGCAACTATACATTAAAAAACGGAAGTACCTAACAGCTGAACGGATCTTTCCAACAAGATTCGACAAAAAAATTCGGGGGAAAAAATATATATATATATATACATGACAAAACCAATGTCATACCAAATCGTTCCCAAGAACTTTCAACAAGGATCGAGCTAGATCGGTGTAACATGGATACTTGGTCTTTCTGGACGTAAGTCCCATTGTTCGTTTTGAAAAAAAATTCGACTCGACCGTCAATTCGGGGATGACTCCATAAATGCTACATGATCCATGTGACACTTTGTATCGGTTAGACTACGGGACTATGTGCTAGCCGGATCAAGAGCTTGTTTCACGTAAATTGAAACGGAGAGAGAACAAGAGAGCTTCTAAGGTTTGATATTCTCTGACTCACTGGTGTGTTTCTCTCTCTCACGTGTGTTCGCTTCTCGAGACGCGCTTTCTATACTTCACGCGCGCTCACGGGACCATCCACACATACACACACACACACACACACAGACAACACTTCGTTCCCGGCGATTTAATTAAATTCGTGTTGTACGTATGTACTATGCAACATCGGGCACATGTCAAGAAATCTGTCACGATGCAAGACATAGACACAGAAACGAACAGAACGAGATTCGTCTATCCTCTATGATATATTTCATTCATCACACGTCATGTCATCACACCTCTATGTGCGTGCAACAACATCGATCACTAAGAAACGAAACTAAAGAAACGAACCAACAACAGATCGAGAGATAACACGAAACAAATCAACGAAAAAAGAAAAAGAAAAAAGAGAGAGAAAGAGAATCGAATTTCGTAACTTAACTGAACGAAAGTCGAAATAAACGAAAGAATCGATCACGATACAGCCACGCTGCGTAAGAAAGCTCTTGATCGGCTTTGCTTTCCTTTCTTTTTTTTTTCTTTTAGACAAAAAATCGGGAGATCTAATCTTTGCATATATATTTTATATATATAAATATATATAAAAAATATATATATATATATAATACATGTGTAGAACTCTGTATGGTATGTAACGTACATGTATCGTCATAAGGCGTGGTGTATGGTGTATCAAACAAGTCAATATCTTCGATACTATAAACTGAAGAAACAAAATGAAAAAAAAGAAAAAAAAAAGGAAAAGAAAGAAAGACTATGAGATCACACGGCAAGACTATGAAAACGTTCTCTCTATAATATACATAGGAAACTTCCAAACCAAACGACAACGAATAGTCAGTCGTAAAAAACGGTCACGATAAACATCAATAATCAATAATCAATAATCGCAACAAAAATTCACTATATATATATATATGTAGATATGATATATAATGATCTAACGCGCGCGCGTGTGTGTGTGTGTGTGTGTGTGTGTGTGCATGTATATATGTATATATATGTATTTATATTTATATACGTAGAAACATTAAGTTTTAAGTTAACGAACGCTTGAATCAAGAAAGGGCATTTGGCCTTGGTTTCGGGGTTACTAGGCAGGCACACCTTGCTGGTTCGGTCTGGTTGGGGCGGTGTCGCCCGACGCTCGTAGTGCCTCTCCGGCTGTTGATAAAGGGGGATCTGGAAACCCATTCGGAAACGTGTTCTCGCAATACGCCTACTACTTGCATTTTTAAAATATGTTTTTTTTTTACTTGTTTTATTTATCTCTCTTTTTTTCTCTCTGCGTGTCTTGGGTTGTGTGTTTTTCTTTTTCTTTTTTTCTTTTTTTCTTCTCTTGGGAGAGTTCGCGAGGCAAAGTCACACTCATTCTTTCGTTTCAATTCTTTCGTTTCTACCTATCATCTTCCCTCTGTTAATAAATAAAACAGTTAGCTGCGAAAATTGAACCGATGAATGGCCCAGTCTCGAAGAGGTTCGATTGCAACTCGTACGTGTTAGAAAACTGCTTGAAATCCGTTTCAAGCGTACTTCGGACTCGACCGACGACTTCTAAAACGAAAGAGAAGTAGAGAAATTTTAAAAAGCGAAACATCGTTTCGCGAAGTATTTTAAGAGCTCACCACCACTCCGTCTCACGCTCAAGTAGGATTAAATCCAGTTCAAATGTAAGTTCGCACTCGACGAAGCTACGGTCAACGGAAAAAGAAAAAAAAAAGAAAAAAGAAAAAAAAGAAAGAAAGAAAGAAAGAAAAAGAAGAATCCATACCCGATCGGTTTCACTCGATCGGTCTCCTATTCACGGAGAAAATTCGCTTTCAAACCCAGCTAAGAGGATCGAGTAACACCCGGACGACCGTGAACTCGTCGTGGCTGGACCATTTCCCCGCGAATCGGAGCCTAAAGTCTAAATCTGCAGTTAATCCCCAGGTGGGTAACTGAACTGGGTACTACGTCGTTGTAAATCAGCTTTAAGCACGCCCAAGTGTGTCGTGTATCATTAGACAGTGCCGTTTTTAGCTAATCCAAACCCGATGCTGCTTGCACGATACACCAAGAATACATATACTCGGATAGAACCCTTCGTGGAAATGGTACTGCGATCTGTTCTATCTCTGCACCGTTTCCCACTGACTCCTGCGAAATCGCTTGATTTTCGGGGGGAAAACGACGTGTGACGAGGAGACAATCTGACGTCCTCGTGGAATGATTGCATTTCCCACGAATTAAACAGAAAACGGAACAAACGCCCACGTTCTCGAACGCCATCGTTCTAGAAATTCTGGACTGCTGGATTTGCGAAGTCGAATTCCGACGAGACGTGACGTGACGTTAATTACGTGATTAATGATTGTTGACGTGTCGGTGTCATCAACTGCGAGCTAAATGGCGTATCGTTGGATCGTAAGTGATTTATATCAACTTGAATCAAAGTTACTTGATTTTCAAACGCTTTATCGTTATCAATCGTTTGTTCAACAAGAGAGATGATAGATATTTAAACTAAAGTGACAAATATAAAATATTCTCCAGTCACTTATGATCCGATGCTATCGAATTAATGATCGAGGACATCTGTAGAGGTGTATTTTCTTTTACGTATCGTAACATTCAAGTCGCAGAGTAGAATTCGTAGGGCATTCGGCCCAGTTCTGACAATTTCTACAATATTCTATTCTAAGTACAACTTTTGAACACACAGATCGAAATTCGATCTCGTTATTTTGTCAGAAATTTTCAGAATTTTTCAAAAAGATAATTTTAACTCAGTTTTAACAAGTTTTAGACAAACTTTTTTTTTTTTTTTTTAATCAAAGTAAAAAGAATTAGATTCACTACAGGTGTCCGAGATGATCGAGCGAGGATGATGACGAGGTTCGTGATTTAATTATTCGCGTCTTTTTTTCTCAAATATCGAGATGATTTCGATCACCGGTTGATCACAGCGATTTCCTACGTTTCTTTAGAGCCGCGTTCGTTAAGACTGAATCTGCGGAGATAGAGTCGAAGACGATTCGATTTTAATACAGCGGCAACGCGAACGACGTTAATCAAGGAAATTACCGGCCGCTTATTTCCTCGGTTTTCTACCTTGAAACTGATCGCGGACTTTATCGCGTTCAACGAATTTCCCGACAGACGATCCTTTCTCGTTAACGAAGTTTCACGACGTTTTAAATGCTTCGTGTACTTTTCAACTTTTTTTCGTATCGATATTACGTACACACCGAATATATCGATTTATTCCCCCAGCTTCAGAATTTGCAATCAGAAAGATCTCGTTGTATAGAAATGTATATTTTTCGAATTTGTCGAAATATTAACATTTCTCAGGGGCAATTCGGGTTGTCGAATTGTCGACTTTCGAGAAGTATCGAATTTCTCAGTGTGTTAACATTTTTCAGAACTTCGGAACTTTATATTTATGTTTCTCGATTTTTTTTTTTTAAATATTGAAATCTCTCAGATGCCTCGAAATTTTTCGAGAACTGTCGAATTTTCGAATATATTTCGAAAGGTATCGAACTTCTTGGAATGTATCGAAATTTTCCGAAATTCTCTTGAAATTTTTACAGTTTCACAGTATATCAAAACAGTTTTATCACGCGAAAAGATACATATTCTAAATACATACGAAACTATTTCTTCTTCGAAATCTTCTTTGAAACAGAGTTGAAAAGCACACGAATCCTCTCGGCGTCGGAGTCGCGACGATTCGAACGAAAAAAGAAACAAAGAAAGAAAAAGAAAAAAGAAAAAAGAAAAAAACCGGGAAAAGATCGGGAATTGCCGCGACGTCGACGTTTCGATCGCGACACGATTTTTCTAATACGAACGGCGCTTTTGTCTGAAGCTAAGAAGATTACAAGGATGGCCTGATTGCGAGACTCTGACGGTGATTGGATCGGCGATCGAAACCACCGCGAACTCGCAAGCCCGCCTCGGCGAATTCTGGCTCTCGTCGAACAGAACGAATAAGAGATCAGGGAAACCTAGATAAAACAAAAGCAGAGGGAGGTGCAACAAGATGTTTCTCAAACGTTTTGCAAGAGCAAAATAACATTCAGACGTACGGCGGCAAGAAGAAGAAGAAGAAGAAGAAGAAGAAGAGGAAGAAGAAGAAGAAGAAGAAGAAGAAAAGAAAGGTTGCTCTCTCTCGAGATTAGACAGAAAGCCTGATTGATTCGTTGGTTCTGTTCGCTGCGCCACGGCTCACGCTAAAGGCAAGACACAATCAAACTGACACAGAGAGGACTTTTAGAAAGAGAATCACACATGAATACAGATACCGAGATGTGTCCATTGTCCACAGTAGCTCATCGATCGTATTCGAATATCAGCGAGAATATGAGCATATCTGAGTATGTACGAGTGTTGTACGAAACGTTTTGACATTCATCGACACTCGGTGGGATCCTCTTTTCAATCACTCGTACGATCAAGGTCGATTGCTTGTTAATTTCACTTGGTAATTTTATCCTACATTTTACTTTATTAATCTTATTCTACGTTGATTCTATTTTTATTCTGTATTAACTCGTGTCTTAATGTGTCTCTCAATATGCATATACGATATTCTAAATTTCACTCCTACAACCATGACTACCAAGTCATGCTTCGTCGTAGAAAAAGCACGACTTTTGTACTCGCGAATGTTCGAATATGTTTCGTGAGTTATTGTATATGAGAAAAAAAAAGAAAAAAAATATAATAAAAACACACACACACATATATATAAATATAAAAAGGAAAAGACAGTTCGGGCAGATCCTCGCCTGGAAATTTCAACCCATCCTTCACATGTATACCCCCTCTCGCTGACGTATTCCTCGATATTCCATTCAGCTTCCTCCCCATTACGTTTTCATTTAACCCATCACGACATTGGCGAGAATTTTTGCCTTGTTTGTCCAGAAAGAGGCGATCTCTCGACGATTTCTGATCACCGGTGTGAAAATTAGGTATCTTCTTTTAGGTCGCAGCTAGTACTCTGTCTATCGCGTGGGATCACGATCTGTTCGTCAGTTTCCTCGTCAGTGTGATGCTTGACCACGGTTACTGTACGTAATGCGTTAACATTCGCGGCTTTGCAGCCACGCGAGGACGTTTGTTTTTCGTCTGGTTACGACGAGATTATCCGCGATTGCGTTCCATGCAGATGAGAGATCGGAGAACAGAAAAAAAGAGAAGAAAAATAGAAAAAAAAAAGGAAGAAAAGAAAGAGTGGGAACACTGAGTCGCACGACAAATCCGATTCGAATGGAGAGAACGCTTCCTCTACGACCCATTCTAAATACACAAAGAAGGAAACGATCCGAATTTCCATCGTGGCTCTGAGGACACGATTCTCTCTCTCTCTCTCTCTTTTTCTCTCTCTCGTGGTACCACCCTCGAGGCAATCGTACGAAAATCATTCCGATCGTTTACGACCGATCGAGAATTGTACAACGCGGGCACACGTAGATGTAGACGAAGTAGATCGAGTTCCAGAGGAGGAATTCCGTTCGAAGAGACAGAGAGAGAGAGAGAGAGAGAGAGAAAGAGAGAGAGAGACTACTTATCTATCGCTAACGAGACACGATCTGGCTGGTGGAACGCCTATTCGACCGGAAACACATTCGAGAAACCATGTCGTTGACATGGAATGCATCGACGATTTTTTCGTATCGAGATTCACGGCCTACCTTCGTCGGCTCTCATGCACGTGTATATACATGTCCTTAGGTGTGTGCGTGTGTGTGTATTTGTGTCTTTTCTCTTTCTCCTCTAATTTTATACAGAACTTGGACTTTACGTGTCGCTTGTATATACATATATCAAAGAGAGTATCCTCGTGTTCGTATATCGTCGAAATCAAAGAAAATAAATTAGAAACCAGGGGAGAGGGATCGATCGATCGATCGGACCACGGTTCGATGGGTCTCGTTGACGCTGAGACTTGTTCCGGAGGCGCAACTCTGGAGAAACATCGTTGTGTCTGCTCTGTTCGAGATTGGCAGAGGAAGCTCGTTAAGAGAGCTCGCGGAAAGCTTGAAAGTCTCGAGATGGTTGATTGTTCAGACAAGTACGATCGTAAAATCGTAATCGGGGGAAACTCGAAAATTTCCTTGTACAAGTGTCTCGAATTTAGTCCTATCCCTTCACCGGGGGACGACACCAAGACTTACATTGTTTAAATGTAAAATATTTTTCAAACACGACTACTAGCAATCATCGTTCTTTAAATATCGTTCGATTGCGATTCTTCTGATTTTTTTTTAGCATCGAAACCATTGGATTTCCCCGCGTTTTTCACGTCAGCCAAGCTCCCCAAGCCGAACAACAGCGTCGAACGATGAAATTGTTGTCGAGCAAAGTTAAAGAGGGCTCGGTGGGGAATTTTGCAATGCAACAACACCCATCGACGCGAGTGAGAGATCGTGAAACGAATGGCAGTCGCATCGTGTGAAAGAGACACACAGGAGACTTTCCTCGATAGAAAGAAAGTTGACGGGAACACTTGGGATTGTGTAAGAGTCGCGAGGACGCTGTCGGTCAGTGTAATAAATATACATATCGAGCAAATGGAAAGTGAGACGTATATATATATGTACGTAATCATATACGGTATTTTTTTTTTTTGCGTGTTTGATCTAAAAAATTTGCCTTCCGGGAGGGGAGAAGATTCCCTGCAATGGCGGAGGATAGACACACGCAAGGCCTCGCTGTGTTTCGTTCTGTCGCCTAACGAAAATTGCAACCAAAGAAGGAAGAAACAAAAACAAAGACAAATGACAGAGAAACCAAAAGAGAAAAAAACGAAAGTGGAGACGGGAGAGCCTGGACACTGGTCCCGAAAGTTTTACCCGGAACTAATCGGTCGAGGCGAAGCATTTTTCGCCGTTTTGCTGTAAACGAGGCACAGTTCACCTCGATCCAGACACATCGAAGCGATCGATTGGCCAAAAAAAAGAAAAAAAAAAGGGAAAAAAAAGTTTGTGGGACTGTCCGTGAAACAAACAGAAGGAGATCCACCACTCCTCAGGATGAGAGCTTTTCTCGATTCGTTCGGTCACGTCCGTTTCTCGTGTTATATAATTTCAGCTTTCTTTGTTTCTCTACCAAACGCACAGATACGCAATCATAATACCTGTACACACATGTATAACGTATGTATGTATGTATGTATGTATGTATGTATGTATGTATGTATGTATGTATGTATGTATGTATGTATGTATGTATGTATGTATGTATGTATGTATATATGTATGTATGTATGTATGTATGTATGTATGTATGTATCGTATGACGTATCAGATCATTGTCCTTTGACAGACAACGTATCGAAGGGACTTGCATCGGGCTCCTTTAGTCATTTACCTTCGATTTCTATGTTTTCTTTTTTTTTCCTTCACCTGTGCGATGAACACACACGCTATGCTTATACACATAGTTTATCACGTACGACGTGACATTATCCTGCGGCAGAATGCGGCAGTGATGCTCCGTAGACATATGCAGACAGTTCCAAAAACTGACCGTGTGACACGTGTGAATCGAAACGTATATATATGTACATATACGCGTAGTACGCGCAATAGTATCAAAACTGAAAAAAAAGAAAAAGAAAAAAAAGAAAAAAAAGAAAAAAGAAGAAGAAAGAATGGATATCACGAAGGGACCAGCCAGGCCCGAATCATCGTCCTAGAACAAATCAGGGAAACACTGCAACCAACGGCGACGCAAAGCTGTACAGACAGACAGCGCGGCCAGATAGGGAGGTTTCACAGGTATAAAAAAAATTAAAAAAAAAATGAATATATATACATATACATATACATATACATATACATATACATGTACATGTACATGTACATGTATATATATATATATATATATAAGAAAGAGCCAGTCACTTTTTGAAACTGACAATTAAACAAAAGTCACGACGACGAGACGCTTGGTTTCTTTTCATATCTTTTGTACAAAGGTCACGCGAGCTGTATCGGGTATATTATATATATGAGATGTATATATATATATATATGTAAATATTATATATATAATACCATATATATATAAATATAAAAAATGATGGTTAAACACTCACATAGACTTCTTCCCACTGCGAGACATACCGCACCAGTCTTGACAACCGTAGTAACCTAACGAGAGACAACAGTTTCGCAAGCCTGAGGATCCTGAGAGCACGGCCAGCATGCAGGATCTGGAAGGACTCGCTAAAGTCCTGAAACTGAAGATTCAGACGATTATCCCGTGGGAAGGTCGGTCCCTTCTCTCTCTCTACGCGTAGGTCCATTAAAGCTGCGTGGAAATAGAATCTCAGCTTGACGCCGCCGCCATCGGGAATGAACGAGAGCGGCTTAAATCGAGTTTACGTTCTCTTGTCTACCGGGGGATTCCCGTTGGAAATTATAGCATGTTGTCGCGAGATTGCGTTCGTCGCGTTTGAATACGCTGCCTCGGGAAAGATCTCTTTGGTTAAACTCGTTGTTGTTGGTGAAGTCGAGGTGAGATACACAGTTTCGATGTTTCTATTGGGTTCTGTCCGGGATGTTCGTGCCGAGTTTCAAGGGAAATTCACAACTGCAGCACAACAATTTTTTACGTCGACGTTCATTTGTTCGATCGTGTATTCACCATTTTTTGTTTCGCAACACCTTTTGCCATCGTCCACGAAGACTCGAAGGTATTCCATCCTTGCAGAAACCTTCTCAGGTGTCACGATGGCAAAACAGGTTTTCTCAAGGTGGTCGACCAAAGGCTTGAAGCGTCTTAAAATGTATCTTTGTTTTCTTCCATCTTGACACGAGTCAATCTATCCTCAAGCAACTTTTTTTTCCTAGATGTGACGCGAATCACATGTTCTCAATCACTTTGACACATGTTCCAATGCCAATCTAGTGGAAAATCGGCACGAACTTTCCGGACAATCCAACAGAGAACACGGAAGTCGGAAGTCACTCACGATTGGACTTTCCACTCTGTTGACGTTGATTTAACAGCGAGATAAAAGAAGAAGAAGAATAAAAAAAAAAACAGCTGGGATTCTTGACGATGCGGATAATTTAAATATTGAAACAGCTACCACGATTAATTTATTTACGCAGTTGGAAAGACCGTAAGCTCTAGCGCGTTGAAGTGCCGCTTGTCTCGTCGAGGCTCGTGTAAACAGATTAATTACACAAATCGAGTTCGCGGCGGAAACTAAAGCACAAGCCCGGCTTAAACGAATCGAGGCAAGAAATATTAACGCCCGGCCGCGCGATAATTGATATGCACTTACTTGATTAAATATGAGGAAAATGTAGTCTAGTGGTATGGAGGAAATGAGGTCGAGAAAGAACCAAGTCCTGAGGTAGTGTTTCGCGATTAACTTCGGGTCCAGGATCACTTGTTCGGCGTTATCCTGTTGCATTATACCTGCAAGCAGCACGAACAAACATCGTTGCATTTTCTGATTTTTCTTCGAATTTCCAACTTCTAATCTTTCCGTCTGTTGAATCGCTGGATTTTATTTACGAGAGAATGATTGATCAAACTTTCGAAGCAAAGTGTTTTAAAGTAAACCGTTCATGCGCGTGTCTCCAGGCAGTACACACACACACACACACACACACCGGATTTTTCTGCAACTACGCGTTCTCTCTACGAACACGTCCGTATTTGGACGCTGTTGGATTTGAAGTTTCTGAAAAGCTACGTGTGGCGACACGATGGTACACTTTGATCACAATAAATACGAACTCTGAACAGCAAATTAACACAAGTAAATAGAGCTGGGAGGATCAATAGGGTCGCTTTTGACGGCCGGATTAGGAGAGACAGTTTGGTGTATAGTTACATGTATATATATATATATATATATATATATAGCATGTGTGCGATTTCATGTTGGTACCCTGAAGTTTATAATGTGGCTTCCCCTCCGCATTCACTAGCGGAGAACTCTCTGCAAGTTCTCGTCTTCTTATCGATTTTCTTAACCTCGCGAAGATCGAGTGCTACGTATTATCTTCATCTGAAATCTGCCCAGAAACTTTGAATCTTATCTTGTCGTGCATCTCCGAGAAAGTGAGATGCATTTTCCTTAATTAATAAAACTTTAGAAATTCAAAAGAACTCGAAACCGATCGAACAAAGTAAAGAACGTGTTCAACCACGTGTTTATTCTGAGAGCAAAGTTTATTCCATCACAAAACCGTGGACATACGACAAACTCATAATTATTTATCATTAGGCGTACCTCTTGATGTATAAGTGATGTTTTTTTCTTTTAAATTTAATTACCATCTAGTGACAATAATTTGAGGAAAAAAAAATAATTCAAATAAAATAGAAAAAAAAAAATAAAACTTTGTACCAGTATCAAAAAATGATTTGTTACTTAAGGATCGTCGCAACAATCGTTCCAACGCGAAGACAATCGAATTCACTATTAAGACGTTCAACCACTGTTTATTCCGATATATTCAAAGTTTCTTTTCTGTCACAAAATGCAAGTTTTTCCCTCGTTCAAGCATCCCAATATGTTTCAACGCGGAGACCCTTGGTTATAAGTTTTTGATTCCTGCCAAACGGGAAAATATAACACGTACTATATATAACTAAGAAACTGCGGCTAATAAATTATAGAAACTTCAGTAAGTGTATAAATATACGACGTGCACTTGAGTCCCAATGTCTCTCCGATCGTATTCAAAGAAACATACACATTCCTGCCAGAAGGGAGAAAAAAAGATGATTTAACATATCACACATTTCTTACGTTTTCCTTTGACTCGACAAATCCCGACATATCGCCGATAATTTTACTTTAAATACCGGACAAATATCTCAATTTCTTCAAATAACAGTAAGTGAATTCGTAATTTTTTATTTTATTTTTTTTTCTTTCTCCTGATTTATCGTCTCCCTGTAGCTTAAGAATTGTGCAAACTTAAGTAACAAATCGCAGCTGACCCATTGACTGCCAGGCAAATTTAGATCGTCTTGCCCTGGTAGCCAAAATTTTATTTTAAAGAAAACATGAAATTTTCCAGAATATAATAATGCTAAGTTACAGATTTAGTATTGAAATGGCATTTACAGTAATTTTTATTGAAAAATAAATATATAATTAATATATATATATATATATATATAAATATTTAATATGTTATGACCGAATAATCTAAGTTATTATTTTTATAATAAAAAGTGATATTAAATATGTTTTATACACTATATATTAAATTAATTTTTATTCGTCCTTTCTAATAATTCCTATCTCAACCGGCAATAAAAATATTCCCCGACCAATTTGTAATCAATCTAAACTTGTAGCGCAAACTACGAGATATCTCGTAGTTGGCAGTCAATGGGTTAAGAATCGTGCAAACTTGAGTAACATAGTCGAATCCATCGACTTTCTCGAGATCTCGCCGTATATCGTAACCGCTAACGATCGCTCGCTCCTTCCCGGAAACGGTCGCCTCATTAGCATCCAAACATTTCGTTCGACTGGATCCGGTCCAGCCAGGTGTCGCCCGGGGGTGTTGTCCAGTGTCGTTAGTATTCGCCGCGCGGAACGCGAATATTCGGCCGACGGCCGCTAATCTGGATCAAGAATTCGCGACAATCGCGAATCGACGCAGTCCACGTACACGGTTTAACGCGTACAATGGCTTTCATCGGGCGCGGCACGTGACCCGATTTCCATCCTCCTCCCCCTCACCCCATCCTCGCGCACCCTGTTCCTGGGAGCCAAGCCGAACGCGTTTCAAATTAATCCCCTGGCTACAACGAAAACGTCTGAGCCGATGTACCAGCGTGTCGAGCAATGTTATTATTGCACATCGAGAGCAACACCGCCTCCCCCGCACGAAGGGTTGCCAACCGAACGTGCCTGCGCCTCGAGCGATCCCTTTCTAAATTTAATAACCGACGGAGCCGGCGGATGCATTTAGCTAGCTCTCTCGATGCGCACGTTCTCTCGATAGCGAGTTTCCAACGATAAGAGGCGGATCTCCAGCTTTTGTTTTCCAACGAATACGCTCGATGAATTTGATTGTTTAGGTTTGGAAGATTGGAGGTTTGGGAATTGGGCAGATTGCTCGCGATGAACAACGAAGAAGTTCTTCTTCAAGGAGATCATAGTAACGATCGTTTCAATCGCTTCAATTTTGCAGGAATTCAACGCAAATAATACTTTCATCGATTTCTTTCTTTCTGATTTGAATGACGATTTTTAACTTCCGGTTGTTAGACTCTGTCAACGCTAGAACTAACAACGATTATAGTATAAAATATAAAAGACAGAGACGTTGAGAGAAAGAAAAAAAGAGAAATTTTATGATATAATAGAGTGCAAATATATAATATATAATATTGTGTGTTATAAATGGTATACAATTAACAATTGTATAATAATTACCATTATAAATAATTATAATATATAATGTTGTATCGATATACCATTTATAATATATAATATTATAATACAAGATGGGTAAAAAATCACTTTCTAATAAATTTGAACTTTCAGTTTAATTTAAAATTAATAAACTTTCCTCCTTATATTTTGATGTTTTATCAAAAGAAAGAAGAAAAATGTGGGAAGAAACTTTTGGCCCGCTCTGTGTTGCAACATACCTTTTAAATCTCTAAAAATACATCTGTTTTACATCTATGAAATTTCTAGGTAAAAAATTGGTTATAAAATCGACCGATTTCATCTAAAGATATGTGATTTTCAATCTCTTTAATCCTATCCCTTTAGATCTCCTTTACACGTTTTCGCAAGTATCGCCTGTTTACTCTGCGAATGCGATTAAAGGCTAATTTCCTTTGTAGGAATTAACACTTTCAGCCTGGTTGCCGTTACGCAAACCACCTTTGACGAAACGAAATTGGATCCACCGACGAATGTAACTTCATAAAAATGTAATCGACTCGCGTGAATGCCGCGATTCACTCGGGGCTTCGCGCGCTTTTGTTCGTTTTCTTTCGCGATTCTTCCCCGCCAGTAACCCTCCCCTTTAATGTCAACAATTAGAAGTTCCTTCTTTTCAAAGTTCCGCTGAGCTATCTCAAAGGTGGCTGCAGCTCAAAGACTCGCAAACGATATTACCTAATCGCACGACTAGACGAAAGCATGGAGAATTTTTCGAATTTCAGATTTTCAACATTAGTCTCGCTTTAGCCGTTGATTTAGATGTCGAACGTTCGGTTTCGCATTGTGTCTTTTACATCGTTCTTAAAAAAAGAAAAAAAAAACGGAATTTTAAATTTTTGGATCCCGTGTAACAATGCCCGAACTTTTCTCGCCGATGGCGTAAAGTTAGAGAAAAATTTCACGCGTGGCTAAGATAAATTTTTATTAACGACGTTTCTCGTTGTTTCGTATTACGATGCTGCGAAATGGGGAACTTCTGCTTCGAAGAACGTTTACTATCCTCGTAGATACCACCTTTAGTGCCTGGAAGCACGAAGACGAAACTCTTTAAAGCACTTCTCAGCTTACGAACGTCTGCGAGAATGGTTCACCCCCTTGAGCATTTGCGACTGGTCTAAACTTCTGAATAACGTTTCCGATAATGCTTCGTTCGTGGAATTGATAAAAACGAACGGAATACTTGGAAAAAGCAAAAAAATGATTATAAGAGAAATTTGTTAATTATTACGATATAATAATTAATATTGTACGAACGTTAAAAAACCCTGAGATCACCTGCGGGGATATCATACGAGTATATACGATATTTGTAAAATAACATAACGTGAAGAGTATGAGCGTGAGAGAGAAAGAGAACGAATGATAATGCAATTGATAATGTGAATCTGATCCGCGAATCGAGAATATCAAAAAACACAGCGTGATATCGTTGAATCGTGGAATTAAATAAACAGCGTGTGATATAATCAATGTGGGCCAATTTAATTAAGTTTAGCCTTAAGTAATATAGTATACTAATTTAAATATACATGTATGTAGCATTTTGGCCTTACATGGCCTTGGTTACATAACCTCCAAATCGCAATTAGTTATTAGCGCTGTCAAAATTTCGAAAATTGCGTTATCTTGTCGATGAATTATACCATGTATAATGTTATTATATAATAATTATACCACACCTTGTATAAAGTTATCAATATCGTCGTGTCGGTAAAAATTCTTCAACTTGCATTATTTCATTGACGATTTGCACGAGTTATCACACTTCGTCTAAAGTTATCACTCAAAGATATCGGATGAGGGGGACGAGGGTGCAACTCGACGCGCGAACAAAAATACAAAGTTCCAAATGACCAAATCATCACGTCGATAAAAATTATTGGCGCTGTAAAAATTTTGAAAATTGCGTTATCTTGTCGATGAATTATACCACACCTTGTATAAAGTTATCAATGTCGGACAAGAGTGTAATTAGACGCATAAATGCGGAGTTGTAATTGATCGAATTGTCGGTAAAAATTCTTCAACTTGCATTATATTTATTTCGTTGACGATTTGCACGAATTATCACACTTCGATTAAAGTTATCACTCAAAGATATCGGACGAAGGTGCAGCTCGACGGGTGAACAAAGATACAAATTTGTAAATGATCATCACGTCGACAGAAATTTTCCAACTTGCGCTAATTCGTTGACGATTTGCACGAATTATCACACATCTCGTATAAAAATTATATCGGACGAGATTATGCAGCTGGAAGCGTGAACGAAGATACGGAGTTATAATTGATCGAATCGTCGTGTAAAAATTCTTCAACTTGCACTATTTCGTTGACGATTTGCACGAATTATCACACATCTCGTATAAAAATTGTATCGGACGAGATTATGCAGCTCGAACGCGTGAACGAAGATACGAAGTTATAATTGATCGAATCGTCGTGTAAAAATTCTTCAACTTGCACTATTTCGTTGACGATTTGCACGAATTATCACACATCTCGTATAAAAATTATATCGGACGAGATTATGCAGCTCGAACGGGTGAACGAAGATACGGAGTTATAATTGACCGAATCTCGTGAACGTGTCGGTCGTTTCGGAGGAAGCGGAGAGATATTCGGGTTGGTAGACGAGCCACGGGAAAACGCGCTGTGGAAAAATGAGAAGAGGAACGAGGTCGGGCCATTCTTTTCCCAATGTCCTTTTCCCGACGTGCACACGACAATGCAAACTTCGCATCGCTTCTGGCTCTCTCCCGTTCCGCGAACGCGGCGAGTAACCATTAGTCCCGACGTGATCGTCCAGTAAAATGTCAGGTCCTCTCGTCGTTTCTTTTTGTACCTTCGGGATCGGACCGATTTCGAACTGAATACGCCGGCACACCGTCCGATAAGGCTTTGAAACGAGCAAGCGGACGCAATTCAATTGGAAACGAGGAACATTTTAAGAGACGACCAGACCCCGGGATTCGCGTTGGCGAAATAATCTTCGCTACCTTCTTCCTCCTTTCTTCCCCCCTCTTTCTTTTTCTTTTTTTAATTATCGCGCGACATCAAACGGCACGATTGTGCCTGAAGGATTAAGAATCGAACGAGTGGCGGGTGAAACTCTTCGGACAAAGTAATCGAAACGTATCGTCGAATGTTTCCTAATTTTCAAAGTAACGTTTCGAAGTTTCTGTTTGTTTAGAACTGATGCTGCGTCAAGTGTTATTTGTTGCTTTTTAAACGGTTAGAACCATTTCATCGCGAATGATCGATAGAGGTACGCACTTCTTGAAATTCGATTTCTTTTTTTTCTTTCTTTTTTTTATTTAATATTCAATTTAGACTTAGTTTGAATCATAGGCGTCTTTTAAATTAGACGAGTCTCGTGCGCGCTCACCTGTCCTGAAGTTGACGACAATGTCTATGAGGAATATCGTGTCGGAAAGGCAGTTGAAGGCTATCCACCTAGTGCTTAGGTCGTCATTGAAAAAACTAATGGCGACTGGCAGAATTATCAGATTGGCTACCAGCAGGAGGAGCATGCAGAGGTCCCAGTAGAATCTGTAATCAGACACGAAACCGATATTATTAACTCCTTGACAGACGTCACGCGTTTCCTAAGAGCTATTGAATTATTAATTTCTTTTTTCATTTTTTATTAATTTCTTAAGTGTTTTATGTGTTTATGGCGTTTCGTTGTATAAACATAAGAGCATAAAAATTAAATCATGTTAGGTTCAGTTTATTATACAATTGTTAAAATGAAAAATCAATATCATTTTTTTGGTCGTATCGAGTTTCATTTAATTCGTATGTTAAAGGGTTAATAATTCGTAGAGGCACCGATTACTGTCGCGTAACCTCTACGTTGCCACATAAAACGACGCTAATTGGCAGTAAAAGACGATCAGCTGACGACGAAATTAATTTCTGCACACAAAAATCCAACGAATCGGAGAGGCCGCAGTAGAATATCCGGCAATGGCCAGACACACAACGTGATACAGCTCGAGTATTCATGTATTCCATCTGCGGATCTTTTATAAAATGAACTCTATCTCGGATTCAATCGTTCTGAATCGACCTCCAGAAAAAGGATCCCGACGAATCGTAATTCGTAATACGTGCGAAAAATTCGTTTTATAAATATACATATTCGCCAAAAAGAAAAGAAAAAAAAAAGAAAGAGAAGGAGTAACACGAGATAGATTTAAGTAATAGTTTCAAGACACGTGGTATAACAAAAGTTTCTTAATTTTTTTAATCGTCGAGAGAGATACCTGTGTAGATTTCAACGTAATTCAACTATCTTAATTGAAAGGAGAGAGAGAGAGAGAGAGAGAGAAATCTCGATGTCTCGTTCTCGCGTAAAAGCTCTCAAGCGTCCATCCCAGCGGAATTAGTCGGTTTTTCTTTCATTCGCAGATTTCATTTCCCATCGCAGCCCTCGCTGAATGTTGCTACCGAATCGCAGGGATTCGCAATCCGCGGTTGTAGCGTGTAACCTACTTCTTTTAAACCGGATTGTCTTCACGGCTCGAGACTAAAGCCAACCAGTCTTAATCGCATCGGCCACGTGTCGCAAATGCCGGCCAGAGATTTTGTACTCATTCTGTTTACCGTCGGGGAGTGCCGCCCGCTGCGACGAATTCGCATTCCCCGGATTCTTTTCTCGGGCTCTCCCCGTTCTCTCGCAAGCTAACGAGCGCTAAAAAGCAGAAGCAGAGGGAATATCGGCCGTAAAGCGGCAGGGAACTTCCTTTCAGCATGGAGAGCTTTTCTCACAAATATTGGCCGACCAGCCTCGCGTTTTATTACTGCGCTTCGAACGTACCGAGCTTCACTCTCGCTACACACTCTGTTACTGAAACATCCACGACTCGATTAGAATTTCACGAAGATTATTTCCCACGAGGGATGCTTTGGCGTGTGCCTTCGCCGCTGGTTAAAATCTATTATAGTTTTATCGCGTTTATCGCGCCGTACTTGGATGTTCCCGAAATTTTAAAATAATAGAAATGAAAACGATGTACAGCCCGTAATGAGAGTACAATTGATTCAATCAATTCAAATATATAAGCAAATGTATAATCTAAGTGTATTTAATGTTATTAAGTTGAGTGAAAAGTAATTTCGTCTATTCTCCGGATAGCATAATTCTGGTAGTATTGCGTGCGTTTGAAAACTGATATAAAAGTTTGAAAGGTATCATAGAGCAATTAAAAAAAGAAGAAAAAGACAAGTTGCGATATTTGTTTATTCAGTCAAAAAATTATCGCGTCTTTAAAATATGAGTGAGATTAAAGAAGGAAATGCATTTTGAAATTTTATTATTTAAAAAAGAATGGCTGCTAATAAAAAAGAATCTGTAATATTTGTGGACATGGTGCAGTATCAGCAAGTGTGGCACAAAGCCTAATTCGAGTGTTTCCGATCTGGAAATTTTGACGTCAAAGACGCAGCTCGCTCTGGCTGATACAATCACTGGAGAAATCGATAAGATCGTGGAAAAAATTGAACAAGACCGGCACATTGGCAGTCACGATATCGGTAAGAAACTGAACATCGACCACAAAACAGTTTCAAATCATTTGGAGAAGCCTTATACAAAAAAAAAAAAAAAATGCTCGGTGTTTGGATGCCACGTGATTTAACACTGAAAAATTTAATGAATCGATCAATTTCTTTGGCGATCCGCCAAAAATTGAAAGAACTCGATCCACATGGTATAGGCCTGACCTCGCACCATCAGACTACCATTTGTTTCGGTCTCCATAGAATACTCTTAACGGTGTAAAGTTGACTTGGAAAGAGGCGCATGTAAATCACGTGTCCAGAAATCACATAAAAGTTTTACAGTGACAGGATTACGATTTTACCTCAAAAATGGCAGAACGTGGTCGAACTAAAAAACGGCTAATATTCGGTTTAATTAAACTTCATGTAAAATATGAAAAGGAAACTTGTTTCTCTTTAACACTAAAATACTGAAGGAAAATACTTTCTATTCAATCCAATATATGATAATGCCTCGAATATCTCGATGTTGAAGAGTTATTCTTTCGGTCACGGTCGATCGACTGATCGTCGACAGAGTCCATTCGCGATGTACGAGATTGTTTCACGCGTGCAAAATATCACTATAACGCGCCAAAATATACGCGTTATCTTCGTTTCCAGTTGATCGAGAAGCACTCGTGGAATCGCGAACGAGCTATGCTCGAATAAGATAAACGGCGATTCATCGTCGTGCACCAGTATGCCAAGCGCATCCCTTTTTTTCGAAGACGCTGGGAAGAACGTTCTTCTCCGAGGGCGAAAGTTTAATTAACAGACCGGCTGCTTTTGTTTTTCGAGTTGTTACGTTTCAACTTCACCTTTTCAACGGCCCAAGTAGAGTAGTCTAGCGGTCTGGCGATTTAAACGAAGTGGCGGCTTCGCCGAGAGACGGCGGAAATATTGTTCCGGCAAAATATTGTTTGCGCCGTAGGTTCCGGCCGTGTAGCCGGAAAATTGCAATTAAAACGCGGCCGGCTATTTCGAACACGCGGTGAAAATTACGAATTCGCCTGGTTTTTGCATCCGCGTTCAGTCTCTTTTTATTCCGAATACTTTCTTGCGGATCTTCTGACTCGCGTGAAGTAGCGAAGTGGCTGAATCACAATTTCAATTATTCACGGCCGGCATATTCAAAAGCAGAATTCAAAATCATTGCCTCCAGATTCGAAGATTCTCCGGAAGAAAAGAAAAGAGAAGAAAAAAAAAGGTGAAGAATTCCGTGCTGTTCGACTTCGAAAGATCGAAGCGATTGGTCGAGGGTGTAAGAAGGCTTCGACTGCAAGATAGAAACAAAGAGGGGGAAAGAAGGGCAGGAGAAGCGCAATTTCTGAAAGGTCCGCTTTAATCAGTTCGATTCCAGGCCAGAGCCAGGGCAACATTGGCCCACTTCGCCGGAGTAATAACGTAGCTACATCGGGGCAATAAATGTGCTCGTAGCGCGCGCGAAGCTGCTGCAAGCTTGGCTCGGAAGCCACCATCGGTGGGGGAGGGGGGGGGAGTGGTGGTGGCAGTGAAGAGGTGAAGTCTCTTCGTCAGCACGCACCGGTGAACGCGACCTTCTGCCTTCACACTTTCGCGGAAACAGCTCGACTGGCTGTTTATTCCCTTTTTCCACCCTCGTCGCGAAATCCGTCTATCTCTCTGGCCCTGTTTCCACGAGATTCCCTCCCCTTCGAGGCTTTGTGTCTTTCACGGAGGCGGAATCCGCAAGCGGATCTTCTACGAACAGGGGAGCTTTCCACTCATCTTGATTTAAATAAGAGCACTTCTGGCGAATTTTTCTGAATCATTAGCAAGCAGAAAATATATATAGATAGATACATAGGTCTCCGCGACTAGAAAATTCTTGCGCAGCGTGTCCTATAATTGGCGACTGGAGGTGGGTCTGCATGTGAAGAAGCAAGTCAAAAAGGAAAAAAAAAAAAGAAATTTTTCTTTAAGATCTTCGTTTTCATTAAAATTTTTCATTAAAATCGTGTTGGAAAATTTATCAAGTATATATTGGATTTAGCTAATTCTAAACGTGACTGAAAAGAATAATTAACAAGAGATTGTTCTATGAAAATGACTAAGGATGGAATAAAATTGTTTTGTAACACTTGAAAATTATCAAGTATATATTATTGGATTTAGCTAATTATAAACGTGACCGAAAAGAATAATTAACAGGAGATTGTTCTATGAAAATGACTAAGGGTGGAATAAAATTGTTTTGTAAGACTTGAAAATTACAGTCAAGTGCACGTGTACCGAGACAATTTTTTGAGAAACACGGTTTTTTTTCTTGAAAACGACGTCTTAAAAAAAATTTATTCCGCATTTTTTTTTCATTTATTTTCGCACGCAGAATATTCTCGTGTCGATTATTCACGACTGTCCAATACGGAATTAATTAAATTCAAGTATAAATTTTGATAAATTTTCAAATTTGAAAATCTCAATTTTCTCGAAGACAAAGGCTTCAAAGACTTTAAAATTTTTATTCTTTCTTTTCACGTTAGAATCACCTTGTACCACCAGTTACAGGGCTGAAGAAGCGAAGCTCAACCAGAAATTTACTTCATTTATTCTCATCAAGCGTTATTAACGAGTATATTTTGCATATTTCCATTAGGTTTTATAAATTTGTGTGAGAATTTTTTTTTGGTCCTTCTCGAGGATTTCAATAGAATCTCTGGAATTGTATTACGCGAGAGATCTCTTTTGTATCTTCTTCTTTAAAGAATGAATTGAAATTCAAAACTCTGTTCGGAGAAATCTTCGTACAAGTGTTTCGAATATCCATCCTCGACGAAGTTCAACGTTTCGTAGAATTTCAATTTCCAATGTTCCACGATGCGTGGAACATCGTTTGCGGGGAACATGCTCGACTCACACAGTTGCTACTAATTAATTCACTATCGGAGCGCTCGGGACGAGTAAATGAAATCGCTTCGGAATCAAAGCGGAAGCGAAGAATGATCCGAACACGGTTCTCGAAATATTTGTCCAACCTAAAATTAAGCGAGAAACGAGGAGATGCAAAAATAATACGGTCGAGTCGGAGAACCACTAACGCCCCCACACGCGTTTTCCATTTCAATTTCAAGCACTAGGTATTTTTAGACTCCTCTTCAAATGTTTGAGGGAAAGGTAATTACGAGGTGAAGTTCGATCGCTCGGAGGAAACGGAGGAAGCATCGATCCTCCGCGTCACGGTTCTTTTATTTCCAAGCCTGTCGAAATAAAAGCATCGAGTTAAGCCTGGCGTCGATATTTTTATACAGCTATTTTATACGCTGGGTCTGGATCTTAGGCGATCACCGACTTTGAAATTTGAAAATTGAACGTCGAGAGAAGTTGGAAATCGAGGGAAATATATAATTTTTCGTGCCATGCAGAAAATTGCAAGCTTTTTGCCAAAAGATCAGGTCGACTTTGAAGAGCATTGACTATCGAAGCGATAGCTACACCTTCGACACCAAACCTTCTGAATAACTGAACTATTTCTTACAAACTTTGAGAGCAATTCCTGAATATATTTCACATATTAACACTCTGCCGACCGTGTATCAGCGGTGAATAGTTAGCTGATTAATAGGCTACCGATCGGTAAAGTGTTAAAAGAAAAAAAAAAAATCATCTGATAACAATTTGTTAAAAATTCGTTTAAGAAAACGAACTTCATTCCCTTCGGAGCAGTTTCGGAGAACGGTGGTGAATTTAGTAGGATCGATCCATCAGTCGCACGTACGTTTAAATATATATATATATATTCATTAATAATGACCGTGTGGTAGAGAGCCGGCGTTAAACAGCCTTCTTGAAGCCTCTTTTCTAACACCCGTGGTACGTGCCACTAGACACTGACCTAAAACCGTCGAGAGATTACGCCTTGGCGATAACCATATCCCCGAGAGTCGAGATTTATGCGCTGCTTTTTACACGGAGGATCTGTTTTAACGAGCACGCCTCGTGGCCAGCTCCGCGAATTCAAGACGATTTAAAACGTTCCCCGGTTTGTCCCCTGCCAACATTTTCGTTGAAAACTGGACTTAATACGAGAGCTAGTTCTTCGATTTAATTAAACGTCTGCTCTTGCTTCTCGTTTCTCTACGTTTCGGACAAAGAAAGGGCAAAGAAAGAGATAGCCCCCCAGCTGTTCAGAATTGAAAGTCAATGAACTTTCGACGAATATATATATATATATATATATATTTCGAAACTCGCCGGCGACGCGACGTCACGAAGCTTGTTAAGCAAGTAATCGTCATAATATAATTCTTCCAACGTTACTTAAATAACGTTGGGTGCTGATAGATCGTTCCTACTTAATGTAGCGATGCAAACGAAGATTGATGGAGCGATAACTCAGGAGATGAGAATTCCCAACCGTTTGGCCGCAATTATTTTGCGCCACGCTACGTGTCGGAACGCACGTCTGATTAATCGTTTCTCGAATGCTAATTTACTGAAGTTCAATCGACGCTTGCAATTTTATGAAAAAAAAAAACAATTGTTGTTTCTACAATTGTAATAAATAAATATTAAGACGCGAAAGATGCACGTCTCAATGCTGCAAGTCGCAAAGATAAAAAGCGAATCTTTCAATCTGGTTAACATCTCGAAACTGTTCGAATTTAAAAAAGAAGAAAAGAATTATTCGAAATTATTCAAGGACAAAGTGAAACTTTCCAAAAGTCGACTCGCGTCGAAATTTCGTGCCGCGGACGTGTTAATTGAAATTAATTAAATTTTGTCGATCGTAATCCTCGGGAGATTTTACAAATTCCGAAACGGGGGAGGGGGGACTTTCCTTGAAATCTCAGCAGTACACACCAGTTGAACGTTTGGAAACACGTTTCATTGAAATTTAATTAAAATTCATCGAATAGTTATACTTCGATAGAAAAATGCCGCGAACGATGGAGGAAACGGAAATAGAAACAGAACGATAACGAAGACGAGAATAAAATGTTCGAGATAAACAGTCGCGCAGTATTTCTAAATACTTGGCAACGCTTTGCAATTCGAATATTTTCCAATTCCCTTCGTAACAGCTGACAAAGATGTTCATATTATTTTCCATAAAAATAAGCCCACGAATATGTTATTAAAATTCAGTCGTATGCCATTTCGCCGGCAGTCAGTTTCACCGCGGAAGATAAGCAGCGCTTCCTCTTTCCCCCAGCCACCCCATTCATCTTCATTTGCCACGTACAATTCAGCAAGCAACCAGGTCGTACATCAAAACTTTACCTGCGCTACGCTCTCTCTTCTTACTTTATATATATATATATATATATATATAATACATATATAATATTTGACGTGGAAGATTTGTAAGAATTGCCAGGTTGAAAGTTCGTACACTGCCAGGGGACTCTGTTTCTAGAAAAATTCAAGTCCGTCCCCATCGGGAACTTGCTCGTATGAAACGAAGCGGAGAACACGAATTTCAAAGTTCATCGGCGAATTTAATTTCATTACGTGCAATTGATAGCGACGATCTCAAATGTTTTAACAACATTCTCGACGATCTTCATCTTTCGTTTTCCTTTTTTTTCTTCTTTTTTTCGCAAGTGTCCCCGTACTTACGAAGAGGAGTGTACATTTATATTTATAGCATCGAATAACAGAGTTCGAAATGAATTCCGAACGTGTTTAACACTAAACGTACCGGCATTTTACATATACCTATCTTACTACAAGGTGTCGTTTGACCCCTTATGAATGAACGTTGATTTTTAGAAAGAAATTCGTAATTTATTAAAGGAAATAACTCGCAACATAACTTCTGATTTCTAATAAAATAATCAAACGTATATTTTTATTTAAATAAAAAAAATAAATTAATTGCACTTTTTACATATGACTGGTTCCTCCTTCATACATTTTCCGCAGACAAATTTTTTGCAAATTATGCAAGTTTGAGTGGTTTTATTAACCGTGCGCAATCTTATTTGACATTTTCTTCGTGATTGGGAAATATTGCTTGGACTGCTTGATGTTCCTTGTTGTAGGTTTTCCTTTCCTTCTTCAAGAAATTCGTGATAGTGATGATACTCTGTGACTAGTTCATCTGCTAATTGTAACAGGAAACGCTGTCTTGATATCTTTATTCCAGTTGTTTCCCGACAGAGTATCCATGCATTGATTCCAGCTAAATCCAGGATATTGAAGAATACGTGCACAGGCCGTCTATTGCATTTGGATTTGACGCTGTGTTTTCGCGCCATTTTGGTGCAACCACATCGACGCCAAATTTAGTCTTATTACAATAACTAATTGTTTCGGGTGTTCGCTTTCTATTGTTTTTAGTTTTGTCGCATTTATATCTCGAACTTAGTATCGTAACTTTTCTTGTTGGTTTTGATTTATAAATTCAGTCAGAAAAATACGTAAATTTCGTAAGGGGTCAAATGACTCCTCGCGGTACATAAAGTATGCGAAGAATTTTTCTAAGCTAAGAGAAAAACAGAAAGCGAGAAATCGAATAATCAGATAATATAAAAATTTATAGAAATTCGTCAGATTAGCGAAAGAAATAACAATGAATGTACGATTTTCAAGTAAATTTTGAAAAATGGGTCATTTGACCCCGCTTGGTACGTTTAGTGTTAAGAAGAAGAACAGTTAAATAACGCAGTCACCTCAACGAAGCAGCAATAAAAAAAAAGAATTACATCGGTCAAATTTCCAGTAGCTATCACAGTGAAGAATCGCAATTATTTCTCGTTTAAATCGTGAGATTGATGCATACGGCAGAGAATTATGGCAACGGCCGCTTTTATGTTTATTTAAAAAAGCGCGACTCGGGCCAGAATTTTTCGCGCGGTTCCGCGGCTGGCCGCTGAATTATGCATTTCTCAATCAGCGGAGTGGTACAGTTTCACTGTTCTACGATAATCCTGGTACGAGGAACTCGCGATAAAAATGACGAACGTGTGCTCAGACGAGCAATGGATCGTCTTCGAATCGAGTCTTGAGAATTCAACGAATCATCGCTTGTGAATTCCCTCGAGGGGAACGCCTGAGATCTGGTCCCGTAACCGATCACGATCACGAGTCAGCAATAGAAACGAATTTATCATTTATGCAATAAGAAGAAGAAGAAATGAAATTAAACAATTAAACCACTGATGCATTCCTACGATTATTTTCATTTATAAATATCCAAAATTTTATAATTTTTTCTTTTTCATTCGAGCAATTGATTAGTGCATAAAAAATTCATAGAGTGGATTCTAAAATGATGTACATCGAAATTGTAAATCACAATTATTGCCAATTGTTTTATATCGTTTCTGTTTCTATTTCGCCGGATGGTTCTCGATCGAGAAACTTTTTGCCAATTGCTATCGCAATTTTACGTTTCTACAAAAAACGATTTGTAAAAACTAGTTGATTGAATTCTACTCTTCTCTCTAGAGCAATAAATTCTATCGATCTGCATTCAACTGTGTTCTCTCTTTTTTTCTCCCTTTCCTGCAATATACACGACGTGCAAATTATTGCAGCCAATGAAACAGATGTTTCCGGTCTCATGAATTGGAAGCAAAAGAGGTCGGTATTTCTGCGATGAGATATACTTGCTTGAAACATCCCGTTTTCCCATAAGATTTATTCCTCGAAGCGACGTGTTTCGAGGAATTCCCTGAGAATTTGAAGGAACAGTCCCGATTCTTCGTCCTTTCTCCTCGTCGTTGACAATCTGCTCGGAAGAACACTCGGGAAAATAAAAGAAATCGTCGCGAAATGATATCCTCGCGAAGCGCATTAAGAGCACACACGTGACGATCAATTCCAGAAACAGCGTCTGCAGTTTAATTGAATACATCTCTTGTTCAAATATTAATCCCGCGCGAGGTTAACCATTCGTTCTACTCGATTCATACTTGCACCATCGTCCCCCTCCAACCGCGTTGTTTTCCATTCGTTCTACGTACTTCGACGGAATTTTCAACTTCTTTTGAAACGTCACTTGCAAGGGAACATGACCAAAGTGTCATTTTTAATGAAACTTGGCGTGAACTTGTAGCTTTCAAAAAAATATTTTTTTTTTTTTTTCACGATGAAGACTATCCTCGAAGTCGGGGCCTCGGAAATTACTGAAGACACAGTTTTTGCGTGAATCGAATTAGTGTTTTTTTAACGACGAACTAGACGGTGCATACCATTTTGCGAAAAAACAGTTTGTTTAACCCTTTCGCTTCGGCAGTCCAGTTCGCCGAAGTGTCGTCGCTGAACGGAAGCACGCGCCAAAAATGTGCACAGTGCGCGTGGTTTTTGTACATACGTTTTCCTAAGTCTTAAATATCAACTGTTATTTAATAAAACAATCGTTGCTCTAATATAACGCGTATAGTTCACATTTTTAATATGAAAAGACTTATATAAAATTATGTTAGTTATTCTAAAAACATTAGACCAATTGCTGTTGACATATTTTTAGGTATTTACATATTTACAAGACTTTACGATTAAACGTTTAATATAATTAATAATGTAACGCAAATTAGTTAATATATTAAGCCGATCTATTCTTAATTCTTGTAAAAAAAACGTATACGAACTATCGTTTCACTGTCGAATGGATTCGATAGATTTTTTGGAATGAAACAGTAAACGATCGTTTCGATGTCGTAACAACAAAGAGTAGTTTTAACACGTGATCAATCCAATATATCAATAAAATCAACGAAAAATGTTCTGCCGATAACGAAGAATTTATCATTGACTAGAGATGGTACTTGTATACACATCATATGGATGCCATATATATCTGGTGCTCAAAGCGAAAGGGTTAAACAATATATTTAGAAGATCGTATTTTCGATTTTTCCAAGTAAATGTCGATACATCTTCTCGAATATTTGTCTATGAAAACAGAGAATGCATTGGAAGGGAAATTCATTCCTTTTCGCTTGCATTTTCAAAACTTTCTCGCCGGACGTGCGAAACGATTTTCCTTGCGTAGAAGATTGCCAATTTCTACTATTTTTCAATTCCATTCTATTTGCGAAACTTTCGTCGATCGATTCGAGTCGTGACCGATTCGTTTCGCGCCGTGTTGGAATCGAACGACGAGAACTCAGAGTTTCAAGGCGTATTCGGACGCGTTGAACAAGACAAGATCATTAGAGACCAGTAGTCAATGTATTCAGAGCTATCAGCTAATCCTAGCAACAGCGATTGGTATGTACAGAATCCTCCTGTCGTCTAATTGGTCGCTTCTTTAGCTCCTATTGTGCAAGCGGCAGTCGAGAAATTGATCGATGAAGCATCGCTAATCGTAAATGACAACTGTTGTTGCCTGTAACGTGGTGGCGAACGGTATCGTTTTCTCTGTTTTCAACTATTTCCCCTTTACTTCATCGATCAATCGATAATTCGCATCTATAATAGTCAACATCATTCGCCGTTCGCATTGAATATCGTGCTGGCCAAAAAGTAATTTTCAGTAGATAAACATGCACATCTTCGAACGTAATTAACTTCATTTTAACACTTAACGGTTAGGAAGTATTTCAAGTTTACTCACAAAGGTAAAAGATAACAGAACGTGGATAACAAGCGAAAACAAATTCACAGAAATGACATGGCACCATACTTAACGTGTTAATAGTAAATATGACAACTCTAACAGTGATAAATAAATAAATTGGTTTTTATTCTATATTTATTAATATGGTTATTGGCCATATACGCGGCATTGGACCCAGTAAGTAAAAGTGCCATGCCGCTTATACGGAAATTCATTGTTTTCTAAAAACAACCCGACGATCTCAAAGTTTTGTTGAAAAGAAGGAAGATTCCTCGACATATTCTTTGCCGTATTTACTTTCGAAAAGGTTGAAAGAAACATTGCAAATTCGTAAAAAATTATCTAACGCGTAGCTAAAGATGAAGAAGCTTTAAAACTATACCAGTGTCAGAATTGGTTTGCTAAATTCCTCTCTCCTTTTCCGTCCTCCTTGCGGACGAGGATTTCAAATCGTTCTTGAAACTGTTTTCTATCGTGAAAGATAAAAAAAAAAAATGTTTTTGAAACGAAACTGAATCACGAAACTGCCTCAAGATAAATTGTCTGATGAAGCTTTCCTTGCTCATGGAAAATTCGCTTTTCATTTGCACAGACACACACACACACATACACACAAAAGAAACAATTATTTTTTGGCCAATCTAATGGCGTATTGTTATTTATTTGCAAAAATCGTGCAATTACACTCAACCGATGTTAAATTTAATATCCCAACGGCGACGAGTCTGCTTGCTTGATCAACGTCTTCGGGATTAACCTAAACCCGGCTGTTCGATAGCTCGGTGGTGCTCGATTATGCTCGCGCCTCGAGTTCCCGCTTCGTACAGTAAGCTGAATTGATTTTAGCCGCGCCGATGGGAAACTAAGTGGCCTGGATTTCGTTCCTCGTGCTCTCGACGGCGCGTGCAGAGTGAAACTGTTTTAACCGCTTCTGCAGCCCGGTTCCCTACGATTTTACCAACCGCGTACCAAGTAAAACACGCGTTGAAAAGTGGAAGTTGAAACCCCCCCAACAGATCGGGTTCGTTATTACTTTCGTAACGAACAAGGAACAGAAATGTTCGTACATAGCGAAAGCAAAACACACCCGTCCCTCCATTTACGCGAATTACGGAGTATCCGTTCCACGTGGATTCGTTTTACGCGAATGAAAATTTACGCGTAAACAGAGTCTGTCGGTGCAAAAGAGAGAAAGAAAGAAAAGAATATTGGAATGAAAAGCTACAAAGGTACAAGTTATAGAATATTTATATTATATTCATTTAATATTATATTATATTCATTTATGGTATAATATTATATTATACTTATGATATAATATTATATTATATATATTCATTTATATATATTATATTATATTCATTTATGGTACAAGTTATAGAATATTTATATTATATATTTAAGGTACAAGTTATAGAATATTTATATTATATTCATGTATTATATATTTTCACATGGGTTAAAAAAAGAAAACAATAGTAATAATAATGACATTTCAGGAAACAAAAGTAAATTTTATTCGACGTCACTGTCGCTACTGCAATTCAAAAACGACCTTTTCTTTTTTTTTAATCGGCACAATCATCAATTCGTTGCTTGAAATATGTTCTCAAGCGTTCGACTTCACTTTCATTGTTAATGTTTATTTTTGCTGTTCCCAAACTTATCTGTTGTTATCCAGGTTTTCATAAATTTGTTTGCGCTTGAACTTCTCTGAATAATCGTAACCGCTATTTATTGTTACTTTGAAAAATTCCAGGAGAGTATATTTTAAAAGAAGGCACCGGTGTAATTCCTTTTGCAAACGTTTTCACTTTTTGACGTAGTCTTAAATTATGTGTTTGCCTGTTTCGCGATGTAGAAACGTTCAACGCCAGCGTTAACAATTTTGCTTGATACAGTTTGTTTAAGGATGATCGATCCGTCACAGGTGTTTCTACTTTTCCAGGTGCTCGTTTAATGATTCGCCTATGTTTCGAGTACCTCGCTCATTCTAATTCAACAATGATGGCTCCCGTATTACACCAAGTTGCAAATTTTCACGCGTCTTCCGTGCGTCTTAACTTCACGAAATGTCAATGATCTCTCTCTATTTGTCTCTTAAACTCAAAAAATTACATAACTCAACAAGTTTCGGTTGTCTCGATCGTAAAAACGTGTAGCTCTGCTCGTGTGTCATCAAAACTGCGATTTCGGAGAATCTTCTAAAAGATTCAGCACACAGCGCACGCACACACATATACACAGCGTCCAGTTGCTGTTCCACAATGAGAAAAAGAGAGAAAAAAAAAAGAACAGTCAAATAGACGATCGTCTAAAAAAAGTTCAGGACGCGGCACGGACTCGACTTTCGCACGCCGGCATTTCAACATTTCCACAAAATATTTCGCTGTTCGTTTTATTTTTCACAACCCCGTGGACGGGAACGAACGTTTCTCCGGATTTGCAAACAGCGAAAGGAACAACAACGAGAGCAGGGAGAACAAATATATAAAAAAAAGTGGCACAGGCCGAAGCGAATTTCTTCGACGGGACTCGAAGTCCCTCTCCTCGAAACGGATTTCCCAAACAAATTTCACAGCAAACATCGATCACTGCGAGTCACTGCGAATGTTCTGCAAACGAATTCGCGGATAATTGGCCTGGTCGAATTGCTCTCCACGGATTTTTCAGCCTTTCTGGCGTTTGCATTCTCTGGTTCTGAGTGTCCTCTTTTTCTTTTTTTTTTTTTATTTATTTATCGAATTACGACGTAATCATGAAAAAAAAATTGCGAAAAATGGCTCAGAATACAGTGGTTGGTTATTCGAACGTGAGCGAACAAAGGGTCACGCGTAACAATAGCGTAACAATAGTGTTAAAAGTCAGCTACAGGGGGTAGACCAAATAAGATTTGTAAATGAAATGGCTACGGCGAGCCACCGACAATTCTCCCTTCGTAAACGTTTAATTTAAAGCTCTGCACGCGCGCGATTATGAATACCAGGCATAGTGCTACAGCTGGTATCCGCCAGCGAGCATATTTTAGTCTCTCTGCGTTGGAAACTGCGTTTATAAAACGCCAAATCTACGAGGGACATTTGTCATTGTAAAGATCTTTGGTATTTCATACACACACATATATATATATATATATATATATATATATATATGTAGTGATATAATTTAAATGATGTTTGTTATATTAAATAACAAAGAAAACAAAAGAAACAAAACAACAAATAATAAATACAAGATAGACAACACAGACAACAATAATTCGAATAAACTCAAACGATACAATTAATTTTTTTTTATACAACACAAATGACCACTCTTTTTGGCCACTCTCATTCAACGCTCTTTTACGACTCTGCCCTGACTCTGTTTTTTTCACTCGCACGACTTTCTTCTTTTCAAAAAGAAAAGCACTCGATGCTGTGCTTCTCACATCACCATTCATACTTTTTTCGTTCACGCATCTCCAGCAAACAGGCCATTTATTAGAAGTAAAAATAACTAACAATATAACTGCGTGTTATAATAATTTCGATACTACATATATATATATATATTTTTTTTTTAAATAAGTAGTGTCGTTGAATACATCCTTGCATTCAACGTAAATAAATATTCACAGATTCATTCAAAATAAATATCATAGATCCATTAATAGCAACGATAACAGCAAATTTAAGAGAACAGTTGAATACGATTCCCAAACAGCACGAGGTGTACCGTACGTTTTATTGAAGCTTTCCGATAAGGAAGGCACGCTTCGATATGTGTGCTTATAGCGCAGCGAGCTTATAAAACTCGATCAATTGTCATTGCCATCCTCCCGCGAGTTAAGTTTCGTTTCAATCATCTCCTCCTCGTATTTCACATTTCATGATTATTTTCATCTCTGAGGATGAACGAGAACGTTTTGAAAGGAGTGGGGGGGGGGGAAGAAAAATTAGTTCTCGCGGAAGAGAAAAAGAAAAATTCGAAAAGCGTCGAACCGAGTCGACTCATAGACGGCAATGTGTACGTCAGCTGCACGTGGTTGCATCCGTGGATGCATGCATGCACACGCGATTACATCGATTAGTAAGAATCACGGTGCAATAGTAGCCGGTGAATACTTGGGCCCCGTGTGTACAGACAGGCGTGCCGAACAATGCAATACCGCCGGGGTCGTCCATTGTCTGGCAGAGGATGCTGACATAACCAGAAGCGCGGCCGCGTGCGTGCAGTTTTATAACACGATGCAAATTTCAAGCTGACCGACCGATCTCCGTGTGTTCGTCCCTCTCGTGTTCTGTCTCGTGTTCTCTCTGTCTCGTCTCGTTGTTGCCCGAGATTTCTCTCTCTCTCTCTCTCTCTCTGGCCAAGGTCTCGACGCGTTGCCGAGTTCTCGATCGCGATTGCCTCGGGCCCCCGTTTAACCGCGTGATTCGTAACCAGATGCTGCCTTATCGAGAAGTCAATAGACCGAGGATCGCACGGTTTCTGCATTTGCTTCGCCACTGGCCATCGCCGTGTTGCGGCGAGAGAGAAAGAGAGAGGGAGAGATATTCGTCGTAAAGGGAAGAGAGTTTCACTTTTTGAAGTAAATTAATCGCTCACTCGCCAAACTACGAGGATCTAGTTATTCTGGATCATTTGGAGAAGTAGAACACGTTGTAATAAAAGGCACAATATATAGTAATGTATGTATGTGCAAAGAATGATAGAGTTCTATGTACAGGATATTTCTGATCTGATGGTACGATTGTAAGAGGGATGAATCTGCATAAGTGAGTCTCTTCGTGCAGAGAAAAAAGTAAATTAATCGTAGGAGTAATTAATTCTTGTGCAAATTAATCTTGTATGTAAAAGTATAAAGATCTAGTTATTTAGAATTATTTGAAAATAAATACTCTATTGAGAAATAATAAAAAGAATAATGGAATAATATGTGTTTACATGCAAAGGATGATGGATTTCTATGCATAGAATGTTTTTCATTTGATGGTACAATTGCAAGAGGGATGAATCTGCACAAGTGAGCAGAGCAAACAGTTCCATTTTGGTGTGAATCTCGTACTTAAAAAGAAGTATGAAAATCTTTGAAAACCTTTGCATGTAAACACATATTATTCCATTATTCTTTTTATTATTTCTCAATAGAGTATTTATTTTCAGACAGTTGTAAATAATTAGATTTTCATACTTCTTTTTAAGTACGAGATTCACACCAAAATGGAACTGTTTGCTCTGCTCACCTATGCAAATTCATCCTTCTTGCAATTGTACCATCAAATGAAAAACATTCTGTGCATAGAAATCCATCATCCTTTGCATGTAAACACATATTATTCCATTATTTTTATTATTTAGAACTAATTTAGTCTGAAAATAAATACTCTATTGAGAAATAATAAAAAGAATAATGGAATAATATGTGCAAGAAATGATGGATTTCTCTGTAAAGGATAGATTTCTGATCTAATGGTACCATTGCAAAGGGGATGAATTACCGTAAACGAATGTACGAAATTTCATTTCCAAATCTCGCAAAAGTAATTACCAATTACATGAAGATTTAGTTGCTTGGAATCATTTGGAAATAAAATATGTTATCGATGAATAATAAAAAGAAAAAGGCACAAAGAATGCTGAATTTCTACGTGTTCAGAATATTAATCTCAATACTCGAAAAAGTAATTATTAATTATACAAAGATCAAGTTATTTGAGATCATTTGGAATATACCTCGGTATGCTATCGAGAAATAACAGAAGCGGTGGATAAGAATTAAAAGCATGTGCTCCTGGAACCGGCTTCAGTACGCAAGACCGACGATCAACGCTACTTGAGAATAATTAATTAAGTCGTTATATAGCGCGCAGTGGATGATCAAACGTATCACGTCGTGCTCATTAGCCAGACACTTTGCGAACGTTCCTAGAGGACAGGGCATTCGAAGAGATCTCATCAATTTTCAAACGCTTCGGTTCGAGGGTCTTCCTTCAGGCGATGCTGAAGGAAGCTTATTGAACTTGGAGCATCGTTGCCGATGATTCGCCTACCATTTACGATCAATTCGCATCGAAAGCATAGAAATACTCGATCGTGAGAAATATCTTTTTTATAACAATAGCAATTGGCTATCGCCGTGTTGGTTAATTTTTGCGTGTAATTTCTGGCAATTTTCTTCGTTCACGTACAATTCCGGGAACTTTCTAATTTCATCTTGAAACTCGACGAACGGATTTACATCTAGCTGAAGTTTCAATTCACCAAACTTCGTATTTGCATTGTTTCCCGATTACTGTGTAATCTTTGAATCTTCAAACGGAGTTGTTTATTGCATTATGCAAGAATTCCTCCGATTTCACTGTACTAATACGTACCTAATTAATACTTTGATAATTAATACTATATTTTTTTTTTAGCGCCTTTAGGTTGCCACCGGTATGTATCGCGATAGCCATACTTGGACATTCGTTCGTATAGGATATCAGTATAATTACAGTATATTTACTGATAAAGGCTCGTCAAATTCGAGATTTTTACACCTTTCACGTCCCTCGCGTGTAGACGATTTAATCTCAATTAATTATCGTCCCGAAAAATAACAATCGCCATGTTATAAATTAAGTGCCGCCTAAAGGACGACAAGTGCCTTATCAATTTATGTGTGTTCCATTCTTGTCTAGGGGAAATGCTAAACGTCTCTCCTTTCATGCTACAATACTTTGCCTACCAAAAGTCTATTAATCCAAAGTTAATTAAATTAACACGATCGACAGCTTATTAATTACTTTTTTGGTTCCAAAACTCCCCCCAAATACAATGTAGAAGTATGTCCATTGAAAAAAAAAAAAATGAGAAGTAGAACATCTTTCGTCCGTACATTTTCTAATATTCCGTGATATAAAGGTGATTGTTTTACGAGTGGTATGTCACACTTTAAAGAAATATTTAAAAAATTAGTTCATTTCGCGAAGAGTATTATTACCAAGTAATTATAGCTTAGTAGCTTGATAAATAAGCGCATACAGCCTGGTATTGGCGACGAATCCGTGCCGAACTGATTGTTAGTGAGCGACAACTTCTATCATAAGCGATAGATAAAGCGTTAATAATTAATCGACGTCTGCTGTCACGTACGCGTGACTTCCTTTTGTCAGCAGTTATCAGCCGGTAACGCGAAGAAAATCTGACTTTACACCGCTATTTTCGCAAGACGTACGAAACGATTTCAGTTTGCTCGAGTTCGATGTTTATATCCTCTGAAAACTATTCCCTATTGCTCGCGAGATTGCTACTTGCTTAATTTATAAAAAAAGAAAAAGAAAAGAAAAAGGCAAAGTATCGAAATGGTGACACTTTCGAACGTTTCACCTCGCTGAGAATAAATTTATCTCATTTCCTGTGAAACTGTGTTATCTAAATATATCCAACAAACACATATACGCGGCTGTAAATTCACTGGCCAAAGGCATTCCTCGACCGCGCGGCACTACTCGGATTTTAACCGAGTACTTCGAGGGAACTTCGCGTTGCCGACTTCACGCGGTTCATCCCTCGCAAACCTAAATCATCCGGACCGTTGCACACCGTTGCGGGCTTGCGTAAACTCTCATCCACGTCGGCGTCGTAATCGTTGGAATTTCGCGCGGCACCGCAAAACCTCCAACGATTCTCCGACGGCTCTCGCCGCGACCAAAGCGGGAACCGCAATTCCCGTCCGTGAAAGACGAAAGACTCCGCCGCAGTCGAAACCGCGATATATAGATGCAGGAAAACGAAAAAGGAAAAAAGAAAAGAGAGAAAAAAAGAAGACGAACGAAGAGTTCGAGGTGGGCGTAGGTCACGGCCGTCGCCGTTTCTCGCAGTCTCTCTCGCAGCCGCCCGGGAATTAACGCAGGAATAGAGACGAATTAATTAATTAACTTGGTCTTAATTGCGGACTCTGGTGGAATCCATCCCGAGCGAGTCCAACGCGTGGGCCTCTAACGTTTAATTGCACCGTTGCGACGAAAAAAGAGAGAGAGAGAGAGAGAGAGAGAGAGAGAGAAATAGAAAAAGAATGATGAACCTGTTTCGTTGTTTCACGCGACGATACAATATTTCACGGTGTCTCTTTTTCCCTCTTCTTTCCTCTTTTTTTCGCTCGGTCAGTTTTATGAATGAAACGAGCTGACAATTGTTGGAACGATCACACCCGTTGAATCGTTAACGCAGCTGGCTGCTACGATTGCCGCTGACGGACCGTTCGTCCGTTTCTGTTTCTATTTAACATTTTAGGATAATTAAAATGAGATGAATGTCGCCGGCAATGAATTTTAAGTAATAACATGAATAACTAGATGATATTACGAGAGTATACGAGCTTTCATGTTGTGCTTCAACGTAATATAATGTCGCGCGTAATTAAATTGAAATATTAATTAAATGTTTTTTTACGGACAAGTCGCGAGAACTTGGGTTGGATCGCGCGGATAGGATAACTTTCGTACATACGCTAACAGAATTTTGAAGACAGAATTTTACCAACTTCTCGTTGGTTATTGCCGTTCTCGTCCTTATTCAAATTCCGTCCAATCCAATTTTGTTCCGCTCGTAAATTCAATATCAACATATCGATCGATAAATATATATCTACTGGTCACTCGACGATTCAATGGTCGCCGGAAGCCAACGATGACGCTTCCAGACGTTCCGCAGAATGTTCCGCCAGCAGGAAATTTACGAGCTCGCGACTTATGACAGGAATTTCGGCTTTGGTGAACTCTCGGTTCCGTGGCTGCGTTCGCGCACTTTTCACGCGGACCACGAAGAGGTTTTACGAGAGGTTTACGACAGACAAGTTCCGTTCTACGAGTTTGCCGCTGATATATAAATCTTTTGTCGTTTATGCCGTTTCCAACGATGACTTTACGAGCCATCATCAAATGGAGAGTTTTCCTTCCGCGCGATTATTTTTCACGCAGCCGGGCTTTCTCCTACTTTTAACACCGTTCACAACCTCTTCAACTCGTTTCAAATCGCGCTGCTTTATTATCGCGTCAACTGTTTTATTATAGTTTATCGCTCGAGAGCTTTCCGCCAGAAAAATCTCGTTTTTTTCACTTTCGCTGTTCTGTTCGTCTCGCGACGAAGTCATATAGGCTGCACGTTGCAGAAGAAACTCTGTTCATCTGCTCGTGTGACTTTTTTCGGTCGTAGTGATTTCTTCTGAGCTCTTTCCGAAAAGGCTGAGTTCTTGATTCTTTTTCTTTTTCTTTTTTTTTTGTTGAGAATTGAGAATTTTGAGAATTCCGACAAGGCAGAGCTTTTTAATGTTTTTCTTTTTTCTTTTTTTTTTGAGAATTGAAAATTCTGAAAAGGCCAAGTTCTTCAATGTCTTTTTCGAGAATTTTGAGAATTCTGAGAAGCTTTCTCCGAGGTCTTCAATGATTTTTTTTTTTAAACCTCATTTCTAGGTATTGATCGCTCAATTTTTTTTGTTTCATTAATTTCGCGATTTGGAGTTTTCAAGGATATCTGACGGAATATTTGGAATTTTATTCTCATTCAATTTTTCCCTCGTACAAATCGCTTCTTATCAAAATAAATCCGTAGTTTTTTTTATTATATATCTTAAAAATCTTTGTTCCTACAAATTAAAATACGACAAACGTTCGTGTTTGAACATAAATTTAACTTAAAATTAACAAAATTAGTCTCATCTTATATTTGTATCAACATATAGGTGGGAAGAAGCCCATCCTATACTCGGTGTCTAACAATTACTACTTGATGTCTAATTTTTGTGGACTTTAACACTAAAACTACCGACAGTTAAGACGAAGTTATTTCTACCAAAATTATTTTGATTTCTAATAAATAAAAATAAAATAAAATTCATTATATTACTTCTTTGGCTATCACTGTAAAAGTCATTGCATCATTGTGGGGGAAATAAATTGTAACATGAAATCGAAATTTTAAAATAAAATTGTAAAACCAGTCGTTTCGACTGGTGTGGTAGTTCTAGTGTTAATTTCGCAATCACTGAAATCCGAGCATACGTCGAAAATCGATCAAAATTTCACCAATTTGCAAACGGACAAATAAAACACCGCGGACGGTTTGATAATCGTCTGTGGCGAAACTCTAGTCCCGCACCGAGTACGCACATATTCGTTCCTCTCGATTAAACTCCTGGCAGCTGACGGCCAGAGATTAGAAACTTGTTGCGGAAACATCGATTATAACACGCTTCTCGAAATAATACGAAGAATCAGCCATCAGCTATGCAAACAGACTGCCCGTTCGACAGGAATGTTCTCGATAACACGAAAGTTGTTCGTGCAACTATGCAGTGTGCAAACGGTTCGGTCAAAAATATTACGCCACCATCTTCGACGTTCGCCCCGAGAGCAATTTCAATTATTACCTCCGTCATTGTTATTACTTCTGTTAAGTAACTTATTCTTTCCTAGATCAGAACTGGATGAACTATCCTCCATTATCTTCGTATCTGTATCATTCTTCTCCATCTGTAGAGTTTACTATTTTTCCTACTCGTATGACTGGAATTTCATCAATTTTAGGATCAGTAAACTTTATCGTAACAATTTTAATGATAAAGAACTTTTCCTTAGACTATGATCAAATTGGTCTATTTTCATGATCAATTTCAATGACTGTAATTTTATTAATTCTTTCTTTACCTGTACTATACTAGCTGGAGCAATTACTATTATTATTATTAGCTGGACGAGGAATTACATTTATCCAGCGTGCAATGGATTATTATCCGATTTTAATCGCGTTTTAATCGCGACGGCTGGTTAAAATTAACAACGCGTTTTTCGACCACGCGTTTCTTCAACGACGAGCAGCATTGTGCAATGTCTCGATTTCTCGGACGGAAATAATCGAATAACCGATTGATCTTCGCTATGTTGGATCTCGTGTCGATCAAACTCGACGTCATCGATATCTTCGGTGCTCGGAGATCCGACACGAATTATTGCTAAATGAGGTAACGTTACATTTTCGACTGACTCTAGAATAAAACAGAGTATAGAAATTTGCGGATAGATGTAACGAGATTTTTCATTTCTCACCCACGGAGAAATAGAAGATGATTGAACTCGGAAGTGTTTATTTCCCAAATGAATTCAAGTGGTTCACTATAGTCGACTGTTGTAACCTGTGTGACGCGAAACGTAGTCTATTTCATCGATTTTAACGCACTGGATTGCGAGACTCGCCAGCACGGATGTTGCGATCTCAAGTTTCAACAACTGGCACTCAAGTTTCAACAATTCCATTCCGAGCTGGCTGTCGTCGTGAATGTTTCACGCTTCATCGCTCTCCTTCATCGTTCTTAAAAATTCATCCGAATTGATCGCCGATCGCCTTCGAACACGATCCAATCCACCAAACGAGAATCCGAGGATCGCTCGTCGGCCAATTTTCAAACAAAACTACAAGTCGAAGCGATACAGCGAAGCGCCTGCACCTAATTATTCCTAGCTCACGAGCCCATCTTCCAGGATTCGATGCAGGGATGTTAATCTCGAGCTAATAAAATATTTGAACCGCCTCCTGTTCCTTATAACCACGAGGCGCGGCCGTGGCCCACTAAAACAGCCTAATCATGGCGCAGGGTCGCACCAACACCAGCGTTCAGAACCGCTCCTTCGAGATAGAGAGATAGAGAGAGAGAAAGAGATTACCTGGCAGCGGTGAAGGTAACTCGGAGAGGACAGGAGAGCTCTCTCTCCGCTGGATTCACTTGGAAACATAGTTGGATATACATACATATGGTAGCCGATTTGAAAGCAAAGATTGACCCTGGTGCAACGAGACCCTGCTTTACAAACTTTTTTTTTTTTTTGGCTTTCGAGTGGTTATTTCCAACCGATTCTCCACTCGTTTTCACCTCTCTTTTTTTTTACGCTGATTTCTTTTTTTTTTTTTTGCGTCGAGTGACTTTTAGCTGGTATTTTTTCTCTCTCTTTTGTTTTCGAGTGAGAGAGAAAAGGCGAGTCAGTTGATTCGATCGGTTCGAGGTTGGATTACGCGGATCGAGCGAGTTTCGATTTTCGCCGTTCTGATGAGAGAGAGGCAGTTGTTTCGAAACTTTTATAGAAATATTCGCGAGTACTCTTTTATTTGTTACTTTCCTTCTTTTCTTTCATTTTTCTTTTTTCTCGAAAAGTACCTTTCGTTCCTTTTATTCTTCAACACGCGTAGCTGATAGCAAAGATTCCCAATTCGAAGGAATTTCAATGACGAACTGGATTTTTGCACGAAATTGCCGAGTAAATGAGCATACAGCGGATAATGGTACATCGAGCAGGCGTTTAACCCGGCGTCGCGAGTAATGGCGTAACAAGAACAGGGATTAGCCTCTGTCGCGTCATGTTCTGACGTTTGTGATGCATGTGACGAGGACGCCGACTGTGGACGCCGGTTTCAGATGGCCGTCCGCGAACTGACTCGAGGAGGATCGATAACGTCTCCAGGCTTCCAGGCTACGCTCGATTAGACTAAATTAAGCACACTGTGTCAACACTGTGCATAAATAGCCGCTCGTAGCCGGTGCATTCGGGGAGATTCGGAACGCCGCACGGGACAAGGGGACGTCAATTGCAATTTCAAATTTATGCTAAGGGGAATCCCGACGCCCTCGTGAAACGCTATGCATGTCCGATGCAGGGCCGATGGGGGGCCGTTACCGTGTTTCGCGATCCCGCAAATCCCGCTGGAGGAATCTGCCAACCCTGTCACCCTGTCTCCTTTCCTTTGTTCTCTCTTTCTTTCTTCTTTTTTCTTTTTTTCCTTTTGCACCAACATTTTCTGGGTCACGTTAAGTTTCGACGATTCTCATTCTCCCTGGGGGGGGGGGGGAGTTACTCTCCCCTTTTTGCCTTTTGTTTTGTTTTCTTTACGCTTTGTACCGATTGTTATTCTCTTATATAGATTATTGGATTATTGGTCGTCGACGATCGGTTAATTTCCTTTCTTTCAGACTGGCGAAGTTTTCGATGAACCTTCTTTTTGTCCCTTCACAGGTTCCAGTCAGTAGGCGTCCAGTTAATTTTCTCCTTGTTTTAAATTAATCGGGTTAAATTCGAGAAATATTAGAAAAAAAGAAAAAATTATGCAATTGTGCTTTAGTCGAGTCACGATTTACTTTCAAACACTATCCGAGAGTTACTCTCCTCCTTTTGCCTTTTGTTTTGTTTTTCTTTACGCTTCGTACCGATTTTTATTCTTTTATATGGATTATTGGAAAGTCGCCGACGATCGGTTAATTTCCTTTCTTCCAGACTGGCGAAGTTTTCGATGAACCTTCTTTGTCCCTTTACAGGTTCCAGTCAATTGGTGTCCAGTTAATTTTCTCCCCGTTTTAAATTAATCGGGTTAGATTCGAGAAATATTAGAAAAAAAGAAAAAATTATGCAATTGTGCTTTAGTCGAGTCACGATTTACTTTCAAACACTATCCGAGTTTTCTTCTGCTCTTCTCGTTATTTATAGTCGCATTAGCCGTCTGCGAGGGCTATTAGCGACGTGAAAGAATAAAGAAAAAGAACTTACACGAACCCGCGAAACTCGGTGTATTTTTCAAGTAATTTATCTTAGCCGTTGTATCATCTCGTTCGGAGAAAGAATACTTCTCGCAGAGTCATTCGCTGCCAAGTAAACGCGCGAGAGATCTTCACTCACGCCAGGAAGTGGCGATGAGTAATTTTCACTCATGTCATGTGGCATTCTAATTCCAATCCTTGAAATTACGATCCAGCGTGTACATTTCGTGGAAATCGTCTCTAGTTAAAATTCCATCGTCGTGTCTTCATCCTCGAGACGAATCTCACGAGCAACGCTGGTAATTCAATTCGTACGAAACTGAAATGAAAAAGCGAAAAATCTCGAGAACATTGATCTCAGAATCGATCAAATATCCACGAGCTTCCTCTTCCCGAAGAATAAACTAGATACACAATTTTTTTTTTTTTTAAGAATGAAGAGTATAATTGTAACAATGAAAAGTTTGCGAACAATTTAAACTGATGTAACTTTGTAAAAAAAAAAGAAGGATCGCATAGTAATTCATTTGGTCTCATTTTGAAAAGCGAAGCTTCTATCTTCACAGTCGTTTTTTCGTCAATTTTTTCGAAAATTGTACAAATTCAAACATTTCATTTCGTGACTAGATTTCACCATCATTTTGAAGACTGAAGTTTCTCCTTCACAACGATCCCCTAAAACTTGTTCTACAATTTTTTTCTTTATCGTTAGTGTTTTATTGAACGTTGAATATTAAATCCCAATATCGTCATCCGAGTCTAATTTAATAAAAAGTCCGAAATTTAATAAAACGACCGAAAAGAAAAGAAAATCGTACAGCAAATTTTAAGAGATCGTTGTAGAGAAAAGAAATCTCAATCTTCAAGATCATGCTGGATTTTTTAAATGTTTTTCACACGCGTTTGAATTTTCCATTTTCGACAGAAATGCGTCCTTGGCGTGATCATTTTCGAAAGCAACAAATTCACGACTGTCAAAAGTACAAGCTTCGTGCTTTGAAGTGAATATGATCTTTGTTCCTTTACGTTAGTTTAAATTATCGACGAATTTCTCATCGTCGTCATGCTGGTACGGTTATGCTCTTCACCGTACGATCAGTCAATCTTCTTATCCTCTTGAACGTCGCAGTTTTTTAAAGACCGCTCATTTCGCACGTGAATTTTGTTTCTTGCCTTTTTTTCGAAGCAGCTTTCGAATATATCCAAAATCAAGGAAGAATATATATATATATATTTTTTTTTCGATTTTTTTAGTGTTAGAAAATGATTCTAAATCAGTCACTGTTAAGAAATCAAAATTAATCTCGCTTTTATTTCGGGTACAGGGATGGCGCGCACGGCGATCAAGTGGTTATTCATTGAAATTTGAAATTCATTCCTCTCTCGATCTCGATTTTCCATCGACGAAACTGGAGAAACGAGAAACTATTCACAGGTGAAAATTTGTAACTTATTGTACCAGGAGGAAACGTGAGACGAGTGGTGAATATTAATACTGCAATTATTCAGCTGGAATGACTAACCGAATCGCGGATCAAGCGGTTAAAGCGTGGTTCACCGACGTTCCTATGGAAATTCCAAGGATGTTCTCGCGCGTGATCCGACGCGCGAGGTCTCGAAATAAAATCGGACGCGAGCGGGTTGGACGAAGAGGGGAGGAGAGGTGGCCAAAGCAGAGCAACGTGGCTCGCATGCTGGCTCGTTGAATCGTAACAGGCTTCGGGGCCGGGTAAAACGATACGCGCGAGAGAAGTTTCAGACGCATAGATCCTCTTAGGAATCGAGATAGAGACGCATCGTACGAGAATCAGCCAGTTCGAGGCGGTTCATCTCGCGCTCTCGAGGTTGTACCATGGACTCTCTCTCGCGTCCTCCTCGTCCTCCTCGGCAAGCCTTCACTCAATTCATTCGTCATTCATTATTTTTCACGCACAGAATGAGAGCAGACCCTGTTGCAATCTCGTTAAGAAAAAAAACAAAAGAAAAAAAGAACGTAACATCTCATTTATGGTAAATTCTTTTTTCCGTTGAATTTCGTGTTCCGGATATTTCCAGTAGAATTTATCAGAGCTGTTACGTTGATGGAAAAACGACGCGAAAGTATTATGTTGGCCTGCGTTTGTTTTTTCTTTTTTTTCTTTTTTTTTTTTTTTTTTTTTTGTTTGGAGTGAGCGAATTTTTCACGAGAAACAAAAACTTTTGTTAGTACATTGGCCATTTTGTTCGATCACCTTTTACCTTTTGCTTTCTTTCAGTCAACTTCGAAAAGTTCTTATCATTTTTCGACAAAAAAAAAAGAAAGAAAGAAACGAAAGAAAGAAAGAAAGAAAACAGTTTCACGAACGATTTGATCAGCGATGAAAATTAGTTTCGAGCCCTTTTAGTCGTAGATATAATTCTTTATAAGCTTACACAGCCCCCTCCCTTTTCGGAGGTGGTACAGCAAAATATATAAAATACGAAAATGTTCCATTTCGAATTCTCTCGACGCCAAAGACAGACGATTGTTAACAATTGTTAAGATCGTGCATTTTTTTTTCTTGTTTTTCTGTAAAACTTGAACAGTCAGATATCGGGTTACAGAATAAATTTGCGGTTGCGAAGTTACACTTTACAGAAGCGCATATATTGTAGAAGAAAAACGCAATTACTTTCTGGCCAACTCGATAAAACCCATTTTTTAAACTGCCGCGCGCAAGAGGTCGAATTTCAGCCAATTCAGCTGATTCGTTGAAGTTTGAACAATTAGTACACGACGAAACACTTAATTTGTACAAACTATTATATTACATTATATTATATTATATTAATAAAACATAAACGAAAGCGTGTTCCTCGTCTTGCAATACTGTCGAATAATTACCTACCAGAAATTACCAAAAATTCCTTGTCAATGACGCTCATCTTGTTTCAACTTTTCGAAAATATTTACAGAAACAGAAACGACACGTTCAGAGAAGAAACTCGCCGCAAATGAAATAACACGCTTCGACGCAATTTCGTGTATAAACATTCGGTTTAATTGCATCGTCTCGTTTATCACAGCTACGTGCCCATTTCGCATGATTTCGCAGAGTCGCGGAAGAGCCGCGATTATTTTGCGGCTCTGTTATTCCACGTGTCGCCGGTCAACTACAAAACTATGAATTCCGGTATTAATTACTTCGTTAACATCACCGAATCGTATTATTCATCGAAACTGTTTGGACTGCAATTTCAGTCTGTTTCAAATGTCCCTCCCATTAATTAATTGATTTATCGAAATCGATGAATTCGCTCGAACGCATTAACAACACGATGTTGTAGCTCGTGTTTGCAAAGCAAATGAACGAGACTCGCCGATTGAAATTTACAATCGAAACTTTAACGAAAAAGTGATTGATATCTCATGGTGATTTCCCATGTTGTTTGCTTTACACGTTAATTCCACGTTCGACATTCATCCCATTCGCGTTTCACGTTTCTCGCCATTATCTTCTTAGCTCGTTTGTCATTTATTACGCTCTGTTCTTACATCCCTCGAATTCCATTTTATTGACAAATTTCTCACAAATCTGAGAAAAAAGCTTTTAAAAAAAAAAATAGGGTGGAAATATCGCGTTGGAAAATCTGTTAATCTATTTGCATGATTAGCGTATGTATACGCGCAATTTTCTGATTGTTATTACCAAAATTGCATTTTCAGATGATATTGTGATTTGGCGCGAACAAAATTAGACCACATTCCTGTCGTTCTTTCAGTAATATACACGTAATATATACATAATAGCTTTGAGATTTCTTCTCTTTTTCCAATTTTTATTTATATAATTTTGTTTCTAACTATACTTTATGTATCGACGATTGGATATACTGCGAATTACTAAAATATAAAGTTCCTTTTTTTCTTTATTTTTCGAAAATTCTCTACTTGACAAATACAATGAAAGAAAAAATGGCGAGATTATCATTCATTCGTCTTAACGTTGCAAATGGTTCCCAACCTTCTTTTGGCCACGTCTCACCTAAGCATTTCTAAAATCCTGATGCCCCACCCCTGTGGCGCGTATTATTCTTATTATTTAAAGAGTGAATTTTTGACGTGGAGGGAGCCTGAAAGGCCATTAACTTCAAGGTCTCAGCAAGTTTTCAAAGAACGTGACATCCCGTGGAAAGAAGAAAATTAAAAAGTTAAATTTTTATTCAAGGAAGTGAAAAAAATTTCTCGAATTGCCCCCTCCCCCCTAGAAAATCAAATTTCCCCCCTGTGGAGCATAAGGAGAAAAAAAAGAGAAGAAGAAAAACACCACGAGATCAAACGTATATTTCTGCCAGCTCTACAGAAATTTTCACTCGCGCCGCCGCCGATTAAATTTAATCAAACCTAAATCACACGTGGCCGATTTTTGCCCCTTTTGCTTCGACCCTCTCAGCTTCGATCTTCGATGCAAGGATATCGAGTTCCCATGAAATATTCATCAATCGGAATAATTATCGGATCGGGCCAGTGTTCCTAAACGGCAGGAGCCGTTTCGCGAGCGTAGGCGGAAATCGGCGTAGACCGGGCCGAGGTCCCTTCGTCTCCCCCCCCCCTCCCTCCTTCATCCGCCTAATAAGATCGGCAAACGTTATTCTGTCGAGGTTATTCTGGAACGCGAGTCGCTGACTCGGCCAGGAAGTAATCCCGCAACGTTTCGAGTTTGCGTGGCCATTAAAGTCGGATCAGCTACGGGGTTTACGCTACGCGATCGATCGTCCTCCTCCGTTCTGGCGACGTACGAATCGATGATTCAATGAATTTTTATCCTTTGTCGTTCTAGCTTTCAGTCGACGAGAAGCCGACAACTCACGCCTAAAAATCGCTAATCCGAACGGCGCTGTTAACCTGATGAATTTTATTGGCAGTGGAACTGTCAGTCAAAATGGTCAAAATTCGTCGTCTAGAAATATATTTATGCAACATTCTTGCATGTAAATTATTTTAAACGACAACGTATTTTTAGAGGCTTGAATGATTTTGTGGAAGTTTGTGTTGTTTATTGTACAGGGTGGACCAAAGGTATCTATTTTTTTTTTTTTTTTTAATAAAATGTAAGAAAGAACTAACTTTACTAATTTTAAATAATTTTTTCATTACGTTTTAAAAATCACTTCTTTCGAACGTTGAAACGCCAGATCGTTCGCAAATTAATAAGAAACTTACTGATTTACTTCAGCAGAAAGTGATTTCTCGCCCGTTCTATATTATAATTTTTCTCTCTTTCGTTCCTTGTGCTTCGGTTTCTCTGCTAAAAATCTTATACTTCAGTCGTCGGGTGGTTCCACCGTTAGATTTAATTCATTTGTCGATAACAAATCTGGCAATAATAGATCGTTAATGTTAAGTGGCGCGATGAAATTCAGATTGGAGTGGTTCTTTCTTTTTTTTTTTCTTGGAATCAAAAATAGGGTACAGTCTGTCGCATCGATCGCACTCGATGGGTAATTTACGTCGATCTAGCGATAACGAAAACCGAAAGTATGCCACGCTCGTTTTTAAGGATAATTGATATCTTCCTGTAGAAGGTGTAGAACGGTGATTCGCGTGATGCGTTTTTCCCCCCCTTCGAATCGACGGCAATCGGTTCACTCGAATTTTGATTATTGCAAGATTTAAAAATATAGACTTTGTAGATTTTCTGCAGGTGCAAATGTTCCCCCAAAAAGTGCTAATATCTTCAATGACGCTATTGCTCGTTCGTTTAAATATTACAAAATTTAACGTAGAGTCTGTAGTTGTAGATCTTGATGCATGAAACTATCTCGGAGAGTTCCAATATTTTTGATCATTCGTAAAGAAGAAAAGGGATTCTAAATTTAATGTAGATTTTGTAGATTTCGTGGAGATCTTGATGCAATCGTTTCCAAAGATGGTTACGTTTTCAATAATGTTGCTTGTTGATTCAGATATTACGAAACTTAATGTAGATATTTGTAGATTTCGTGGAGATGCAATCGTTTCCAAAGATGGTTACGTTTTCAATAATGTTTATTAATGTCGCTTGTTGGTTCAGATATTACGAAATTTAACGTAGCCATTGAGATCTCGATGCGCGAAATATTTTCGAAAATGCCAATATTTTCAATGACTATGCATGTTGCTCGTTCGTAAATGAGAAAGAAGATCTTAATCATTACTAAATTTAATGGAGATCTTGGCACGGATGTTTCCAAGAATCCTAATATTTTTAACAACTAATACATATATGTATATATTGCTCGTTTGTAAAATTCTAAATCAGCGGCACGTGTTACGTTAATTGACACTGATCGATGACGAGACTATAGAAGTATCTCGATTTTCTACGTAATTAATACTTCTATGTCGGCAAAAAGAGCGATCGTTTTTTCATCGATCTCCTCGCTAATGGTTCCTTGATTCCCCCTTCCCCTCCCTCTCGTGGTTGTTGTTGCTGCAATTTATCGTACGTTATTGTACCTTTAACGCCATTAAAACGGGTATTTATTTTTAATAGACGGACGTTCAACGTGGGAGTAATTGAAACTCAACCCCCGCGCTTTTCCCATCGACATTAATTCCGTCGTAATCGTAATACGCGATAGCGACCGTAGTTTAAAATTCCCGAATTTGCTAACAGAGATTGACTACTCCCCGCGACCCATCATCTTCACGCGTTGAAACTTCGTAGAGACAGATCGATTTTTAACCACGTTTGGCTTCGATTCTCGTTTACTAAAGTGCCAAATAGAAAAAAGAAAAGAAAAGAAAAGAAAAAAAAAACAGAGAAGTTACCGTTATCCATTAAAAAAGTTATCGTATCTCACAGAGATTATCAGCTCGATTGACGAGTTAACTCGTCTCTGTCGGTCAATAGGTTAAGGTCAGCCCTCGTCAGGCCAATCTACAATTTTCATCGCCGTAATCTACCGTTTCATTCTTTGTTCGCTCAGGATGAAAAGATTTTCTTTCCGCGAAAGATAAATAATTCCTTAAGTAAGAACGAGACTTGAATTTAAAACACGGAGAACGAGAGGATACTACTTTTCTCTAAACTCTCTCTCTCTCTCTCTCTCTCTCTCTCTCGTTGTCAGCTGTCAGTTTAAGAAACTGACAAACTGCGGAGCCAAGGAAGAAAAATCGGTCAGCGGATGACCGATTGGACTCGGTGTTCGGTGTCGAGTTCTCGCGGCAAGTGCGATGACACCCGGCTACCGGCCGCCAGTGGCTGCTAAACATAGCAGATGTGATCGGAAACCGGCTGGGCAGTTGAAAATTGCAGAGGCCTTGTTCGGCTCTGTCCAATCATTAGGTAGTTTGCAAATTTAAACAATGGTTTCCTACCGCTAACGCGGACCGTCGCAATGTGGCACGGTCAGCCGGGGTTACGCAATCCCCGGAGGCCACGTGACAACACTGATTGAAGCCGAAGTTGTACCACGAGATCCAAATCGTTCAGCCTCGCACACCGTCCAACCATCGGTCACGTCCAACCATTTTTTTTTCTTTTTTTTTTTTTTTTGGCAATTTGTTGAACACATTCACAAGCACAGTGTGGGCCACTTTCACCAGAGACCATCTGCAAATATTCTAGATTTTTTTTTTTTTTGGAACTATAGAAGGTATACCGATTAATTTCACAGATTGCAGAAAAATAACTTTTGGCATTTGAAATTATTATATATCACAGATTAACTGTCAAAATGACCAGTTCACAGTTTCTGAGGGATTCTAGACAGACGCAAAGTAAATTTTTATAAACTGAAATGATTTTTCGTGAATTTATCGTATCATCCAGTTCTTGCATTTTTTTCTACTTTGACGTCTCTGATGGAGATTTTGGATACTTTGGTCGTCGGTGATGTTAATATTAATCGCATTATATTTATACATTATATTTATACATTGCACAATATATTATATCATGTTACAGATAAAATATGTTTGTTTTCTGTTTCCACTTTATAAATGGCACGAATGGCCTTGACCGTTCAAACTGTTGAATACGCGGACGATTATACGCATTACGTGTAGCGGATGTTTGTGCAAATTGTATATTTTCACAGAGGGAAAGATACACAGGGAGTGAGAACTCAGCTGGGAATTTCGAACATTATCAGAATTTATTGACTTTTCGTTAGTCGATAACAAAGTCAGCAAAGTTGGAAAAGTGGCTTCAAATTTTTGGAGCGACACACATCTGGTTAATGGTGGAACACAGTGGAAATTCAAAAGTGCTGGAGAAATGAGAGAGAGAGAGAGAGAGAGAGAGAGAGAGAGGAAGATGCGAAATTTCGGTCGAAAGTCGGGGTAATGGAATTGGCACTGGAAAATTTTCGAGCAAAGTTCTTCGGCGCTTCGTTTTTATTTACCTTTACGGTCCCAGCGTTTCACGACACACATTTGTTAGAATACTTTACGGCCAGAGAACACGAAACACCAGGGGGGAGAACCGGCTAAAAGCCGTATCTCGATCTCGCTCTACCATTTTCTCGCTGCCGGTCAAACACAGGAAGCATTTTCTTCTCTGGAAATAAATGTAAACACGCGACGGTAATTTTCGTGACTATTATCATGCAGTTAGGCCATTTAGAGAATCAGTCCCTGTCGCATATGCAACGTGACTCGAAAAATCTTGCCTCGAAATGGCCCCTCTTGCCGTGAGAACAGTTTTTCTTTCTTTCTTTATCTTTAGACGGAAATCTGGCAGAATGATTGGCTCGTTTGTATGATTTATCATCCTGATTTTTGTCCAGCTTCGCTGTTTTAGTTACGAAAATTTATCGTAAGATGCTCTCAGAGTTTGTTCTTCTTTTTTTTTTTTTTTGTGAACTCTTGCAATATTGCGAAAAGAATTACGTTTGGGTATTTTCATCGAGAGATGGTCAGACTGAACTTTTGCGTACTTCGAAGATTCGAAATCAACGCTGGGCGGATACTTTTGCTACGCAACTATTAACAGATATTTTTGCCCGGAAACTTGGAAACCTGGAAATAAAAGGCGCCGTGGTGTTCGAGGAATCGGAGAAATCCGGCGAGCCGCCGATGATCGTTCGTTACCATTGCCGCGGGCCGTGGAAAAACAATTTTCTGCGGTAATTATAATTCAGACCCAGGCGAATAACCGGCGAATAGGAACAAACAGGTGGGCATTAACGAAAACGGCACACCGTTCCACCGTTAAGCGCTTTTCCCTAATTGATCGTCGGAATAAAACTCGATTGGCCGTTAGTGCAGTTAGAAACAAGCAACACTCCGCTTCCCGGCCTGGCCTCTAACAATAACAGTTTGCAGTTTCCGATCGGGCGAAATCAGCCTAATTTCGACGTCTTTCCTTCCCGTTTTGTTCTTCGTCGAAGAAGCACGAACGAAGTGACTCGTAAATTGGAAATTTTCATATTTTCACGCATTGGAAAAAATGACGATTGCGTGCCAAATGCGTCTGTATTGCCATTTTTTCAGCTCGTTCTGTTTGAAAATGTAAAATGGTTCGGGAGTCGCAAATCAAATTCCTCTGTACCGTAGGAAGGCAACGAACGAACGAAAAAAGCTTCAACGAAGCTGAAAAATTTCTTTCAAATTTTATTATTTTATTATTTGCCATTTGTTCTTGACATTTTTTTGAAACTTTCGCACACTTGCGTGACGTAATTCCTCTGAGACGAAAACGCTCGATAATTGTCCCGAGTCGCACGAAACGGTGTCAAATATTAAATTTGCAGCGCCGTGCACGTGAATTCTTAACCGTTCTCGAGATTAAGGATATTCTTCCTGCCAAATTATTTCCAGGTTAGGAAACTCTGAATTCTAATTAGTGCTAGAGTTTCCTTCCACTTCTTAAGAGTCATTAACGTGTCGTAAATCCGTCAGAGCTGTTAAATACAGTTCCTTCAGACCAAAAAAAAAAAAAAAAAAAGGGGGGGGGAGAAAGATATCAAAAAATGGCACTTGTGCAAGATCAAACAGTAGCACGTAATTGCCATTTTCGTAACTTTATTCTTCTCTTTACTTACTTTCATTCTTTTAACGAAGTATTTGCAAACTCATAGAAACACACACAAAGAGTCATACAAAATTTCTAAAATGGCCAAATAATTTTTTTGACGATTCTGGTAGCTCCAGAGTTAAAGAGTGAAAGACGAAAGGAGGGGAAGGAACACACACACACGTACACGTTCGTCATGGTTTTAACGAGTTTCCAATGATGGACGAACACGACGGAGTATGATAATTAAGCTCGGCTAACGAAGGTTCGCGAGCGTTCTCTGGAAATGGACGAATTGGTTAGATTACGCGCGCGAGATTGCACAACAGAGCCTGGGTCGGGAATGATAGAACGGCCACGGAGACGTCTTAATTGACCCGGGGGAATGCGTGAATATGAACCAGGCGAGATACGATATGCATTGTCTTGCGCGAAACGTCGGACTAATGACGCCTGTCGCCGAGATGCCTAATCATTCCATGCGAGCGGACGCTCCGCGATTAAATGCACTTCTTATCGGATCCTCCGCTGCACGAACCCCCCTCGTTTTTCCTTTTCACGTTAAATTGCACTGGTGCTCGAGGTTTTACGAGGGACTCTCGTATCACTCTCGGCAGATTTGAAACATAATTACAAATCTATCGATTCGAACTTTTTTTCGGGCGCTTCGGCTCGATAAATATTCTGTAACTAACTATCTGTTGAAAAGACGTGTTTTTATCGCTGAACTGCGGATATTTACGCACTTGCGAGACACTCGAACATGGAAGAAATAGACATTTGTTTTTTCCTTTTTTTCCTTTTTTTTTTTGCAATCTGCTTTATATAATTATTCACGCTATACGGATTTTTACGCTTTGCGCGTTTTTACATTCTCAAACGTTTCGCAGCCGTAGATTTATTCGTCGCGTGAATTATCGAGAAAAATTCCTCGGTATCTCCGATCGATTTGACAATTAACGTCATCGTGTTAATCGAACACAATGGCGCATTGTGTTTTTTTTTTTTTTTTCTTTCCGGGAAACGCATCTCGTCTTCGTGTTGTACGTCGAACTCTAAGTTTCAGATTCGCGAATTTTACGACACAAAGCAACCAGTTTTTTTTTCCCTCTCGTCACGAGGATGTCGTCGTTAATAAATTCAATAATTTAAATTGAACATAAACGGAGGGAGGAAAAGAAGCGTTTCAACTGGTAATCTCCAAGTTTCGTAATCCTCCGTTTACGAGACTTGCCTTTGCAGATTTAAACGCCGCCATTGTGCCGCGATCGGGACGCGACGATTTTAGGTTAATTCCAATTAAATCGCACAATTGCATTCCGTTGCGTTGCACGGACAGATACAATGCCTCGGGATTTATTATCAAGAGACAAAGAATAAGACACGATCGACTAAACAAGGTGCAAGTTTGTCGCTGCAACGAGATGTCGAGAAATTATAATGAGAGATTTTTCCCATACATTCGAATCGAGTTAACCATTTTTTTTTTCTTCCCTTCGATATCTCTTTCTTCGTTGATTCGAGTAACAAAAGAATTCGTCGTAGCCGAAGAGAGTTCGGCGTGGATTTTTAATCGAGATTGTACCAGCATAAAATATTCAATTTAAAATGTAAATCTGCAAACAGGTTTTCCAGTTTCATCCTCTCTCTGCCACGTCGCGTTACACGAATCTTGCGTGTTTATTTCTTTTTAACTTCATCTTGTACTTGTCACTTTGCTATTGCATTTTTATCTCGACGAGCATAACATGAGAGACTAGATTCAACGAAGAAAAGATGAAAATTATGGAAAATCCAGCGAACGGAGAAATGGACGAAGAACGACATACATACACAGAGACGTATACCGGGTAGTTCTCGAAATCGCAATACAATCGGCAACAAAGTGTGATTCTACGTGTAAGAATAAGTCGAAGAAACAAGGCAACGAAACATGTTCAAATTTTACACTTCTCACTTATTTTCTCACTGAACTTTCTGTTGATTATTCTTTCGCGTCTGGAATTAGCCAAGTTCAAACTTAATAAGTTTTCAAACTTGATTTCTTCGGAAACGAAGCGTCACATGGAAAAATTCTGTTCTTTCTTTTTCGACTTGTTTTCACATGTATAATTACGCCATGGCCAGTTGTACCACGATCTCGGGAACACGCTGTATAATTGCATGATATTTTATAACATTATCCAGAAAGTAATTGTACAGAAGTTTTCCTGCGTGCGAATGAAAGGTGAATTTTCCACAAGAAACAAAATATACTGACCATTTAGTTCGTTCTTTCGGGCGACTTGGCGTTTCCGCGTTCTAAAAAAGTTTTTATCTGTTTTCGACAAAAAAAAAAAAAAGAAAAAAGAAGAGAAAGACTCTCATCGACGAGTGAGAAATTTAGCAAACCAATTCTAACACTGTCCTAGTTTGAAAGCTCCTTCACTGTACACGTCAGATAATTTTCAACGAGCTTTCGACAGCAGAAGAAATAATTACGCATTTCCTTTTTCCTAAACCAAACTCGAACAATCAGCTATCAGATTGCATAATGAATCTGTTTTAAACGATTTGAAATGAAGTTAGTTACTAGAATTTTAAAATCTACATGTATTAGAAAAAGAAAAAAACGCGATTAATTTCTGGCCAACTAGACGTAATATCATATATATATATATATATATATATATGTTTATATTAGAAAAATTTTTATTTTTCGTCGTATATTCGATGAAACATGTTAAATTAAACGACATTTCTTAGATTTCACGACGAAACAGTGATAATAATTGGAATTTCTCTGTTTCGAATATGTTTTCGTGTTACATTCGTATTTTTCGTTGTAAATTCGACAAAATTAGCTCATATCATAGATATATCTTAGTTAACACCAATTCAATGAATTACACAGTTTCGCAGATACTTTCTTGAAATATTCGTGTTTTTCGTTGTACGGCAGAACTTGTAATGGGAATATGTATTCCATTGATATCGTGACGATACAGTGTTAATACGTTGAATTTCACTGTTTTGACGACGTTTTCTAGATATATTCGTATCATTCGTGGTAGACTCTACAAAACATGCTAATTTCGTAGATATTTTGTAGATTTCACGACGAAAGACTGATAATAACATGAATCTCACCGTTTCGAACATGTTTTCGTGCACCATTCGTATTTTTCGTTCGACAAAACTAACTATTTTCATAGATATAACGTAGTTTCCAACAATTCATTGATTTATTATGTTTCGCCGATATTTGCGAGGTATATACGCGTTTTTCGTTGTAAATTCGGCAAAACATGTTGAAGTTGTTGGTATTCCATTCATATTTTCCATTCATATATATATATATATGTTTATATTAAAAAATTCTATATATATATATATAAGTAACATGTGTACAATTTCGCAAAGACAGCTGTCGCAGACATTATCTGGAGAAAATAGCAGGGAAAAGAAGCACGTCACGGGGGAAAATACCGAAGTTCGTCACGTCGTTGCACGCGCCATAACGCGACACAAGCACACGCGCGACACGTGCGATCGTGGAAGTAACGGTGCCCGCTGTGACACAGTAGCCTCTAGTCGCTTAATCGGATGATTATTCTGAGATCATTCTTACAGCTGATGCCCCAGCCGGCACGATTTTAACTACCATTATGCCGTGCCTCGCCGCTCAATCTGCCTCCTCTTTGTCCTCTCGTCACGCTCGCAACTGTTCCTCGCATCGAGACCAATGGTTTGCGCGATTTTTCGATCAATCTGACCGATACATGTGACTATCGATCGAACGATCTCGAGCAAAACTTTGTGGATTTAATTTTTTTTTTTTTTTTTTTTTTTTGGTATTGGGATGTGACGTTTCATCGACGCTCGAAAAGAGAAAGAAAATATCAATGTTTCTCAGCTTTGTCGATAAAGTTCTGTGCGTGATTCGTCTCAGAGACAACAACAACCTCACCTTACAGGGATTCATTCGTCTTCTATTTTTTTTTTCAAATTTCTGCGTCGAAGCTGAGGGTGTTCTTTAAGCGAAGAGATTGTCCTTTAATGGATGTGACTTAAAACTCCCGTGATTTTAAAAAGGCAAGCAAAGGCTTCTATCTTCAGCGAAGTAAGTTTCGTTCGCGTAGAAGTGAAACGACTCTGAAACCTCGTCCGCGAATTAATTGAATTTCTCGAATAACAACACATCTCGTTGTACATCTTTTTTCTATTTCCAACATGATCGAGCTTCTACGCTTCGAGTACGAAACGACGAGTCGAGTTTCACTGAGTCGAGCGATATATATTTTCAACGTCGACGAGCGAATTGGATTAGAACGCCAAAGACGAAGATGGGAACAATTTCGATAAGCGAGCGAAAAACTTCTTCGCCACGCCGGCGTTTCGAAGCATTAACTGTTAAAAATATTACTGCGCTCGTTCGAAGAGGCAGAAGCAGCAAGTACATATTTCTCTCTTCCTTGAGAGTCTTTGGCTTTTGTCTCGAGCCGAGACGAGAATACGCACTTAGCAATGTGGAGGAAGAAGCACTCGAAAGGAGGCAAAGACCAACGAAAGAAAGACGCCCTCGTCGCCTTGGCTCGCGAATTTATTTCGTCCGTATCCTGGCGAGCCATTAGTGGAATTGAGCAGGCCTCGGAATCGAAACGCTCTCGAAAGACTCTGAAATATTCCGGCGAATGAATTTACTTTTTTCTCAAAAGTAAGCCACTTTATCGAGTGATCTTCGGTGATATCTTCCTTCATTCAAATTGGAACTTTGAGCTTTTTGTCAATTAATTAATCGGTGTTAATACGTGTCGTAACTTTGTCTCGACGACTGAAGATTGAAATTTATTTATGCTTCTCAAGGAAGTTACCACCTTTAATTTAAATCAAAAATCATTATTCTCGTGTGATCGTTTCGAAAGCAAAAAATGAAAAATTTCAATTCACAGTCTCGACAACTTGAAGAATTCATTTTGGCTTATTATAAAATATAGAAGAAATCGTCTTCTCCGAAAGATTTTAATCACTTTTTCTTTATTGAAAGTTACAGCCTCAAAGTAAAAAAAAAAGAACATTATTTCCATGTGATCCGTGAATTCTTTTCGAAAGCAAAAAATGAAAAATTTCGTTTCACAGTCTCGACAACTTGAAGAACTTATTTTGGCTTATTATAAAATAAAGAAGAAATCGTCTTCTGAGAAAGATTTTAATCACTTTTTCTTTATTGAATAAGAAAAAAAAGAACATTATTTCCGCGTGATCCGTGGATTCGTTTCGAAAGCAAAAAATGAAAAATTTCATTTCACAGTCTCGACAACTTGAAGAACTTATTTTGGCTTATTATAAAATAAAGAAGAAATCGTCTTCTGAGAAAGATTTTAATCACTTTTTCTTTACTGAATAAGAAAAAAAAAAAACATTATTTCCGCGTGATCCGTGGATTCGTTTCGAAAGCAAAAAATGAAAAATTTCATTTCACAGTCTCGACAACTTGAAGAACTTATTTTGACTTATTATGAAATATAGAAGAAATCGTCTTCTCAGAAAGATTTTAATCACTTTTTCTTTACTGAAAGTTACAGTCTCAAAGTAAGAGAAAAAGAACATTATTTCCATGTGATCCGTGAATTCGTTTCGAAAGCAAAAGAAAATTTCGTTTCACAGTCTCGACAACTTGAAGAACTTTGGCTTATTATAAAATAAAGATCAAAGAAGAAACGTATCTCCCTATCAACGTAGGAATAACGTAGAACTGATTGCACACAAGTTGACCACAAAAAAGAGATCGATGGTCTTAAAACTGATGATTTCCATGTTAATGCAAAGCAGCATGACCTTAAGTAACAAACTCTCTCGATACGTATCCGAGGATAGAGCAACGAATAAATTAACTATATAAAAAGATTTGCAGCAGAAACGATCTGCAAACCGTTCTTCCCGTTAATTTCCTGGAATTGCTCGCGAATCTCGCGCTGGACTTCCTCTTGATCGCGATCAACAAGACTGAGATTTATTCTGATTTCACGTTGAGGAAGTAGGTACGGGGATTCCAACTACAAAAGCGACCTCTGATCCCCGCGCTCGGTTCAGATGTCACATGCTCGTTTAAAAGTTCGACTAAAAATAGCAAAGTCCGCGCGCGAGACCGACTATCACACGACGACAGTGATATTTATAACGATAGAGATTCCTTAGGGAAAAAAAGAAATCGGGCTTCTGTGTGTAACGAAGATCACGAATTTCGCTGCATCGGGCAAGATAATTCACAAAGACTCGACACTAGAACTACTTAGCACTACCGAGGACTATAGTATAAAAATTGAGTGAAAGAAATTATTACAGAATGAAAGGAATGGGGAAAGATTTATAACACGATAACGAACACGAACTTTTGTTTATAAAAATCACTCGAATCTCTGAAAAAACGCAATGTTTGCAATATTTGCAAGTACGCTAAAATTACTCTAAAATATTATAAATTAAATTAAATGGTCATTTTCAACACTTTGGTAGTTCCAGTGATCAATTAAGATTTATCTCAATGTAAGTTTAACGTCTGTTTGAAAACGACGTTTTTAAGATTTATCTGTTTGAAACTGATTAGAGATTGTTTCGTGGTATTTTAACATTGCTCGAAATGACCAATCTATAATTTTTGTCAGTTTCATCGGTTGCCTTTCTACAGATCTCGATTTTTTATTTTTGTCAAATAATGCATTCTAATTTCTGTCCTCAGAAATCTTGACACTTTGATCGTTGGAGAAGCTTCATTTTCATTTTCATTTTCCGTTTTCATTCCTACCAAGATTGGCAATATTTGAAATAACTTTCAAATTACGCGTCTAATAAAAAATTGTTCGATACAAAAGTTGTATGATTGATAAAATTAAAGTTTCGAAAATAATTTACTTTGTCTAATAAAATAACGAGTATGTTTTCAGTAATTCGTTTCAACTTTTTTTGTGGACTTAATTTTTACTTAACTCTAGAAAAAAAAATCAAAAATAAAGGTGTATGTATAAATACAATATCATTTTATTTCATTTCCCAAAATTTCGCTAAAAAATATATGACTTTTTAAAAATTAGTTTTTAAAAATTGTTTTTATATAGAGCATATCGTTTCTACAAATAGTGTCAAAAAAATGCCGGCCAATTTGGTCAACGGCGCTGCAAATAATGCCGGGCGGATATGTGTTAATTTTTTTTCTTTTCTCAATCGGACAACATATTTTTTCCCCTAAACCTAAATGATTAGGAAGATATTTTACGATAATTTCACATTCTCTCGATTTGTGACGAAAAAAAATATATAGTCCAATTGAAAAGAAAAATTCAGATAAGACTTTGAAAATTTCGAAACCCTTAAATACACATCCTCTCGTCTGTTCCCTCGATAAGCGAACGAAGTTTAGCGAAATTTCGCTAAATTTCGTTCGAAAAATCGCAGATCGCGGATCGTCGTTGGCACCACGTTCGTTTCAGACGAACTATTAGAAATTAGGACGGCCGAGAGGCTGCATAATTGAAAGATTTCCTCGGCTGCTTGCGATCAACGATGGACGAAAGATAGCGGCGATAGTGGGTGGGATCGTTAGCGGCTCGGGATCCGAATGAAAATTTCAACGTGCACGTAGAAGCGCGCCCTCGTATTATCAGTAATTAAAGAAAATTCCGAGCGGAAGAACCGGGCAATTCCAGGCAATTGCCACGACGGTGCGCCGTGTCTCGCGAATGGTTATGGCACGATGCTGACGATAATTTCAGCAATTCCGGCCAACACGGAGATGCTTCGAGGTGCTCTTTAGACGCAGATTCTCGATTGATCCTAGAGTTCTTTCGATCCATAGTGCATCGACGAGAATTGTGAATTATTGTAAATTATTGGTAGGAAGTCGTTGTGCCGAAACGATGTTTCAGCAGGTCGTGTTTTAAGGTACGTTTACAGCGAAGCTTCGACAAACAAACCTTGAGTATTGCTCGGGTGACTCAGCCGTTTGACCTTGTATTAAATCGGGTAGATTTGTAATTTTTTCCAATTTCGACTATTTTTTTTATCAATCTGGTAAGATTATTTGCATAGAAACTACAATAAGTTTTAATCGCTAGCTTCGCTCGGAAGGATCGAAGCTTCCAAAAAAAAAAAGAAAAAAAAAGAAAAAGAAATTTATAGCGAAATAGCCAAAATTGGAAAAATTGTTAAGTCAGAACGGTTTTCCCCAATTTTGACTATTTTTTATCAATTTTATAAGATTATTTGCATAGAGACTACAATAGTTTTGTAAAAATCGCTAGTTTCGCCTGGAAGAATCAAAGCTTCCCAAAAAAAGGAAATCTATAGCGAAGTAGCCAAAATTGAAAAAATTGTTAATTTAGAACGTTTTCCCCAATTTTGTTATCAATTTCGTTTGCATAGAAACAACAATAGTTTCGTAAAAATCGCTAGTTTCACCCGGAAGAATCAAAGCTTTTCGAAAAAAGAAAAGAAAGGAAAAGAAAAGTCAAAATTGGGAGAAACCTCTAAATTAGAAATTTAATCACAATATTTTAATATTTGTTACAATATTGTGATAAAAGAGAAGCTAAATATACGTAACCTAAAATAAAATAAAAGATATTTTATTACAATAATATTGTAATAAAAAAAAAAGGATTTGGCTATGGAGCGAGAATATGATAAATCCAATAAAAGTTCATCACTGTGATACTGTGAAAGGTTATGGATCTTTTGGAGTCAACTTTTAGCTACATCTAACAGACACGTCCAGCAATTCGACAATTATTATACAATTTGGTAAATTCGAAGATACTTTCCTGCGTATCTTGAAGATATTCTCGATTCTTGCATAAAGAAAGAAACGAGACGTTTCAACTATGAAACTATGTTACAACGACGGAGATCCTGAATTGTTGAGGAACACATTCGAGACACAGCGAGGAAAGAAATGTATCGATAAAAGTTTGTCTTCTTCGTCCTACTGGAAACTTTTCCCCACTCCTCGCATCGGCGCTTGAATTTCGCCGATGCGAAATTTTTAATAGTTTAATCATCATCGAGTAGTTGTAGTTTCAAATATTAATGAGAACCACTGTGTGCGTGTGTGAGAGAGTCGAATGACTTTATCCCGCGGGAAGAATGTCTTTCTTTGTTCGGTCTTTCCACGAAATATGTCGCGACACAGGAACACATTCCGGTTGCTCAAATTGGGCTGACCAAGCCGCACGAGGAATTCGACCCCGATACAAGAAAGTGCTTTACACCGTCCCGGAAGACGGAGGTCAGGGATCCCCCGAAGCATCTATAATTCTTCGTAACATGGCCATCATGGAGAAATTTCAAACGTTTGTGAAAGCACGTGTGACCATTTGACCACCGCTGCGTACGTGTAACCACATTCATAATACGCCACAATGTATTAATATTAATTCACGCCACAACGATCGTTCTGCCACCGCTACAATGACACGCGTAATTTCCATCGGAATCGAAAATGTTTCACCAAATGTGTTGCTGCGGAGTCCGATGTACACCACGCATGTGTATCGGTAATTTTCAATGCACACCACATCGTTGTTTGGTATCGTTCTCTTTCGACAAAGTATATATGAAGTGGAAAGTGGACATTGAGACTTTGAATTTGGGCACTTTGTTGGACATCGAAATTTCCATCAGAGACGTTAAACTAAAAGAAACAATCTTTATAGCAGGGCACGCAAGCTTTCATTTGTGTATATCTAAGAACAATTCATTCAAGTCTCCAAAAATACGCTATCTAACAGAAATATTCGAATGATCATTTTGACCATTTTGGTCGTTCTGCTGTATTAACGTGCGGATGTATTCCAATCCAGTGTCATACGTCCAGACTTGTATACGACTTGTATAAATGTGACCCAAAATAGTGGTCAGTTTTTAAATTTAAAATCTGTGTCTTCATTCTGTTCGAGACATTCTAGAGTTGAGCCTAGTTAGTTCGATACGTTGCTACACTCAGGAACTACTCTTTCAGTTGTAACACATCGATAATCTACGGTTCGTCGAATTGTTGGAACTCGACCACCGTAACATCAGCGTGGCAAATCAGGAATTTCTAAACCAGAGCCGGTTAACTGGCGGCCTGCGGTCCCTTCTTCATCTAGCTAGCGCTACCCCCTCCATTGCATCGATCTCCCCACTACATTGAATTCTTCTCGTCCTGTGCATGCGCCCCACTCTTTCAGTCTGTTGACTTCTCTACTAATTGCAAGCAAGTGGAGAGATCGATGCAGCGGAGGGGGTAGAGACAACAGTCGCCAGTTAGCTGACTCTGTTTTAAAACTAAGCCATTCGATCACTTGAAAAACTCCAAACTAGGTGCCCCATAAATTTCAGTCAGTCTCAAGCGCGACGAGATCTTTTTTCTTTTTACCACAGGGTTGTTGTCTTGTCATAAACATATGCGTATTCGAAGAATTGTGTGTAATGCAAGGGGACAGTTTTCAGAAGACAGAAATACTGCCCCACTCGAGTCATTCTCATGGACGGCGATGGGAGAAATTTTGAAAATCTTCTCCCATACTTCGTGATTGGTCTTGACACATCCCCCGCTCTGAAACTCTTCAGAGAAAGGGCAGTCCAACGCTCGTTACGAAGAACTACTTTGAGGAAATCAGAAGAGAAGTCAATAGCATTCGGCAAGCAGTGAATTTTAAAGTGATTCAACGGCAATAATCATTAGTAATTTTCAATATTTTGATTCAAGCAAGAATCTGGTAGAAGCCTTATCAGGCTTATTACACGATAAAGATAATCCACGTCCATCCAATTATAGGTCTTCGTTTCCCACAATAGTGTCGGAATCCTAAGGAATCTTTAAACGCCAGAGGAATTAAAAAATTTTTAAATACTTCGTACAAGACGCATGACTGAAACAGTCCTTTTCTAAGACTGTTCTAATAATTTTCGCGTTAAATCTCAAGGAAGTCTATTTCTTTTAAAAAACAGAAACGACTCGAAAACGATCGAACGAATTTAATCATGCAACGTGTTGCAAATTCTCAAGGCAAACGTGGTTTCGAATGGCCACATCGACGCCGGAAACCATCTCGGGCAACCATAGACAAACGTACAAGTGCAAATTTCAGCAAGATCGCCGCAGGCGTGTTTATAGAATCGTGCGTTGTTCGACATTAGCCAGATCTATCACGTCAGATTGTTTTCTCCGGAAGGATTGGCGAACTGGGTCAAAGCCGATCAACGCGCAATCGCGGATAAAGAAAAACCTTCCACGCGACTGTTCCGTTTCGATTCGGATCTGCTCTCGCGCGGCGAGGCACTCTAATTAGACGTTTTAATTGGTAATTAGGCCAGACAGGAGTGGTGGATCCTTCATAATTCATTCCTCGTTAACGATCGTCGCGGAATGTTGCTTTGAGATCGAACAAAAAAAGTAAAAAAAAAAAATAACCGAAGAAAATTTTCTTGAACTCTTTCTACGCTCTGTTTTTCACGTAAATTAACCGATCCTCGATGTATCCGATTCGATCCGATTTCTATCCGACAGAAATTATATCACTTTGCCACGTCGTTCTTCCGTCGTCATTTGCAGCTTATTTGTGGTTTTCTATTCGCAGTGTCGATCAAATTGTCGGAACGAAACACGTTGTTTCAATTTTAATTTTAATTTCCGAATCGTTTTCGATTTTCGTTCCCTTCTTTTAAGACGGTATTGAAGAGAGCATTTCGCAACCTCGAGAGCAAAACGGAAGAATCGTTGAATGAAATCGAAAACGTTGGGAAAAACGAGCGTAAGCAACGGCCTTGAAATGTCGCAAGTTTCTTCAATCAACGAGAGTGTCTTTCTATGGATAGTCTGTAACGCGAATGTGCCTCACTTTGTTGAACAACTTCCTGTAAAAATAACCGCATAAAGAAAGCTGCTGACGTGACGTGTATAACCTTTATGAATTTCTTCGACAGATTCCTATTAATAATCATTACACCGCGTTTCTAAGTTTAGATGAAAATCTTGCGACGAGGCTCGCAAGTCCAGAAGTCACGGCTGGAATAATAAGGTTAGGATCATCGCGGGAATCGCGACAGCAAGATCCTTTGTTCAAAAATCGCATTCAAAATTATATCCGAAATTTCCATCTGATAAAAATTAGAAAATTATAAACTGTACATTGTTTTGACAGGTCTAACGTCGCGGTGAAATTAAGATGAAATTAAAAAAATGTTTTTCATTAGCTTTGGATGGCTCTTCAGGTGATCCCCATAAGAAAGAAAAAAAACAAAAAAAAAAAGAACACGTACGCTTTTAGTGGAGGGCGAACGTACAGCTAGAAACCAGCTAGTCGAAGAATCGAGGCACGATCGATATCTGGCTGGCCGTGAAGGTGAAACGATTTGATATCTGGCGGAAGGACTCACCGAAAACTGGAGCAAGGATGGATGACCCAGTGACCTGCAGCCTTTTGCCTGATCCGTTCCTTCATCAGAGCCTTCTTGCTGCCGAACAGCTTCATGGCCAGCTTGTTGTCCGTCGGTTGGAACAGGGCCTGAAGCTGATTCTTCAAGAAGCTCTGCTTCACTTCCTGGCCCGGGAGACCCGGGCCCGGCTCCTCCTTCGGCGTCCCGTAGAGGGACACATCGTCCACTCCGAAGTGGACCTTCCCGCTGCCCTTGTAATTCATCTCGTTGCCTGCAAAGCCAAAGCAAAGCAACATTAATTATCATCGTTTAAACGCGCGTGTATATCTTATATTGACTCGTGTCGCTCTGAGTTGAGCTGTTGCTCGAGCTTATCTACAAGCTGCGTTGCGATTACGCATCTGAAAGTTACATACAGAGTGTCCCATTTGAAACGTTTCGCGCAATCGTCTCTTGAATCGTTCGTTATAGAAAAAAAAAAAGAAAAGAAAATGTTTCGAGTGAAATTTGCGTTGCTTTGAAAGGGCAATTTTCAAATCGGATCTATTCCTGCTCAATAGAAAAGAAACGAGCGTTGACCGAGAATTTTGTTTAAATTGCTCTCTTCAGAAAATTATTTCTTAGTAGAAATTACTGGCCTTTAGTTCACGATTATGCTCTTATGTTTTCTGTTTTATGAAAACTGAAATCATAAAATCCAATCAACGTACAATCGTTGATTAATAAAATGTATCGCGATCACAATGCTCGTATTAGGTATGTGTGTATGCATATATATATATTGCTTCTTTTTTTTTTTTTAATAAAAATGCTTGGTATAAGATGACTGGGATCCAATTTTGCTTATTGTTTGGTGGGAAATCAACAGAAAATGGAGCTCGTGTAAAGCGAGGGAATTTCAATGCAGTGGGGAGATCGATGCAATGGAGGGGATAATGTTAGCGATCAGGAAAATAGGTGCATGAGCTCAGCGGGCCGCCAGTTAGCCCTAAAACATGGAACAGGATATATACACTATCCTTAACACTAGAACTACCGACAGTTAAGACGAAGTTACTTCTACCAAAATTATTTTGATTTCTAATAAATAAAAATAAAATAAAATTCATTATATTATTTCTTTAGTTATCACTGTAAAAGTCATTGTATCAGGGAAAAAAGATTGTAACATGAAATAGAAATTTTGAAATAAAATTGTAAGACCAGTCATTTTGACTGGTGTGGTAGTTCTAGTGTTAAGAGATGGATCAAATCAATTCATTGATGGTCGAGATTCGACCATTTTCGAATATGAGTGACAAGATAATGATTTCTTCAGCTCAGGTCACTTTTGAAATGCATTAAACGACTCTGAGTGACACTTTAAAATATCATTGATAAATTCTGGAGAAAAATACGTAGTTTCATTTTTAAAAAAAAGCAAATTTTTTTCACCTCGAAGCGCTTATACCCCTCGAAAGTTTCACTTTCTTTCTATAACGAATAGTTTTTATTGTATACGTACAAACGAGAATAAGGTGATTCTTGGTAAAGAAGTATAAAAATTATCCTGAACTGCAGAGGTTTACAAAACATTGGTATATTATGCTATCCCTGGCAAAAAGTTTTCGATCAAACACAAGTGCGTATTTAAAAATGTATCGAAACCCGCGGTGGTATAAAATATCGTTGTATATTATTAATTGAATTTTCTTGTACGAGAAGTTTAAATGTCGCGAAACTTTTTTGCCAGCGGTAGTATTCGATCTCAGATTTTCAGACGTTTCAGACTGGAGAACAGACTTCAGATCATCCTTACGTTTATTTATTTATTTTTAACCCGTTCCTTTCGGATAATAAAGAATAATTCAAAGAATTTAAATTTAAAGAATTACATGTAACAAATGACTTCCATTAAGCCGAAGTTCACTCTGTGAATGCCAGTATTTAAAATTAGCAAAGAAAGAGTTAAAATATACGCGACACAGGTGTTGCACTATAGACAACGTATCGATGTGTATAATTCGATCGAACGTTATCTCAACGTGAACGCGTCAGGCGTCAAACACAATCAATTACCATCCTAATTACACCACAATTATCTGTACGATTCAATCTGTCAGTGTGCAATAAATTCAATCGATTTCACATTTCCATAATCGGAGGATTGAAAACTTAGTAGTAATCGATAATTGAACGCGGCAGTTTCGATGCGTGATCGTTGGCTGTAGCAACGAGCATTCCACGTTCCTCGTTTCGACGAACCTCGTTTCAAGTCCGGTTACTGAAAAAAAAGGAAAAAAGGAAGAAAAAAAAAAAAAAGAAAGGAGACTACGTCGAAAGCCACACGAAATATCCCCACTCCGCGTGTCCAGGAGCACGTTCCAATCTCTCCCCTTGCTTTCCAGTTTCCCAAATCCAACCATCGGTACACACCATCGGCTCTGTTCGAGTGTGTACACGCGAAACGTAAAAAAAAAATCAGCAGCCACCGTTTGCTTCACCGGAGTTCCAGTTAAATACAGTTAACCGACGGAGATAACCGATAACTTTTTCTCTTTCGTTACGGCTCGTAACGGCGGCGTTTCGCGAGCAAAAAAGAGGAAAACGAAGGTAGGAATCTAGGCGAAGCAACGATAAATAGTATTGGAAATCTCGAGAATTCTCTTCTATCTTCCGGTCTATCAGTGTACAGCTCTTGAGAGAATTCTTATCGAACGATACGGCGTAGAGATACTTCCTTCAAACTGATTCGGAACTGATGCTATTGTGTATTTATAGTAGATTATGGTAGAGCATAAAATTTCCGTCGGAGACATCGCAGCAAATGAAATTGAAAAATCTTTATGACACGACAGAGTGACGCTTTCATTGGTTTCGTTTTACGAAAGAAACATTGAAGTTCTATGTTCGTAAAATATCTAAATGATAAATTATACATTAATAAAAGATATGTAACAATGAAAAAGTCGTGAGTTACAAATACAACAATTACAAAGTTCGGATCCAAGCTTGATAGTGTCCAGTGTTAATGAAATACAACAGGTTAAAATTTAAGCAGCGAACTATTGAATATCTTTGGAAAATTACAGTTTTTACAGTGTCGTCTGTGTACAACCGGGAGAATTGTCAATAAATTCGTGATTCGTAAGTGGCAATTTCAATGGCGTATGAATTTCAAATTATTGTTAAAATGGACTCGAAGACCATCATTGCCAAGAATAGTCACTCAGCTAAGGAGGTAATTATCGTCTGATAAATAGTCATCGATAAATCACGTTATACGCACAAAACGTTGCCAAGAAGATGCGACAGCTTTGGCTTTTGAATAAGCTTGATCATTTAAACCGCTAGCGAAAGAATAATTGTCACAAGTTAAAGACTTCGTCGTTGAATCATTTGTATGACGTAAGAATTTTGCAGTTAATGAAACAAAACTCAACCAGTTTTTAAGAATTTTACAATCAATGAAATAAAATTTAATAACACCGAGAATTTTCAATGAAAACTTAATAAAACACTTTAAAAAAATATTCTCAAATACAGAGAATTCGCGTGTAGAAATTGTATAATCAATTAGCTGTAATACGACAGAAATCTTTTGCGAGCGAAAGATGTAGTTTGCAAAATGCCACAGAATATCAATCTCTTTAAAGAGTTAATCGTTACAAGATCACATCGATCAATGAAACACTTTACCACACACACGACTCTATCGTTATACGAAACTCCAACTATCATTTAAGGAAAGTTGTTAAGGACTGAGAAACTCAGTGAATCGTTTGGATCATTAAAAGGCATTATTACGAAAGATTTACCGCGCAAGGACATATAAAATTTAAATAAAATAAAAATCAAAGATATATACACAGAACACAGGAAAATTTCAAAACTGCAAAAGACGAATGCGTTAGTATCTGTTCGAAGCTTCACGATCGCGTATAAAAATTTTTCACAGTTAAAAATTTGCGTTATGAAACAAAAAGAGAAAAATGTTCGAAGGATCAAAATACACGACACATCCTGTAAAACGTGGTGCGAAGATTTCTCAATCCAGACAAATTTCTGCATCGATCTTAAAGAGTCGACTCTCTCCATCCAGAAAACCTAACTTTCGAAGAGAAAGGTCAATCCTCGACCCCCTCCTGAGATTCCTGGCTCGTAAGACTCACCGAATTTAGACGTTGCTCGAGCGTGCAGCGACAACGCAGGCCAGCTGGAGACGAGGACAGAGGAGAAGCCCTTGTCCCGTTGCTGTAGATCTAGTCTAGTCGACCTTTCTTCGATCAACAGCGGCGTTCTCTGCTCGTGGAGTTCGCGGCTGGCGCGCGTCGGATCGTGGTCGATGGCCATCGGCCTCCGAGAGGATCGCGAGAAACGATCAGAGAACGGTCTGGCCCGTTTACCGAGTAACTGCTGCCCGATGCAGAGGTTGACTAATGACGAGCAGAACACGAGGAAGAAGAAGCCATCGAGGCGAAAGCCAGCCAGCCAGCCAGCCAGCCAGCCAGTCGACCGACCCGGCATCACCGCCACAGCCAACGGAACCCAGCAGAAAGAAGAAAGAGGGAACAAGCGAGAACGAACGAGCCACGCGATCGGACAGAGAGAAGAAAAACGGCCGAGGCGGCTCGAGAGACTGACCGGTTTTATTGTCGGACCAAATGACGACGACGACGACGACGACGACGACGACAACAGCGTTCGATTCTTTTCCAACGTTCGTTCGACAACGCGGGGAAACGCGTGTAAATCCTCCGCGCGATAGTCAACCTTGACACTGGACTGCGACTAGAAACATCACGAGAATCGGCCGAGCTTTCCTTCCACCAGAGATCGCCAATGATAATTTCTCTCATCTCTCTCGTCCCGTGTCTATATCTAGAGGCGCCAGATACCTACGGACAACGACGAGATACGCTCTGCTTCGAAGTTGCCGCCATTTTCTTTTCGTTTCGTTTCGTTTCGTTTATTGCTTGGGAAAATTTGGGGGAACAGATCGGTTCGCGCGTTGTTGAGAACCACTGTTCATATCGTAGCGTAAGACGCGTGTGTCGTTGTGCTTTGCTTCCATGTTGCCACGATTTTCATGTATTTTATTTTATTTATTTTTTAGTTTACAAATTTCTTGTATTTCGTTTGATTTATTTTTTTAGTTTATAAATTTCATTTACTTCAATTTATTTTAGATTTATTTTATAAATTTGGGACAGATCGGTTCGTGCGTTGTTGCGAGCCACATTGCACAAGTATCTCGTCGCTTTGCTTCCATTTTTGCCACAATTTTTCCGCGATTTATTTCATTTGTTTATTTGATAAATTTGAGACAGATCGGTTCGTGCGTTGTTGAGAGCCAGTGTCCGTATCTACAGGCGCGTGTCTCGTCGCTTTTGCTTCCACGTTGCAACGATTTCCTTCCGTTTTATTTCACATATTTCTTGCATTCCGTTTCATTTATTTTTCGGTGAAATTGGAATTTGGAATAGATCGGTTCGCGCGCGAATGAGAATCCAGTGGGGCTATGCTGTAATACTATCAAAACAATCCGTGTGTTTTCACAGTGAATTAGACGCGATGTTCAGCGAAGAAAGAGCAACAAAGAAGACCGATCTTTTCTAATATTCAAGTAGAAAGTTGAAACAGGCTAGTCTTGGCTCTGTTCAAATCTTGCAAACGAAACAGCTGTCATTTGCAGTGATTTAACATCGCCAGATAACGCGAGAGAGTACAGTCTACCCCGAGAATCACAAACTCCCCCTCCCCCCGATTAAACGACACCAGTCCAGATAAGGGATGATTGGCGTCGTCTCGCTTAACTTTGCGTTCGAAACGATAACGTAACTTTCCTAACCGCGAAGATGGAAATCGAAAATATCGATATTGATGCTTCCTTAGGTTAGGTTACTCACTGTAGTGCTTCATCCTGGCGAGGATCATCAACTTTTAAATGTCAGGGAATTCTTCTATTCATTCGCAGTATATAAATTTAAAAGCATATAAAACGTCAGAGATGCACCGTTTCTGCCTTTCACTTCACCGTAAGAGGGATACGATTTGCATAAAAATTCACCTGAGACTACCTCCACGAATATTCCAAAAGATTCCAACAAAGAATTCAACTTTTTCTTTTTCTTTTTCTTCAGCCTAATCGATTCGACGTGTTCCAAGTAAGCCGGATAAAACTGACATGTTAAAACGACACATACGACGAGTGTTATCGCATATCCGTCCGGCATCATTTGCACCGCCATTGACCAAATTGGCCGGCATTTTTTGACACTATTTGCAGAAACGATATGCTCTATATAAAAACGACCTAACTTTTAAAAAGTCATATATTTTTTAGTGAAATTTTGGGAAATTGAAATAAAATGATATTGTATTTATACATATACCTTTGTTTTTGATCTTTTTCTTTCTGAAGTTAAGTAAAAATTAAGTCCACAAAAAAAGTTGAAAAGAATTACTGAAAACATACTCATTATTTTATTAGACAAAGTAAATTATTTTCGAAACTTTAATTTTATCAATAATTAATAGTAATTAACACCCAAGTGCTTAAATGTACTTTGAATGAAACTTCTTCTATACGCGGTACCGACTACGTTTTTCAAATTAATTTTTTTTTTGCATTTGCACCCTTATACCACGCAACTGAAATCAGTTTTCTCGTAGAATTATCTCTGTTTGGTAAAAATTACGTTTTAATTTATTCGGATTTAATAAAACAACAATCAATTATTTACTGCAATATACAAATGACGAATTTTCGTCATGCGGACGGATATGTGTTAAGGTGCGTAACACTTGTGACATGGATGTGCTCCAACCGAATGTGGCAAATCAGAAATTTGACCACTTAGAAAACTGCAAACTGGGCGCTCTATATATCATAAATTTAGTCAGTTTCAATGCGATGATCTTCCGCATTATAAACACTCGTGCGTACTCGAAGGATTGTATAAGCCAGAGGTGGTTAACACGTTGACTGCCAACTACTTTGTTATCTCGTAGTTTGTTTGCTCGCCATATTTGTGCAGCTACGATGAAATTCGTAGTCTATCGGTGTAAATATGAATAGATAGCCTCAGGGGAGAGAACAAAAAATTATTATTGGCTTACACGAACAAAAAATATAATAGTACAAAGTTCATTCAAAATCAACAAGCAAAAGAATATTTTTATTTGTGATAATTTTTCAAACAATCTTCCACGCAAAGGGCTGGCTTCTCTCGACAGATTCGGATTCTCTGTAAATAATGAAACTCTTGCAATCTAATTTCTTTTGAAACTGGTTGAATCTCTTTTCCAATCAACGCGTCGACGAAGGATTCTCTAAACTTTATAAGTTTCATTTTAGAAGAAGTTGCTTTATGAAAAAGTTTGTGTGCATTCTGTGTATATATATATATATATATATATATATATATATATAATATGTAGTGCAACCTTTTTGGGCCATATAATAGTCTTTCTTTAAGTCAACTACGAGATAATTCGCAAGATCTTTTTTTTCAAAAAAAAAATACATTCTATATGCTTTTTTGATGATTACTATGTACTATGATAGGAGTTTTTAACAATATAATATGATTAAATTAAATTGGCTTCTCAGACCGGGATCCTGAAAAGTACCGTGGCAGTCAACGTGTTAACTGGCGGCCCTTGCCCCTACTTTTCTAATCGCTACCCCCTCCACTGCCTTGATCTCCCCTCTCGTGCATTGAAATTTCCTCGTTGCATGATTCTCACTCTCTCGATTTTCTTTCATTTCCAAACAAAGTGTAGAGATCGACGATCAAGAAGGTATAGCCCGATACAAGCCCTTGTCTCGTGGGAAATTTTGGAAACCTTCCCCCATACTTCTTCATTGGTCTTAACACATCTCTCGTTCTACAACCCCCTCATTTGGAGAGAGTAATCCAAGGTAAAAGAAAAGAGAACTTGTAGGAAGTCAAAGACAGTGCGTTAAACAATATTCAAAGGCAATTTTTTTACAAGTTGCCAGTTTTTACAAGTAGTATTCGATAGAGAGAAATCACAGTTTTTATAAGTAATAATCATCAAGTGAGAATCTAGTAGAAACCATCAGGTTTAGCACACGATAAACAAGATCAATCATAGTTATTCATTTCCGATATCATTGGCAATGCAGTCCTCTGAATGCCAAGGAATGTATGCAGGAATGTATACCGATCGATTGTTATCTCGACTTGTCTTTAACAACGAGAGAGACTGTGGTGAAATTCTTTCTCGCGGATTCGCGAGAGTGGAGGACGCTCGAGAAATTCGAGCGTGCGATTCTTCAGGGACGAGCGGATGCCGCGCGAGAGAGAAATTAGACACGCCCCGGGGAGACTCAAGTCGAGGATTCAAAGGTGTTCTTTCAAGAGCGTTCTCAGGACAGCAGGTGTGTTGCGAGCGGTTTCCAGGTGAGACGAGTTTGCAGAATCGTTGCACGCGAGGTATTTCGAATGATTGAACCTTGGGACGCATCGATAGTCAAACCGTCCACGGTTCGACTTTTTTGAATCTTTGCTGATAAGTAAGTCAAATGCCAATTCATATAGACAGAGATCGCGCGGAAATTGTTAAAATAGAATTAAACTAAATAGAATTAAATCTCCTGATGAAAAATCAGAAATTTATGATCTGTCAGTTTGTTAGTATTAATATTAAATTATTTTCTTCTTTTTTTTTCCTTTTTTGAAAAATGTATTTAATCAATTTCTCTTCTCTACTCGCGTAAAGGTGCAATTCTGATATTTAAAATATTTACAAAGTGCAATATATTGCGTTATTTATTAAAAAATGCAGATGTAATATATCATATTATTTATCAAGCGTAATATATTGTCTTATTATTATTATTGTATATAAATATATATCACTTCTGAAAGTTCAACAATCACGTTGAACATACAAAAGAAAAAAAAACAACAACAACATTCAAATCTCGAGTTTTCCACCGCTGCGATCGTGCATAAAATTATAAGATCCATCGACGCGAGGATCTTATTTTTCGAGCGACTGCGAGAAGGAGAAGAGCGATTTCCACGAACAGCGCGAGGTTCGTCGAGAGTTAGCTAGCGTAGGGATGATTTTTGGGTTGAAAACGTTCGCTTGGAAATCAGTCGTTGCAAGTGGAATGACTTTAACGCGACATTTGAGACGGTGTTACCATGGCGAAATGTTCTTTTTCCGGTGTCTTTGTCTTTGTCTGAGGACTGAGCCTCGCGACAGATAATTTGCTTGATAGAGACGAGGAGCGGGCAAATTATCTCATCCGAGAAGGAATCGGCGAAGACAGAGAGAGAGAGAGAGAGAAAGAGACCGTTTCTTACCACGCGCCACTTTTTGCTGCGTAACATTTAATTAACCTCAGTTAATTAAATTCGATGGTCTTTAATTACGCGCACGCGTGCGTGTGATAACGAGACGAATAATCAATTCTCCTCGATCGTGGTTGGAATTTTTGCTATTTTATGAAATGAACACTTCACTCATCGTCAATGGAGGCAAATGCGTTCGACACAGTCGCCTATTATTATACCTTCGTCAATTTTACGTATCTTGTGTACGCGTACACGCATACACACCTCTTGCACGATTTTGCTAAATTAAACATTGACTTTGACAAAGGCGAAATTAATAAACTCTCCGTTCCATTTAATTTCATTCATTTCACGTAACTACCGCGGAGTTGCCGCACGTTATTTTCGCAACGAGAGCGAGAAACATTTTCAATCTTGCCCTCCCCGGTGATTACCATCGTTTCCGGTTAAACATCTCGTTGTCATAAATAGAATATGTTCGGCTTCGTTAATTGAGTTCTTTCTGAAGCTGCAAGTCAAACGATGCACGATCCGAACGCTTCACGATCCAAGAATGACAAAAGACACGCCGACCGTGGCAAACGCGTGACTCACATTTAAGCGTAATTTAATGGCTGTTCCGTAATTGCCGGGCCTGGAAAAATATTCGACGAACGAATCACTATGCAACCGATAATATTTACCGAATGACTCCAGCGATTCGCGCGATTCCGATACTCGAATAATACGAGATCTGTTCGTATCGTATCGAGTTTCAATTTCCTTTCTTTTTCTTCTTTTTTCTTTTAATTTTTAGAATTTTCCCCGAGACGAGGTGTATTTCGAAGGTTCGGTATATTCGAAAGAATTAATTGTATTTCTCTAATCGGGCGGCTGATTTACGAAAGACGAGTTGATTAAAAAATTGAGACTAGCAAGAGAGATCGAAGCGCGGAGTGTTAAGAGCGGAAATAAATTTCGTCGAAACGGGGGGGAATTTCATTTCTTCTCGTTGGCGGCCGGTTGTCAGGTGGTCGTAAACACGGCAACTAAATGTGCGGCCGGCCCGATTGCTTTTCTATATTGCAACAACCGATAATGGGCTCGTTACCGGCATTTGTCGGCGAACAAACGGCTTATTCGGTCGAGCATTCTTATGACGTTCCGTATTTCCCCGCGCGAGGCACGTGCGCCGATAACGCATCGAATTCGCGTTTCTCATTCGAGATCTCCTCGATACGAATGTTTCGCCAGTCACCTGAATTAATTGCCGCTCGCGCGTGTTCGTTTTCCACTAAAGCTTTCTTCGTTTCGAACGGCGATTAAAAAAAAAAAAGAAAAAGAAAAATAAAATTGAAACAGATTTTTTTGAAACGGATGTTCAATGTTTAGCAAATTTCTGTGAAAAAATATTCCCTGCGTTTCTCGAAACGAAGAAAGAAAGAAACGTTTACGTGCCAAACGTTACGTACCTCATTTGATTCGATTTTATTCTTTTTTCTTTTTTTTTTTTTTTTAGTTTCCACCGAAATGTCAGGTTAATTGGAGCAATCGTAATTGGAACATCCTCTCGATTAATTCTTTCGACTCATCCGTTGCCATTACCTTGGAAGTATGACGGAGCATCGTTTCATAGGTTCACGACAAAAAGAAGGTTAAAATCGTTTCGATGACGCGATCTTTCGAAGCGATAACTCGCGGCTGGGTTTGTGTGCGCGTCAGGCAAGCGACGACGATGATGGAACGTGGGTGTTCGTTATATTGATGTAATTATTACTCTAAATTCTATATATATATATATATATAAAATGATTTCTGTTTCAAGCAATCATACTACTAACAGCAATCACTCAGATTGTAGCAAACGGTTCTAAACTTTTCACAAAACGCGTCAGAGATCATAGCGTGAAATACGAGAAGTGTGCGCACATGTGTGGCGAGCTGCGCGAATTAAATTTCCGGCGCATGGCAAGATTCAACCGTAACCGAACGCCACACTGAACGAAACGACGAGAGTGAGATCTAATCTCGATGTGGAAAAATCCACGATATATTTCACCCTTTTCTCTCTTGAAAGTCTTGAAATTGAACATAAATTCACGCGTATATGAATTACCTCCGATCAGCAGAGGAGGATCGAACTCGTGTGTGAAGTCCTTTAATTAACTCCTCTATTTCGACACGGCCGAGAATAACACGGACGCGGACAGATTTTATTTTAAACTCAAAGTGGAAAAGCTACAGCGTCGAAAATAGTAGCGTCGTCGAATATTTCTAAATTGTCCGTTTAATTCAACGGAGAATCGATCGTTCCAGGTTAAGTTGAATTCCAAAGTAAACGAACGGCTAAAATTAAAGAAAGAAGAGTTAAAAAAAGAAAACGAATTTCATTTTTATACCCGAAATGCGGAAATTTAAACTCGCGTGACCAAATATATGATATCTCGTACATTTACGAGCATCGATCTGCAATCTGGAAATTCGACGACTGTGAAAACACCGCGCATTATTGCGTAATACAATATTATCTTTGTCGATATTTGCGCAACTGAGGTGGCACAAATATTTCAACAAAAAAAAAAAAAAAAAATGGGGGGAAGGGAAACGATAGAAAATTGATAAAGGACTGACCTTGATCGGCTACGAAATCGGTGATGAGCAATGTCTCGTCGTCTAGAGCAGTGACGAGGCTGTCCGTGCAAGTGTTGGTGTTCTCGATGCTGATCTTGATGCTGTCATCTTTGTTAAGCCGTGGATGATTGTTCGCGGCGGGGTTATTACCGGCGTGGCAGTTATTGTTGTTGTTATTATTATTATGGTTGTTGTTGTTATTGTTATTGTTGCCGCCCTGCTGCTGGCCGAGGTGGTGATGGGGTGAACGAACGGATTCTGTGCTGCTGGTGTGCAAACTAACCCCCGTGGTCGCTCTTCCGTTCACCAGTCGTAGACTCGGTGCCCGTCGACCTCCACCTCCTCCTCCACCCCCACCAGCGCTGGTCACGGAACGGCCGCCACCGCCGCCACCCTCGCCCTCCCTGAAAAACAAACAATTCCATTCTTCCTTCAGGCAAAACTCTCAGACGATTATTTCCACCTGCTTTGCTGATTGTTTCCCCCATTTTTTCCCCTGCGTAATTATATCCATATACTGCCTCTGTCCGAAAATATGGTACACATTTTAATATTTTTTTTTGTCCGAAAATATGGTATACATTTGCGGAAAAAATTAAATATAAAAAAATATTAAATAATTTTGTATGAATGTAATCCAAATTTAGTTAAAGTGAGAGTTAGACGCTGTTGAACGCTTCTCTTCTGAACGCATATACTTTTCAGCTGATCGACCATCACGAACGAAGTTTTACCTTATTTATACGAGGTGTTGCAAGATACCATGACGTTGTTCATTAGTCGATTGCTTCGATTTGGCATCTCTTCTTTGTAAATTCGCGTTACTTGGATTGAAATTTTCCATTTTGAAATTACAGCGGTGACTATTTTATTTTTCTTAGAAAAAAGTAATTTTTGGTCTTCAAATTCCAACTGAACTCAAAGGCAACGTCTGTCGAATATGTTAGGTATAATTTAGCTATCAATGTAAACAATACCAATATAATGAGTATTGTCAGTTGCTTTCGAAACTCTAAATAATCTAAGATTTTCTTTCAAATGTATACCATGTTTTCGGACAGAGGGAGTAGTAGAATAGTGCTTTAGTCGCCGCGTTTCATTTCATATAATTTATCCAAACACTCGTATTATTTTTACCAAATTGCAAAACTGACGTTTCGTTGCATTTTCTTACACGTTTCAATGATATTTCAGGTTACATAAGTTCTAGTTCTATCATTTTTTTTGTGCATTTCGAGAGAAAAAGGAGGTTGTAAACAGAGATTATCATAAATTTTTCTTGCCGCTTGTATGTTTTTTTTTTTGTTAAAACTAGCCACTCAATGTAAATAACTTTTATCTCCTGAATAATAGTTGGTTTTGTTTGCAAAACTACTTGGAAAACTTGTTCAGTTTTTTCAGGACATTTTGCTTGTATATACAGTATTTTTATTTTCCACAAAGGCAATGATTTTTCTTAGGAAATTTAGTTTCAGCTTCTTCTTCTTTTTCTCCAGAAGCAAACAAATTATAGTAAAATAGTGCTATTATAGTAAAATAGTGCGCGTGAGGCAGCATGCGAATGGTGAGAGTCAAAATGATGGAGTCGGTGTCAAAGGAATTCTTTGACAATTTTCTTTGCCTTTCGGTTGTATTCTTCTAAAATTTCTAACATTCGGTGACTCCTGTTTGAAAATTTTTTAGTCCTCAGTAACATTGTAAATTTATATGTATCTACTTTCACAAATCCGTATTCGCACGTATATTATAAATTTGTGAACGCTCAACGGCAGTCAACGTTTGAAAGAAATAATTTTTAAAATGATAACAAATCATGTCCGAGCTTAAAATTTAATTTAAAATTAATAAAATTAGTTTCTTCGTATATTTTGATGTTTCATTAGGAAGTAGGTGGGAAGAAACATTTGGCCCATCCTGTATATATATATTGTATTTAAAATGTAATAATTATCTTGAAAAAGAAGGCCATCACTCTTCGACTTACCCTATTATAATATAAATAATATAAAAATATGTTGCGACGGAGCAAAAAGAATATTCGACAGAATTATTTAGAAATTAACACTAAAACTATTTTACCAAAATGGTAAAAATAACCAATTTAGAATTTTTCATGAAAATGTTATATAATTGTATTTTCAGAGACTCGAATAATTTTAGTAAAATATATAAACAAAAGCTTGTGCTCTTTATCGCATTGTAAATTTCTTCCTGTTCCTTTCGTTTCTCTGCTACAAATTTTACGCTTCGATGATCGATCGATCTAGCGTTAGTTAGAGATGAAAATAAAGAGTTTAGAAACAGCGTAGGCCTACTATTCGCTTCTCACTTTCAAGAGTAATGAAAACTGAGAATTTTATGAAAAATTCCATTGATCAGTGAGTAATAAATATATCTTCACAAAAATCAGCCTACGAAAAATATCAAGTCTCGAGTCAAACTCGTTCCTTCTCAGGTCTCCCTTATCGGACTATTTTCACGGAAAAGAAAAGAAAAGAGAAATCTAATGCAAGAGTCACAGGAGCGAGGGAAATCTTACACCTGAGCAAACGCGTGCAAAGAACCGATTCCTTTTCCAAATGACCAACGAAACTCGTCGACGAAGGAGCAACGTCGGTATCTTAACTGCGATCGGTACACACAATCGCGTCCCGATTTTCACTTCCACGTGGAATGGGATGGGTTCACCCTTGGAATCCATTTAGACCGGTTCGTTTGCAAAACTGTCCTCGACCACCTACGTTCGATTACTTCTTAATCTTTCCATCTCTCTGAAATCGTCCTTGCTTTCTTTCTGCTTATCGCTCTCCTCCGATAAATTGCCTGTTTATTTATATCCTGTGCTCGCTCGATCGATTTTTCCTCAACCGTTTACTTATGATAATTCACGCTATTAGCAGATCGATTTGTTACTCGCTAATGTTTGAAAGATAAATTTCAATCAGAAATACACTCTTTATTACGTATTAACAAGAAAGAGAGAAATTTCGAAATTTTCCTTTATTACTAGATAGATAAGATCCGTCATCTCGAAATACTCCGAATTCTTTTCTTTTTTCTGTTCTTTTTTTTCTAATCCACGAATTACAAATTCCAGTTCCTTGCGAATCGATGAAACAATTCTACCGCGAGATAACTTAACAAAGGGGAAACGTCTGTTTCCAATAGTTTTTCTTTTTCTTCACTCTCTCGACGTTAATTAAAAGTTTTAGCAGATCCGCGATCCCGTGGAACCATTCTCACGGTGAAGAGCAGATTGTGACGATAATTAAATTACTCGGTCCTCGCAGATTGAGACATTCTTTCGAGCAAGCTTTTTCAGAGCCGTCTGAACCGTCTCGATGGATATGATGGCGGTTTGTCCGAAGGTAATCGACAAACGAAGGACAAGAAAGGTACCCAACCTGGATGAAAAAAGAGATCAGAGCAGGGACATTCAGCGACAAGGAACACGGGCATAACGACCTCGGGTCGCTGCTATCGACAGCTCGTTTCGAAAGGAACGATTCCCTTCGCCGGTTATCTTGCACTCTGATCGCAATAACGGATAAGTATCTGCCATCAGCGATTACATCTAACGTCTTGTCTGCCAGCTGTTTCCAATTTCTTGCTCCGGCCCTTCTTACGTAACAGCCTCGAGCGAGCGTCTTATTTAAATCTTTTAATCTTTCACATCTATCTTCTTCTAATTTTTATCTATTTTTTTCTTTTTTTTTACCTAATTTTCCATCTTATTTAATTTTTCTTTTTTCCTTTTCTTCACCGTAAACGATTGGTAGACGATTAAAATTCAACAGCTCTTTTAAGAAAAGAGGCTTGCAAGTAAGCTTCGTAGTTTAGATTGATTACAAGTTTAGATTGATTACAATTGGTATAAAAGAAAATGTCTTTGTTTGTTACAATTTTTATTGAAAAAAAAAAAACACTACGTGATATCTCGTAAGCGGCGGGCAGCACAGGAATATTATTCAGTGGCGCCAGCTACGAGTTATCTCGTAGTGTTTTCTTCTTTTTTTTCAATAAAAGTTACTTAGTAAATGCCATTTCAATACTAAATCTGTAATTTAGTATTATTATATTTTGGGAAGTTTCATGTTTTCTTTAAAATAAAATTTTGGCTCCCAGGGCAAGACGCTCTAAATTTGCCTGGCAGTCAATGGGTTAAACCGAACGCTCGTGCTTCCAAGATTAAAAGTAACTATGAAACTAGGGAAAAGTCCCTAGACAAGGAGACCCCGCGTCGACGCGACGAACCAACATGTCCGATGACTTCTTTTTTCCAAAAGGCGATCTGTTAGACCGCGCGATTGAAAAAAAAAACTCGAAAATCTAAACTAAGCTGGTTGGTAATTGTTTTTTTAACGCGTAAAGAAGCTCACAGCGCCGACGAGATTAACCCATTGACTGCCAATTACGAGATATCTTGTAGTAAGCGTATGTACCAAAACTGCCGACTACGGAATATCTCGTAGTTTGCGCTACAAGTTTAGATTGATTACAGTTGGTATAAAAGAAAATGTCTTTGTTTGTTACAATTTTTATTGAAAAAAAAAAAACACTACGTAATATCTCGGAAGCGGCGGACAGCACAGGAATCTTATTCAGTGGCGCCAGCTACGAGTTATCTCGTAGTGTTTTCTTCTTTTTTTTCAATAAAAGTTACTTAGTAAATGCCATTTCAATACTAAATCTGTAATTTAGTATTATTATATTTTTGGGAAGTTTCATGTTTTCTTTAAAATAAAATTTTGGCTCCCAGGGCAAGACGCTCTAAATTTGCCTGGCAGTCAATGGGTTAAGCTTCTAAGTTGTAATTTGAATTGTAACGAACCGATTCGAGAGGGCGAAAATTCGTTTGAAAAACGTGCTTCCACCTAGAAAATTGGTCAGAATCGAAAGTGTTGCTTGCCTAAGGTGTGTCTAACCTTCAGTCTGAATTTCGATGAAACTGTCTGCTAGCTGAACACGTGAAAAAATCAAGAAATTATTTCCAAGCGATACGATTTCAATAGCGTGACTAAATATTTTTAGTAACGATGAAATGTTGTAAATATTATTCTTTCAAATTCTCAGTACTTCAATGAAATGAACCGATTCAAGTACCAAGTATTTAGAAACTGCGTACTTTTCAAAGCTAGTAAAAATTACACGCTTCAAACGTTATTCGTTTTGATAAAGTCGAAAGAAATCGATTTCTTTTTTGAGGAACTCTATATTCTGCTATTGGCGAATCTTTTAGAAATATTTTAGAAAATAATCAACTCGGAGATCGGCATCTAACGGTGAACAGATATCTGAAACTTTAGGGAAATGTCCGAAAGGCTGCCGAATCAATTTATGGTAATGTTCTCAAAGCACTTGACGAAGTGAAATTTTCATTCGTGCATTTTTTCATTTCATTTAATTAACGAAAGGAGTTGAAAATTGTATATTCAAGATTCAGACGGTTCCTTTCTAGAAATTGGCACGTTTCTTTCTAGAAAATCGGTTTCGGCAAGTCTCGCTGCAGTTCAACGTTCAAATTAAACAAATTTGCTTTAGATAAAACTCTGATGCAACTACAAGCAATGTTTCGATGAAGTGGCTAAATGACTGGTTCAAATTTTTAGCTTCGTATCACACACAATCGAGCTGCAAACAATAAAACACGCACGCGTAATAAAAAATTTTATCCGAGCAAAAAAAATTATCAAGAAAATTCTTGAATCCTCCTTGTCTGGCGATTACTATTACAGGATACGCTAAAACGAGCTTGCAATTATTCGAAAAACGACTATTCCCCGAAGGGAGTCCGTCGAGTCGGTCTTAACGCGAGCATTCGCAATAACGAACGCGTTAACCATCGAATCCCATCAAGCGACAATTAACACGAAGCCCTTATCCAACGTAACGTTATCGTTGTTATTATAACCATTAGCATCGTGGCACGCAACGAACTGCGCCACTTACCCGGCGATATTGTTCAAGCGGTTTAATAAAGCGCTGGTCTGTACACACAGCGAGCAGCGAATAATCGCGGTTAATCTCCGAAGAGTACACACGATAATGCCGTTCAATTCTCGGAGGTCAGTTTCAAGTACACCAATGAATATTTATTAGCAGTGAGTCAAGGGAGCCCACTGCCTCGCGGATAGAATACAAATCGCCACGCGCGCGTTCACCTCCTGCGAGAAGGATGACGTCACGAAACCATCACTTCGCGAATGAGAAACATCAAACTGATATTCTTCTCTGCGCTGCGTCTCGCGCCATATTCACGTCCAGCTAATTTATCGGCGATTTTTACGACGCGCGGAGGCCGCGAGGAGGAGGAGGAGGAGGAAACCTTGATCGGTACTGGTTTTCGGACCTTGTTCGAGAGGAGAATTTCTCAATCCACTTAACTTCTTGATCGCCTCTTGTGCGCGCACCGGTGCGCGCTATTCGAAATCGCCGTGCGCGCATCAGTACGCGCCAATCACTATACCCTAAATAAAAGCGAAATTAACTTTCGATTTCTTAACAGTGACATATCGAATCATTTTCTATCACTAAAAAAAATCGAAAAAAAATATATATATATTTATTTTTATATATCACTAAAATATATATATATATATTTATTTTTATATATTACTAATATATATATATATATATATATATATATATATATATATATATATATATATATATCACTAAAAATCACATTTTCTATCACTGAAAAATCGAAATATATATATATATATATATATATCTTCCTTGATTTTGGATTTGTTCGAAAAAAAAGGCAAGATACAAAATTCGCGTGCGAGAATTGTAAAATTCCACTCTGCCCAACTATTTACTTCAAAGCATACCACATCATAAATAAATATTAGTTTCATTGTGTATAATATAAATTTATAACATTTCAAATTTAACAAACATGCACATAACTTTTTTAATTTTTTTAATATTTAGTATTTGATCTATTGTATGGCAACCCTAGTGAAAATCAAGTGTTTTTTTTTGTGTGTGTAAATTATATCCTAATTGATTGTGGCTCACCAATTATGTAAGTATAAAATATTTAAATTATCAGTAAAGTACATTTTTCTTAAAATACGCGGCAAGCGATGCGCGGTCCTTAAAAAAAATGGAACGATCAAGAGGTTAACCGGGCAAGTATTCGAAAGTATTCAAGTCACCTGCGCGAAGATTTCTGATGAAAGCGGAAAATGTTCTTGTAAAATGGCACTGCGGATCGAGCAAATTGGGCGTAGAAAATTGATTCCAATTAATTAAACAGTTTCAACAATTTTACAGTGTCCAAGTCTGGTCAAAGTTCTAAAATTCTTTGTTTATTCCGACAATAAGAGACAGATCGCGTAGAATTTCCCGTGATTTTCCGCCGTGACTTATTGCACAAGCTGAACAGTTCTTTTCCTTTTCCCACGGACGTCCGTAACTTTGTCAAATGGTGAGAGATTTCAATCTGTGCAAGATTTACTTCGGGAAATTTCGCGTTAATTTGCAGCCCGACACTGGACACGAGACTCAGAAAACAGAAACGTTTCTTCCACTCTGTTCGAGTCATTCTCATTTTACGTTGCTAACGTATTAGCATTCTGTTGAACTGCAGAAGCGTAAAAGCGTAGAAAGAAAATTAAAGGGAAATTACGAGATCTTCGAACTTAACTTGCAGATTGTTCGAAATAGAGTGCCACCTTTCCGCACGGTCGGGATTCTCGAAAGACCAGACAATCGGACAGCTTTCCAGTCGGTTTGAAATTTTACTATAATCTTTCATTTGAGAATCTTGTCTTGTAAGAAGTCTCGAATCATATCTATCTTCGTGTACGTCACTTCGTTAAGTTCATTAGAAAATTTTTCTGAACGTCTTTCTGAACCGTGATCGAAAAATTCACTCAGTGAATTGAAGTTTTCAATTTTAATATCAAAGAAGATGCAAATGTCGAAACTTTTATTAAAAATTTGACCGCATCATCTACGACGATCCAATATTAAATGAACAATTGCAATAACTGTGATGGAATTCAATCATATCTTTAAAAATCACAATTTAAAATTATTTCTTTTTTTTTTTCGTGGCTAGATCCACCGTCATTTTAAAGATTGAAATCTTCCGTTTGCATGAACTCCTTAGAACTCGCCTTTTACGAGAAAAATTCAAGAAATCCTAGACCTTTCGTTATCTAACCTTAACCTCCTTTAAAAAAGTTCAAAGTTCAATAAAATAGCAAGAAAAAAAAATCGTACGGCAAGTCATTTTAAAGGATCGTTGTAAAGAGAAGAAATCAATCTTCGAGATCGTGCTAAATCCAGTCGCTAACAAAAATTTCTTCATTCTTTTTTTTTCTTTTTCCTTTTTCAATTTTTACAATTTTCTTCCTCGCTACGTGGCTCTAGCTCAAAACAATCACTATCGAAGTTGTTTTTATATCGGTCAAAAACAAATTCATCGTCATTATTATCTTCAAACGACTTCTGTTATATTTTTTGATACGACGTGTAACGCATGGTACATCTTTTGATTGATTCAATCAGAGAAATATCAGAATACTGACCGATCGTGCAACGGAACGTGCGAGTTAAATAGAATTGCTCGCTTTCTATTGTATTTTTCGACACGATGTATAAAGAGGTATTTTTTGTCTTTATTCAGTCAGAGAAACGGCAGAAACACTGACTGCTCACGCATGTAATTAAATAGAAATTTATTTCTCTCATCATCTACTACATCTTCGAATATTGTCTGGCAAGTGTACTCGGTGTGCAAAGATGGCGTCCATTAACGTCCGGCATTATTTGTACCGCCATTGACCAAATGCTGGCATTTTTTGACACTAATTGTAGAAACGAAAAACAACCTAACTTTTAAAAAGTCATATATTTTTTACTGAAATTTTGGGAAATGAAATAAAATGATATTGTATTTATATATACACCTTTGTTTTTGATTTTTTTCTTTCTGAAGTTAAATAAAAATTAAATCCACAAAAAAAGTTGAAACGAATTACTGAAAACATACTCGTTATTTTATCAGACAAAGTAAATTATCTTCGAAACTTTAATTTTATCAATAATTAATAGTAATTACACACCCAAGTGCTTAAACTTTGAATGAAACTTCTTCTATACGCAACACCGACTAATACGTTTTTACATTAATTTTTTTTTGCGTTTGCACCCTTATACAACGCAACTGAAGCTGAAATCAGTTTTTTCGTAGAATTATCTCTGTTTGATAAAATTTCGTTTCGGGTTTAATAAAACAACAATCAATTATTTATTGCAATATACAAATGTCATGGGGACGGATATGTGTTAATACATCTTATGCGGTTGGGGTTTGGGCTGCGCAAGCGGGCATATCCATTAAAAAAAGTAGCAAAAAATTCAATATAAAAATTGCATATATTTTCGTAAACTTCTAATTTTTTGAAAGAAATATTTGCACTAAAACTAGATAAGCCAGTATTTTCAAAAACGTAATCACAGTCTCCGGCACTCAACAACAATTGGCCGTAGTAAGACTGTGACCCGTGTCTCGTTACCCGCGAACAATGTGTTAACTCAATTCCGTACAAAATTCGTACTCACGATTTCGAAAATATATACACGTACAATAGGAGGAGCACGAAGACGAAAAGTGGCACGCTCCGTGGCCTGTCACTGTGTATTGCATGCGACTCCGTCACGTAAATCCTCTTTGCTTTTCAACCGCGGCAATCGAATTTAACCTGCATTGTTTGCCGAAGCAGAGGCGGGGGGAAAAAGGAGCAAAGATGACATCTGGTCAGGCGAGCTGTGTCGTACGTATAATGCAGAGCGCGCGCCATTTAACAAGGCTCGGGCGAGCCGCCCGATGAACCGGACTTAATTTCACTTTCATTGAATGCGAGGAAAACCTCCTCCGGCGTCGCGGATAAATTCGCAAATTAATTCTATTGGCTCCGCGCGTCGCGAGATGAATATGGCCTCGCGCATTTATTGAACCGCCGCGCGGCCGCGGCGACGATGCGATCGTTTCGTCGTCGCCTGGCCATTCCGCGGAAAAAACGCCCCGCTATCTACGCGTGCAATCTCGTCGCCGATAACCACGAATTGCCTGGCTGAGAGGTCGACGATAGCCACGACGATGGCGGTGAGAAAACGAGTAGACCGTGATTTCACGGATGTTTCGGTGAATTTTTCGAAAATTCGTTCGGAGCGGCAGCTCCTTGTTTTTCTGAGTTTTTTCTTTTTTTTTTCCTTCTCTTTCTTATTATATTACAAAACCGAAACAGCTGACACTGTTGCAAACGTCGAAGGAGGAAATTTGCATCGCTGTTTAAGTCGATCTGTTTAAGTTTCCTTAAGTGACTCTTTAAATTTCCGTTTCATTTCATTTCGAGAGTTGCGTGCTCGATAATTTCTATTATACTCGACGAGAGCGGACGTAAGGTGTAGTTTTTGAGGTAAATTACGACAAAGCAAGATTCGCCAGCTTGTCCTTTTCTAAATCGTATTTCGTTATAAATATCGATTATAACATTGTGCCATTTCATAAAGAATTGTAATTGTAATTACCTCTGAAACGTATTAAAATTACAAATATATCTTCTGTCAAATTGCAGATTTTTTTTTTTACTACACGACGATGTAAATCAACCTCGAAATGAAGCCATCTTTCCACGACGAGTGCACTCATAACGTCGAAAAAGGTCATTAACGAGGGAATAACAAGTTGAAATCGCAACTCTCAGGCTATCGGAGAAAAGCTTTCGGCGAGCCTGTTAATTCCAATTTCCAAAAAAAAAAAAAAAAAGAAAAAAGAAAAAAAAGAAAAAGAGAAGTTCTTTCGACTTTTCGAATAAATGCCCGAATAAAATTTCGGCTAGCCAAAACAAACCCGTATATTCCCGTAGCGTAGTCGATGTCACGCGACACCTGCCATGCACAACCTGCCAAACAATATCTCGTCACAGATGCTTCGCCGTATCAAGCGTAGCCGCCGCTACAATACAGCGATGATGATCGACGAGGAAAACAAACGGATCGTGGTCTCGTCCCCGGTGAAACGAGAAATCTGTCGGACCCGGCAACAACCCCCGGCGACCTAGTTTCCATGGCCGAACAGAGATCCGTGTTACACGGCCAACACGTCCGCGAGTCATTGTGATCACTCTTATTCGATTCGAGCCAGCCAAGCGGCCCTGCCTAATCGAACACTAATTATCCTACTCCCAATTAACAAGAGCATCGATACGGGGCCACGAACAATGAGCGGAAAGATAGCAACGAGTGGATTTTGTCTCACCTTGTGTTCGCCGCTCCTCCTCGATAAAGCACAGGAGAAAGTCACAAGAGACAATGAGATGGTTAACCCTCCAGCCGCCGGCGATTTTTATTCGTTATTATTTATAACAGTTATAAGGAAACTTAAAGAAAACTTAAAATTCAAGTTTTCACCGCGTGAAAACGTGAAATTTTATTAAAACTTATCGTACATCGTGCGGGAACCGGGTTTTATCGGGTTTTTTTTTTCACAATCACTGTAATCAGTAATCACTGTTGGGAGTTTGCAATAAAGAGTTCATCATCAGTCTCATTTCCAGAAGATAATGCACGTTTCGACAATTCACAGGTCAAGAGTAATCTAAGCGAGTCAATGTTATTCAACCGAATATAAATTATATATTATAAAGATAAAGTAATATATTGTAATATAATATTCTTGATTCTAAAGGGAAAAAAGTCATATATGTATATGAAATACTCTGAATGTTTCAAAATAAAGTAAAATAGATTCAACGTAGAAATAGCGCCTCTCGATGATTAAATATCCTAAAAATTATAAGCAACGCGATAATATCCCGCGGAATCGTATAGATTAAGTGAAAAATACTTTCAACGTTTCAAAATAAAATAAAATAGATATTATAAATGAAATTATATATCATACTTATTTTCAATGTTTCAAAATAAAGTAAAATAGATTCAACGTAGAAATAGCGCCTCCCGATGATTAAATATCCTAAAAATTATAAGCAACGCGATAATATCCCGCGGAATCGTATAGATTAAGTGAAAAATACTTTCAACTTTCAATATTTTCAAAATAAAATAAAATAGATATTATAAATGAAATTATATATTATACTTATTTTCAATGTTTTAAAATAAAATAAAATAGATTCAACGTAGAAATAGCGCCTCTCGATGCTTAAATATGCTAAAAATTATAAGCAACGCGATAATAGCCTACCCCGCGGAATTGTATAGATCAAGTGAAAAATACTTTCAATGTTTCAAAATAAAGTAAAATAGATTCAACGTAGAAATAACGTCTCCCGATGCTTAAATATGCTAAAAATTATAAGCAACGCGATAATAGCGTACCCCGCGGAATTGTATAGATTAAGTGAGACACGCTAGTTCCGACGCGATCGTGAAAGTTTTCTATAGTTCCGAGATTTTAATTCTTCTTAATGTTCCAACGTGTTTAATGCTTAATTTTATATATTAAACACATCGCTGATCACGTGTCGCTCTCATTCCCTTCGAGCTGTAAAATATTTTTATATGCGTGTCTTTTCCTATATTCTCATTGTGCCTATAATCTCATGATTTGCAATCTGTTTCCGTAATTCTAGATTCCGAATCGAGTTACCAACTTCCCCGAGCCTGTTACAATGTAACACCGCGACGAGGAAATACAGCCCACGATTTCCCATAAACGAGGTTTCCTGTTCTACGAAATGAATTTCGTTGCTCAAAAAAATTTCTCACAGTGGTAATCCCTTGTCCTACAAAGTGAATTTTGTTGGCCACAGTCTTCTCACAAAGTTAACTCGTGGACTAGTACTAGAAAATTGTTAGAAATAAAGCCTCGGTTGGCTGCGAAATTCACTTTGTGGGACAAGAGACTTTGGACTAATCTACGAATTAGGTTCGTGGGGAATTTGTAAGCTACCAAATTCATTCTGTGGGGTAGAAAATTTCGCAAGTGTTCACGAATTGGCTCTGTGGAAAATTTGTGGGTTATGAAATTCATTTTGTTGAACAATAAATTTCGTAGATTCTCCAAAATTAGCCCTGTAGAAAATTTATTAAACTTTGAAATTCATTTTGTGGAGTAGAAAATTTCAGAGATTCCCATAAATTAATTCTACGGAAAATCTGTGGGCTATGAAATTCATTTTGTGGAACAATAAATTCCGTAGATGCTCCAAAATTAGCCCTGTCGAAAATTTATAAACTACGAAATTCATTTTGTGGGACAGCAAATTTTATTTTGCAGGATGAAAAGTTTCTCGTAGGTCTTTTATTGCCTGCATTTTATTCTCTCTCTGGGATTTATGCATGTAGTTTTTGTGGAAAATTCTTCCTCATATTCTAATAGAAGACACTGGAATTATCGATTTGGAATATGGGATCGGCGCAGAATTGAGTACGAGTAACGAGATCTGGAATGTGTAATATGAAACGTGGAATGTGGAATATTAAATGTGTACAATATTGCATAGGAATAATGGGACATAGAATGAAAAGCATGAGATGTGGAATATGTGCATACAAAAAATTCAACGTGCAACATGCAATAATGGAATGCGAAATGTGAAATGTGCGATAGAGAACATGATATAAAATATCGCGTAGGAATACGATTGTGAAGCATAAAATGCACGTTGTGGAATATAAAATATATAGAATATGAGGCTATGGAATGTCAGATTGTGGGATACAAACTGTGAAATATGAAACGAGGAATATAAGATCCGGAAAGATCGATCTAAAAAAACACAAAGTTCATGTTGTGAGACACAGAACATGAGATACGATGTGTCCCAATTTAAAACGTGAAACAAAAAAAAAAGAAAAGAACAAAAAATGTGTGCGATATAGTACAACAGGGAATAAGACCCTAAGCAGGCTGGGTGTTCGTGATATCAGTGGTTGTCGCTTCTCAATATTTCATTTCGAAACGTTGCCACAAAGCTCTTGGCTAACCGTATGCAGATGGGTCAGAAGAAAATTGAAAAGAATCACCCGAGGCTGAGCATGGGACAGTCAAAAGAGTGGCCGTTTTATGAGTGGATGAATCATGGTCGGTTCAAGCGTGGGTGTGCAAGTGGAGGTTGGGGGGGGGGGCAGGGGAGGCTGTAGTTGGCGGAAGAAGTGGTGGGTACTTTCAGTGCTTGCTTTGGAAATTTTTTTTTTTCTCTTTTTCTTTTTGGAGGTGTTTGATGTTTGAACCCTTAACGTCGGCGGAGATGCAGTGAAAAGACTGAATTGAAAAGCTGGTTAAGACACGGGTCGCTGACAAGGGGCCTGTCATTTTATGTTTGACTCCATACACGTATGTTGACACGACACACCGTACGTAATTGTCGCAGTTATTTAATTACTCGAGTGGCGATCTGTCTGAGTTTCTATGATATCTTTCCCAAGCGTGAACGTCTAGGTCAGGTTTGGTTATGTTGTAATGGCGCGGTATGATTTTTACGGTATTCGAAAAACGCTTCTGATACTCACTGCCATGCAGGTGTCTAATTGCAATTAGATCGAGGAACAAGCACGAGCTTTTATTTATGTATCTCGCGAAGAATCACTCGAGTCACCGAAAATATACTGTTTCTATAAAATATCTAACAAAAACATTCAAATGGTCATTTCGACGATTTTGGCAGTTTCACTGTTAAAGTATTTTATTTTTTTGAAGTTCTGACTCCAAAAGTAGGATAGACCGCCTTCGTTCTTTTGTTTCAAGAAATTTTAACGCTTGACTCGACTGCTGTTCGACACTTATTGTTAGCTGAACCTCTGTATGTACGAACTCCGTTTGCGTGCATCTCTTTCGCTGACCATACCTACGTGAATGGCTCTCGAAGGCATTTACGGCCATTTTGCATATTTGCAGAAGCGATCTATCCTGCTGCGCGACGATTGAGAACTAAGTAACTAGTTGCTAATAACGAGGTTTCGGACGCACTCGTGACAAGTGCATGGGATTCTAAGAATTTCACCGTTCAACTTTGGCCCTTTTCAACGCGGATTCTATTCCTCGAGAAGGAAGAACAAGTATTATCTCTCTCAGAGAAGGTTTACTCAATAAATATTACTGGAAACGATTGTACATATTTAGAAATGTTGGAAATCGGCACCGTGAAATAGGATGGAAGAGCAATAGAAAAATGGAATCTCGAATGTATAGCATCAGAGTATATTTCCATTAGGTCGCGTAACGTAGCCTGAAGAAAGAATAGAAAAGTCAAAGTTCGTTAGAGAAGTTCGCGCTCAGCCTATAAATATAAATTCAGTGAAACTTTAGCAACAGACCCATCGCTCTATTGTTATCTTTCGATAGAACGACCCGACAGTCTGAAAGAAATCGATAAGAAAGTTATTGCAAGGTTGAAAGGTTCTCTCAAACAAATAGCCCGTCCAATAAAATTCTTTATTTGTCGTACTGTTAAACACGGAAATGCGACGAATTATAACGAATGTGTTCCGGTCCAGATATTTGTTTTGCACGATCTACTGGGACTGAAAGGATTGATTTGAATTCAGTATGCTAAAAGCATCAATTTCTCTATCTCTCTCCCTCTCTGTCTCTTTCTCTCTCGCGAGAGTAAATGATTCTCCAGGCAACTGAACGTTAATCAACAAATTGTTCAACATTAACAATACCCGTGTCTTTTATCCGATTTATAGATCGTGGAGCTGAAAATTTCGCAGATTTATGATACACCGTAACTAGGAGCATAACTAAACACTTAATGATGAAAAATGGCCACGAAAATGATACTTTCGAAGCGTATCAAAATGAAAATCACATAAGAATCTACGTGGTACTTATTTGAAAATATGAAGCTTCTACTTTGACCGTCCTAAGTTAAAAAATACAGAATTTCAGTTTATTCAGTTAAATTTGACAGTAAATATTAATGACAGTAAAAAAATTAAATTTCTCATAACAATTAAATCGAAAAATAAAAGTAAATTATACAGATAAAATATAAATTATACAGATTAATTCATTCATTTTATTAAATTACCAGATTTAGAAACTTAATTTTTTGATGTCCAAATTCATTATTTATTCTGATTAGCAATAATAATCCAAGAATAATCCCTTCACAAACTGAATATATTAAAAGAACAAAAAATATTCATAATCTAAACTTAAAAGTAACTAAAAACAACAAGAAAATCATATGAATAAATCTACTCTATTCTAATTAACGATCTTGAATAGTAATAAATTCTTTTAAGTATTAAAAAAGGAAATAATACAAAAATAATAATAATTATTATTAATGTTTTTTGTCCAAAGATATTTTTATGTCACGTAGCGGGTGACTAGTTTTATTCTAAAAAATTATAAACATTGGAACATTCGCAAAAACGTTAAAATTGTTTTTTAAAGTCGGTAGATTTAGCATGATTTTGAAGATTTTTTTTTTCTTTGCAACGAGTTCTCGAAACTTGCTGTACGGTTGTTTTCTTTTGCAATTTTGCCGAGCTCTGAACACTCTGAAATGTTGCAATTTTCTGAATTTTTGTTGTTCAACTGTCGATGTTGAAAGTTCGGAGGTTTTAAAAATAAAAAAAAGAATCAGAGGTTTTAAAGGATTGTTATAGGGGAACTTTAATCTTCAAGACCATGATGGATTTAGTCGTAAATAAAATTTTTCACTTTCTATAGGAAAGAACGATTTCCCATTTGCTACATGATGTTAAGTATTTTGGAAGGGAAAAAAAAAAAACGAAATCAGGATAGTGAAAGAAAAAGCTTAAACGTTTTAAAACTAAGTAGATCGTTTGATCTATTTTGATCATTTTTAACGACAAGTTAACAACAGTTCAAAGTATCGACAGTTTGATTTCTCGATTAAATTAATCGTGGTGCAGAACCGACTCCACGAAAACAATTTACATTCGCCAAAATAGCGATGGTGACAGGTTCAGGAAATGTTTCTCGGGAAATCGAAACATTCTTTTTTTGTATTCTAGACTTACCACTCGATCAAATTTGTGTCGAAGGTCGCATACCTTTGAAAATCACCAAGTTTCCGAATCCTTCGTTCGTAATTGAAAACAGACGAAATACCTGTCGCACTTTGTAGCAACGAAAGCTTAACTTTAATCTGCGAGAAACTACCAAGAAACGACGTCCACGTCGTAGACAACACGTTGGCAACAACAAACAAGTGAAAAACGGCGCGACAAAGCTGGAGAAAAGATATGGGGGAGGGACAGGGGAAAAAGGGAAAGAACAAGCGAGAAGAAAAGAAGCTCGACCCTGGGAGGAAAGAACGATTGTCACACTTAAACGCGGGGAATTCGCATGGCTGGTGTGCATCCCCCAGCGGGGACAACATTCAGCCGCGCACCGCCACCCTCTTTTTCCAACCCAGCCTGTCGACCAACCTCGACGAGTGGCTCGACCCTGTGTGTTTGTATCATCATATTTCTGCTCGCGTACATGCGACAACCTCCGGCCCGGCACTAGACTCTATTTTAAGAAACTTCCCCGCTGGCTGATGCGGTCGACCGACGAGAACACGGCATATGTATCCTGACGTGGAGTGTGTCGCCTCTCGAAAAACGACTAGCACGAGCTGTATACCTAGTGCACGCGGACGGGGAAGACAGGGAGGAGGACAGGGTTGTAAAAGGTGTCAAGGCTCGCTTTCGATTGCTACGTTTCCAATTTGCCCGGAGAAAGAGAGAGAGAGAGAGAGAGTTGGTTCCAGCACGCGTCCGAGATCAAAAGTTCCGAGACGGAACCGAAGGGTGAGATGCTTACACAAGGATTGTTGCTTTCAGACTCGATGGAATTCGTGTAGATGTATATCTCTCGCAAATTCCGAACGACCAAAACCGATCAAAATTTATACTTGTGATACTTGTGCAAAGCGAACATATTATTGTCCAGTGCAGAAAAATAGGCATCAACTAAACACAAGTCTTTAGAAACATTTTCTAAGACAGTCTAACCTCTGTAATAAATTGCAAGAGTTAGAGTTCGCTGATAATTCACATAAGTGAATGCGACGCGACTATAAATAGTGAAAATAAGAAGAAGAATTCATTTGAAAATAAAAGTAGTACGTTAAAAAAATTAACATTGAACAGGATAACAAAATTTGTTTCCATCGTCTGGAGGAAAGAACAGATTATGTCCTAGTGGCGAGAAAATGATCTTCGAAACACGCCGCAGAGTATCAAAGTGTAGTCATTTTATGTAACGCAACCTTTCTTCGTCCATTATGGTCAGATAATATGATTTCTGTCACGGTTATAAACAGGTCGCTTTGATTTAACTTCGATGAGGTTACTGAATCAATTATTGGACAACCTAGCTTCACTTGTCATCGTGTGCAACGAATCTCGATTTCACCGCCGGTTGATTAATACTAAACAGCACACCGCGTTTCATCGCGATACGATTATGCGGTCTGCGCGTTGCGCGTGGTTTATTCAACAACCGTTTAGCTTCTCTCTTTCTCTCTCTCTCTCTCTCTCTTTCTCTCTCTCTCTCTCTTCAGTTTTCTTTCCCCTTCAAATGTGTGGTAATCTTCTTAACCTCTTGATCGCCGCATTTTTTTAACATTAGAACTACCGACTGTTAAGACGAAGTTGTTTCAACCAAAATCATTTTGATTTCTAATAAATAAAAATAAAATAAAATTCATTATATTATCATATCTTTAGCTATCACTGTAAAAGTCATTGCGGGGGAAAAATTGTAACACGAAATAGAAATTTTAAAATAAAATTGTAAAACCAGTCATTTCGACTGATGTGGTAGTTCTAGTGTTAAGGACCGCGCATCAGATCGTCGCGTATTTTCAATTCTAAGGAAAATGCACTTTTACTAATAAATAAATAACTTAAATATTTTTCACTTACACAATTGGTGAGCCACAATTAGGATATAATTTGCACAAAAAAAAAGCACTTGATTTTCGCTAGAGTTGCCACACAATAGATCAAATACCAAATATTAAAAAAAGTTATATGCATGTTTGTTAAATTTGAAATGTTATAAATTTATAGTCTAAAAAATACACGTATATATTATATACAATGAAACTAATATTTATTTATTTATGTGGTATGCTTTGAAGTAAATAGTTGGGCAGAGTGGAAGTTTTCGGGCAGTTTTCTTGCAGTTTTCGGGCGCGAATTTTGTTTCTTGCCTTTGTTTTCGAATAAATCGAAAATCAAGGAAGAATATATATATTTTTCGATTTCTTTTAGCGATAGAAAATGATTCTATATGCCACTGTTAAGAAATCGAAATTAATTCCGCTTTTACTTAGGGTATAGAGATATGGCGCGTACTGATGCACGCACGGCGATCAAGAGGTTAAGGGGAATATTCGTGAAACTTTTTACGCGAGGATGTGCAACAATTTCACGTGGAAATCGATAAGAAAAAATGGCAATTATCTTCATTACGATCGCTTGGAAAGACAATGTGCATTAAATTTCGGAAACGAGCTCCCGCGCTCTAGCCTACGGAAACCTTACCTCCAAAATTCATCCAGCGACGAAAATGGCGAGGCAAAAAAGGAAAAAAAGAATCTAGATTCGCGGAAGAGCGAATGCAACAAGAAAAAAATAAAGAAGTTTGAAAAAAGCAAGAAAGAGCTTTGATCTTCAACTTCGCCTCTTTCTCGCGGTGAGAAATGGCCGCGTTCGATTGCGTTACTTCGTTCGTTGTTTTCGCGGCGAGAAGGAAAATCTAAGAAAAGAAAATCACGTGGAAAACCTGGACGCGTCGGATTTTAGCGTCCGAGGATGAAAGGGGGAAACAGAAGAGATCTTCTCGAATTGAAACGCGGGGAAAATGAGCGCAAGAAACAACGTGCACCTAAACGTCGCGCGCGTGAAAGCATTTTACGTATAATAATATTTTGAGGAAAACCGAGTGAAAATAACACGCACCCGCTGAATTTTGTCCAACTGACCTGCCAGGGATTCTTACACGTAGGTCGAGTCTCCTTTAAAACGTACAGTACAGTTCGCTCTTTGAACGAATTGTTTTAACTTCGTAGAACCACCAATGGGGTGGTTTCCCCGGAGTCTTTAAAGGTATTTTAAAGGGATAAAGAGAGCGTATAATGATGTTTGAGCGGGGAAATGGCGCAAATAATGCTTGGAGGGACATAATGGCGGGCATAGAAAGCTCCCTCGTAGCGCTCGTTCTCGAGTGAAAGCCTTTGGGTAGAAATAGAAAAAAAAACCGATTATTAAGATCCTGCGAAGTTGACGATATTCGTTGAAAGATCGAATGAAAGACGAAACGTAAGAACCCTGCTTTCGTAATCTTCCGGGGGAGAACTTTCTGGCGAATAGCAAACTGCCCTCTGCCCCCTCTGGCCAGAGATTTTCTCGTTTTAATTGCAAGTGAAAAAAAATTTCTTATCGCAAAGTTCAAGGAATTCCTTTGGGAGTATCGGTCCACTTTTAAGGCCCCCCATAGACGTTGAAACATGCTGCGATGCATGCATCACTGATGCAAGCACCACTGAGAAGCAAGGAATCACTGGAAGCAGGAATAGACTTCTAGCATTAGTTGGACAAAGAAAGTCCGTGATGATAAACGTAACATTACTATCACTGATATTCGAGCTGGAAGACGATCCGACCATTTTGAAACACTTGTTTCAACTTTGGCGTCACACGAAGAACTGAAGGATCGGTAGAGTGGAGGCAAGCTGATTCTGAAACATCATCCGATGTTTCATGAAACCTAGGAGTTGATGCATTTAGATTAGACCTTATGGTGCTTATCTTATCCCGTCGTGATTTGCGTTAAGAAACATCCAGGCTAGATCCCTTCAGACTAAAATGAATTTTCTAACTGGCAATAAGCTCGTTACTAAACACCATGAATTTCTGGTGAATGTCAGATTGAAAAGAAAAAACCTGGGAAACGTTTTATACGTAGTGGTTCGAACAGACGGAAAGGAGCATCGGGAAAATAAGCTGCGCTCTGACTCTCGATCGTTTCGAGAGCCTCTAATCCGCGTTTCCTCTTCGTTTTCGAGTCGAGCTGATCGACGGAAAGAAATAGTAGAAATGGTATTTGCAAGCTTGGCAAACGATTCGTCGCAGACGAAAGTAAATGGCTCTTCACCGACGTTTTTCCACGTTTCGCGGGGTTTCTAACCTTCGAACATCAATCTCTTCTTCGTGGCGTACGATGGCGTCGTTTGACGAGCGCCTCATTAACCGGATAATTAGCTGTCCTTTTTTTTTCTCCCTTCTCCTTTGACAAATTTCTATCTTCTTCTCCTTCTACAAGTTTCTTGCGAGATACGATGTTAACTTTGCTTTAGATTCGAAGGTAGCTAGGAGTTTACTTTGGACGGGTCGGAAAAAGTCGCTGAACGAATGGCAAATTTCGTTTGTTACAAACGGAAAGAAACAGAAGGCTTGTTAATTTCTAGAAGTAAGTTATTGGTATTGTCAATTTTTCTGTCATTAGTGTATCCAATCTGTTTCAACGCTACTACCAAACTAGTCAAAATGACCAATTTATAATTTTTGTTAGTTATTTTATAGACGTGAAACACTTTTAAATAATCTTTCGTAGAATATACAAATCAAAGCTTGTATTACAAAGTTTCTCTATTTTTTCTTTTGTTTCTCATTTTGACGTCTCCGATGAAAATTTTCTTGCTTCGATCGTCGGCAGACGAAAGATACCGCCGCGTAATTTATTTCCAACTGCTGTTTTTCAGCATCGACAGCATCAAAATTCAACAGAATTCCTTCCCCTCCCACCTTAAATCGCTGGACGAAGCCACTCTTTCTCGTAACAATCTGTTTCACGTTCGTTTTCAAACGCGCCGCCTCCGGAATAAATTTCCGCCGTCCAAAGAATAATGCAAATGCAATTAGACGGCCACGAAGAGACGACAGGCCGGCGAGCCTCGAACCGAGGACGTTCGGCGACAACCGCAAAATTGCATAAAGCCGCGTAAATATGCACAGGCTAGGATTCTGGGAAACCGGCGAAACTTTCAAGTGCCACACTTTTTCGCGAGACTCGTGAAGCTTGTCCACCAAGTCGGCAACCACGAGTTTGCATCGCGTCGCAGAGAATTAGGTTCACCTCTGGTTGCACCTTCCTGTCGAGTTAATTGCGAATAAATCATCCACGTTTCGCGAATGATCGCGATTGATCGAGGAATTCGAAAGATTATTTATTATATATATATTTATTATTATTATATTATTATATGTATTATATATGTAATATATTATATTATTATTGTTATTGTTGTTGTTGTTTTGGTATCATTATTGTTGTTGTTGCCGTTGTTATTATCATTATTATTATTATATATCTTTCTTTCTTTTATACATTGAACAATATCTATCTTTCTTTTTCTATAGAATATAGAGCTGAATAGATCTACTTGCTGGATACTAGATAGTAGTGCTATATATACTAGTACCTGGTGAGCATATGCTCTGTAATATAAAGAAAATCATAAGAAGTCTACAAATATAAATGATAATGTACAATAAAATACGAAAAGAAATTATTATTATTATTATTATTATTATTATTAACGATGATAATAATAACATATATAATGAATGTTATATTTATATTTTAGACTTCGTGCAGAAAAAAAATATTTGCTCCAATGTTCAAGTTCCGTTTCTCTTACCGGATTCATGAAAAAATACGCTAGATAAAAGTTCGCCGAAATTTACTGATATCTTATCAAATGTCCCGCACTTTTCAAAAAAAATCTTGAACGTTGAAATGCATTTTTAGATGTACAACTTGCGGATGACACGAGCGTGACATTTCGGAAGAAAATCCGCCGTGTCTGTGAAACCGCAATGCCGCAAACAAAATTCCTAAATTCCTCGCGACAAAAGGTACATGATTTATCGCCAATAAATATGCAACGGGCGAGAAAAGCGAGAACGTGGCGATGCGGCTTCAGAAGTAGCTGAGTCGCGCGCCGTGAGTCGATCGATCATCGATCGATAGAGGACGAAAAGAAAAAAAAAGAAAAAAGGAAAAAGAAAAAAAAATAAACTGCGATCGAATTCTTCCGCGATACGTGACGAATTTTCGCGAGCGCGAGATCTTACGTAACAACGATCGGAGCCACGGACCATGAAAAGGATCACGGATATGGCATTACGTAAAAATCTCCGATGCAAAAGTACTTGCGGTGGCGATAAACAGCGAGGTCAATCGGTTCTTGAAGAAATCGTCCGATGCAGGGGGAAGTGTGTCAACGACCAATTGCTCGGGATTCCGCGAGCTTCCTTCGAACCTCGTGGAAGAAGAAGACCGAATCACGCGAGTCGTCTAACAATGTATCGCCAATGAAATTTGGCGTAAATTGTAATTCTCGAAAAAAGAATATTTGACACGAATTGCATTTTGCTTTTTTTCTATCGACAATCGTTGAAATCGATGTTGAAAGATTGAAAACTACCATCAAAGTTGCGGGGGCGCGGTACATATTTTGTCAAATCTCGGAAATTACCGAGGATTACAGGTCTTGTGTAAATTGATTGAAATTTGCGTTTTCCTAACGACGAATTTAACGATGAACGGATTGAAAAATCCGTATTTTTTATCATTTTTTCCCCAAGCAAATGTCGATATATTTTCTGAAATGCTTGTTTGCGAAAACTATATATTCAAACAAATGAAACTGGAGTCTTGAATTCGAAAGATCGTTTCACACGATGAAAGTGTCACTAGACTGCAGGTCCAAAATTGTTACGAGTACGTTTAACACGTCGACCTGGCGCGCGAGTTTGAAATATTATCAAAATATCATCGAAACATTAACGCTGTAACATTTAATCTGACGCATAAAATTCGTCATTTTTAATTTTTAATTTTTAATTTCAATTCTTCGGTTTCTTAATTTCTTGATGCTGGGAAACAACGTCGATCATCGCGTTAAATTATAATTCTGCTTATTAAAAATTGTAATGGGCACTCTTGCATATCTTGCGTATCTTTGCATTTCTGAATTTCGCTAAAATGCGCAAACATCATAGTCATCGGCTTGTTAAGTCGCACAGAAATCACGTGAAATCGTCAATGTACCGGTAACAATTTGACGGAATTCCGAGTACAATTTTTTTTGCAAACTTCTTAAGAGAAACTACTACTTTTTAATTTCCAAGTCACTACGGTTATCCTGTAATTCGTGCGACCGACGTGCATTTCCACGATTCACCGTAATTCACTCGGCGCTCGCTTGAAAATCTATAGGGAAGCTGTTTTCACAAAAGCTGTCGTACGCCGTCGAGCCATCTCTCACTTTCGCTCGCTTTTCGTTGGAAAAAGAAAACGACGTCAAAGAATCCGTGAAAACCGAGATTTGTACGCGCGATCGTTCTTCTTTTCTCGCGATTCAGATCACAAACGAAAGCAGAAAGAATTGGAAGAAAGTCGGAGAAGAGAGAGAGAGAGAGAGAGAGAGAGAGAGAGGTGTCTCGCTCGCTTCTTCACGCCAGAAAAAATTCTGATTTAATTAATTCCTATCGATCGACGAACACAGATTGTCGGCGCTTTCTCCTTGCGCCGCTTGTCGGATTAAATCCGACATCCGACGCGCTTTTAAGAGATTGTACGATGCATCGACAACCCGGTGGATTAAAATTTCTTCCTCTTCTCTTTTCTTTTCTTCTGTCTGTTTGTCTCTCTCTCTCTCTCTCTCTCTCTTTTCGATATTTCCGCCGAACAGAGAGAGACGAGAAAGAGGGACGAGCGTGAAATCGATTCGATTCGCGAGTCGAAGCCACGCCGAATTGCCCGATTGAACGACGATGGTAATCAGCACGCTGCGAATTGAACCGAGTGAATGCCTCGCCTGGAGACAATTAATCACCGATCGAATTAAGCGTTATTCTCGGCCATTGGAGCCCGGTTTTACCCTCTGTTTCGCTCGATTCGTCATGCACGCCCGATAAAACCTCGATTGGCCACGATATATCGTTGACAATTTTGATGAACACACGTTTCGTTTCATCTCCGTGACATTTCTCGCGGAAGGAACACGCACCGCGGAAGTTATATAGCCGATTATCTTTCGAATCTTTTTCATCAATTTTTTTTAACTCGTTCTTCTTTCCTTTTTCTCGCCGCGGGAAATTGTACGGGACTGGTGCAGAAATTACAAGAGACGTGTCGTCGCAATCGTGTGCGTCACGTAATTAGCAACGGAAAACAGTTGCAAAAAGTTCACGTGCAATTACAGAGATGCGTTTGCAACTTGCTCTGCTAATTACATATTTATTCTCGGCTGTGTCGTCACAAATGAACGACGACGAAGAGTGGGGAAAAAGGAAATCGAAAGGAGACCGCACTTTTTTTCTCTAGCTTTGACGTATCCGTCGTATTATGAACTTTTCCATCATAAGCGAATGTAAGTTAAGAACATCCTGAGGGAAATATCTTATCGTTGGATTTCTCCTGCTGATCGTAATTCCAATACGGTTAATCCTTGATCGCTAATTTCCTCCAATGTCGGAAGCAGATGACCGGGATAACTGTAGTTATTTATTATATGTGTAGTATCGCGTGTATTATATAAAGCGATTATATATGTACTATATGTATTAAAAATCATTACGATTCATCACTGATGATTAATTGAATTTCATTCGTTTAATCGTGAATAAATATATAATGAAAGAAAGATAATAAATAAAAGTAAAAGAATGAAAAGAAAAATAAGAAAACTGTCATTCGTAGCAAAGAAAAAGAAATCGATACAACAGAAGATATTGATATTTCGACTAATTATCGATTAATTATCATTTATGGAACAGTAACAGATCGCAAGGAATCACTTCGAACGCCATCAATTGTAACAATCTTAGCTAAACGAATATTCTTCCCCAAGTATTAATCACATGCACACGATCACTGAATTTTCGAGAGACACACGCCTAAAAATGTAATTCCGTCCGTCTGAGGGATGAAATTCTCTGGTTGCAGTGTTGCGAATTTTCTATAAAGTAGCCCGTATATAAGAATTTACGCCACGTCTCTCGCGAACGCCGCTTTGATAAACCCAGGAGGTTTCCAACAAACGAATAGACGTAAATCTCCCGTGGCCCTGAGATTTACAACGCTTTCAGGCACCGGTTTACCCCGTTCTTCGCACCTCCTCGCCGATTTATAGCGTAATTGCAACCACGGGGTTTCTATTTCTATTCACATGCAGACTCAAACAGCCTCCTCGTTCCTCTTTAAAAAATTCTATCTACGTCTTGTCTGTCTATGTCACGTTCTTTGCCGTTTTTTTTTTCTGCAGATTTCCATAGATTTCGACGATTTTTCAACTTTTCAGCAATAATTATGACAAAATTAATAAAATTTCTCCGGGTGTCGGCTGACGATTCGGGCAGAATCCGGAAATTTCGTGGGAGAAACCCGCGAAATTTGGAATCTTACTTACGACGGAAAGCTTTTCGGTTAAAAATCCGTGGCAGCATCGGGAAAATCGGATTGCGGCTCTGTTGCCCTAGAAAATTCCTTTTCGTCGCAGACAGATCTATCGGAAGCGAGGGAAATCAGCTTAGGATACTGTGTTACTTTGGCAAACTTTTTCCTCAAAGACTCTGCCGAAGCTAAAGAAATACGTCAAATTAAGAGGAAAATGTATTCTGTTACCTCGGCAAATTCTTTTGCATTAATGTTTATCGCGACGTGAGATATAAAATCACTGATAAAGTTAACCAGTAGAATTACTCTAGTTGTTTTTGTAAGTGACAAACATCGAATTTTCTCAAGAGGAGGGGAAACGTTACTATTTCATTAGGCTAGCAATATTGTAATCCTATTTGTTTCCAGATTACTCGGAAAGTAAAACTATCTCTTTTTAGAATGTAATAACTAAAATTACGTGTAATGTAATTTTCAGAATATTTTTACAATATTCAATTGTAATGATAATGTAACGACTGAAAATTTGGAAATTTTTGCGCTCACGGTGTTTTCTTTTTTTTTCACAATACAGTGTTTTTTGTTTTACAGTTAGAAAATTAAGAACAAACTTCAAATTAATTAATTAATCAGTTAATTTAAAAGAACGTTAATTTAAATTAAGAAGAACGTGCGCAACTAAGAATTTTGATCGTAGGATATACATCCTACGTAAGTACGTACGTGGCGCGGAACGCGTTAACGAACGATCATATATATAGTAATAGAATTATTGCACGACGTAATGGTGCGTTGAGTTAACAACGGGCTGGTAGGCGTGAAAACTTCGGAACCAGAACGAATCGTGTCGGTAATGATGGGTCGAGCGACTCGAAATAACAGGTTGCCTCGAGTAAGAAACGCGAACGAGTCTCGGTGATCGAGGTTCGTCTAAACTATGTTGAAAGTGACACAATTGTTGCCAGTGCCAGAGGTGAATCCACGAAAATTGGAAAAATTTCTCAAAAAGCAACGTTCAATTTTTCCTTTCTTTTTTTTTTTTTTTTAATTGAAGTAACAGTTGCTAGTGCTATTAATTGTTTTTCTCTAGATACGAGTATTACTATTTTTCCAAGACCATCAAGGTGAAAATTTCTCCGATAAAACGACTGATCTGACAAGTGAAATCTAATAAAGAAAGTAAAATGATTTTACGATTTTTATCAGCAATGAATATATATTGTATCATCGATATGCTATAATATATTTATCCCGCGTAGAGAAATCATTAAACCTTCGTTCGAACATTTAGAGGCGTTAGTGTATCAAGCAGGACGAAATTTTATCTACGAAATTATGCGACTCGTATCTAAACTCCTCGTTCATGTTGCTTCCTACCGCTATCCTTGACCTCGGCTTCAACGCAACGCTGCATACAGACTGTTTCAACATCTTTGTTACAAGAAATTCCTCCGTACAGTCTGCTTCAAAAATCTTCTTATCCATTCTCGCTTGAAGAATGTAAAAATATAAAATAAAATAAAATAAAATTATAAGAAATAATAAGAGAAAATTTGGCAGAAAAATTTGTTAAATTTACGTGTCTCAAATATGGTTTGCCTGACCACGAATTGTCCGTTTCTACTTCGCGCGTCCGCTCTAACCTTGCTAGAGTTACTATGCAATTAATGTAGATTATTTTATTTTTAGTAATTAAATCGAGTAATTAAAAATTATCCCAATTATCATACGCGTGACGTGCAAACTAAACGACTCTGTTAAGAAATTGAACGGCGCGTGTTCGCAAAATGGAAACAGTTGTTCGATCAGAAATCCACCTGAAACTTGAAAATGGAATTAACACTAGAACTATCGACAGTTAACGAAGTTATTTCTACCAAAATTATTTTGATGTCTAATGAATAAAAATAAAATAAAATTCATTATATTATTATATCTTTAGCTATCACTGTAAAAGTCATTGCATCATTGCGGGGGGAAAATTGTAACATGAAATAGAAATTTTAAAATAAAATTGTAAAACCAGTCATTTTGACTGGTGTGATAGTTTTAGTGTTAAATTCGACGCTTCGTTCGCTGTGCGCGAAACGAAATTGCTGGCTCGTTCGAAAACAAAATAAAGGGAACGACGAACGAAATGATAAAGTCGACAATTTCTCGCATTGCATGACGGTCAATGAAACGACCTGTACGCGACACGGATACGTGCTGATAGCACCTGAATGCGCGGAATATGTGTTGGTTTCCAATGTCAGCGCGCCAATTAAAAATGAACGCCTGCTTAGCAGACTACCTTATTAAGCATCACCCCTTCCCCCCCTCCTTTTTCTTCACTCTCGCGCCACTTAGTGTTTTCACTCTTACATTTATTACTGCTGGAGCCGAGCGTAATTCAATTCGGTTAACAAATAACCAACACTGAGAATCCTCTCGTTCGTTCGCCAGCAAGAGCACCGATTTGTCGAATTTGCTGACACAATTGACGTACACGTGAGACACCATATTTACACACGTCATATTTGCACTTGCAATTTTTATGCTATTTTACATTCGTATTGTTATAGGATTTTCGCAATGGATAAACGCAAGTGATTTGGACTACAATTATTATTCATTATTTTCCTGAATTATCAGCTTTTTTACGAATCACTATCTTTCCGGAAATATGTTTCTTCAATTCAATTTCAAGTTGTCACGCGCAATTTTTTTTTTTTTCGTTATCACACGAACAAATCAATTTGTTTCAAGCAATATCGAATGGCAGTAAATTTATGCTACGTTCATAAGTTTATTGCAATGTATCAAGTTAAACGATCCGATATATTTATTTGTTTCCATCGAGATATTTATCCACGGTGTAAATATTCGACGAACTGCCGAATGGCAAACCGAGAATGAGCTCTTACTCAATAAGCATATTTCTCGCGGACGAATATTTTAGCGGCGAGTGATGAATATTTATGAAATGGTTTAACGATCGGTAATCGAAAACGTCTCCTCCGACGAGAAAAGAAATTAACAGCAAGGAAAGAATATCCTCTTGTAATAATTCTTTTTTTCTTTTTTCTTTCTCACGTAACATCACTTTGTCGTATCGATTATACAATAAAGCGAGGCGACTACAAGCGAAACGAAACGAAGAAACAAGAGACAGAAAGTGCAACACGAGTGCGTAACACGGTTGGTTATTTTTACCATATCCCGGTCTCTTTATAGAGAGTCAGGTTTAAGTTAGGTCACGGAGGGTTGTCGAGGGTCAAGGTAGAAGAAAACGAGACTGCGCTGCATCTCCTCGGAAAAATAATAACCGCTCGGAACAGCGTGGCCCATTCAATTATCCTGTCTTTGCGACAACAAAGGTTAACGCAGGAAACGATCGAGAGAAAAAAAGAAGAAAAAAGAAGAAGAAGAAGAAGAGAAAAAACGGGGGGAAAAAAAATTACGAAACAGAGAAGACGGGCGAGAGATGGGCGAGAGATCTGTGATTCCTTTGTCGTTCCTGGCCCGTCTCGCTCACAATCAGAGGATGAGAAATTCGAACGAAAAGGAATCACGGGACGACGGATTGAATTATCAAGCGTGATAAGAAAGAACGGGAAGATCGACGTGGCGTATTATCGCGAGAGAATACGAAAAGAGAAATTCCTTTGGTGGCACACGGATACCAGACACCAGGCAGCAGAGGATGTTTAATGATATTCAAGCGCTACTTGGAACTCTTCAAACGCGACCCGTTTGCGATAAAGCGAAATTATATCGGACTGGTTCCGAGAGTTGAAATTAATTTTAATAAAATTAATGGCTCTACTGGCAACCGATCAAACTCGGCGCCCACCCGAAATATCGTGGCATCGCGCTGTTCTCTCTCAAGGTTTCACCGAGAATTGGTTCAATCTCCGTGTTGCCCTCCGCCCCGCCCTTATCATTTCCTTTTACTTAAATTTGTCTCTAATCCTCGCTTGACGGCGAGTCCTCGTAATATCCAGCGAGTATCTCCGGTGCTTTTCTCAGTTGAAAACGAACGATTTTTTCTTTTTTTTTTTTCTTTTATCGTCAATTAAGCAATAAATTCAACGACAAAATACGGAATAAATTAGCGTGACTCACAATCAGTGGTAATCACTCGTCGATTAAACGTGAAGAACGTTGATCGTATCAGCTCGATCACGCGCGACGAATTTTTCCGATATTTTTCTACGTTGCGTTGTCAGCCGGCAAATCGTTCGAACTGATTCACGCGCGAGTTTTTCGGGGAAAACTTCTTTTTCCCTTGAAAAAAAGTTCTCTTCGTTTTTCTCTCTTTCACTCGTATCGTTCTACTTTCCAATATTTTTAAACTTATAATACGAACGTTTCACTGTTTTTCGCTAATTCTCGGTATTTTCAATTTTTCCCCCTATTTTCGACTTTTCTCGTTATTGAATTTTTGAATAGGACTCCGCATATCTCCTATTTTTTTTCAATCTCGGGTTTTCGTTATTTTTCTATTTTTTTTCTCGATACGTTTTAACCACTCGTACACCCTTACGATACGCGTATTTACACAATGACACTCGGGCGATTTGATATTTTTTTGTTTTTACTTTCCATTTTATTTTACACCCACTCGCAAAAATAAACGGAAAATGCCAGCTCTTTCCATTTCCCTTCCTCTAAATTTAAACTAAATCACGCAGCGCCCGGAAAGCTACTTTACAGTACGGCCAATTTTTTAATCGAATCCCTCAGTTCGATTCCAATTTTTTTCCCTATCCCCTTTCGATTTTCAACGACAATTGAACCAAAAATCAAGCTGACTCGCTCAAACCGTCCCAGAAAATATATCTCCGTGCGCTTGACTCGAAAAACATTATTGTCAACGCGTGTTTATACTCAGAAATAGAGAGAAATATTTTTCCAATTGATTGTGATTTTGATTTCTCAAATTCCGGTGGAATTACGAAACCTTCTCGTCCTAATCTTTTCATTTTCAATAGCTTCTCGATCCCTCAATTTAATAATAACAAACTCAAGAAACAATATTGTCATCGTGAGTTTATACTCAAAAGAGAGAGAGGAAATATTTTCGATTTCTCGCTCGGTGGAATCGCGAAACTTTCTCGTTCTAACCTCTTCATCTTCGTTTTGTCAGTTAAATCCCAATTATTTCCCATCCGCTTTCGATTTCGAACGATATAAACTCAAGAAACATTATTATCAATGTGAGTTTATACTTAGAAGAGGGAAAAAATATTATTCAACGTAAATATTTTCGATTTCTCGCTCGGTGGAATCGCGAAACTTTCTCGTTCTAATTCTAATCGATTTCTCAATATAATCTCAATTATTTCCCATCCGCTTTCGATTTCGAACGATACAAACTCACGAAACAATATCATCATGAGTTTATACTCAAAAGAGAGAGGAAATATTTTCGACATCTCGCTCGGTGGAATTGCGAAACTTTCTCGTTCCAACCTCTTCATCTTCGATTTCTCAGTTCAGTCCCAATTATTTCCCATCCGCTTTCGATTTCGAACGACACAGACTCAAAAAATACATTATTATCAACGTGAGTTTATACTCAAAAGAGACCTTCTCATCCATTTTGCTCGACAGCTTCTCGAAGTTGTTCAGCCTCGCTGAAAATTTCCCTGAACCATCGATCGAAGGAACGATATATCGCGTACCATCGCGGCGCGCGTTTGTAAAATTCGCAGTTACAGCGAAGATCAAAATGGAAACGAATAATAACCGGCGACGGAATGGTAAGTTGGCTCGGATGAAAAAACGCGAGCTGCGCTCCAATTAAATCCGGATTGAAGCCGGACGGGACGAAAGAGAATTAAGAAACAATCGCCGTCGATCGATACGATCTTTATCTTATCGTTCTGTCGCGGCAAACGCACCGTACGTGTCATCGCTAATATTTGTGGCACCTATTGACCTTCGGCCTTGTTTCATCTCCAAGTACCACTCCAAGTGCCGCTGCGAGCTATCGCCGCGATCACTCGAATTTAGCGTTTAAACTCTTTCGATCCTGGCACTGGGTTTCGCTTGGACTTTTCTCTTTTTTTCTTCCCCCCCCCCCTCCACCTGCTTTCGCTTTCAGTTTGTTTTCAAATTCAATGGAAAATTTAAATTCACGTGACAGAGATTTCTCTATCAGTTGTTAATTACAACCACTTAAAAAAAAAAGAAGAAGAAAAAAAGAAACAAGAGTATAAAAATGTCGTAAAAAACGTTATTTCCAGCTAATGAAAACTTAACGAGCCGCGAACTGATATTAATGCGTTTCGAATGGCCGCTTATAGCAGAGGGGAATCGATATGCCGAATCAAAGAGAGGGAAGCTCGTCGTACGCTCGAAATTATTCAGACAAATTATCCACCGTGTGCCGGGACGAGAGTGTACAGCTACGGCTACAGGTAACGAACGCCTCTGCACATTCTGAAAACCACATTTGCCCCAGAGGGACAAACGCGCGCGCTCATATTGAAAGGGAGAGACAGAGAGATACATATTTCATTCGGTAAATAAAACGTCACGTAATTATGCAAATATAATAAGGGGGGCGTGCGTTAACGTTGACGGAGGAAAACCGTGAGCCAGCACACCAACCAGCCTAGAACTCGGTGATCAATAATCCGAGACATGAGCACGGGTCGCCTTTAATGAATGACAACCGTAAGGTGCACATCGGTATTAGTCCGTGCCCGGAACTTTAATGAAGCCCCCGGCTACAATACCGTGAAACGGTCGGAAACACACCGTTCGAAAAAGGGACCCGAGTTGCTCGTGTGATACGGAACTTATACACGGGAAACGGTATTTAACCGTTCTGGAATCTGGGTCATCAAAGCCTGGAGATTCGTATAGGGAGCATAAGAAACGCTTAGTATTAAAAGCGCGAACGATAGACAGGCGATGATACGCGGCTATGCAAGACGAAACGAGAGGCGTAAAATCCCTCGACGGGATTACACGATGGACCCCGATGTGTGTAAATCAATTATTTCACGTAATGGTTCTTTTTTTACTTTTTTTTTTTACTTTTTTTCTTCTTCTTTGCGGTTTGGTTCTTACGGAAGAACGCGACGCGCACTTATCACGCCTCGTTTTCAAGCTTCGAACAGTTCTGATAATGATCAAGGATGAAATAGTGTGAGTGTTGACTTTAACACTAGAACTACCACACTAGAACACACCAATCAAAATGACTGGTTTTACAATTTTATTTTAAAATTTCTATTTCATGTAACAATTTTTTCCCCGCAATGATGCAATGACTTTTATAGTGTATAACTAGAGAAATAATATAATGAATTTTATTTTATTTTTATTTATTAGAAATCGAGATAATTTTGGTAGAAATAACTTCGCCTTGACTGTCGGTAGTTCTAGTGTTAATGGTTCATAAGATATTTTTCCAGCAGCTCGCGATAACGCGAGCAAAGTCGCGGAGAATTGTCGTTCGTAAAAGTGTGCGTTTACGTTCAGACTTCAAGGTATATATCTCAGTTCCCTCCTTACGTCATTTCGTTTATGAGATGAACCTAACCTAAGGACGTAATTGTAAAGTCAGGCTACTTCGACGTGCGATATCGATTGAATTTTTTTCCGTCATCGATCAGCAATTTGTCGTTCGATTCAACGAAGGATCGCAGGATGAAATCCTGTCGCTAGTAATTAACGAACTGCAATTTCTCTCGCAAACTGAGTGTCAAACGGACTTAACTCCGTCTACTTTGGAGTTAAGTGACACAAGTCCATTCTTTTTTCTTTTTTTTTCAATTTCTGAGATAAACGAAGTTTCAATCCATCGTGACAGATGAACACTGTGCAATTTAAATTACAAAATTGTTTCATTTCGTGAAGCGCGCGTAAATTCTTCATTTTCTCCCCCGCGAAACGGATAAAAAAGAAAGAAACAAAAAGTCAGTCTGGTCGCAATGCCCGGAGACAGAGAGGGAAATTCTCACGAAACAACGTGGACAAAGTGAGCTTCAGCTTTCGTATCGAGGGATCCCTTCCTATTTCGGACGCGAAATAATTTACAGCGGTCTCGTTCGGTCCAATTTGCCCGTCAATTGACTCGACAGATGACATTCGTCGAATTTATTTCGGAGCCCGGCCGCGCATTAATTTCACCCCGGGGAAACCACAGGGCCGTGATTATTTTTAATTGGAACTAAACGAAACGGCTGCCTGTCGATCGTTTCTTTTCGACTGTTCGTTCTCTCCTTTGCTCGCCAAAGAAACGGGCAAACGTTGCACCCAAAATTGCCTGCACCAACGAAACGTTGTTAATTGTTAGCGAAATGGTCGCTCCGTAAAATGTCGGCGACCGTGGTACGTTTGACAGGTGAATACTTGTGAATTATTAAAAGCATCGGACGATCGAAAAAGGCAGATGTAATTCGACTTATCGTGGTAAACGTCGTTAAACATGCTGCACTGCTCAATTTTATTGCCAGATATTACTGCGATCGCGTTGCTAAACAACCGCGTTAAATATTCTTGTTAAATGTCACTGCGGCGTTTTACTGCTAAATATTTGATTATTAAATATAACTGCAATTACGTTGTTAAGTAATCACGTTAAGAAATATCGTGCAAAACTGAAAGTTACGAAGAATGAAATAATCCCCCAATTTGTGATTTGTGCAAAGTTCGATCGGCAGTGGAACAGTCCGGTGCAGAAAATAGACATCAACTAAACATAAGTTCCTGAAGAAAACTTAAAATTAATACACTTTCTAAGACAGTTCTAACCTCTGTAATAAATTGCAACATTTAGTCGCTAAAATCTCATACAAGTGATCGATGCGATTTTAAATGTTAAAACGAAATTAAAAAGGAAAGAAAAATGAAACAACTTTGCTAGAAACAAAAATATCGCATCAAAAAAAAAAAAAAAAAATCCACAGATAAAATTGTATCTATCTCGCGAGATTACAGTACGAATCTCACCCTTTGTTTCAACCCTTAATCCATCGCCAGTTCTTCACCTGCCGATTCCCATGAAGTCGAGACTCTCTATTCGCTTATAGAGAGAACACGATCACGAATAGCAAAATCATCAATCGTCTGGGTCCACCTGGCGAATTAGCTCGGTCGCGAAAACAACACACTTTCTACTGGAAACTGGGCGGATCGATGGGTGCGTGGGTGGCGCTCGATTGAAGTGGCAGCTATACCACTTGGGGATAATAACACGACGGATTCGCGAAAAACGAGTTAACGCCACGGACACAGTGGCGTTATGCTCGCTCGTTGCACTATGACGCTCGAAACGAGCCGATTCTATTTCTGTCCTCGTCGTTCCCATTCGTTAAACGACCACGACGACGACGACGACGACATGACACGAGAAGACATAGCACGAACCGAACTGAAAATTGAGATTTCGACTTGGTCCAACCAATCTTGCATGACTCCGACTTGTACGTGCATGCACGTATGTGGCGCATGTTCATCTAGTATAGCGAGATAGTTGGCCAGTAGTTAAATTATGCGACAGGAATTGGGAGATTGAGCTATTCTCGAGCGATGGTAATCGATGGTGTGGGCATCGTATCGTTTTATAATGGTAATTTTATGGTGTTTCGCGATTGCAGATATCTATGTGTAGTGAATGTTCACCTGATATGGCGATAGTTGGCCAGTAGTTAAATTATGCGACAGGAATTGGGAGATTGAGCTATTCTCGAGCGATGGTAATCGATGGTGTGGGCATCCTATCGCTTTATAATGGTAATTTTATGGTGTTTCGCGAATGCAGATATCTATGTGTAGTGAATGTTCACCTGATATGGCGATAGTTGGCCAGTAGTTGAATCATGCGACAGAAATTGAGATAGTCAGTTATTCTGGGATAAAAACAAAGTCTGCAATCAATAATGCAGTTTGTTTCACGGTATAATGGTAATTTCATGGTATTTCGCGATTTGTAGATATCTATATATATAGTACATGTTCATCTGGTAAAGCGAGATCGAACTATTCTTGGGTAAAACCGGAGTCGATAATGAATGATGTAAGTTATTGTAACATATGGTAATTTTATGGTACTTCGCAGCTTGTGGATACATAATTATGAATACATAATGCACGTTCATTTGATATGGCGACAATTGGCTGGTATTATGTGAAGATTCAGTCTGCAATCGATGGAACGGATTGTCACGTTGTAATAGCAATTTTATGGTGTTTCGAGATTTGTACATATCTAGATGTAATGCATATTCATTTGATATAACGATAATTGGCTAGTAGCTAAATTATGTGATTGGGAGATTCAGTTATTCTGGGCTGAAAACGGAGTCCACAATCGATGACATAGACTGTTTCACGTTATGAAGGTAATTTTATGGTATTTCGCGATTGCAGATATCTACATGTGGTGCATAGTCATCTGGTATAGCGATAATTGGACAGTAGTTAAACAATAAAGATAAACAATAATACAGTAGTTAAACAATAAGGATTAAGCTATTCCTGGAGTGAAAACGAAGATTTATAATGGAAGATTTTATGGTGCTTTGCTGATAATTCGCAGAAAAGAGGAGACTGCAAGGTTATAAGAAAAATTATAAATTATAAATTTTCAACGTGACCAATTTTTTTTTTTTTTTTTTTGAGAAAAAAGAAGTTTCTCCTTTCCATAAGTTTGTCATTTTGTTTCGAGATGTTTACAAATTTGTACTTTTTCATTATTAAATATTTGTTTGTCCGAAGGTCGAGTGTCTATGACGAAAAAGCGATTCATTTCATAAAATGCTAGAGTTCGAGTCTTCCTGATAAAAAACGAAAATATAATAACACATAAGTGACATTTAAAGTAGCTAATTTCTAAGCTATGAAATTTTTAGCCCACAATTTTCAAACACTCGATCAAAATTAAATCACGATCAAATTTCGAAGACGATCGCCAATAACAAGATAAGTAAGTAAAATAGAAATTCTCAATTATTCAATGGATCGTTAGTATTAAAAACAGGTGAATCAGCTTCGTTCGAAGAGCGACGGATGATAAATGATGAAAATGCGGATACGAGGTTCTAATCGATAATGGAATTCTGAGGTCAAATCACCAGCAATTTGATCCGTGGATCATCAATGATGAAGAACCAGAATTCGTGATTTAAGCCAGTTAATTCGTTGGTGTGGACATTCAATTATGGTACAGACACTCAGTTTATATTATTTAACGCTGCCAAATTCGTCAGAGTAGTGGATTTAAGATTTCGTTCTTTTATTATTACCGTAGATGCGTAGCTATTTTTTTTTCCAAAAATTGATGTTGATTTTCATTTATACGTAGGAACGTGATTTATGTATCTAACACAGGTTTATTTATCTGAATTAATCCCCCAATATAGCGATTTACAGAATATTTAACTGGGAGCCCTAGAAATGACAGATAATGCCGAATACAGAATTGACAACCGAGAATAACTGATTCTGAAGGTGTAAGAAATAACTTGTAAATATCACAGTCATAAAATTGAGCAACAAAATTCGGACCAATTAATAAAAGCAAGGAAACAGATTTTGGAATTTTACGTTTCACGAATCGTCAAATAGAAAGAAGAAGAAAAAGAAGAAAAAAAAGTGGAACCGAGAAGATCGGGAAGGAAAAGATCGGCGAGCGAATTAAATCAGACAAAGGTAACAAAGGTAACAAAGAAGAGGATTTTTCAGCATGAACGTCATCGACAATGCAAAAAAGGAAAACGCTTGGAAACGGGGCAAACGGGTTCGTTCCGCGTAATGAAAGTTAAAAAGTGGAACGTGGTAGATTTTTTCTCATCAAGCGTATGGGTCTTACGGTTTAATCAATGGATCATCGATGGATGGAGGAACCGTGCCAGGAGTTGGAATTCTCGCGAAACATTATCGACGAAAGAGCGAAATAAAGGCAAAACTCCCCTAAAGGTCATTTAACGCGCTTCGAACTTCGTGCATGAAAGTTTTCAAGCGCCGTGCACGATATGCCACTATTATTAACTCGTTTAGCGGACATCGCGGAATAAGCGAGCACTTTAACTCATAATGTCGCGGATCGACGATATCACGGATCATGGTTCTTCTAAATTCTGCCGAGAGTATTCGAAATTTTTCAAACGTTTCTTTCGGCTCGAGTGAACAAAAAATTCGTTTGTTTCCTCTAAACTAATTAAGACAAGATAACGCAAAAATTGTTTGGCAATTTTTTACAAGTTCTATCTATCGACGTACTGTGTCGTTTGGGTCGTCTAATTATACACGAGCGATATACGCACGATTAACTTGTCAAAGGAATAATAATAACAGGATTGATATTCAAACGACACGCGATAACAATATTGGAAAAACTGATGTCGCACGCGTAATGAATCGTAATGAATTCAAATCGCTGTACCGAGATTTTACTATTGACAAGTTCCTCTAGCTATTGGCAGGCTCGTGATAAATCCACAGACGACGATAATTCACCTGACAGACTACAAATGATACGAAACCAGGCACAACGTTTTTAAACGATTTGAAATGGCAGGCGATTTTTCATCCACGGAAAATGAAATACAACGTAACGGAAGAAGAATTACTTGCAACCAAGATTCAACAGCAGATTGGAAATGTGTGCGCGGAAGAATGCACGGGAAATATATCATAAGCGAAGAAGCACTTGGAGAAAGACACACACACACACACACACACGGGAAAACATGTGTTAGTCTATAATACGTACGGCAAGTAAAAACTGCGATTTATATACTGCGAGTGTGACCCATCTCTCAAGCGTTAACGCTCTAAGTTACACGTCGCGACGAAACCTGACGACGAAACACAATGGCAACACGTGTTTCTACGACCACTGACTGAATGACCGCGACACAAACGGGGAAGACAATGGCAAAATCGTTTCTCTTTGCAAGAATGAAAACCTACTCTTCGTTGAACCTACACACACACACACACACACACACACAAATTTACTCACACGTGAACCATATTGTACGTATCGTTACTTCGTGATCCAGCGAAGGAATTATCGAGAAACACTGTTACGAGTACGAGTACGAGAAAGAAAAAAAAAGGGGAAAGCGTCACGACTTGCTTACATGTATCCTCGATCGATTGAACCTGATTGCTATAAACGTTATATTGTTCGAGAGGCACGCACGCACGCACGCACGCACGCACACACACACGCATACGCACTTTGATTTAAATTGCAAACGCGAGTACTAATTCGAGTACTTCCGCGAGCGTATACATGTCGTCAGCACGCGCACGAGAAACGAGAAACCTACGAGCAGATATACGAGCGTATATACGACTGGACAGTAAACGAAAATCTTCTCAGACTTACTCTGTTGATCGTCGACGACACGGAAGGTCGCGTCACTATAACACCACCAGTGTCTCACCACTCGACTGCCATCCAAATACCGCTCCAACACCGGTGAAAACCACGGGATACGTTGGGATCGCTGCTTTCACAATCAGCACAGTTCCATATCGTCGAACCACCCGTCGTCGTCGTCGTCGTCGTCTTCACACGCGCTCGCGAGACTCGAGCCTCCGCGGCGAGTCGAGTCACTCCGAAATTGAACTCGCACCGTCGCGACGAAAGGTATCACGATAAAAAGAAGTTCCCGATTTGTTAATTTCGATCGCACATGAGTCTCTCTCTCTCTCTCTCTCTCTCTGTTTCTGTCTCTCTCAGCAAGTCCAATTGACTTTGATCGATGATCCCGAGGAGAAGAGGAGACCGACCGAGAGATGAATCACTTGATTGTACAAAAAGAAAAAGGGTAAAAGCGAACGAATTACGCGTCGAGACGTATGGTAGCAACAATTTTTTCGAGAGAGTCGACGAAGAAGAAAAAAAGAAACGTAAGAGCCGAGAAGTTGCTGCGGGGACGCGCACGTTTTGTCTCGCGAGCAAACACGTCGCGAGCGAGGCTGGTGTGTGTTGTCAGCTCGTCAGGCAGCGCGGTTCGAATGGAGACGCGGCACACGTGCCGCTGCCTGGTGCTCGTCGACGATCCGCCGCCGCCACCACCACCAGCTGATCATCCGGGAGTGTGTTGCCACTACTCTCTGCCACTGACTCTCTCTCTGTGTATGTTTGTGTCTGTGTGTGTGTGTGTGTGTGTGTGTTTGTGTGTGTGTGTGTGTGTGTGGTGTGGCCTGTGCTGACTGACTAACTGCACGGGCGAGCAGTTTCTCCGGCAGAGGCTGCCAGAGCAGGACGGCGGTTCGAAATGCGCCTGCTGGCCCGTGGCTGAGAAAACTCGTGGGGGCATCGGAGGGGAGGGGAGGGGCGGCCAGTACACGACAGCGGGGAAACGACGACGACGACGACGAAGACGACGAGGGCGAGTTTTCCCCGGCGGGCTTCTTGACACGTACCGCTGGTAAGAGAATCGCGACCTCACTCGTACACTTCTCCTGCTGCTGAACTTAACATTCGACGTCGCGTTTCTTCTTCTTTTTTTTTCTTTTCCTTCTTCGCGCGTTTGTAACTGGAAATTACGCGAGCTACAACACGACAGGAGGGCAAAACGACTGACTGATTCGTGAATCGTTGGGGGAAGGGGGGTGTGAGCCTGGAAAAAGATGACGCGTGTTTCGTGTTTCTTTGATCGGGGATGTGCACGAAATATTGGAGATTCCAGGGAGTGGAAGAAGAACAGAATCGAGCACGTGACGAGACTCTGTAGAAAACAGATAATAGATGTGAAATGTCCCTCCCATTCGGTTGTTTACGATTCACTGAGACGCGTCACTGTGTTGGAATACGAAATTTTTGCGAACAGAGAACGCAGAGACATTTCCGTTAAAATTAATCGAAAGAGTTACAGTATCGAAATTTCCCTAAATTTTTCATCTCCCTGAAATATTCTCTACGTTCTCGAGGCGTTTCGAGCATTTACGGGAAATTTTTTTATAAAAATGTTTCCACGTCGAGATATTTTTCGCGAGCCATTGAAGGAGTCGTTGAAACGATCGATGCTTCGATCTACACGAAAATACCCTGTCAAACTGATGTAATTAATAGCCTGTGCACGGCATTTTTGCAAGAGAAGGATAACTTCGCGATTTATTGGAACACCGCCTACGCTCTTCACTCGCGAGAAGAAACTTTCCTTGAGATTTTCCTCTAAAAATATTTCTCCATTCGCCGTGTCCGCATACACAAAGCTAATTGCTTCCGTTTAATATCGCGAACGTGAGTTATTTCAAAGATAATTATTATCGAATAACAAACGAGACGTAATCGGGATTTTTCGAGTGAATTAACGTTCAATGCGTTTCACGCTATCTTCCCTGATCGTAATTTATATTTCAATTGTGAAAACTGAGAAACATTCGGCAAATTACGTTTCGTTTCCTCGGCTACATATCATAGAAATTATAATAACACGTATAATTTAATAGTATATATACAATATATGTAAATAGAAATACAAATAATATAATATATATGTATATGTATAGAAACTACATAATATATAAATATGTATAATATCACAGAAATAATATAATAATTACATAACTTCGATTTGCATGAAAATCCTTCGAAAAGTTTTTTAATAATTGCTGCTAACAAACAGCTGATCGAAGCGCAAATAAATGAGATCGATGAGTGAGTTCGTTTATATACGATATACGAGGGAAAAATGTATCGTAGTTATGCACCGTAATTCAGTTAATAACACATAATTTCGCGTAATTTCCACCCAGTGTACCAGAAACGTAGAAAAACACTAAAAGTGATACTAAATCTTCTTGGCCTTTAGAGGGGAGCCAACGAGCTCCTGTGCTCGAGTAATTTGCGTTTTGTTATTTATCGCTCGGGCTCCGGATATATTTAACAAGGATTTTGAAAATCCTTTCGTTGGGAAAAATTGCACGAGCGAGTTGGATTTCACGTGGCTGTAAACTTCCGCCCGGGCGTGGAAGATCCTCCATTTACCGTGGATTTTATTTAAAAACAGTCGCGTAACGTCGAGAAGAAATATCGTTCGTTTATTATTCCCCTTGTTATTCTTCTGTCTTTCGAAAATATCCGCTTGATGTTTCTTCTCGTTTCGTCTGTCATTTGGAAGTAATTAAATACAAATACGTCGCGTATGAGTTGAAAACAAGATAATCTGGACTTTTACATTATCTATCCAGTTTTTCGAGAAATTGGTTATTGGCTCTTGATCGTCCGTTTAATTTCATCTTCGAGACGAAGAAATGAAAAAAAAAAAAAAAAAAAGAAAGAAATTCTGAAAGTACAAGTACGAAGCTTGAACGTCTCGTTCTAAATCCTACTCGCTACATTGTAACGTAATCCATTATTTGATTGAAAAAAAAAAAAAAAAAACGAAGGTTGAGAAACGAAAGTTTGATGGCGAAGTAACCATTTCGAATGACTGACGAATGCTTTATCTAGGGCGTGACAAACATTGACAACTAGAAATTGTCGTCAAAGGCCAGCATGGCAATGAGATAATTGCGAGCTGAACCACTTTTCGTTTCAAAATTCATCGAAAGAAAACGAAGACAACAAGTGTCTAACGATTACAGAAAGAACAAGGAAAAAATACGTAATCGCCTGCACGTGTACACAGGTTTCTTATCCTCATCTCGCTTTCAATTTCTCTTAAATACTAACATATTCTCCCAACTTAAGTTTCGTTTCCTTTGAAACTTAGATCAAAATGACAAAGCCAAACGCGCAAAGTCTGCGCAGTTTCACGACATGTTCAAGTGTCGTAAGATCTCGAAACTTCTTGGAAACAATCGAAAGCGGTTGCAAGCGAGATTTCGCGAAGAAAAATGAAAAAAAGAAAAAAGAAATGCTGCACGCGGCAATGATTAATTTTCATGACGCGACTGAACGGAACATTGATATGGCCAGCGTGGATTTAACGACGTTCGCTAAATAACAAATTGATCACACATCGCCCGCTGCCAGTGACATATTTTCCGATTACGACGCCAACGAATGAACCTTGTCGAACAGAAAAACCATCACGGACACGGACGATTCGTGGCAATTTACATTGTAACTGATCAAACCGACGGAATGGTCTTCGTTCGTGATCGATGCGCCGCCATTCACGCGGAGACTCGTGTGCCCGTGAATGGATTTTTATTACGACTAGGACATCTAAGCTCGATATCTTTTCTTTTTCTCTTTGCACGAATGTTCTCTGTGTAATAATTATCGGTATTTACAGCGCAAATGTAAGTAAAGTCGTGGGATTCCACGTACGAAAATTTCTTCTCTCGGTGGCGAAATTGTTGGAAATCGATTTCGGAGTAGCAGCGAGTGCAGGCGCACTCGAATGGCTCCTGGTGTCGCCTCGTAGTATAGAACTACTTTTCCTTGACTTTGCAAACATTTGCATCGGCGTAATTTGTTTCTTCCTCCTCCCACTAGTTTCACTATCTCGGTCAACGTACAGTTTTCCTATCGAGTCTCCCACGTTATCGACGAGAAAGCCGAAGCAGAGAACCGATTTTCCTTTCGATTTCCCTTCGACAGCCATTTTATTTATACAAAATCTTGTAAAATCGAAGTTGATGACTGAAACAAGTCAGGCAAGAACTTCTTCTCAAATATCTTTTTCCCCGTCGGTTATCTGGCTGCGAATCTCTGCTGGAAAAAAAAATCGATTACACTCGATCGAACGTTTATTCTCAGCCATCGACGTTTATTTTCGCGATCAGCAGGAAAAAAATTTCGCTGGAAAATTTCACCTTACGTTTTTCCTCCAAATTTTATTCAGACTTTTCCGCTCGAAGGCAAAACACCGAGCCACTTATCGTTTTCGACGATAGTCACAGTTTCGATGACGCAGTTTGTATTAATGAGCTCTAGTATCGGTGTTTGTCGAATGTTTTTTACCATTTGGGGCAAAAAAAAAAAAAACAAAGGAGGAAACGTAATTTTGAATATTTGAACAGCTCTCTCGTCGATGCAGATGAAGAATTTTTAGTTCCAATTAAACTGTCGATATTTATGTTGTATAATATAATATAATTTCAATGCCGATTGATATCACGCTAGAAGGTTCGTCGATCTACTCAGCGTGCACTATTCGGCTGTAAGTTTGTTCTCAAGTCCATTTGCATTGCAAATTTAAACTACCGTTGCTGCGATAGTCCTCCAACGAGTAATACGAGGAAGGAATTTCTTTAAAAAAAAAAAAAAAAAAAAAAAAAAACAGAAAAAGAAATAATAATACTCGCAGAATAATCTACGCGCGAGAGAAACAAATTTGCAGTGTGCAATATCTTTTTTTGTGTCTCTTTCTCCATTTTCTTTTCCACGTTTCCAACAATACGAGTCCGAAGGGAACGATAAGAAGAAGAAAATACGAAGCAACGAGCGAGAGAGGAGAAAAAAAAAAGAAAAGAATACCGATTTTCGTAAGGAAAGAGTAGAAACAAAAATCTACTCTCGGCGTACGATCAAGCAACGTTTTGCAAGAGTCGTCGTGTCGCGAAGATTCCCCGCCCCCCCTCCTCCCCCGGCGTTGCTTCTCAATTAGTCGTAACAGTTTTGAATATCGCGCGATCGACGTTTCAACAATTGCCGGAAATATCGCGACCCTGCATTGTTTATCTTCAATTGGAACGAGCAATTCGCGCGGGAATTCTCCGCAAGGCGGAGTGCTCAATTTGCTTAAATACCAGCTTATTCCGCCGCCGGTTAATAAGGATTAAATGATGCCCCGCGAACATCGTTCGAGAGCGTCTTGTGTTTCACGCGGAACATGTATATCGTTCCGTTCCGTCGAACGTCCAATTGACTAATTGACTTTCTCAAAAAAGAAACAATGGACGCATACGCAAACGAATTCAGTTCTTGTCTCTTCATCTTCTTCTTCTCGTCCTTCTTCTTCTTTTTTCCATTTTTTCGTTCTCTTTCTTTGTCTCATTGTCAACACAGTCACGAGCGGATATTTTCTTACTATCCGTTTGTGCCGCGTTAATTACTAGCTGCTGAAGGAACGTCATCGTCGAAACTCGATGAAATCGTGAAATTTTCTTTTAGGTTTCGTTCCAATCGATCGTTGCTTCTCAGCCTGATTTGTATTTTCTTGTTCTTTTTGTTTTGTTTCGTGTTGTAAGAAATCAAATGAGAAAGCGAATTTCATTTTCTTTTTCATCGATTTAATTCACCGTAATAAGATTTTTGAATAACGATTCGAAATGTGTGAAGCACCATTTCATTGATCTTTTTTTTTTTTTCCTTTCTCTGCGCTTCTCCTTTTTCGAACGATTGAAACCCGAAAGCGTGATAATGCGTTGCATTAAAAAAAAAATAAAAAAATAAAAAAATAAAAAAAGAAACTTAGAGTTGCGGAGAATTCCTCAGCGTTCGTTTTGTTTTCACGCTGACGCAATCCGTAGTAAACCAGATAGAAACTCGTTTGTCCGGATCGCGCGGATGTTCTGCTTTATCCTCTATGCATACAGCGCATTTCTGCAGTTGCCGCCACGTACATAATCGAGCGAATAATCGCATCAATGGGCTGCAACTCCGGGAACACCGGCAACGTTTTCTGCTTTAGTGACGATGACAAATTTCCGAGAAAACAACTGCACGAATAAAACAAGGCAAACGAGTTTCCAAGTTGGGAAATTCTGCTGTTGTCTTTGTCGATTTTCTCTCTCCTTCTCTCTCTTTGCTGGATGCTCGGTTAATAAAATCGTATCGACGAGAGAAACAATAGCTGGAACGAGAACGACCACTCAATTCGTGTGCAGATGGCAGCAGGCGAAGCTTCCTTCTTTACCAACCGATTAACAAGCATGCGTTTTATCGGTCGTTTTATGATTTGTCGATATTTTATTTAACTTTATTCATTCCCTTCACACTGCGAATTAACTCGCATATATATGTGTGTGTGTGTGTGTATTAATTTGTCCGAAAATGCACGTAAGCACTTTCTTATTTTTCCAACAGTAACCAGAACTCAATAACAATGCGAGAGTTACTTATAATACTTCTGGAAAATAATGATTGCACATTTTTGATTTTAAGTGCGGAAATATATATATATATATATATATATATATATATATATCCGTGACTAAATATATACTCAATGCAGGCAAGTAATATTCTCCTTTTCTTTTTTTCATGTCGCGATGATAAATTATAGCTCGGAGAGATAATTTATTTCCTTTAGAATGAAACAAAGACAGAGCTGCGCATTGGAAAGCAATTAAGCACTGTAATTACGTGGCTTTTGAAAGGAAAAATATTTTCTTTTAGATAGACAAAAAGAAAAAAAAGAGAAAAGAAAGAAAGAAAGAGACGAATGAAATATCACTGCATAAAGTTAAAGTGTACCCGTTTATAAATATCGCGGGTTATTTTTTTTCTTTTTTTTTTCTTTTTTTTTGAAGTCCCTCTCATGCTGCCAGTCTTTGTGGAAGAAGTAATGGATATTTTTAATATTTTGTAAAATGTGTGGAGTGGCGGTGTACGGATAACAGACAGAAAAAGTAACTGGCACATAGCAAATTAGACGAAAGGTTTCCAATTAAACTTCGCGATTGCTTTTCCTGTCGCTCGAATAACTTTTCCCGGGGCGTATATCTTATTGGAAAAGTTTCTCTGGACAACGGAAGTTGCAATACCTTTCATTCATATCGTGAATATATTACGAGAGGGAGAAGAGAAGAGTGATAAAACACGGGGAATAAATCGAGGAAAGAAGAAAAGTAATAAAATTGAAACTTCTACTACGTTGTCGTGAAGTGTTAACAAATCAACGTTGCATAAAATTGTTAACTCGTGATTCAGTTATTAACGAGTGAAAGTAAAATTGCGTGAAAATAAGCAAAAACAACGAAACTGAAACTCGTGTAGAAACAAGCTAGTAGGCAGTAAGCGTTGGACTTGACACCGTTCGTCTGGCCAGTAACTGGCCTCTTCTACTTGACCCTCTTAATCTAATGTCTCATTCGAAGAGATGTCATCCCAGATAAATTTCGAATTTAATTTCTTAATTGCCATGCCATTGGAATTAATAGCTCGATTTTTATTACGTCGCAATTACGAATTTTCTCCTGTCGTTGCCTCGTGTAGTTTCGATATTAACCCAATACATCATCGTTCATTGCAATATTTTACCAGGATTTCCAGGAATAAAAATTGTTCTCGAGGAGAGTTAAATATGGAGAAAGTCACGCCTACGAAATATCTAGCCTCCCGATATCTCTTCCCCTGTCGAATTAACTACAGAACGACGCTTCGCGGTCCCGTCGTACTCGTGAAAATGACACGAGCGTTTACGTAAGAAATGGATTTTATTACAGCGCTCGTTCCACAAAATGCCACACAAAAAGAAGAGAGAGATATATATATGTATATATAGAAAGAGAGAGAGAGAGGGAAGGAGGGAGAGAAGGGTTAGGTGGCTCGAGTTTGTAGCGATACACGAGCCTATAAAATCCAGCAGGTTATCGATTGGACTTCTGCCTACTGCAAATCTGGATGTGTGTTCTATTCACCTGGATATATCGGCGGTGTGTCGCGCGATTTGGGTCAGTGGATCACATAACCGCATTTTTTCGCCTGTTCGCGACTCAATTTTTCAATTAAGCGGACGGATGCGGTTCCTCCGGCGGACATACTTTCGCCATTTTCCACCAAAAGAATACCATCTGCTCTATATACACGTTGTCACGTGTAATATTTTAATACCGTTTCGATTTTCCACAATTCGGTTCGCCTCGAGAGACAGAGAGAGAGAGAGAGAGAGAGAGAGAGAGTTGGTACCTGATGGCTCGCTTGGAACGCATCCATAGAAACCAAACGGATTAAACGGACGAACAACAACTGTTTTCTTGTTGATCGTGAGAAAGCTTGGTCGTCAGCGTTTGCCATGGTATCTTGGCGTGCAAGATTTTCTACGCAAATAAACGTAATTTCAAGTCATAAATATACTTTCTTTCAGAATGAAAACAGAAAGTCGAATTCGTGTGGAAAATAATCTCTGCGAATTAGAAGAGTTTTAACGACAGTTTGCGTCGCATGGCGCTATTTCACGTCGAGATCAAATTGAAAATTAATTATTATAATAATATGATAATGTCACTAACAATGTAATAAAATCAAATTTTAAAAATTAATTAATTATCATAATACGTTATTGTATAATAAATAAAAAATACATTATCATAATAATGTGAAATATTTTAAACACGTTTAATCATTTAACATCATATTTCTTGACAGAGAAGAAACCCGATGTACGTTTCAAGAGTAATTTTCGTTGATGTCAAAAACTTCGAAAATCTCCAGTGTCAACGATTTCATCGTACGAATGTAACGAACGTGTAAATATATATATATATATCACGAGGTATTTTTATCGCACAGTCATAAGAAAAGTAGTTGGTTCTTACAAATTGCAGCGGTTCCAAAAAAAAAAACAGATTGCTTGTAGAAGATTGTACGCGATACTGTGTACACGAAAAAGTTGAATTAGCGACGAGATTCTTCTTTTATCGGCTATCGGTGTAGCAAAACACAAAGTGCTATCTCGTTACAATTTTTGTTGCATAATTTTTACACAAGGCTGGTATCTTCATGATGTAAAACAGGTTAAAGTATGTTCAGATTTGTTATCTGTTAGTGAAATGCATCATGATAAAAAATATAGACATATCGTGATTCGTTACTTGGTTTAGCCGCTCCGAAGAAAATATTGTTTTAAGACGAATAATATAATCATGTACTTTGAAGACAAATTTGAACAAATTTTCGCGTGCCGAGATCCAGCACTGATTGTCACTCGTTCAACTCGAAATTCGATGAACTAATTTTGGAGAGTTATGCGTGCGTAGGTGTCAGTAAATTTATGATATCTAAATATGTAACAGTGTGGGCGGACCTTTACGACAAGACAAAAAAAAAACAGTGTTATATCTTTATACAAGCACGCCAATCTTCTTCGAACAAGAAGTTACCATCATCGGTAATTTATTTCAAAATAAATGTTCTTCATTGATGTCGTGAAGCAAAATTTCGACTTATTCTCGAAGAAACGACCAAGCTACTTTCCTTCGTCGCTTCGAAACTCGACAAACAAACAAACAAAGACCTCTCGACGACCGCAGAGAAGAAACGAAAACGTCTGAAACAAAAACGAAACGCGCCCCGGCGGGTAATCTCCGCTGCAAGCGGAAAAATCCTCTCGTGCCTAACACATTCGTGTCGAATCGCCCCCGACAGAGACGCTACAACCCACCATCATCCCCTTGATTCGACCGCTCGAGCAGCCCTCGACACGAAACAATGCTCGCAAATGCGAGAGAGGAAAATCCTAACGCGACACCCTCGAACACGCGACGTTACACGCGTAACGCGCGTAACCAACACGGTGGAAACGTGTCGCGGTGGCGTTCCTCACGATCCCCAACATCCGTCGTCGTGCTCGATACGCGACCTTAGCCCTGGAAAGCCGGTGATTAATATCGCGGGTCACGTAAGTCCTTAAGTCGGGATCACGAAACGGGGTGAAAGTTACGATTTCACCGCGTGCCTCAAACGCCTTTTCACCCTCGCGGAGAAGAAAAGAAGAAGAGGAGACAGAGGAGGAGGAGGAGGAGAAGAAAAGGAATGAAAGAGAGGAAGAGAGGAAGGGAATGGGTCTCCCATAAAACGCGGACAAGTGTATTCAGGTCACGAATTTATGAAGCACCGTGAAGCTTTAAACGGGTAGGTCCGCCTTTTCACGGGGAAAATTTCAGTTTTCCGCGGCATTGAATTAGCTGAATAATTCCATCGGTGAGGTCCTTCGTCGGAGCGATGTTCATGAGGACAGGATTAAAACATTATGTCGACGTTTCTCGGTCGTTTCTTGTTTTTTTTTTCGGGATTTTTTGTAAGTCGTCTTTTGTAAAAGAAAAAATTTATCAACTAATAACATTAACGAAATTAGACTTCTACAGCATTTGTTTTTTTGGTGGTATCGTCTTTTGTAAAAGAATAAATTTATCAACTAATAACATTAACGAAATCAGACTTCTACAGCATTCGTTTTTTTTTTTTTTTAGTGGTATCTTCTTTTGTTGTAAAAAAACAAATTTATCAACTAATAATATCAGCGAAATTCAACTTTTATAGCATTCGTTTTTTTTTTGTTTTTTTTTTGATGGTATCGTCTTTTGTAAAAGAATAAATTTATCAATTAATATTATTGGCGAACTTAGACTTCTACAGCGTAAATCATTTTTAAATGTTATGTTTTTTCTATGAGGTATATCGCATCTTTCTCTCTGTCCTTGACTCTCTCGAGTAGAGACGAAGATAAGAGCTTTCGTTTTTCTCGACAAAATCACGAGTTGAAAATTCACAGAGAACGCAGGGTGTCACTTTGAGTATGTTCTTTTCGCGACGGTTCGCGTGTTTCAGAGAGTAATAAATGAAGCTGAGAGCTTAAAATTTTTTTTTTCTTTTTTTTCCGACATGGAGAGTCGTATCTCGGAAACTGCTCTGCGGAAGTTTCACCCGACTTTGAAGAGCAGTTCCCAAGGTAATTTTATCGTGTTCCGATGATTCTGTCAATCTTTGCCTGTATTCCGAATATTTTTAGTCCAATTTAGTCTAAATCACCCGATTCAAATGACTTTTGCAAAACTTATTCAACTATCTCTGACTTTTAAATTCATTACACCATTCATCGGATAATGGGAAATTCTGACAATGGAATTTTCCACGTTTGATCCTGAAAATTCCATTTTCAATGCGTCTCGAAAATTTTATCTCGAATATATACGACCTCGTGCACTAATTCTTATTCTAGAAATTCTGTGCGCCTAATTTTTTGTTCTTTTTTCTTTTCTTTTTTTTTCAAGTCAAGTTACATCAATGAGAAACATTTCAAAGAAAGAAAGAAAGAGCGATAATCTTTCGATCAAACGCGAGAGCTATCGAGCTTTGGATCGAATCGCGTACCATTTAAGCCAAGAGAAAAAATTATGCAAAACAGCGTGGTAGTAGTCGCGTGTAAATTCGTTGCTTTGGACTTTCACGCGACGTGGCTCAAATAACGTTTGCAATTTCTCAAACCGGAAGCTTTACTCGCAATCTCTTTCTCTCGACTTTTTCTTTCTTCTTTCCTTTTTACATTGTCGCGATTCGCGCGGGGTCCGAGAAATAATAATTAAATTCAGCTAAATGGAAAGTAAATGTTTGCTTTGAAGCGAAAAGTGTGGCCAAAAAAAAAGAAAAAAGAAAAAAAAAGGCGAGGTGAGAGCTTATCCGCAATTCTTTTCGATCGATTTAAAGTTAAAAGACACGGGCATCATTGATATACCAACGGTGAAATGAAATTTCATTCCGAGCGATAACCTCTGTAAGCGGCAGATTCGTTCAGAGAGGGATAGACGTGTTTGTCGAACGTATCGGACGAGATTATCTCGTTAATCGTTTAAGTAAGAAACAGGTGAAAATCGCGAAACGACTGTCTTGCTAATGGCGTCGCTGTTCACGAGTGTTCGCGCATTCTCGGAGCAAGTATTCACCAACAAGATAAATCGCCAGGCGAAACAAGTGTGTCAATGGATATTAACTGGACGAATTGTTGGACAGCGTTGAATATTTCCAATTCTTTCGTTCTTTACAATGTTGGCCATCGAATCGTGACGAAACAAACGTTTGGGGATGATTCGAATATTTCTTTTTTTTTAAATCAATTCCTCTGTGGCGCATTTAAAAAAGAAAAAGAAAAAAGAAAAAGAACTGAGCCACACGAGAAAGAGGACTGCACTTACAGAGTGATGAGGCTCATCGATCTGTATCTCTCGTCTATAGCAACTTTGTTACACACTTCCGGATGGAAACAGATGCACCCGAGCGGGCAACTGTTCGAGAGGAATACTGTGTACAAATTGTCTTTAAGCAGAGACTACTCTTTTCGTTGCTCGTGTCCCATCGAATGGCAGAACTTCCACAACTCCATATCAACTTTCAAAACTTTCCAGGTCTGACGACCGACGACTGTGAAACCTGGCTCATCCTATCTCGGCACGCACCAATTCCTCCTTCGCCGCGATTCCGCTCCCCCGAAATCTCATCGTCCGTTAGGGAAACAAAATTGCACGGGAATCTGCAATTCGATTCTAACAAATTCTGACAGCAACTTTCGACTAATAATTCTGTCTGCGCATTCTGGAGATTGCGAAACTTTGCGTCGACGAGTATTGTCAGGAAAAAGAAAGAAAGGAAACAAAAATAGCCAGCGTGGAAACTCTTCTTCGCTGTTGATGATACGCTTCTCCGCAAACCGTTTCCGTAAGCGATTTTCTTCTCAATGATAAGACTCGAACGAATGAAAACTGAAAAAAAATAAATAAATGAATAAATAACGAAGGGAAACCGAGTTTTCGTTCGCGCGAGCAATATTTGCAGTGGCGATCTGCACCGCGAGCGACGTAAATGTTTGCCGACGGATTTAACGACGAAATCAGGCTGCGTTCAGGGCTGTAGATAATAAAGAGAAAGAATCGGCTCCGATCCGTTCTCGTGACGCGTTAAACGGCGAGTCACGCCCCTCGACGATTTATACGTCTGCGCTGCATTTTGCAAATTAGCCGCTCAACTTGATTAGAACCGCCTGCGAGCAATCGAAGAATCGGACGACGTTTACGTGGCCGGCGTTTCAATCTGTTGAAATTCTGAGATCCCGTAGAAATTCGCGAGAAAGAACGTCGACGGTGATTTAATTGAACTTCGCGAATCTTCAGCGAAATGAAAAACTGTGGAGTTTGCCTACAATGCTTCTCGGGAAAATAAAATGAAGTAAAACTCGTCCTCGGACTGATATCTCCTCGTCCGAGCAGACTGCTCGGCAAAGATTTCGTTCGACAACGAAAGATATGCATTCGATCCGGTGAGAAAACGTGACTCTAACACGTTTCGGCGAAACTGAACGAGGCTGAAATTTTGGAAATTGACACACGTGTGTCAGGCTCGTAATCCGTCACTATCCGCGAGAGAAGTTCCGCAGAGTTCCGCGAAAGTTTTCCCATTTTTCTCGGACTTGGAAGATGGAAAATTATAAAAATGCAGAGGGGCGGGGAGGGGAGGGGGTGTTGCACAGATATGCATACACGTACCTCATAGAGGGGCGGAGGGGCGAGGGCGCGGAGGGAGGGGGCTGCGTGGGGGTTGTGGAATGCAGGGTAAAACCAGATCAATACGGACGAAAGCGTACCACGGTCGCGAACCCGCGACACATAAACCAGGAAAAAGGGCAAAATCGAACGGACAGACAGACCGACAGACGGACCTAGGACACACCAGGAAACCGTGACACATAGGTCACGGGGGACTTGACTCGTGTTCAGCCATGATAAATCGTCCCCCCCGTTTTGAAGGACGGCCGCCGTCTTCTCGATATTTTCTATTTCGCTGATTTAGACTGAAGACTATTCCCGATAAAGGCAACAATTCTCTTTCGCACTCCGACCGAGCTCGATCGTGACTTCGATATCATGTTAGAACGCGTGCACTTGCATGCAGAGAAATCTGCATCTGTACTTGATGAAGGGTCGTTTCGAGTATCTCAACTTACGAATTGGTACGAATCGTCTGGTAGTTCTGGTCGATAATTTAGTCGACAATTGCACACAGTGCAATTGAAAAAGAAAAAAAAAAGAAGGAAAAAAAGTTTCAACTGCACTCGTCAATTACACGGTGACTCGTTTGTTTCAATTTCCAACGATCGAACGAGCAATTTCACTGCGAGAAATACTGCGAGGCGGTATTTAGAAGACGAGTGGGAAATGTTTCAATAATAGAACAAACTACGTAAGAACGTATATATCTCTGCTATAACGTTTCTGAAAGTACGTACGACTTTTCAACACGTACATATCGGGTAATAACGAATGACGTTCCTCTATGAATCACAGCTTGTGAAAAACTTTTGCTGAATTTTTCACCGAATCAATTCGTTATTGCAAAGCGTACTTCCTCGAATGATACGTCGTGAGCAGAGCAAATTTTTCAAGTGGAAAGACGACAAAGACGCCGGAACGATAACACAAAATCGGAATGTAGAGTAACATCTTTTCTCGCGTGATCCTTTGCTTTCAAAATTGTCGGATTTTTGTTCGTCAAATTGACACGGCAATCGATTCCTATTGCTTTGTGAAGCAAAAGAGAATTAATAACGAGCAGAATTGTGGATAACGATTTCAAACGATGAAATTTATAGTTAGTGCATAAAAATTGAATGAAATTATACATTATGGCTTACTGTGATACAGAAAATGGTCCGCATTAATATTAAAGATTATTTAAAATGTGAACTGAATAATTAGTAGATCATAGTATGGGTGTATTAAGATGTAAATTGGATCGTTATTCATTCAATATAGAACGTTATGAATTGTTAAAACATGTAATAACATCAAGTCGTGAATTGATAAAACGATTGTTATTTATTTCGTTAAATTCCTGCGAACGTACCAGTTTCCGTGGTATTTCCAAATCGTATCCCCGTTCGTTGCGCGAACTTTCTTCGCGTTTGCAGCTTGTTCTCCCATACTTTTACATCGCGTTCGAACGCAAACTTTCACCATGCTCAAGCTGCCAAGTGCGAAAACTGAGATTAAAAAAAAAAAGAGAGAGAAAAAGTTTAAACATCGAGTTACCCTCCTTCGTTGCGCGGAGATACCACATCCCCGAGCGTTAATTCCCGAAACATTTTCCAACGCAAGGCAAAATTATCTTCCATCCACCATGCTAAAAACTCTAAAAACTCCCTATGTACTTGAATACATAATATAACATTTGTTACTCGGCTTATCCTCTCGCGAGTGTTTCACAAACGAGAAAAAAAAAGTTCGAGACTATCGGCGCCAAAATTTGCAAAAAGAGTATCTTTATAGATAGAACCTTCGAATCAACTTCACCTCATCATCGTCAAAAATAGGCTATCCATCGAGTTTACTAATTACAATTGTAAGAATGTCTATTTGTCGATAAAGTCCAGGGATGTGCATTTCCTCTTTTCAAACGGGAGAAAGCAGGATCAATGCATGTCTTTAATTTAACGATTTTCCCGGAACCCACATACGGCTGGCTGCTCTCTCTCTCTCTCTCTCTCTCTCTCTCTCTTTCTCTCTATCGGACCGTTCGATTTACTTTGCTCCGGGCTACTATCTTTTACGATTTCTCGATCCGGTGGCGTTTACGAGCTGTTGATGGCTAATAAAAGCCGCTCGTGAAATGATCGACATCGCTCGCAAAGAGCCATCAGGCATAAATCCAAGCGGAAATCGTTTTTATTTATTTCGGTTCGGCGCGCGAGCCTACAGCTGCGTAAATACGTAGCCGGTTAATATATAGCCAAGCAAAGGTCAGTTACTCGATTAATCATGCACCGTTCACGGAACACACCGCCAACGCGACCGCGTTGAAATTATAAATTTCCGTCCATAGCACGGGATAGCGAGAAATGTATAAATATTCATCGATTTCGCAGCGCATCAGCCTGGCGTGTTACTTTCACGCCGAGTTTCCACCATTTCGTCATCATCGCGTGTCGATCGACAGGATCGACGATCTCATGACAGCGAGAATTTAACACTAGAACTACCGACAGTTAAGACGAAGTTATTTTTATTACCAAAATTATTTTGATGTCTAATAAATAAAAATAAAATAAAATTCATTATATTATTTCTTTAGTTATCACTGTAAAAGTCATTGAATCGTTGCGGGGAAAAAATTGTAACATGAAATAGAAATTTTAAAATAAAATTGTATAAACCAGTCATTTTGACTGGTGTGGTAGTTAATACGCGAGTGTGCGTATAACAATACAACAAATCAGAATCAAGTGGAATATCTGCCTTTTTTGGGGGAAAAAATGGACAATTTATTTATTCTGATGGTAAAAGGTGGGAGTTGAACCTTTGATTTTTCAGCAGGTCTGCGCGTGACGTTCTCGCTTCGGAACATTTCCTCGCGGTGTCCTTAAGAATTTTTAATGCGACGTGTTTAATTGAAAGGGATGCCTAACACCCGAAAGCTTTTTCGGGAATTTTTTCTAACCCCGTAGAACATTCTCTTCTTTGCTTTGCACCGAGCAAAAAGAGGAAATATTGCTTTTCTTTCGTCGTCGCGGAAGGATGGTTTTCAGAGCATTTTTTTTTCCTCGCGTTGATTTAGGGGGACTTTGGAATTTACGGCCGTTAATGCGGTGGTTCCAGAGCATTTAGGGCGACGCGTTTAATTGCATGATATAGAATTGAATTTAAAAATCTTCGTGACTGCCTCGAATTAACAACGAGATGTATTATATGTAACAACATGCACAATTCTACAAAACTTGTATAGTACGAGTGCATCCGAAAGAGCAGTAAGTTTCACATTTTCTTCGTTGTTTCAATATTTTAATACTTGCCGAACGCTATAGTTTACGAAGAAGAGAAAAAAAAACAGTTTGAACTATATTTATCAAGCACGCTTATCCTAAAACTATTCCGATTCCTTTTTCATTGCTTGCTCGCTATAAATGGAAAAAAAAAAACAAGAAACGATACATGAAACGTCCTTCGATGACCGAGGTCTTTGCCTATAGCCTAATTATCTCGCATATAGATGCGCTTTGCGAGAACCGCCGATTTTATGGATTATTCACGCCACCGAAACGACGCACAATCTTCTATAGCTGGTGGTATAAGCTGTCTAAATTGCTGCACTTGTTGTTTTTCAATCCTCCGTATCAGCCGACAAAATATACTGCTCAGAAAAATTACGGGGACATTTTCAAAATGAATATGAAGCGATGATAAAAACGAAGCATTTGATTTTCTTTTCATTAAACTGGAAACAACTTTCATTGACCTTGTTCGCTTTGTTTGCTTTTCTTTGATATTTCTTGAAATATCGCCTAATTATAATATTGGACAAACACGGCCATTGTTAAAAACATAGAGAATTTATACATATTTCAGAGAATTCGGAACGATCCGGAAATTTAAATCCAATTGTTACGTGTTAGGTATCGTAGGACGTAATGACATTAGTAGCGGATTAAACGCCCTAAACTCGGCGTAATCTAATTTAAACCTAACCTAAAAGGTCGTGGTCATCTGTGCCCCGTGTACCTCAACTGAGAGATTAAGCGTCTACGGACTGCCACGCCGTTGATAAATTTGCGAAATGTCACGTGACATTTACAGAAAGCTCCGGAATATTTCAAATATCAAGATCTATCGATTTCACTTCAGTTGCCCACCGCCCAGATTAATTCCCCAAGCGTTACCTCCATTATACAGAAAAGTTGGAAGAAACTTGGCGGAATATTCGCGAAAGAATTCTCAAATATATTTATATACGACGTAATTACGAAACGAATGTCACGCACTTCGTAAATACGAAACTTCCGACCGATTTAGCGTAAAACCGAATAACTCGAGCTACTAGAGAAACACTTTATACTCGTGCGGCCTACGCGAACCTAAACCCGATAAACCGAGTTTCTGAAACGGCCAACAATCCTCCGGGCGTATTAAGTCGCCCACTTTTCACCATTTACGAGCAACGAAACCCTCCTGTGGGTACGACCCTCCTGGTTCAACCCTCCCGTAACGTAAACAATCCTAGGTGGCGAAAAAAAAAGGAGAACGAGCCGTGTTTCCCCGGGCGACCGATATCCATCAACTTAGCTCAGGAGAGCGAACGAACGTCCGGCAGGCCGATCGATTCCAGCGTGTTTCAAGCGATCAGGAACGTACGTGCCGCGCCGAATAAAGCGTGATCATCAATCGCTGTCCCGACAAATTGCGCGACTTTATCAACAGATTTCGCCCGGGGTGAAAAAGCGCCCCATCCGGCGCTGCCTCTCGCGCCATTTAAAACGCGCCAGGCGTTACGCGTTTCTTTCTCCTTCTGTCGAGGTTCTTCAAATACCTACAAGGTTCACCCTTGCCCCTGATTTCGTCCCTTGGCAGAACGTAGATTTCTTTTTTCTCTTTTCTTTTCTTTTTTTTTTTCTGGTAGTAGTTTGCACGAGTATCGATCCCTACATGCGTGCGTGATCGGTGTGTGTATATATATATATATATATATATACATACATACACGATTTGCACAGCGTGCAACCATCGTTGCGATCATTGTCGATCGCAGCCTCCACCGGTGTTCCTCGAAACACGCTGCAGACACATTGAAAGCGACAAACAAAGCGCAGTTACGTGTACGCGTACGTACGCTGTGGAAGGATGATGGAATTTTGGGAGTCGGAGCGTGACAGAGCTGAACAAAATGAGTCTCGAGTCCTCCTCGGTTGTTCCGCTTCGGAAGAAAGTTCAGTTGTTCGTTTAGAGCCGCTTTAGAGAATCTCTAGTGGATAATTATTGGATTTGTGTAAGATTCTCTCTTCGTACGGCGAGAGAACAGTCGATCGGGCGGGATATAGTTCGAGGGATAGTTCAACTTGTTTTATTCGAAGTTAGTTTCAGTTGGAGGACTGGATCGAATTGCAGTGCAGTGTCCGGCGTTTTAGCGGCTCGAGTCACTCGGCTACCAACATGGGGATGTCTTACTAAATTTGACTCTGGGCAAACAGAGAAATTAGTGTCCTGATTTTCACGTTTCAAAGAGCGGAAAACTAAAAGATAATTTTAAGTCTGAATTATCCTCCTGAAGGTAACAACTTCAAGTTCAGGCTTCTGAAGGCTGCCAATTGTTTCGAGAAACTTCGACAAGTGGCAAATAATTTCTATGTAAGGTGTGTCGGGTGAACTCCTCGGAGCAGATTTCATTCAGCTCTGGCGGCGACGTGTGCAAGCGGAATGAAGCGACAACGAAAAAAATAAATAAATGGTCTCGGATGGCTTTATTAAGAAAGACCAATAAATCGGTTACAGCTGAACGTCCGGCAAATCGGTGAAACACCAAAAGCACGGGGGCCGTGTTCGCCCAGCCACGGAAGCCAGCCAGCCAGCGACTGCGCGACAACACAGTGTTTCGCTCTCAAACAACATACAACAAGCTGCTCTCGGCATACATCAGAGGGTTGTTCTCCTGTTGGTTGGCCGGCTGCGAGGTAACCGAACGTCTCGGCCTCCAAAGTGCCAGCCTGGCCAGTCCGTACTTCGTCATCCTCCCTTCGTCAGATCGTTTTTTTCGTCGACCGGTTGCTCTGCTGTTGCTCGCCAACTTTCGCTCCTGCTTCCTGTCTGTGCCAGCGATCACCTGCGACTCCCGAAGCTCGACGACATCGTTCGCACTAAATCGTCCGATCGAGGTTCACCTCTTCAACGCGTGGCCGATTATCTGGCGCGTCTTGTCGATGCACTTGCGCAAGATGTTACGGAACGACATGTTGAGCAAAGCGTCGTGTGCCCTCACGTGCGCGAGGAGTCGCAGAACGGACGAGAGAAACCGTGTACAGTGGTGGCACGGTGGTGGCACTCGGTTTCATTCACTCGTTCGCGAGAACTCGCGGAACTTTTCGGATATTTCCGAGGCTGAGAGAGGTCAGTCTGAGAAGCGCGTCTAGGCGTCTCGAAAGTACGTAGCAAAAATATCTCTCTCTCTCTCTCTCTCTCTCTGTTTATTTTTGCAGCTTCCTCGTATCTCTATCTTGGCGTTGAAGGAAATTGGTGTCTCTTGCGATTGGTTTAAGCTAGTCGCTAATTTTAAGCTCAGACGAAGGGTAACAGCACAGCCAATGATTAATTGTCGGACTTGAACGGAATTGTGTGAACCAACTTGTTCGTCTTTCTCTCTCTCTCTCTCTCTCTCTCTCTTTCTCTGCTTTTTTCTTTCTTCTTCCCTGGCCACTTCAACCCCTCCTGAGTAAACCTCAGCCACTTTCACGGCTCTCCACGTCTTCCACGTTTCACCGTCCAGCCGCGAGTGACAGGCTTCGCTTTTTATCGCGGCTATATTATTGCCAGCACCACGGCGAGCAACTTTGATACTCGAAGTCGTCTCTGTTTCTGTCTCTCTCTCTCTCTCTCTCTCTCTCTTTTCTTACTTCCTTTCACCGTCGCGCAACCCCCTAGAAACCCAAGCGACTCGCGACGTCGGCCAAGGTATAGGCGTCCCGTTGGTAGTCAAGGCACTGGACATGCGCGCTGCGAAAACGAGCCTTCGACATTCTACGAATCCGTCAACTCGATCAGGCCAGGAGAATCAGCACAGATTCTCGCGCGGATATTTCGCGATGAAAACGCACGGAAACGATTCGACGCGATCGGATGAATGCAATACAGTTACGCCGATGGATGTTCGATGTTTCACAAATTTCGTTCGACACCCTGGTGGCGTCACGTGGCCAGGAACAATATCGATCCCACGTATATATATATATATATATATATATATATATATATATATATATTCTCCTTCTTTCGAGTGGTTCGATCATTCGAACGTGGTCCTTGAACGAGGAGGCCCGCTCAAGAATGTTTTCGAAACGAAGCTGCGATTATCGATCTCGCGGCGGCGGCAGTGTGCCCGACCTCTCGCCCTCGAGGAACTCGCTCAATTGACGGTAACAACTACGAAAAAAGGCTAAATAGAAAAAGCCCCGCGGCTGGTAGAAAAAAATGAACGGATAGTAAGCTCTGCGTTTGTCACCAAGCGTTTCTTTCGTCGTTTCATTCGATCGATCGCGTATGTTTCCTTTCTTTTTTCTCTCTCTCTCCTTCTTTCAAGGACAATCGTCCTTTCTCTGTTTCTCCGCCTGTGTTTCTCTAGCTTCGATTCACGAACGAAACGATCGTATATGGCGCAGCGGACGTATATTGACTGTTGAACCTCCTCGAGAAGACGGGCAATTGAGCGAAAGGTAGAAGAACGGCCCTAAACGAGTAGTCTCGTGGCTGGCTACGAGATTAGAACACTGGTATTATAGATGAATATCGAGTTTTTCCCTTATATAGTCACTTAGTTAAGTTCACGGTCTTAAGGTTTTAACAGTTCGTCTCGCTTTCGCGAATAACTTCCATTTATCCAGTATTATCCAGAATTTGGACCACACACGGTCGTCTTCAACATGTGACAACTCACTGTTCACTTCTCCTTCTTTCTCTCTCGTGGTTGTGGTCACGTGCGTCGCGTGGCAAAGATCGATGGGAATTGGTAGCACTGGTTTCGCATCGATTACCGAGGCCCCAGTTTACGTGAGAAACGGCCAACCACGGCCGGATAATCGATCGGGTCGATGCGAGGCAAGAAGTTCGGCCGTGACGGAAATCATTATCGACAGAGTAATACGGATAATCACAGTTCACCGGTCGATCGCTCGGTGATGGCCGACGTGGAACCTTAATGAACGCGATCAATTAACGTGAAATACACGCCACAGTGCTTGGATAGATAACCGCAAAGGATAGAATCGTGGAAATCTGCCTGAAGAACGCAACGAACCGACGTCATCGACGAACGTCCGATCTCGATTCTATCGAGGAACTTGTCACAGCTCGCCATCTCGTCGATCGATCGACGAGATAGATACCTCCGGATCGCTCTCGGTGGACTTTGTCGTGGTGAAAATTGGAACACAGGAATTATTGACAGGGAATCGAGCCGGTTCCCCGTGAAATTTACGATCCACCGTCAAGCTCGCGGAAACGGTGCATCCTCGCGATCGCCATTCGGGTCAACCGCGAGCCAGGAATCGAAAGCCAAGTTTCCTTACTCCCTACTACAACCCTCTTCCATCGTTTTACAATTTTTCGCGTTCCTCGAATACTCCATGGGTTTCCTCTACGTCGAGTCGCTCTCTTTACCGATTACTCGCCGAGTAATTTTTCATTATAGTCTTACTCTGGTAACGTAACCACGAGTATCTTACTCTTATTCGAGTCGAGTTTCTTCCTCTCCCTGGAACATCTCATCAGCGTTTCTTCGTCGACGTCCACGTCTTCGTCGGAAAACTATCGATCCCCGCTTGACCCGGTCCACGACTCGGTTCCTTCCTCTCGGCGATTTGCCCTGGCTCTTGGTATCGATCCTCTCTTTCTCACTCCCTCCCCCCCCGTGTGTGTGTGTGTGTGTGTGTGTATGTGTGTGCGCGCGCGTGTGTTTGTGTGGCAGTGTGTTGCGTCGCCCCGGAAGGGAAAAAAGCCCGGCGTCCGACGCGTCAGCGTCAGCGTCGAGAAGTCCGCCGCGGCGCGCGATCCTCGTGATCGATGTCCAGTCGGTGCCGCGAGTCGCAACCACTCGTGTCGGCGGTGACTTGCGTGTCGCGCCACGGCACACGTGACTCGAAGGTCATATTCCGGGATCGATAGGGAAGCGGAGTTTGGTTTTTCAGGAGGCCGCACGCCGCTCCCGGAAGCCCGTGCGGCTCTGCTCGTACCGACGATCGGTTCGCCCTTCGTCGCTCGCGATCGATGACGATGATGCACCTCTCTTCTCTGCAGCTCTGTCCCCCGGCGGCGGCGACGGCGGCGGAGGAGGGACTCTCGACGAAAGATTCTCTCGGCAGTTCCCGAGGCAGGTTCGTTCGCGGCTCTCGCGAGGTTTCGCCTCGATGATCCTCGAGGATCCTCTCACGTCCATCTCATGCCTCGAGACGACTCTCGGACGACTGTGCACGAAGATCGACGACTCGCAACGACTGTGTGTTTGCGCAACGACGGTTCGATCGCAATGTCCTGACGAGTGGCCATTAGAAGGATCGGACGGGTTCAAGCGACGGCTGGACGGAACTGTTCCCTACGGGGAACGACGTTTCTCCTCGACGATCACGAGTATTCGACGAGCGACGATCGGTTACAATCGCCGTCGATTTCGATCCATCACTTTTCGTCTTTCTTTCGCCTCTGTCTTCGCCACTGTCTTCGGCAAGTCACCGTCTACCTTCAATCACCGGATCACCGCGATTCTTCTGGACGACCGGACGACCGCTCCTCCCGGCCCTGATATATACGTGTACACGCGGCGAGAAACTCGTCGCTCTCCACGATGACTGCTCCGCGACATCGAGCGGTCCCGCGACTGCGCACACTCGATCCCCGTTGCCCGAGCCTCGATTTTCCTCTCTCTGGTGCCCTTTCTTTCCGCTCAGCGTGCTCCCTTTTCGTCGGCCGCTGCATGGAACTGCACATTTCCTCCCCGGGTTGGTAGGCACGACGGAAAAAAGATGGCAGTGCGGTCGCCGATGAGGGAAGGTCGAGGTCCCTCCTCATTCGAGACGCGCGCGCGCGCGAGAGAGAGAGAGAGAGAGAGAGAGATGGAGCAAACAATCGCCTTTGGCGGTATACCCGAATTTTCTGAATTTCTTGTCTCTCGCTGCGGTTGCGTCGCCGAATGACAGGAGGATTTGGTTTGTTGGACGGATGATCGATGGATTTCACGAAGGATGAATCGTCGTCACCCAGAGCGACGCTCTCGGCGATACGGAGAATTTTGATTTAAACGGGGACGTGTCACTCGGGGTCTTTCATGGTCTTCAGGTTTTGCCCAACAAAATGAATTCGCTGTGTTCTTCGTATCTGTGAGAAGACGCGTCGCGATCGGTAACGTTTTTCTGTCTCTCGCTCTGAATTTCGTACTCTGAAAGTTTCATCGGTTCGTTTCTCTCTTCCAAGTATCGTGAAATTCTCGATTAAATTCCGAGGTAACACGCCAATGAACAGATAGATCGGTAAAAACTGAGGGCTGAGCCTATTCTCGCGAAATGAAATATCTCAACCACTCGTGCCGAGCAACATCGACGACAATGGAAATTCAGCCCGATAATTACACCCTTGTTTCACGAAATCGAGAGTGACCATCGAGTATATTTCATCCGTCTCTCTCTCTCTCTCTCTCTCTCTCTCTCTGTGTGTGTGTGTGTGTGTTCGTACAGAAATTTTCTTTTGTCTAGCATCGAGTGGCTCTCTTCTGCTCCATTGACTTAAATAACAATGGAAGCGCAAAGGCAACAAGAACCATCGACTTTCTTGCTCCAATTATAGGCGCGCAGCCGGTATACGCTCTCGTCCCATTCGCGAGCCCATTCATCGTCGAAGGCAATATAATTTCCCAAGGGCAGGCTGGCGGTTGCATTTCCAACGAAAAACTGCACAACACCGATCCAAGGTTGAACTTCCTCGTCCTCCCCCGGCGAGGAACGTACGACGAGGCTCGAACGGAATCGCGACTTCTTATCAGATACCAATTTCCAGCCTGTTTGTTTGTTTGTTTTCCGACTCGGTCGTGTTCTCAACCAACTCTCTCTCTCTCTCTCTCTCTCTATCTATCTCTCTTTCTCTTTCTCCCTTTCCTATCGCTTTATTTCGCGTTTCGTTATCTGCCTATCTGTCTCGTTTCGTTTTGTGGTTATGGACGAGTCGATAAATCAATAAAAATGTTCCGGCACCGCGGCGGTCCCAGCGACTCGATTACGGCGGACAATGAGGAACAGCGGTGGAAACGGAACAGGCGAAATTCCATGGCCGAGAGGTGCAGCCGGGCGAGAGCGCGCTGAATATGTTGAGTCAGATTTATAAATAAACCGGGCGTTATCAGATGCCCGGTCTGACGGGCTATTTTAAGGTATCGACCAATCAGTGTTAAGGTCAAGCACGCCCACGATCACTCGAGGACTATCGAAATTTATCCAGCTTTCCCCAACCGGGGGGGGATCGGATCCTTGGGCTTTCCGCGAGCCGTGTGAACATTGTTTAATGACCAACAGGCGAACAGGGAAACGCGACAAGCCGCATTTCTACGAGTTTCGTAAAAAAAAAAAAACAGAGACTGCCGAATGTAATATTCTATCTTTTTTCTTCTTCTCCTTTTTCTCTCTTTTTTCTTTTTTTCTTCTTTATTCGCTTTCCTTTATTCCCTTTGCGAATTATTTTTACTCAAGCCGTCGTTCGAAAACATCGATTATCACGGGGCCGAGTCTGTCACGCCATTGGCTCTTTCTCCTTTCGCGAGAGCCCGCGCACCGGTTCGCCGTCTATTTTTAAAAAGGCTTACGTTTCCGAACCTAACAGGTTGTTCTCCGTTTTATCTGCGTCATGTTCAAATATATACCTGCCCCTTTTGGCCGTCGAGCGGTGTTGTCGCGGCACGTTTCCTTTCGAACGTTATTCTATTCATTTGCGGCGAGTGTGCGAGTTTTTTCGCCGTTTCGCCAACCCCCCGGTCTCGGAATCATCGCTAATTGCTTACAGCAGCAGCTGCGTGAGAGAGAATAATTGAAAAAAAAAGAGAAGAGAAAAGCACCGGCTCGAATTTTCAATTTTCGAGGTAAATTGGAGAAGCGTGAAAATATAGAAAATTGAAGAAATTCAATTTCCACCGTTCAACGGCCACTGTCGACGTTTTAATTGGAGAAATTTGAGTTTTCCAGAAACGAGAGTTGCAGTTGCAAACAGGGTGATTCGAGAAATCGAGAAACGAATCCGAGCGTGCCAGCGGTAAGGAATTCCGGTCGTAATCGGGATTTATTCGAAAATTTATTTCACTCGCTCGAAATCCCATTCCAGTTTTTCGTCACTTTCGCGGAATTAATTCTCGCGAATTCGCCGAGCTAATAGAACGATCTGCGTTGCGTCACCGATTCTGTAAGCGTTTCTTTTTGCGTAACGCGAGAGTATGCACCTACGCGAAAATCGAATGCAATTTTCAAAATGACACGACGACGAAATATTGAAATCACACATCCACTCGTGCAACTAGATTAGTCGTTTGTTTCGGTTGTACATTCTATAGTCTAGAATACCAAGTTGAAAATAAAATGGAGGACGTGTATACGTCCAAGTGTATGAAAACGTGTTACTCGATGAACCAACGTTAATATTATAATTCTTGAAAAAAGACAAGTTTTCGCTGCTTCGTCTCCACAGAAAATAACATCCGCCGTCATTCTCGATTCATTAATCCTTGTAAATCGTATAGTACTTTGCCAATAACTCCGAGGAAATGTTATCGCCACGCACGTGTTATTTTCACGTTTCAAGGGCTTTGCTACTTGCACCAGATTTCAGGAATCTTGGCAACGAAAAGTTTCAAAGCAAGTAGTTTTTCCGTCACGTTTTTAAACGCCAAAAAAAAAAAAATAAAAATCGGAACGTACACGCGAATTTGATTTGCAAAGGAAAAGGCAAGCTGCTGAATCATCGAGAGGATTACGAATCTACAAATTATCGTGTATCGCTACTGTCGTTACTGTCAAATATCATTACAAATCCGAGAATAAATATCCAAGAATAAATCTGCCAGTTAACTTTCAAAAAAAGTACTCAACTACAACTTATAAACTACCGGAATGGTCAAAGCGAACAACTTATAATTGGCTGTTACTTTATACACGTGAAACAGCGTGTCGTTAGGGATACAAAATGATTTTCGTTGTGTCCTTTTCTCCGTACTTTTGCGTCGTTACTGTCAGATATTATTATAAATCCGAAAAGTAAATATCTACCAAATAATCTAGCAATCAACTTCCAAAAGTGTGTGTTTAACTGAAACCATCGGAACGGTCAAAAATAATCGGCTATTTACATGCTTTATACACAGCGTATTATTAGAGATTTAAAATCATTTTCCCTACACTTTAATGTCCCTGATGGAAGATCTTATGCCTCGATCGATAAGTTCCACTGTTCGAGTACGTAATTCCAAAAACTTTGCGATCGAAAAAATTCTGCCGCGCGATGAAGAAACAACGACGACAGAGATTCCGAGAAACTCCCGGAGAGATTCGAAAATTGGAGAAGCTTCGACGAAGCTTTCCAAAGCTGTGCCGCTACGCGAGGACCGGCGAAAAGTGGGAAAATGCCTGGCGTCGCGCGGAATTACGTAACAACGCGAACGTTGCCGATTCGCGTTTCTCATGGTAACGCGTCTGGTCTATCGGCGGAGAGCCGGAGTGACCCGGTTTTCCAGGCGCGGCCTGCACTTTTACTTTTCGTCAATCCTCCGCCACGAACCTGTCGACAGCGTCGATGGCGATCGACGAAAAAAGCTCGCGTTTGAAAAAAGAAAAAAAAAAAAAGAAAAAAAAGAAAAAGAAAGAAAGAAAAAAGAGAAGGTCGGACGCGAGCAAAAGCGACGAATAAATCTAGCGAGGCGAGAAACGGCCCCCTGCCCTCTGCCCCTCGCGAACAGAACGTGAGGAAGAAAGCAGAGGAAGCAGCCCTCGTGGAAATTGGAAACATGCCAGTGGCGCTATCGCGCGGGTGGCGGCGCAACTCGCGACGAGGGGGTGAGGGTGGCCAAGCAAGGGGTGACATCTAGTCTAACGGGGAAATATTGACCGTAAAAATGGCGTCAAGCCGGGGGGGTCGAGATATATATGCGAGTGGAATCCCCATCGATGGAGAACGATGACGCGTGTTTCGTTTCCCAACGAAAGTTCCATGTTGTTTTTCGCACAAATGGCCGAAGGAACGAGGCATTTCCTCCGTTCCTTCCGGAGACACTACTCGACACTCGTGCTCGCTTTTCTAGTCGAGCTTTCAAAGGCCAATGGGAGATTGAATTCATTCAAAGGGACACAATTAGCACGTGACTGATGAACGAATTCCTGGATTTCTGGAATTCAAGGGAGATTTCGCGATTATCGATGACGCGTAAAGAGATTGGTTTTGGCCGCTGCGTGTGTTGGAATTGAAATGTCAATGGAACGTCCTCTCTCGAAACAAACGGGCGTCTAAAGGACGTTGTTCCTTTTGGAGAGAACGATCTCTCAGAAACGAGTAGAAACGCGCACGATTGCTCGAACGATCGGACAATTGTCAGAGTATCAGACTCTTGGAATTTTTTTTTTTTTTAAATCGGTCGAGATTCCCGAAGAATGTCTCTGAGGAGAGAGAAGGTGTTGCTGAAGGTGTTGTTGGAAACGTTGTGTCGTTAAACGTGCGTTGGAACGTTAGAGTCTTGGAATTCTTTCGGAGAGATTTGTTTTTCTGCCGTGTCGAGGACTTTCCCCGTTTAATAAACGAGGAATTCCTTTGAAGAGCAAAGGCTGTCGACGATTGTTAGAACGTTATGTATCGTTAAATGTTCTCGAATTCCTCCGTGAAATTTCTTCTACTGTGTGTGTGCATGTGTGCACGTTCAAACTTTGTTCTCTTCGAGTACAAATTTCTAGAGAATTTTTTTCTTTCTTTTTTTTTTTTTTTTTTTTGAAAACGTAGAGACAGAACGTTCTAATTGTTGAATCGTTATTGATTCGAAACCGTTAAACTGTTAAAACCTTAGACGTTAAAAATGCTGTTGTTGAAAGTTCTCTTCATCGACAAAGAGGAACGATCGTCAACCATTATTCTGTATGTTTCGCGACGTTTACGAACGAAGCGATATACGCTCGAAAGAAAAATAAGCTCGCAAAAGCATCGACTCCTTGCGTATCCGCTTGGTATTTGAATTATTTTCAACGCGAAATAAGTATGTAGATCATTTTGCGCGCAATTTCCCCGTAAAAAAAAGAAAAGAAGGAGAGATTCCCGCGTTCCCTCGCTCTTCGCCAAGGTTTCTCGTTTCGGCGGTGACCTACATATTTCATGCTACTTGTGATTTCGTTCGACAATCCTCCAATCGATAATGAAACCGAAAATCGTTCGAAGATGACGAGCTACTTGATTGAATAAACGGTTCGAAAGCAAACAGACTTTTCAAAGTAACTTTGTTTGGACTTACAAGGAAAACGGCCAGGAGGTTTCGAGCTTCTGTGACGGACGCTTTTCATGTTTCGCGGCATGTCGGTTCTCAATTCCATGGCAACTGTAAGGGCAAAGGGAAAGAAAAGAGTCAGAATTAATTGGTCACGTTCCACGTTAAACATACAGATTTTTTTCTTTTTTCTCTTTCTTTTTACAGCTTAGCGATTCTAGCGGCGTGGAAAAGGATTTTGCGCGTTTTTTTTTTATTTTTCTTCCTTTTTCTTTTTCTTCGTTTTTCTCGATTTGCGTGTTTGTCCTCGGCGAGTTTCGCGGAATTTTCAAAGGATAACGACGCCTACGTCTATTAACGAAAATCCTTCGTCCTCCCTGCACGCTCTTCGAGGGCTAAGAATTATCATAGCAAAGCGCATTCAGATACGAACGATGGGAGGCAAATGGAAAAATTTACTTTGCAAAACGAAAGACGAGTTGAATTTACCGCCCGTGTTTTGCTTTACACCTGACGTATTTCGTTTTTCTTTTCTTCTTCTTCTTTTTTCTTTCATTTCGATGAAATCATAAGCTCTCTCTGATGAAATCGAGATTCTCTCTCGCAAACAAGGCGGAAAGTTTCAGTTCCACCGAAAGAGTTCGAGCATCGTGGATTTTTCGCTTTGCAGAAGCACCGCGCAAAATTATTGCTTTCAGACATACGTGTACAACGATCGCGCGTTTTTCAACGATCGATTTGTACCGTCTTGCGATATTTTGTCATCGCCGGTTTCTTTCAAATGGTCGTGAAATATCGACGAAGCGTAGCTCGGTGCCACGGTTGAAGCAAATTGCATCGTCAACGATATCGCATGCACATAATGCAATAGATATTTCCACCAGTAGCGTAGCACACAGTTCGTTACATAACCGCGTAGCTGGGCTCATCGTGTTACACATAACGCGAGCGTTTAAGACGCGAGCAATTTAGAAGAAACAGACAAGCGGCGGGTGAAGAAGCTCGGGAGAAAAACACAATCGGCGGAGGGGGAAAGAACTCGATCTTTATGGAAGGCGCAGTTTGTGGGAGAGCACGTGTCACTCGATCGCGACGCGAGTTATCGATTCGTTTGGCGCACATGCTGTTCATTGTGACCGTTCGCCGGAACGAATCCCAGAAGAAACCCGTAAAGCAACCCTTTTCAAACTCGAGAAAGCCAACTGCTCCGGAATCGAGCTGCTGCTGCGCCGCGCAACTTGCTCGCGATAAATTCGTCGATCAAACTGATAACAAAGGGACGTAATAACCTCCCTTACTTTTCCACGGAGGGGGGGAAAAAAAAAGAAAGGAAGAAACCGCAAACGGCGTTCCTTTTCACGAGGAAAACACGAAGCGCGGACAAAGCTTTCGCCGCGTGTTTTCGACGTTCGCCCATTGTAAATCGACTCTCTCGTCGGGAAATCGGCAACGTTCGACGGACGGACCATTTCTCGCAGGCAACGTTCAGACGGAGAAAATTTCCATAGAAATTCTTCGAGGGGAGAGCATCTCCGTAAAGAGAAATATACGGTCGTACGGTTCGACGAACGAAACGTGAGACCACGAACCCCACAAAATCATCTTTCTTGCGAAAAGATGCGTTTGTACGAGGCCGTGCATCATAAGGAACGCGGACGCTTAAATAATTCATTAGTCGACGAGCAGGAGATTTGCATTGTGGCGAGGAGGTACACTAGCGGATCGGTGGACGAAGGAGCGAGCAAATGAATTAAGCACTCGAGCTCGCTCGGCGGAGAGAAAGAATGTCGGATGGCAGATGAAACGTGTTGAAGAAATACGTAATTTACAAAGGTATTTTCGTATATTTATATCTGACCATTTTCATCTATTTATTCCCGAACTTGTTAACTTTGTGAAATTTTTGGCAAATTTCATTGTAATCAGCGATTACTACTTGAAATGTAACGAATTATATTTTTGTCAATTGTTAAACGTACTTGGTAATGACAATTTTCAAATCTCCTGAATTTGTGAAATTTTCGGCAAATTTATATCGTAATTGGCGACCGCTTAAAATGAATTATATTTTTGTCAATCGTCGCGCATATTTACGTTACAAACAAAATACAAATTATCGTTGAAATTCGATTCGAGCTCCGATTACGACGAAATTTTTACGAAAAACACGATCGGTAAGAGACGCGAAGAGTGCGCGCGTCGCGATTTTCTATTGTTCGAAACTTTAATGAACTTGCGAAACTCGTGTAGCCCGTGTAACACACTTTAATTATCTAAAATGTATCCATTTACAGATTGAATAGAATCACCGTGTATGTGGAAGAAAGTTAGAGAGGATTCGCAGGGACGACGACGGCGACGACGACGAGGCGCGCCACTGTTTTAAGCTTATCAGAGGCTGAAAATTATAACAGGATGTTCCAAAACCTTTGCCTCCGCGTAAAGCGCCACGCGACCCAGAAAAACGGACTCGCGAAACGAGTTTCCCTTTCTTTTTTAAGAAGCTTATCGCCAGGAAGGGCGATTCGTGAACATTCCCATTCAGCGTAAACAAAATCGCTGGACAAAAAATTCCGTCCAGCCAATCTCTCTCTCCCTCTCCCTCTCTCTCTCTCTCTCTCTCTTCTTTAATATGATTTCTTTATCTCGATTCTCTTTACCTCGAGTATTTCAACGATTTTTAAACGTCGCTCGGAATTTTTAAACGTCACTCTAGGGCTAGAGCGTGCGTTGTTCACTTACCCCCCGTTCGATGTTGCAATAAACTAGAGACACTGCTACAAAAAAAAAAAGGGTGAATTTAAACGTTCTATTTTCTAAGGCAAGACGTGCATTCTTCGACCTTCTTCGACACTCGTGTAAAATTCCCCGCTTAGGAAAGACTTAAAAGCTTCTGGGAATAACAATATATAGACGCTACGTAAAACTAACGTAAAACCATACTATAGTATCTCGTTGCAAAATTACAAGCGCTAATGTAGGGATCCTATTTGAATATTTCATAAATACTGTTGGATCTTCTTTCTCCGTGATACGTAACGATCTCTCGCCGATGCTTCAAATGCGAAATTTTCTACGCTTTCTGAACGGGTGTTTCGAAATTCGATAAGTTTCAATAAAATTCACGACGAGAGTTCTTTGTCGAGAAATGGAGGGAAAAAAAAGAAGAAGAAAAAGAAAAAGATGAAAATGTTTCTCGTATTTTACGCGAACAAATGGAACGATAAAAAAGAACGATGTATCACTCTAGAATAAATATGAAATAGCACGGGACGGAATATCGCGGACGATTAAAAACTACGTAGCGAAACGTATATTAAACCGTCGAGTTGAATGAAATTGAATGTGTTCGAATCATTTTTAGAAATGTTGTTGGGATATATTTTTTGTTGCCAGTTGTTCGAACGTTCGTTTAATATTCTATTACCTAGTTGTTATAAGTACCATCTCGTCGATGAAAAAGAAATCGTCTCCCATCGGGAACATTTTCTAACAATCTTAAGAATGTTTTAAATATTCCCTTTGCAATTGATCACAATAATTTTACCGTCAATTTGTAGAAATTTTCGCTAACCTATAATTGATTCTAACCTATAACCGATCCTAACCAATAACTTGATAATGACGAATTTTTTGGCTGAGAACGAAAACCTTTCCATAACACATATAAAATATAAAAGCTTGAAATTTGAAAACGTTGACTTAAAAACTTCTCCGTATATGTAATAACATTTTTAGTTTTTCTACAGCGTAAGTTAAGTTTTCGAAATAGACGTTACCGTGTCGCGGTGATTCCTGTTTATGATTTTGGAATCGAGAAACATTCCCTGTATACAGCGACGTGAATAGCCTCACAGAGTATCAACCGAGTCACTATGGGACCGCATCTTTCTTTCGAGATGTTTTCGAATCGCGACGACGCGTCGGCTCTCATCCTCTAGCCAGCCGCTAGGAACAGAGCTCGTCGAACGAGTCTGGAGTGTATTTGAAATTGGAGCTTGATACGAAGCTCGTTGATTTATTTGTCAGAGCTGGTCCAGAGGCTCCAAAAGCGTTTCTCAGCCATCAGAAAAACACAGATGCAACAGTGATGGATGCACTCCTGACGATTTGTCCCGTTTGTTGTTTAGACCTCTAGCTGGTTAGGACCTTTAAGATCGTTTGATTTATGTGCGAGTTCTGCACGAAACGATGCAAGAGCGACAGGATTCAGGGGAGAGGAAAGTATTTGGAACGCCGTGGTGATAAATATACGAACGATGAGTGCTTGATTTTTCAGGAAGGTGGTGTGAGAGAGACTGAAGAGACTGGGGCGCGGGAGAAGAAAGTTGGGAATGATCGCTGGAGAAACTATATCGCGCGAACGAATAATGCATGACAGCTCGCGAGGGGTTGAAGAGAGCCAAAGAGCCGAACGAAAGGACTTGAATTTTAATTGTTCCCGCTATCGCACCGACTAACTGCTCTTACAATATTTATTTTCAATTTCGCCCAGCCGAAGATTAATACCCTGCGAATGATAGAACAACGTTTCTCCGATGAATCGACGGCTGATGGCCAATGATACCAGAGGAACACGTTCGGAGATAAACACGTCCGAAGCGAAATTATCGTCCATGTCCAAAATAATTCGCAGCATCCAGCCCGTGGTAACATCCCGTGGAAGCCCGTGGAAGCTCGACTTCCATTAAACGAGAGACAATACACATCATAGGATCGCTATCCGATAAATTCCTCGAGTCTGGGCTGGCAGTGCAGCCCAGATGCCCGAAGAAATAATTCCGAGTGCGCATCGGACACACGAGTGCACGAGTCCAGCAGGGCAGAAGAGCTTCATTGTCTGCCTCGGAGGGCGCTTGACCTTCCGAGCAACGTATCGAGCACCCGCTTCTCTGCTTTCCTTTCAGTTGGTCTTCGCGCACGAGGAATCAAGAGGGCAGGGGGGAGAGGGGTTCTCTCTCGATGAGAAGAGAGACAATGTTAGAGGTTGGAGGAAGAGAGCAGGGAAAAAAATAGAAACAAAAGAGAAATCCTACTCTAGAGATACAGACTCCACTCTTGTATTAGATATTGGATATTGTTCCTTGTCCGCCATAACCGGAATGTCGTTACACCACACGATCGTGTACATCATTCTCGTTTGCAGACGTATACACCGATGGACAGGTGAACGTGTAAACGTACACGTGCACAGAGTAGATGTAGAGGGTGGTGGCCACCCCCGACCGTTCTCGGCAGCCCGGTTGCCACCTCGTACGAGGTCGAGCGCCCTTTCGAAATTTGCCGATGGCCAAAGGAGGCCTCGAGGACCGCTTGGCTGACCTCGAATCCGAGATTCTTATCTTTGAACCGAAAGCACCGGGAAAGACGCCGTTTATCGAACGACAGTACTACTCACGGCCGTCCACGGCCGGTTTTCAATAGAGTGGCGGACTGTACACGTCGACCGCCGCCACCGCCACCATCCCCGTGGCCCAGAAACCGATTCACAATGAAAATTCTGAAATATAAATATGCCGGGACCCGCCTCTGGCCTCGAGCACGATCGACCTCCGCTCGATGCGGCAAGTCGCGTTAACGTCGCGACGATCGCGAACGATGTTCCCTGACGATCGGTCGGAAGCCAGGAGGACGAGGCAAGTCTCGCGAACCTCGCAGCTGTCTTTGCTCCTCTATCGCGTTTCACTCTGGCAGTGGAACAATCGGCCCCAGTGAATTTTATATGGCCGAAAGTTTGGTTATGCGACATCGAGCTCGCTGGCTCTCGCCGATGTCTGTGACTTTCCGCTCGCGCGACGGCAGTCGAAGTTTGAACAAGTGAATTCTATCATCTAGCGGGAGTCTCAGCTCAGTCACAGTGGAACACTTTCTAACAAACGATACGAATAAACGTGATCCAATATTTTCTTCTATCTGCGCGCACATCCTGCGTGCATTTTTGTTTGAATTTCCTCGAGCGTAAATTGCGAGAGACGTGAATTACCTAGCTGAACGAGAAGAGATCCAACAACGTGTCGCTGGAAAAGAACTTCCATCTGGAAGAGAAAATTTTCTAAATGGGAAAAAATCCCACTCCTCGCGTGGAAATAGAGAAACGCAGGGATGGACAAATTTTTTAATTCGAGAATTTATAGGACCGTAGGAGACACCGGGAGAAATTTCAGTTTCGCGAGATTAATCCAATTTCGTTCCGCGCCATTTGTGCCGGGCTAATTTTTCAGTCGCTCGACTTAATCGATGAGCAAAACGATACGACGAAATATTTATGAGAAAATGAATATCGTGTTGGGCAGCTGGTGGCTGCCAAAGAGGCGTCCGCGTTTCTCCGTGCCCGCGATATCCGGACGATTGAGTTGTCGCAATAGTTGCCGCGGAATTCAGTGAAATAACTTGGTCGATTAGATACACACTGGCTGGCGTCAAAATATCGCGCGCTGGCGTCTGCCCGATTCTATCGCGCAGCGGATGTGTGAAACGTATCGCGCGTCTTTCTATGGACGCACGATGAATCGAACCCATTCGAGTCCCGTTACTTTTTCCCTGCCGCCGTAACAATGCCGCCGCACGTACATACAGACGTGTAACTATAGTAATCTTATCTCCCGCGTAACAAACTTAGAATCAATATTTGACGCGGGGAATTTCCCGCGAGGGGTCCCTGTTCCTTGACATTTTGTTAACACATCGAACTCGACGAAGACATGTCAGATTGACTGACACGAGCCACCCGAATTGAAGGAAACACGCCAATCGGGAAGAAATTAATTTCTCGCGGCGATCTGTCGAGATATTTCTTGGTATGTCTGGCGCGAGAGAATATTCATCACGCTCTTCGTGGAGCGTTTGCACTGATTGCGCAACAAAGAAGTTTTAATCTAAAGCTACGCGACTCGTTCTTTACGCGTGAAGCTCGGCTCCCGCCGACGTGGAAGCTAATGAAACGAGTTGTTCAGTGACATGAGAGACACGAGCCGATCTGTGACAGAGTCGATAAAAAAAAAAAAAAGAAAAGAGTCCAACGAATCGGTGACTCACTCAATCCTCGCTGTTTGATGTCGTCACAATTATGATTTCATTTGGATCTCTACAAAGAATTCCCGGAGCAGAGCTCTTCTTTCTACCCTTCAGAGTAAAAAAATTTGTTTAATCTTTGGAATCCTTTAAAGAAAAAAAAAAAAAAAAAAAGGAGAGGAAGAAGAAGAAAGAAAGGGAAAACTAATCGACATATTTTCTCTCGGTCGTACACTGAGATGAAACTTGAAATGTTGAAATGAATTTCTCAGATATTAAAGCGTTAGCGAAACGCGAATCAGGTGCATGTTAAGTTTAGATCAGATCTGTGTCAGGTGTACGCCAGCCTAGGTCCATACGAGGTCTAGGTCAAGACTAAGGTAGAACTGTGATAGGCCTAGATTATAATGCTCGCTAAGTTCAAATTAGATCCAAGGTATTCTAATTTCGGTACACAGTCTCGATTAAATCTCCATTGGATTTCTCGAAATCTTCCACACATCCCCCATGCATCTGCTCGAACGCCGCTTCTGACAATGTTGAAAATGTGAAATCAATCGACTGCAAATTAGCCGCACCTCGGATCCGCATCGATCCCTTGATTACGCGGCACATGTTACAGTTATCTGATTCTCGAATCCAGTTGACAACGTATCGGAAACTTTCTATCTAGAGCAAAAAAAAAAAAAAGAAACCTGAACTCGACTCAATTTGTGAAAATTCTTGAAACAAAATTCGGAATGAAACTTGAGAAAAAAAATTACAGACGTCGACAGTTCAATCCCGGATTTTTATTGATGAAGGAAGAAAGATACCAACTCGTCGGATAAAATTTCAAGAAAATATTTCCGAATGATCGATCGAAACAGCAACATCGTTTCTACTACACGTCTCTATCACAGAAGAGTCACCTGAACTCGACTCAATTTGTTAAAATTCTTGAAACAAAATTCGGAATGAAACTTGAAAAAAAAAATTACAGACGTCGACAGTTCAATTCCGGATTTTTATTGATGAAGGAAGAAAGATACCAACTCGTCGGATGAAATTTCAGGAAAGTATTTCCGAATGATCGATCGAAAGGGTTTCGCGTCACTGCTACGAAGGAGTCACTCCCGCAGAAATTACGCGGAAAATCATGAATAAATGCTTGCCTGAAACCGGTAAGCTTTCGCAGAAATGCGATCCCTGTTATACGGCTCTTCTCTCTCTCTCTCTCTCTCTCTCTCTCTCTGTTTGTGCAATGGAGCTTCGCCTGTCTACACAGGTTACAGTGAGTATGGTGGCACAGTATGGTTCAATGGGCAATAAGTTCACTCGATGCCTCGAGCACGTCGTGTGTCTACGTGTGTTCCCTTCGTGCATGTCTGTGTAAGTAATGATGATCTGATTAACGCGCGCCGCTCCTTTTATTGCAAATAAACCGATGGAAAACAAAACGAGCAATCGAGTCGACGGATTCGAGTGGAGTGGCTAATCATTGTACGCGAATCGTTCATCGCGACAGCTGGAAGAATGGTCAACAACAATGGAGCCTGGGCTCCGCGCTGTATCGTCCACCATGGTTTAGAATATCGATCTCGCCGCTCGGTAATTATACCGAGGAGTCACGTGAAGCGAAAGAATGCAATAATTCGTCCGACGGAAGTTCAGACGGGACTAATTCAGTAGGGACGTAACATACGGATGGTAACACATACGAACAGAAAAATCCGTATAGCCGAATTTTTAGAATAACGAATGAAACAAGCATAAATTTTACGATAACACGTTGCAATAATATAAATTTCAAAATTCCCAAGGACATTCCTTTCAGTACTGCGCGCAACAATGAAATGGAAACCTGAACTTGGCAATTAAAAATAATAATCTCTTTGAAATATTCTCGTAAAAAGTCTCGAATCTCGTATCTAAGTTATATTTTCATAGAAAAACCAAATGCGCACGTGCTTTCGTCCGTGTACGTGTGTGTAGTCCCGCTAGAGCCGAAAGGGTTAACGTCCACGTAAAAATTCGCTCGAAGCACTCGAACGATCCTCGTTGTCGTGATAAAAAACAAAAAAAAAAATGAAAAAAATAAAGGCTGAAACGCTCGTCAAAGCATTTCTTCGTTTTTTTATCTTTTTTTTTTTTTTTAACTGATGAAAGGCGGAAGTTGTTCCTGTAAAAACCCCCATGAACATCCCCGCGACTCGGAATAAACACGCGTATGTGCGACCGATCCAGCTGTAAACGCGATTACTCGACCGATTTCATCCGCTGGTCGCGCGGTTGTGCAGCAATTTCCCTAACTCGCGTACAAGTGCCACTTTCGAGCTGGCTGTACAATGTACAAAGGGAACGAATCACACCGAGGGGAGAATAAAAGCGCATCTTGCGCCGCTAACGAGAGCCGGGGTGAAAGAAGGAAATGAGAATACCGGTGAAAATCAAGACACACGTCGTCGTCTCGTTTCGTTTCTATTCAGCCTGATCTTCATCTCAAGCAACAATTTCCCCGCGATTCTTTCGCCGTTAATCGTTTCGCGGTGTGTTCTAACACACGCACGGACGTGGAATATCGTTTGAAAAATTATTCACTGCGCTAGCTCGTGAAACACTGGCGAACACCTGGACAGCCAAATATTTTTGTAAAATTTAGCTCGACTCTAGATCGTCGTGTCAACTTTTTTCCCCGGTTGAACTGAAAAGCATCTTTGAGTAAGAATTCGATCGCTCGATCTTCTGACCAGTTTTTCACGCACGAAGATCCCGATTTTCGACCCCGTTTGCTCCATCCGTCCGGTTAACCATTTCGTTGGTAGCAGTTTCGATGGAAACTACTACTATTGTAAGTTCACAATTCAAACGCAACATCGAATAGACATCGAGGTACTACACATTCGAAGCTTCGCGAAGCTTGAAATGTGAACAGAATAACGCGCATCAATATCGAAATACATGTATCTACAACACATCAACATTCGATATCCGTGGGTCCGTGTCAGAGAATTCGTCTCGCAGCATCGAAAGATACAGATCGTATTCGACGCGTCAGTTCGTCAGCTATTAACGTCAACACACACACACACACACACACACATCTTATCTGTGATCGTTGAAATTATTCAATTAATCATCGCCGCCCTCTTTCTAATCGGCGAAACGAACAGCTTTCACGCTTTGTAATAGCCGCGATAGACTCGTGATATACGTTTCGGAGACTATAACATGAAAAACATACGAGTCACGCTGGCAAGCGCTGCAAGCTAAGGTTAACTTAGGCTGAAGATATAAATCACTTATATAATTCAACACGGTGGTTTGTCCTAGCACGTAAGAGATTTTGTCGCCCATTATGCAGTTATAAATGAAAACTGCGAGACAGAAAGGTTAACCATGGAGTAATAGAGACTGACTATGAAAAACCAGCCCAAAACTTTCAATTTCCCCGGGCATGTCGAGCGTGTAATAAAATATTAATACGACACATTCTAACACTTTTCCTTCCTTTACACTTATGTTGTTGTTGTATCGAAAATCGAGAAGATCGTTGGAACGTGAGTGCGTTCTTTTCGCGTTCCCGATAGAAGATATTCCTTCCCCCGGAGAGTTGATTCGAACCGCTACTGAGAAAAGCTGGAAAAAGCTCATCACCCTGGCTGCGAGATCTCTTGGCTGGCAGAAAGTCATTTCCCTCCGTTTGCCACCGTGAGACAAAGGCTGGAAAATGGTCACTCTTAGGGAACCGAGTGGAACGAGACAGCGAATGTACAGAGTCGCGGATAAGATTTATAAGATCGCGGCTCTAAAGACCCCGAAGATTCACCACGATTCACTCTTTTTCAGCGCGTTAATAGTTTCAGCGTATCTGGCAAACCGTGTAAATGGTTCTGTCTCTTGTCACTATCGTTAATTAACACTTTGACTGCCAACTACTTTGTTATCTCGTAGTTTGTTTGCTCGCCATATTTGTGCAGCTACGATGAAATTCGTAGTCTATTAGTGTAAATATGAATAGACAGCCTCAGGGGAGAGAACAAAAAATTATTATTGTCTTACACGAACAAAAAATATAATAATACAAAATTCATTCAAAATCAACAAGCAAAAGAATATTTTTATTTGTGATAATTTTTCAAACAATCTTCCACGCAAAGGGCTGGCTTCTCTCGACAGATTCGGATACTCTGTAAATAATGAAACTCTTGCAATTTAATTTTTTTTGAAACTAGTTCAATCTCTTCTCCAATCAACGCGTCGACGAATGCTTCTCTAAACTTTATAAGTTTCATTTTAGAAGAAGTTGCTTTATGAAAAAGTTTGTGCGCATTCTGTGTGTATATATATATATATATATATATATCTATAATATGTAGTGCAACCTTTTTGGGCCATATAATGGTCTTTCTTTAAGCCAACTACGAGATAATTCGCAAGATCTTTTTTTAAAAAAAAAAAACATTCATTTGCTTTTTGATGATTACTATAATAGGAGATTTTAATAATATAATATGATTAAATTAAATTGGCTTCTCAGACTGGGATCCTGAAAAGTACCGTGGCAGTCAAACAGTAAACGTGTTAAACAGTAAGTTCGTTTCGAATGGAACGATCCCTTTCTTCCGAACCAAACTCGCCGTGTTTTTTCGCCAGAGTAATTTCTTTCGTAGTCTCGTCCGTTTCACACTGATTGCTACATCATTGCCACGTTGTAACTCGTTAAGACGGTCGCAGACGTCTGCTCGAACGAACGAACGATTATCTTGAACGCAGGCTGCATCGAGCTTCGCGAAAACGCGTGTGGTAATTAATTACTGGAAGTTTTGAACCTTTCAGTTTAAGGTACACGTATAAGTTTAAGGCGTAGACCAAATGCCAAAGCGTGAAAGTCCGAAATATCGATTCTACGATGGCACGAAGTCACGAAGTAAAAATTGATGTTTTACGGGCTGAAGGGCAACGAACGTTGTCAAACGCCATGCACAGTGCTCGATTTTTAACGAAGCTGCAGACGATTCTAAACTTTCACCAATGGCATACAATGCGATATGCGTTTTCTAAGCCGAAGTTGGCAATGACGGTGAAGAAACTATTTTCTACTATTACTTGATACGGCAAGACTTTCACGCAAACGTTGAAAAATGAATATCGTTTTTTGGTCACATCGAATTTCATTTAATTCATAGTGTCAAGGGGTTCGCCGTCATTTCAAATCTCCCAAGGCTGAAATTTCTAGGTAAACAGAATTTCTTCGATTATGCCTATGAAAAAAGTAATAGAAGGCATCAAACTTTGTAGATGTCACTGAATTTGTTCAATTGCTGCTTGAAAAACCAACGCGTTTCGACAAAGTTCGTTTCGCGACATCTGAAAATTACACATAGCCTATATATAGCAGTTACGCTACAGAGAATATATTCAGAGTGGAAAGTGCGGGCTAATAAATCTACCGGCGAGGCATCTAATACGATTCTAATATGTCTGGATGAGCGGACGGGATCTATAACTCAGCTGGAAGTTGTAGATCCAAGCATGACTCATCCTCAGGCATTAAGAATACATGCGGCAATTCCTCAAGGCCGAGATAAAACTCCCAAGCGGCACGGTAGCCGATTTAAAGCCTTTCTAGTGAACCGAAGACCGTGGTACCAGCCACCGCCAAGTTCAGAACAGCAAGAACCTGTCCGACTGAAATTTAAAATTGTGAGAACAGAGTCCGTAGAAACTTGTGCCGTAGAATTGTAAAATATCGTAGTATCGATCACTGGTAGTCTATTTCGCAGAACAATTTTGATAAAACGTCGAGACTGTGATACCGTGCCAATGGCAGAAACTCAGTGACTTTATTACAATTTGTGACTTTATTACAATTTGTTCAGCGAAATTCGATACAATGTGACCTGAAACCTGAAGAAGTCAGTAGCAAAATATTTAAACGAGGATGATAATATACTTAATAGCTCAAATAGTCTCAAAATTGTAGTAGGATCTATTATATCATTCAATCAGACGCTACTTCATCTCATTTGATCGATGACAACCATATTTAAAAGGTTAAGACTGTGATACCAATGAGGATGATAATATACTCAATAGCTCAAATAGTCTCAAAATTGTATTAGGATCTATTATATCATTCAATCACGCGCTACTTCATCTCATTTGATCGATGACAACCATATTTAAAAGGTTAAGACTGTGATACCAATGAGGATGATAATATACTCAATAGCTCAAATAGTCACAAAATTATAGTAGGATCTATTCTATCATTCAATCAGACGCTACTTCATTTCATTTGATCGATGACAACCATATTTAAAAGGTTAAGACTGTGATACCAATGTTAGAAACTAGTACACTGACACTTGACGCGATGAAATCTGAAATCTGAAGACGTCAAATACATTTCAAACATTGGCAAAACACTTGAGCGACAATGATAATAATAAATGTGATAGCGTAATACCAGAATTTATCACTCAGTCGGGTCATAGATTCTCGTCTATCGATGACGAGCGATATTTAAAAGGTTAAGCCTGTGATACTACAACGTCGATATCAGAAACTAGTGAGATCAATTATAATTCAACTTCTTGAGATGAAACCTGAAACCTGAAGACGCCAATAGCAAAATGCTTAGACGACAATGATAATGTATGTATTCAAAAGTGTGATAATCCTAAAACCGTAATAAAAACTCAGAATCTGTCATTCAATCGAATAATTTAAAGGATTAAGCCTGACACTAAGATAACAATGTCAATATTAGAAATTAGTACAGTGAGATTATAATTCAATTATAATTCAACTTCTTGGAGTGAGACTCAACAAGTGATGAAATCTGTACACCAATAGCAAAATACTTGGATGATAATGATAGTATATGCTCAAACGTGTGTTAACTACAAAACCGTAAAGAATCTGTCATTCAATTAGATAATAGACTCTACTAAATCTCGTTTATCAATGACAGCTATATTTAAAGGATTAAGCCTGTGACATTACGACAATAATGTCAGTTTATTAGAAATTAGTGCAGATTATAATTCAATTATAATTCAACTTCTTGGAGTGAGACTCAACAAGTGATGAAATCTGTACACCAATAGCAAAATACTTGGATGATAATAATAGTATATACTCAAACGTGTGTTCACTACAAAACTGTAAAGAATCTGTCGTTCAATTGAATACAGATTCTATCTCTATCTCGTTTGTCATATTTAAAGGATTAAAACTACGAAAAATTTAACTGCCAACAATACCAAGGAATATTTTTCTCGCACCCTAATTCTATGAACGTTCAGAAACAAGGAGTCGATACGGCGATCGATACGATCAATCCATATTATAGGAGAGGAGCGGATTTTCACTTGAGGCGCGTGACGAACGCACGCGGCACGAGCTTTGTTCAGCAAGCTCGAAGGCTATGGAAGAACAGAAACGGTGGTGGAGACACACACACACACACACACACACACACACAAAGAGAGAGAGAGAGAGAGACAGAGGAGGGGTTGGAAGGTAGACTCGAGAGTCGAGAGCTTTTATACGCGGCTCAGAAAGACCATTCCGCTTCTATTCCGCGCTCGGCCAGCCGAGCACACCGCGAGCAATTTAAAGGCGAAAGGCGCGAAAGACGCTCTTCGCCGCGGCGTGGCGCGGCGCCGCGTGCCATTTCATGCCCGTAATTTCCATTGTCGCTGCACGCCACTGTCAACAACGCTCTTTCGTTCACCGCTCGGGATATTTCGTTTGTCTTTCGCTACTTTTTTTTTTTACCCCGTGTTCGTCCCGTCCGTCTGGATGCTTGCTTGAGAGAACAATAGAGAGAGAGAGAGAGAGAGAGAGACGTTGAGATGGATTGTATTAATATGGAAATTTTCGGTGTCACGTCATGGGGGGATGTTCGGAGCATCGGAACGAGAGGTGTGACGTAAATAACAACGTCGCGCGATATTTTAATTCAGCAACCTGATTCTAAATGAGGATACTTTTCGAATTTACGCACGGGCCAAAGACGTGCAAGTTAAATGGGGTTTTTGTGTTTCCATTTTTTCTCGTGTCTTTTTCTTTTTCCAAGTTTAAATTTTCCATCGAAATTTCGATTAAGAAAAGGATTATGAAGCGATAATGAAGACGTCGAGACGCTCGACGAGAAATGAAAGCGGGTTGAAAGAGAGACTTGGCGAGTCGATTTCAAGCTCGCGGGGAATAAAAGGGAGGAGGCTTGTTTTTCTTTTTCTGCTCGCGAGGGTGCGCCGACACTCGCATTACGAGCCACTTAAACGACGCTTAACGAGAGGCCTCTATTGTCGCCGGGCCTTTGTTAGGCGGCGCTTTAGCTGCTTCGAATTGGCGCAATCGTACGAGTGTTTTCAGAGATAATTCGACAGAGTTTTCTCACCCTTTCTTTCTCCCGCCTCTTGCTCCTCTTCCTCCGGTGTCGTGGAGCGCACCACGCATTCACAGGCACCGCCGCCAGACCTTTCACAGGTAACACTGTAATGCATCGGGCTCTGAAGATGAACAACCGAGTGCAGCTCCATTTCCAAAGGATTACAAAGAATAATAATAATCCACGACTTGCCGTCCGGCGGAAAAGAAAATTGAATTGAAAATTCGCTTACGCTGCGGAGACGTTGGGGAAAAAGAGCTCAATTAAATTCGAAAGCGCAACGAAAAATGGATTTTCAACAGTTTGGTCGATGAGATGCTCGCTCGGGATAAATGAGACGGGACATTAACAACAACTTTCAGATTTCTAACAGTTTCTTTGAAATTTTTCTTAATCGCTTATCCGTCCACCCTTCGAGTGATATACAAATATGCCTTATTTTTCAAGACGCGTTATTACATTCGCACATTCGGCGGCGTCAAGTTGGTTTCGACCAGTCGAACAATCGGCGAAAAGAGGAAAAGGAGGATCAGAAAGCAGCCGAACGACGTCGATAAATTATTGAAGAGCGGCAAAGGTTAATGAATGATCGATCGATACCCGCCACTTTGCTATGCCATTTTATACAAAGCTACGGCCGCCTTACCGGTGTGTTCGTAACGACTCGCACTCGGCGTTTTCAGGAAACGTTCGCCGGTATCGATGGGAAAATTTCCTCGCTTCTGAAAAGGGCGGCTAATAATTGTCCGACCCGATCGAGTTTCCCCGTTTAAAGAACTTTCCTCATTTCGCGCGAGCGTTTATAAGCGCCTCGTTCCGCGCTTTCATGCGAAATTGGATGAATTTGTCCGTTGACCGTTTCATCGACGATACAAATCACATTTCTACGCTGCGTTTTATTGCGCGATAATTTCGCGTCGATGAAAAGTATTAAAGCGTATGGCACCGTTATTTGCACGCATATCGAACGGAATTCGTCGATGAAATTAAAAAACGATGGAAGAAAATGTTTGCGAACTGCAACAGGGAAAAATACAATCCCTCGCGCTTCGTTTGGTATTTCTTTCCCACGCAGTAGTGATTTAACCCATGCAAATGCCAGGCAAATTTAGAGCGTTTCTTGCCCTGTGGTAGCCAAAATTTCATTTTAAAGAAAACATGAAATTTTCCAAAATATAATAATACTATGTTACAGATTTAGTATTGAAACGGCATTTACAGTAATTTTTATTGAAAAGAAAAAAAAAACACTACGAGATAACTCGTAACTGACGCCACTGAATAAGATTCCTGTGATATTAAATATGTTTTATACACTATATTAAATTTTTATTTATCCTTTCGAATAATTCTTAACTCAGCCGGCAAAAAATAAAAAATATTCCCTGACCAATTGTAATCAATCTAAATTTGATAAACGAGATATCCCGTAGTCGGCAGTTTTGGTACATACGCTTACTACGAGATATCTCGTAGTCAGTAGTTAAGGTTGCAACGTTTATGACGGGCACAATACGTTATTGCGACAATAGCGAGAAATCCTTCGTCAATCATAACGTTGCACTTGCTGTTTAACACGTTCCGAACCGATTTTTTGGTTAGGTTTAGGTTAGGTTTACTTTCCCCACGTAACGTTATTACGATTGATAGTTTTGTTCCTGAAGTATGTCTTACAATTTTTATAATAGCGTAAAAAAATAACTATAATTATCGAGAAAAGTGTCTAGAGTTTACAGATATGTTACGGAATAGATTTAATTTCAAGGTATTATTTTAGCAAACAGTTTTCTCATGATGTCGAAATTAATTTAGAATGAAATATTTTTTGTTGTCAAATGTTTGTAGTATTATCGTACTGTAGCATTATTGTTATTGATTTATAATGATAAATAATATTAAATAGCAATAATTTATCATATAAATTGTATACTACACTTGGAATACATATTATATAAATTGTATAATACTATGCTAAATATTAACACATATCCGTCCGCATGACGAAAATTCGTCATTTCACAGACAATCACCAGCAGCCAAATGACGAAAATTCGTCATTTGTATATTGCAGTAAATAATTGATTGTTGTTTCATTAAATCCGAATAAATTAAAACGTAATTTTTACCAAACAGAGATAATTCTACGGAAAAACTGATTTCAGCTTCAGTCGCTTCGTATAAGAGTGCAAACGCAAAAAAAAAATTAATTTGGAAAACGTATTAGTCGGTACCGCGTATAGAAGAAGTTTCATTCAAAGTTTAAGCACTTGGGTGTTAATTACTATTAATTATTGATAAAATTAAACTTTCGAAAATAATTGACATTGTCTAATAAAATAATGAGTATGTTTTCAGTAATTCGTTTCAACTTTTTTTGTGGATTTAATTTTTAACTTCAGAAAGAAAAAAAATCAAAAATAAAGGCGTATGTATAAATACAAATTCATTTTATTTCATTTCCCAAAATTTCGCTAAAAAATATATGACTTTTTAAAAGTTAGGTTGCTTTTATATAGAGCATATCGTTTCTACAATTAGTGTCAAAAAATGCCGGCATTTGGTCAATGGCGGTGCAAATAATGCCGGACGGATATGTGTTAATAAATAATATTTATTTCAACGTTATTTTGATAACAAATTTTACAGCGAAGTCTTCTTACCGAATTAGTTAGGAAAAATGATCGCCACGCTGCGCAATAGGATGGAAACGCGATATAGATGTCAATACATGACTTTATGACAAATTTTTCAGAAATTCTTCTTTTTACAATGAAAAAATTCCGAATGGCACAGGCCCCACGCGGCGCGGAACATGTTAAACAGCCGAGGCACACGCTCCTAGAAACCCGATCGATCCCAATTAATCTAACGTATTTTCTCTGCGCGGATTATCAGTCAAATGCGCGCGCGTTATTATTTAATTATTTAATGCCCGGGCCAGTGAGTGACGGAAGCACTTCTGCGAATCAATTAATAATTGTTTCGCTCTCGAATTCGCGGAGCTGAAAATCCCGCATAAACTGGTTAAGGTTTACGTAAAAATTTTTTTTACGTTCACGTGCTTCGTGCTTTCACTCTTGCTTCGTTCTTCTCGCGTCGCACATTTGTACCACCTGCCTTGAACCTTCCCACAATACAGATTGTAGAGAAACGATTATATAAAATTTGCAGACTTCGTGTCGACGTAGGTAAGAAATTTTCGAATTTTTAACTAATTAATTCGATTTGCAAGGGAAAGCAACAAACAGCCTTGTGAAATACGAAATCGAACTGAAGATTGATAAATTAGAAATTATATAACACAATGTTTATACACGCATCTGACACGATTAGTTACAACTAACTAATGTTTATTAAAAAACGAAAAGAAAATCGTGAGGTAACGTAGGTTAAAGAAAAAAGAGTCTTTCGAGAGCATGCTTTCGGCAGTTTCAGATCCATTGCTCAGGGGAATAATCGAGCGGCTGCAAGAGCCCGAAGATTATTCATTTCAAGAAAGTTTTTCAATTTATCACCGGGCGGGCGTTCGAAAAAACCGGCCGGCGATTTTGTTTCAAGCGGCGTAATTACGGCGAGGTGGTGTCGACGATGGGCAAGAACGTGCACAGAGAAGGCGAGGAGCGAGGGCTCTCGTTTCGAAACGAAGGATATCGCCTCGATCGGTTCGAGGAAGTTCTCGGCCGGAGTAAGCAAGCGGAATCGGTGCCGCGTTTAATCACCGGGATTTCATTAGTTGCGCGAAGGAGCGCGCTCGTGATTCGATTCGATTCGATTCGATTCGATTCGATTCGAGATGAGACGAGACGAGACGAGACGAACGGGCGCCGTGGCCGCGGGCAATCGATATGGACGCGCGCGATTCCTGCGAGATCCGCCAGCCGGCCGCGTGTATTGATTACGTTAAGTGACAATTTACTCGCCTCGCTCTTCGCGTCTTGCTGTTTCGCGTATCAAGCCGGTTCGCGAGCCAGTTTCGCGGGGAGAAAAAATTAAAATCGATCCACCAGCAGCGGAGAATGTGTCGCATTCACGGATGAACATAGATAGACACGAGTTGTCGGTCGAATATCCCTGGAATCCTGCGAATTTCGTCGTGGAGGCGAATCGTTCAAAAACGATTTGACATTTTTCTGAGAAAGGACGGATCGTAGGCGTTGAAGAATTATTACGGACTGTTCCACGAACGCAGATTCGTAGAGTTTAAATAACGTGTCATTTCGACATGTAAACGAAACGGGAAAATACGATTCGATGATTCTTGAGGCGAACAAATCCTCCAGTTCTCGTTGATCTCTAATCTTCTAGGTTATGGGTCTTTCAGATCTTCTAGATCTTCTGCGTCTCACTGGCCAACAAAAATTTGTCGAGGGCTGCATAGTTTACCTATTTTTTTTCAATGTAACCTATGTTCTATTTACGAGGATAATGATTAGAAAAATATATTTTATATTAATTGAAAAAAACATATGAAAATTTTTAACGAGTACTCTGAGTACTTTGTTTTTTAGATACCAGTTCATAGATACAGGTAGTGGCGATACGGAGAATATTTTCAAGATATTAAAACGATACATATTCACAGTGAAATAATGCACTGATTGGAGAAATGTGTTTATATTAATTTAAAAAATGTGGAGATTTTTAATGTCACAGAACACTGAGCTTGTTTTTCAGATACTAGTTCATCAATATCTGCTTTGATACAGAAAGTAGCAATACGAAGAGTATTTTCAAGATGCTTAATTAAATTTTTCTTCTTGTTTTACTTTTTTGTGTGCTTCACATAGGAAAAAATTATTTCAATTTTGATCATACAGTGCCGCATGAACAGGGTCTAAGGACACGCCTGTTCTAGGTGCTTCAAAGTTTATCCGTGCTCAAGTGATTTTAACAATTATACGAATAATTATACGAATCTAAGTGAATTCGGGAGAAAATAAAAAAATAAATTGACTCTTGCATATGAGTCAATATCTGGAACGGAAATCAACGTGTAATACACGTGAATTTAATTTCGCTGGGTTTCAATCTATCGTACTGTTTAATTTGAATACCTTCTCGAATAATGAAATTAGCGAATCCTTTGAATACTTCGTGACCGCAGGAATTACATTGAACTCTCTGACTATTTGAATTACGGCTACATCGCAGTTTAATGACAAAATTACGCACGAAAGAATCTCCGCAACGATGTTATTTGTTTGTTATCATTGCACTGATACAAACGAAACTGATTCTTGATGAGAGTTAGCGGACAAGCAGCGACACTTAACAGCGAAGGAAAAGAAACATTTCACTTTAATACCTCGACGTTATGTGAAAATTAGCGCTAATTACCACCACTGCGTGTACTACGTGTGCGTTGAATGTTTGGCATCGGCATATATCAACAGAGTATGGTTTAGAGAGACAGTGCATTAAGGAGTAAATAGACCGTAATCTCCGCGACATATATCACCTCCGAGTCACCGTAATCTCATAAACTCGGTTAAAATCACCGAACACTGTTAATTATTTATATGACAGAGTACTTTCTTGATGCGCGAGAATCGAGTTTACGTGTTCCTTGGCCCAACGGGACTCGCACGAGGAACGAAATCCAAACTCCCGCGGTAGAAACGAAAACGAAACTGCGCTCGTACCCAGTGAAACCAGACAAAAGATCCAACAACGTCACATCTTTCGACGAAATGTTGCACTGCGAAATTGTAATATTAAATCAAGCTTGCTCTCCCTCCTCCTGCCCCCTCTTTCACCTTGCCCCTCCTCTCGCCCACGCTCCCGTGGCAATTTAACCTAGCAACATTTCCGGGGGCTGAAACATTTCCGGTAAAATCGAGCTGCGCGATCATCCGTCCCCCGGTGATCCGTCCGTCACAAAGCGGACATGTCCAAAAATACTCGATCTCCCCCGCGGGCTCGTGCCAGTGGCTTGTTCGCTCGATGGTTTCTCGCCGGCCTCGGAACTTGGGGGTGACAACTTGCCTCGCGCGCCCCGAGAACGTAACAGTTCCTCCTGGTCGTTGTCGACTCGTCGTTCTCGTCCTCGTCCTCGTCCTCGTCCTCGTCGTCGTCGTCGAGACGCTTTGTCCCAAGCGTTTTGTGTATCGCCACAAAGGAGTTAATCATCGTCAGGCCGCAATAGAAGATGCAAAAGAGGGAGAAAGAGAGAGAGAGAGAGAGAGAGAGAGAGAGCAAGTTTAGCGTTCATCCTCGAGAAGAACGAGCAAGGTGCTACCGCTTGCCCCGGGCAAGTAGCGAATCCTCCCCTTCCTTCCTTCTGTCTTCTTTCCCTCTGTCTCGTTGTGTTTCCCTCTTTTCGCGCGGAATAAAAAGGAACGTTCCACGTATACACGTTTCCGCATAAACGAAGGCTGAACGGGCGCTTTAGAGTGCACGAAACTGCAAAACGAACGAGCCTATTGTTTCGCTCTGTGCTCGACTGTTTGACGCCTCTTTTCTATCTGCCTCCCCTGCCCTTCTTCCTCGCCCTCCTCCCGTCAATCTCTTTCCATCCCACTCCATTCTTTTCTACCATTTTTTTCTCCGTCTTTCTTTCAGCTTCTTTCTCTGCTTCTTTTTTTTTTTTGTTTTTTTGTTTTTTTTTTGTTTTGTTTTTGCAGACACGCTACCGACGCTCGACGCTTTCGCCGGATCGCGTTCGCGTGACAGAGCACGCCGCGGAACAATGGACCTTTAGGCTTATTTGAGAAGTTATTGGCCGATTTTTTTTTCTTTTTTTTCTTTTTTTTTTTTTGTTTTTCTGCCGACGAAAACACACAGTCGAGGACGACAGAGGCCGCAGAGACCAATCGAGGAACGAGCGTTGTCGCGTCGAGTCCAGATTTTTTAATGGCCCGCCATTGAGGGCGGCTTTTGTGGCGCGCTTCATGCGTTCGGTACCTGTCGTCCCGTGGTTTCAGTGCCTGTCTGTCTGTCGTTTCTTCGGCAACGTCGATCTATCACTTCTGCCTTTATTATATTTTGCGAAATGATCATCGCGCGCGCGATGAAAAACTCGCCTCGAAGGACGAGTTTTTAAAATTAAAGTCCCCGTTACTCTAAGCCGAAGGAAAGTCCGAAAGTCTGCTTGAATTCCGTAGTGGAATGTAGTTGCATTCTACATTCACTGAATTGAATGTTACATTAACGTTGCAGTTAAACAAAGTACACTGACAGAAGTCGAAATGTTGGCTCAAGCAATATCTCTTAATTTGAATCCTCTATCGTAACATCGGTGTAACAACAAACAAAATCGAACCGCCTCGATATTCGAAAGACAAATTCAATCTCCTTCAGAAAGCAGCGAGCAACAACTTTCTTCGCTGAGCTGAAAATAATCACCATTGCGCGAGTACCAGTGAGATACTTTTTCTCTCGCCGTGAAACAAGCGGTGAATTTTATTCGAGCCTTCCTCCAAAGAGAAACGGACGTGCAAGAAATTACACAGAAGTAAAACAGCTCGATGAGATGCAATCACTTCTGACAAGAGCCATCGAACACTTTTCTCTTCGTTTCTCTTTTTCTTTCTTTTTTTTTTTTTTTTGTTTTCCTCCGGGAGAACCATGATCGCAATAAGCAGGAAAAGAGCGCTCGACAAGCCAGAAATAACATAGAAAAGAAAGATAGATGTTCATTTAGAAATGCCGCTAACGAAACGTTATCGATACTGTCGTCGGAATATCGACAAGTTGAACTTTATCTTCCGATACAAAAGATATAAAGTAGAACGTAACACTAGAGGAGGGAAAACTCTCGAGATAAAAAGAAACTGCTCGAAGAAGAGGACTTGGTGCAAGAACTTGAAATCGCGCGCCGTGATTTTTGCGGTCGAAACGATCGATACACGATTTTTCGTATCGGCTGTCATCGGACCGTTTCAACGATTTCAACGATTTCTATCGATTAGAATTCGAATCAGAATCGTTTGGTTTTCATTTGCATTGTACAATTCGCTTTGAAACACGTCGAATCGCGGCGATATTCAACTTTAAATTTGTGTGCTTGGTGTGAAAAGATAAAAATCGGGATTTAATTGAAATTTTCCATTTCGCGTTAGTGTTCGACAACTTTGCGCTTCGTGTTACGCAAGATATTTCCGAAAATTTCCGTCTAACGCGCGCAGGCTGTCGATATTTCGTAATCGTTAGCGGCACCTCCGTCTTCTTCGAGCTCTGGAGCGGACTTACCTTCGCGCGAGAGAATCGGAACGTTCGCGTCGGTGAAATAAAGAGAGAAGAAAGAGAAAAGAAAGAAGAGAAATGAAGAGAGCGTAGAATCAAAAACAAACGAGAAATATACGATGAAAACCATAATGTACAGCATATCGTAGTGAAGTGTATCACTTCCTCTGGCGCATGCAAATACGATAAAAGAGAAAGTCAATAATATGAATAATAATGTGCCTCCTACGATATATATATATATATATATATATGTACATATACATAGATGTGAACATATATGTATATATACGTATCGCACTTCTAGCCGCTTGAATGCACTATGAATACGGTGTGGAACTTTAGATATATAACAAATGTATAATTAAAATAGTGATAACAATGAGAAGATCGATGAGAACATGAAAGAAGAAAGAAAGACTTGATGCATGCGAGATAATTAATCAAAGTTCTTTTCTTTTTCTTTTTTTTTCTTTTTTTTTTATCTCCTTACTTGAAAACTCGAAGCACTGAGAAAAAAGAGAGAAAGAGAAATATAGGAAGACTTATAAATATATAATGCTTTCTCTAAACGTGAACAAAGGTACGATATTAATTTGTAAAAAGAAAAAGAAAAAAAAGAAAAAGAAAAAGAAAACGAGGCAGAAGATAGATAAGAGAGAGTACGTGTATGCGTGTATATGTATGTGTGTATGTGTGATGTATGTAAGAGTAGAGAGACACATGTATCAAAGAACATAATTATCTGTTTGGCTAAACAAGACCGTAACAAGAAGAAAGATATCAGTCAATAAACAGTAAGAAGAAAAAATCCAGGCATAAAGAATAGAAAACGTGAAGGGAAAAAAGAATTCAGAAAAAAGAGAGTGTTAATGTACCCTATTGCTCATAGTCTGCGATGCTGATCGCCCGGAAGCCCCGACAATACGCCGACTCCTACCAACACAACAACAACAATGATCAGTGAGACTTCTCCTCGATTTCGCGAACAGCGATTAGATGAAGCGGTATCATTAAAGACCTGTTAAATTGCTCTTGAATCGCGCGATTCGTTCGCAAAAATATATTACTCTCGCGTAAATGTGTATATCCTTCTTTTCATCGTCGCGTCGTTCGTCGGGGGAAATTCTTAAATTAAACATCGTTCGCAGAGTAATGGCACAATGAAAAATTAATTCAATCAATTATTTTGGAACAAAATAATCTTTCTCGTTTCGCGCGTCTCTCGAGCTAATGCTTAAAAACTTGAATCTGATTCTGGCAGGAATTGGGATTTTGGCGAGAAGGAAACATAAAAATGGAAATACGCGTCACAGGGGAGGATGGGATAAAAATGATGGCCCTCGTTGAACCCCATTTAACCCTTCCGTTATGTTTCCTTATCTTCGTCTAACGGAGTAGATAAGAAGCAAAGCATTCGCGTGACTCGAGCCCCGTATCGTTTCGAAACGGATAAATTCCAATACCTTTGATTATATTGTTATATTTCTGACAAGTTTCGGCGTGGATCACACTCGATCGGTAAATACTCATACGTGAATCTTGAAAACATTATGAAAGTCCGCGACGTCAAAACCGGAAATACACGTGGTTTCCTCGTGTCTGGTGACTAATTTCAAACTCCTCATCTGCCAGAAGATATCGAAGATGCTAAATACGGAGAACAAATTCCAGAAGGTTACTTGCACGAAGGAAGATTGCACTCGACTCGTTTCAAACGGTCCTCTGCGTTTCTGGTTCAGATCGAACCTCGAGACTCTTAAAATAAAACAGCAGATGTGATTTGCATCTCGAGTAGCACGGTAGATCGAGTGAATCAAATTCCACTTTCAATTACGTTTACTTTCGTTCTGTTCCGGGCCTCTCGTAATATACACGTGTACAAATTCATCGAGCGAGATCGCTTAACACTATTCCTACCGACACTTCACGTATACCTATTCCTACCGCGACCGGTCAAATGACCGGTCTTTAGCACAACTTATATTTTTTAATATTAGAACGAAGATAAAAGCCAATTTGACAGTATAAAAATATAGTTTCTTTTATTCAGAAGTATATAATGTACATTTTATTCGTTTTCACTGCATTTTTTATTTATTTTACAGTCACAGTAGATAAGACGGTGTAAGAAAATCCGAGGTTCTGAACCGCTTCGGATACCAATCAGGCAAACAAGCACCGCGAGGCCGATAGGCCAGCGAGAACTGTAAACACTTGGAAGTGGCTAATCAGTAAATCAGTCCGTGGAAGGCACTTTTTCGGCTAAAATCATGCCACAACTGCATTGCCTTTCGTTTGTAACGAAATAACGACTTCATAGCTTTGGACATCGAGTCCTTGAGAGAATACTATTGCAAAAAGATATAAATCGTTTTACCGGTCAAATGACCGGTCGTGGTACGTAAGACAGACTACAAATTTTTCTCAACAAATAAACAATAAAAAAAGAAGTGAATATTGAAAAATGTATTATACGTATATTTGAGGAAAAGTCGTGAAGTTTAAAGTCGATTAAATTACGTCGTATATAGGAAATTCTAATCGAAATTTTAAAAACGGTCATTTGACCGGTTGTGACATTCGGAACTCTCTACCAAATAACACAATGACGTCACCTAAAAAAACACACTCCACACCATGAAATGCACATGGCCCCAAAGAGCAGCGATGGGACATGGTATAAGGGACCGAGCAACAACTCCAGTCTTGAGTCTTGAGTCTTGACCGGACCATCGAACGAGTTACATCTAAGTATACATAAGCTAAAGTATTTTAAACAATCTATTTGTAAAATAAATATACATTTAAAGAAAGGAACAAAGAGTGAGTTAAATCTCACTTTCCTTTTTTTTATTATCAAGTCACAAATTTTACGTGACACGGTCGTGATAGGAATAGTGTCAATCACTGTCGACCTAACGAAACCGCGCGATTCTCTTTGTTCATTTACTGAAACCCTAAAGCTAAAGTATTGTAAACAATCTATTTGTAAAATAAATATACATTTAAAGAAAGGAACAAAGAGTGAGTTAAACCTCACTCTCCTTCTTTTTATTATCAAGTCACAAATTTTAGTGTTAATCACTGTCGACCTAACGAAACCGCGCGATTCTCTTTGTTCATTTGCTGAAACCCTGGCCGACCGTTTCCTCGCGAGTGCAAGCGTCAGCTCGAGCCGAGTAAATATCTGCAACGCACATCCCTTTATCTCAAGTATGAGAAGTTCAAAAGTTCACTTAACACGCTCAGAGGCACGTTGGTTTTACCTGGTGCGACCGACGACAGTCAACGCAGCCGTCGAACTTTCACCAGTTTGTCAAATTACTTTTCGACTCGACGACACTCGAGATGAGTAGCATCGAAAACAGATCGAAGTATCGGATTGCTCGGGCAGCCCGCTTCGAGAAGAGAATATGCAACGATTCGTTTAAAAAATAAGAAAAGAGTGCGAAGAATTGTGATCGCGAATGAAACTTGACGTATTTTGACCAGCAATTTCTTGGCGATTCTTCCTCTTCGACTCGATCAACTGTTTCACACGGTGCTGCATTAACTTCGTCCGTATGAAGCTCATCTATCTGATTTATCTGAATTCTTTTCACGAAATCGTTTTTTTCACGAACGAAGGTGATCGTAGATATTGAGGAGAATGGACTATCGCATATATGAATTCCAGTTGTACGTGTGTAGTGCAAACTGTTTGTTCGTAGAATTGTAACACGGTTTCTCTGTAGCAAGATTTAATAAACTTGGACAGCCCTCGTGTTGGCATGAATTTTTCCGTCGCACTGTTTCCAAGTTTCTGTATACTTATCACAGTGTTTCAGTGCAACGCTATGTGTTGCAAGAGAGTCGACTGTATAATTAGAAAAGCACGCAGTCTGAAGTATCATCGTACAATGTTCCAACAGTCGAAACTCCGAGCAGTTTTGCAACAGAGAACCTATTCTCGAAATCCAAGAACGCTTAATTGACATCGACTGTTTCAAAAACCGTGTTGAATGGTGCCAATGCGATAGCTTTTCCTCGACGTGACTGCGAAAAACGCCAAACAACAGACAGAACGAAAAGTAGATAGAGCAGAAACTGCCTATTTTTGTGCATTATGTGATTCAGGTTTAATTGAGAAAAAAGTAATTGGGAGAGGAAGCTCCGATGTGACTGACGATGACACGGTTCTATAAATCCGAGCGCATGTAAATTGAACATTACACGAGCCTAGACAGCGTGCACCTGATTGAGTGAGCGCAAACGAGTAGTCATAGTCAACGATTCGCCCGCCGAGCAGTTAAACAATACGAATAACACAAACGAATTTTCCCTTTTAGGGTATTTCGTGTGACATTAATTGCTACTGATTCGTTAGATTTCTATGAACATTTTGAGAAACATTTGATCATCGATTTCGAGTGAATGTGTTGTTTTAATAAATGAACCGATGCAAATCTATAGTGTAGAACCTGGTGTGGAATAATTTTCTCAGACCTCGACTCAAATCCATTTTTTCTTCAGTATCTCAGACACGCCAAAGATTCTCGCACATCTACTCATTCGTTCTCGGTATTTCAGCATAAATGTTTCCTCGATTCACTGTCACGTCACTCATCGAATCATTAACGCGTGTTCCCTCATTTTTGTTCGTGTTTCGAGTTGCGAAAACGGGCCGAGTGGTTAGCCATTCTGAAATACGGATCCTGAACGGGGACGTGGCTGAGGTAACTCAGGCTTCGAAACGGGAGAAGACGGGCGGAGGAGCGGCCGGCGGCTAATAAACAGCGACTTTGATATCTCCCGTGACCGCGTGTTTCTCATCTTGAAGCCGGACGCCGCAGCGTTTCGCCAGCCAGCTCCAGTTATATGGGTTAGAACGCAATATTAGAGATTGTAGAGTTCCCCTCTCGAGGACTGCTGCTGCTGCTGCTGCTGCTAGCCTGCGAACCTCGACAGAGATTGCTGAGATATGAACCATTCTAGCGCTTCTTCTCTGCCACCCTTTAGGCCTGAGCGCGGCGAGTTGCGGCTCGACCGCGCTTGGCTTTCAGGCCCACTCGAAAAAACGCCTTTGGCTGCCACCTATTTAGACGACAGAGGCCTATCCGCTGCCAAAGGGACGGGACGGCACGAGATTCTGGAGATCTGGGTCGGTGATTTTGACGAGAGGGAGGGTCGTCACGCTCGTACAATTAACGAAATCGTTCCTCGCGAACCGTTCCTTGTTTAATAAAGGCTGATCTCGCCCTCGTCTCTCCCCTCGAGGAGGCTAGACCAGCCAGGCCAGCCGTTATAGTCTGTTACCCGCGAATTATTCAACATTGAACGTATGCCAAATGACGGGAGCCGCCAGCTGATGTATGATCCTTGCTAATCCACTGCGGATTCCTTGACGAAACCGCGTGAAAAAGACGCGCCCACACCGCGGCTGATCTTGCATCCTCGTCTCATCTCTGCCTCCTCTGACACCGATAGCGATCGCCACAGCTTTTCTATCGATAATTCTCTTTCTCTCGGGTTACTTCCTATGGAATAGGAAATGTCGATCCCGTATTTTCGATATCTCCACGATCCGACGAAACGACGGGAGAGGAGGGGCAGAAAAAAAACTCGCGGAACGACTTGTCGTAAAGAGAAAGATGCACCGTGGTAGTGACAAGTTAAAGAGAAGTTGGTGGGCTCAGGCCGTTTGGCCTGGGAAAGAAGGGAGGATCTCGTTGACGGAGAGGCCGGCACATGCCAACTCCACCTGTTTTCGATGGTATTCGGCTGTTGTATTTGGTATATACACGGATTTGCGATCCATAGATGGCGCGGAGACTTTTAATGCGTGGAGAAGAAATCGCCTCGAGAAGATTTCGCGCTTACACGAACTGCGACTATTCTCTTCTATCTTATAGCGTTGTAGCGACTATTCTCAGCCATTTTTTTTCTTTTTCAGTGACAATAGGAGAACGAAAGGACAAGGGACGAAGAAAGGGCGTACTACTTTTTACGAGCGGAAAAATTTCTAGAAACGTGAATTGGTCCTTGGTTTCGATCAACCCAATTCACGTGTCAGTCGAACTGAAGCTGCTACGAACCTGCTGGATTCGATTGCCGTTTCGAGCATTCGGCAGACTAACTAACCGGCAACTAAAATCTCAAACGCGAAGTTTCGCGCGAATCAAGCATAGCAGCTGGCTGAAAGCGCGTCAAAGCTCGTTGAAGCTCGTTCCGAAAAATTTGCGCTCGCAGTTTGCAGCGACGCGTGGAAACTGAAAAGCTGGAAACTTCGCCGGGCGAGTCGATCATTAAAACTTCGAATTATCTCGCCGAAAAATCCCACGCTGTGCGCGCGTGTCTCAAAACACGGGCACGAAGCTGAAGTAAATAAGGACGCGCGACACGACGGGGAAACTACAATTTCCCATTTTCGCCGACGCCGACGTTTGAACGTCGAACGCCGGATACGCGACTTCCAACTCAATTAAAGCGCATTAAACATTAAATCCGGCGAGGAAAGAAGAAAAAAAAAAGAATACTGAAATAAAATCCAACCTGCTCGAAATCTCGGTCGGCGCGTTGCGATCGTCGATCGTTTCACTTTTATCGCACTTTTGCATGGAAATTTTCCGAAAATCTTTCTAAAAATCAACTGACGCCTGTAACGCGAAGCTAACCGTAAAATTTCACGGAAAAACAAAAGCGTTCCTGCGACTGTAGTCGCGATTACTACAGTTTTGCTTCTGCGTGTATGTACTTTTCGCGGAAAATCGAAGCGCTCCGACGCGCCGGCAACTATCAATTTACTGAGAGTATTTTGTTTTTTTCAATTCGACACTCGGCGAACATCGATCGGCCCGAAAACGGCTCGTATGAATAGCGTGCACGTCCGAGATGAAACTTTTGCCTGAGACCAGGCGAAAAAAAATCAGCTTGTCCTGCCATTAGCCTTTTAACGTGTTTCTCTGTCTGTGTACGCGTGACGAATTTTCGAACGAAGAAGAGAACGAACGAAAGAAAAGAAACGTCTCGCGAGCACGAGAGTGTTTTCAGGCTGCTTGAGATGCGTGGCGGGGGATAAGAGAAGGACAGAGGGGAAAGAGAGAGAGAGAGAGAGAGACAGAGCGAGGGAACGGGTGCATTGTAGCAGGGGTTGCAAAGAAGGAACGAAGAGAGAGGAGAAGGATGCGGAGCGAAGATAGAAGAGAGAGTAGAACGAGGACTACAATATGGGTCAGTTATTGATTGCTCCCTGGTCGACTCTCTGTAACGCCTACTATACACCTCCGCCGTTTCTATCTTGTTATCTTAGATTCCGAAACGCAACCACCACTTACCATCCTCTAACGTCGCCGAGCCTCTTCATTGGCATGCATGCAAACGTTATTAGACGATGGAGCAGAGGAAAGTAAGGATAGTACAGAGAGAAAGTGAGAGACAGCCGGACAAACAGACAGAGAGAGAGAGAGAGAGAGAGAGACTGCATGTATGTGTGAGTGATACGAGTGCCGCAATAACGTTTTCCTCAACAGCAGCAGTGTATTTATGGAATTTACCATGAACCTCCGACCGACGACCGATTAACGTCTCACACGCGCGCGCGTGTGTGTGTGTGAGTGTATGTGTGTTGTGTGTAATTTATTTTCGAACGATTCCGATCGATCCTAATGAGACACCGAAAGCTCCCTGCGAGGGGGAGGGGGAGCGTGGTGAAAATGAATTTCACAGAGGAATTAGTATCTTTCCTGACGTGCTTTCTTTCTTTCTTTTTTTCTTTCTTTTTTTAGACACATTGCATCGGGGTAAAAATATACGGACGCTCGCTTATCTTTAGCGGGACACCGTTTATACTTAGATAGACGCGAGAAACGTGCGGGTAGATTCGCCATTTCATCCATGGGAAAATGTAAAGGCGAAACTCGTTTCGCCCAGACAGTGATCGACGTCGAAATTTCCCGACACGACAGAAGCGAGATATCTCGAAGTGGCGGACTAAGGGAATTATTTCATCCACTTGCGAACGACTATAGGAGGAGAATAACAGATCTCGGCTGACGCTCTTTTGAAGAGACGCGAGTGGACTAGTTACACAACCTGAAATATGCATACGTCGATTAGTAGAGTGTACACACTCGCCGTGACAGACACGAAATCTGCGGTCGCTGGCGCACCGTTTGCACGTCCCGACCATCGTTCATCATCGTCCACGTGAATTTCAAATCCTTTGGCCTCTGCGCGCGCTCTCTCCAGCGTCCGCGCGATACGTGGCACGTGGACCTTTTTTTTTTTCGCAAATTCAATGCCACGCTCGCTTGTGCGAAACGAAGGGAGAAGCGGAGGCATTCCGAAGCGACGCGGAGATTAGAGAACTCGCACGGGAGATAGAGAAAGTTAAGCGCGGATGAGCCCAGTGTTCGTGATTCCTCTGGCCGCTGGTATTTCCATTTTTTTCACCCCTTTCGCTCGGCTGCGAGTGAAAAACGTAACGAAACGTGACTGCTCCCTTTCTTTCTTAACCTTTCTGTGTTGCGTCTGTATTTTCTCTCTTTTTCTTTCGCCTTCTCTTCTGGTTTCGCCCTTTGTTATTTTCTTTTTTTTCTAAACAATAGACCCGGCTACTTCGACGGAAGAAAAAGAAAGTGGATTACACGCGCGAAGAAAATTTGAAAAAACTGCAGCCGAACTGGGACTTGGATAATCGCGAGATAAATCGCACGCACGTCGTAAAAATCGATTTACAGCCGTAATGTTCCGTTTCGGCGGAAAAATATCGCTGCTCGAAAGCCTCACCTAATGAAATCAGCCGCCTAGATCGTTTTCTTCGCGTGGAAGCCGAGGGGCGGGGCTCGGCGACAGTAAAATTGAATTTCAAGATCTTCGGTGGAAATTTCAATGTAACAGCGATCGAGTTTATCGGGCGGACTATCCTGTTCACGATAAAAGCGAAACTTCGCGAAATTTCGCGGCCAAGAAAGAAGCTGTCTCACTGACAACTTCTGGCACGATTAATTCCCTTTCTGTACTCTCTGTTTCTTACTTTTTCGGATTACTATCTTAGATATTTTACGTTACTTCCGTTCGCAAGAAATTCGTAAAAAGAAAATCATTCTGTCGAGTTTCGTGCACGTGTGTGCCTCAGATCGAAAGGAAAATATTTCGAGAATTTTTTTGCTTTTCAATAACGAATCAACTTTGGAACTTTCAATACTGGCCTGTAATATTTGCCTAAATGTACTGTCGATAATCTTGGATTAGAACAGGATAAAAAGAGAACAAATAGGCGCGAATAAGACTCGACATGAATTTTGTACGTTCGACTGTCAAGAAACGTAATAATTTTTCCCGTCACGTCGCAATGGAATTCAACAAGCGCAGGACATGATAATTTTCAGCAGCAAGTTTACAGCAATGATACACGCCGGCGTTAGCTATTTTAACGCCATACTTGGAAGCAAAACATTGATGTATAGGGCGTTAAAAAAAAGAAGACTCTGATATTTTATCTGCACTTGCAACACTCACTCTCTCGGAATGAAAAACGAAAATATGAAATTATAAATTCAATTAACGCAAAGTAACGATCAACGTGACAAAAATAGGGATATTTCTCGCGTAAAGTAATTATTTACATTATTATTTATCTATAAGATGTATACTCAAACAATTACAGGCAAAGATGTATTTGAAATAAGTAAAGAAAAAAAATTAATCGTGATTTCTTTCAAATCTCTGTTTTATAAACCTTCCTCGCGATCATCGAGAAGATTCAAATCGATGCTCTTGTGATTAAGTATTCTAGACGTGGCCAATTTGAATTATATTACAATCGAGTTTCTAGGTATAGCTAATCTAAAAAAAAGAAAAAAAAAAAGAAAAAGAATAGAAAATTTGAAAGAATGTTTGAAAAATATTCAATTAACTATCAATTTCTTCCATCTTGGAAAATTCTCTTAGGTTAAGGAATTTAACGGCGGACAGGCAGAAAAGTTTTTCCGAGGTGGAGCAACAATTTCATTTATAAGCGTTTCTTTAAGCTAGAATTCGAGCTAAGATAAGTATCAAATATCTCTGGCAAGGACTCCAACGTTCGAAAAGAACCGCGTGGCCGCGCCGATAATTGGGGAACCGGACTCAAGATACTCACAGAAATCTCAAGACGAGACTGACAATTCAATTTAGCCATACAAGGTGACGCCGAAATAGCAATTCTATTCTTAAAATCGTTCCGCCCTGAATCGATCTCCTTCGATTTCCCTCTCCGTACTATTTGTATTTTCACCTTCTTTTCCATTCCGGCGTCGAAAAAAAACACCGACGAAATCGGACGCAACAGAGGAGCGAAACGCAAACGATAGTGGTATCTCGACGTAAGAAATCTCTGTTTCTGGCGATTAGATTCCAAGACCGACTACGAGTCTGGCAAATCACTGATAAAAATAGCTAGCTGGTGAAGAATCTCTAAAAATCGCGTCTCGAAAATTGCTTTGCAGCAAACCTTGAATTTTGGTTACCGATAACGCACAGAGTTAAGCATTTTTTTCCTTTTTCTCAAATCATTCAAGTCAGCCAAATTTCCAAAGAACCTACAACAAAACCAACTACACACTATATAAAACGTTTTGTCTAATGGTATCTCGACGTAAGAAATATCTGTTTCTGGCGATTAGATTCCAAGATCGACTACGAGTCTGGCAAATCTCTGATAAAAATAGCTAGCTGGTGAAAAATCTCTAAAAATCGCGTTTCGAAAATTGCTTTGCAGCAAACCTTGAATTTTGGTTACCGATAACGCACAGAGTTAAGTATTTTTTTCCTTTTTCTCAAATCATTCAAGTCAGCCAAATTTCCAAAGAACCTACAACAAAACCAACTACACACTATATAAAACGTTTTGTCTAATGGTATCTCGACGTAAGAAATATCTGTTTCTGGCGATTAGATTCCAAGATCGACTACGAGTCTGGCAAATCTCTGATAAAAATAGCTAGCTGGTGAAAAATCTCTAAAAATCGCGTTTCGAAAATTGCTTTGCAGCAAACCTTGAATTTTTGGTTACCAATAACGCACAAAGCGTTCGTATTCTTTCCATTTCTCGCAAATCAGCCAAATTTCGACGAGCAGAACTCGTACGACGAAATTCCGACCTAGGACAAAACCAACGAGCACACGCCAAATAAACGGGAGAGGTCTAACGAAGAGAGGCACACACACACACACGATTTGTCAACGCCAGGCGCAGGGACGCGAATTTTACAACTGTTCGCTTGTTCGTCCAGCCATTCCGGGATCCACGTCAAATTAATCACCAATGTATATATATATTGACATTATGTAAATCGCCGCGGGCCGGTTATGCAAATTCGACGAGCACACACTCGCCGCGAGTAATCATTTCGCGAGTTATTGCATCGCGAGCCACACGAGGGAAACGAGGGAAAGATCTCCCAGAGTTGGAAACGCACTCGAACGACAGACGCGAGCAAACAGACGCTTAAAATCTCGTTACTTTGTTTTCCATTTCCTTGCTTGGAAACCTCCGTTGGTTTCTTCGTTTCGCAGAGATTTGCCCCCCTGTATTTTCGTTAGACGCGAGGGGAAGAGTGTAAAATTCCAAGTTGGCCGACACCGGACGACGGCATGGAATGGAACATGGAATTAATAGCGCGAGAAACGCGTTTTGCCCCGAGAAACTGGGACTCGCGAGCTCGCCCTTTGCGAACTCGAACGAGACACGTCCCGTTGTAATCCCTGCCTTTCATTTAGCCTTTGCTTAACGATCGCGTTGTCGTTAATCCGTCGAGCTTCTCTCCAGCACGGCAGAGAATTATTCCAAGGAATTACGAGACGAAATAAAAACTTGGTCGTCGGTGGCCGAGCATTCGACGAACGATCGATACGGCCCCTTGGAGACAAAGCGGCTAACGAAACGCTCGTTAACGCTCCGAAAACGAGTAAATCGCGAGTAAATCATCATCGGTGTGGCTGACTTTTTCTTCTTTTTTTCTTTTTTTTTTAAATCTCTCGGGCGACTCGGGGGGCGATCGGTTTGCACGAAAAAGCACAGTCTTTTGGCTTTTGCCAAGTCGATCGAATGTTTGCGATTTTACGAAGCGGGAGGAAAATAACGAAAACAGGCATTGTCGAATTTTCCCAATTTCGTCGGATAACGACGTATATTCACTGGCCAGCCGGACGCGAGGCCCAGCAACGACCGTGGATACCGATACAATGAAACAGTCGATGTAAAAAGCATTCGCGCAGCATCGAGCATTTTCCGGGCGAAAAAAAAGGAAAAAGGAAAAGTTACGGCAAGCACCGTTTCCACGGCGCTCGTTCAAAGATTTGCAACGATGCAATCCGGTTTGCAAACCGCAAAGGATTCGAGTGGGGCAACGATTTTTAATTAAATGTGCTAATCAGAGATGAATTTCTGTCAGACATTTTATAAACATGCAAATAATTGTTAATGTTTTTAAAGATTAAAGAAAATAATTCTTCGTATATAAAAAATATACAAATAAAAGCTTGAACACTCTCCATTGTGCAGTGGGTGATCGGTTCGAACATAATCTGTTCAAAGACGATGTTCGTTACCCGAATTATTGGTACAATTCTACAAATCTTACACAGGAGTGTGTGGTGTTGTTAACACGTGTTTGTTGCACGAGCATAAAAATCGCAGATCGAACTGTTCGTTAACCGATCATCCACTGTGTCACAAAGTTTCTCTATTTTTTGGGCTGTTCAATGTCTCCGATGGAAATTGTATGCTTTGATTGTCGGTAATTTCAGCGTTAAAGGCTCTTAGCGATTGGAGTATCAGTGCCTCTTTCAGCCATGAATTTATCTTCGAAAAAAATGGCACGTGAAAACCCGCACGTGGGAACGTCGATTCTGATAATTGTCCGAAATTCAATCCCACGCCTTTGGAAAAGACTCGGCCGAGTCGAATTCTCGTCGCCGAAAATTCACCGGACTTCGTTCCAGCGTTCTCTTCGACGACGCACGTTTCACGTCGCAAAAACGACGGACGACAGACTAAAAAATTTGCGGCAACTGCTTTATTTCAGCCTGCTCGATTTTACGAATAATAGTCTGGTCGTTTGTTCGAAAGAGTTTCGTCCACGAGGACGAAATCAGGTGAACACGATCGAGCAGAAGCGGCCGCTCGGCGCGCGGTTTTCGGCAAATTTTTCGCGCGCGAGCAAGACACGCGCGTTAATTAATGAAGCGGCTGAACGTGGATTTGACGCGTCGTTTAACGCGAGGATATATTCGCACAGGCGGCCGATAAAGGCGTTTTATCAGCCGCTGAACAAAGCGTTCGCGATGACACGGGCAAGTGTGAATCCAGCCTGCGGCAACAATTTCATTCTTCAACGACGCGACTCTGTCTCTGTAGCTGGGGCGATCTAGCGACTAGGATTGCAGAGATAAAGGGAGAAATCTCGGAATCGTCGCCTTTTTCAACCGGATATTACGTAACCGTGTCGCTCTCGCAACAAAACGACGGAAAAAGAAAGAAAGGAAAGGAAAACGCGACGATCTCGCGGCCGAGCCCGAAGCTGTTGCTGCCAGCGGAGATTCTAAACGAGTCCTGCTCCATTTCCAACGATCAATCCGCGCTGGGCACGTTGAACAGAGAGACGTTTCAACGTTTTATCGCGAGGAGAATTAATCGACGTCGTTAAAGGCCGGCAACGTTCACGCTGCGACGACGTTCAACTCCGCGGCACACATCGTGCCAACCTGTTAGCCATTATTCCACGCCCCTTCACGTCCTATAAGCCCCCGACTAATTGACTTTGGACAATGGTTAATTGCGATCCCAGCTAAGTTTGACCGGTATCGAACATGCTTCGATCTCTGACCGACGAATACGGGAAAACACGCTCAAACTGCTCAAAAATAAAAACACATCGATCGTTGCAGTTTTCAACTTGTTCGAACTAAAAATGTCTAAAAATGTGGCAGAAGATCGTAATGAAAAATAAATAAATAAATAAATAAAAATAAAGATACGAACGTTCTTTCATTCGATCGGTGAGTTTGAAGAAGAGACACCTTCTCACCGCTCGGAATATGAATAACAAAACGAGAAACAGTGATCACACAGGCAAAGACAAACGTGTTCGTGCGCGATGTTCGAAGCCGAGTTATCAGCGAGTCGCAGCTCCGAGTCGGAGGGAACCGACCGTCACCCAGATTCCGAGCGAGGCACCGTGCGCAAATCAATTAATTCCCGCATTGTAGGATAGGCCTGGACGATACTTGTTTCAGGAGGGCGGCGATACGCCGCGCGGGCGTAGTTTTCCCCTAATTGTTTTGAGCAGTGCGTCAGTTTTGTTTTGTCTCGTCTCAAAGGCGACGAGGTAACACGCCGACCAACTTTGTTGACGCGCGAGGGCCGACGCGTTTGCTTTGCCGCGCTGATAAACGCCCGTTTGCTTTGCCAGCCTATTTTCTCGCTCGGCGAGCTTTTTTTAGACCGCCCCTGAGGAGCAGTGCGTGTATCACACCCGGCAGATCTACCGGCCGGAAGATGTAGCCAGCCGCCGGAAACGGGAGAAACACGAGAGAGAAGCCCGTACACGTCGAACGAGGGATCTCGAACGCAACGACCGCGGTGAACGACCGCGGAAATGAATATTTAATTTTTAATTAACTCTTTTTCAGTTAGTCCTCCGTGCTCCTGCCTGCGGAAGGATACGTCCGCGTGGATTTACAAATTTTATCGATTTATCGGGCACGCGATTTATTTACTCGATGACGGGTATTGTTAAATTCCAGAGGGAAGCGTACGTTGAAAATAGCTGACAAAAAATAGGGGGAAAAAAAAGGTTGCAATTGCAAATGACGATCGGTCGGTTTAGAAGCTTGCGGTGAAACGGTGCAAGAAGTGAAATTGTAATGCAGCCTTATGGGATTATTCTTTCCTAAGGATAGGAAAGTTCCTCACGACCGAAGTTATTACGATTGACAATATAATCGTCATCGTCTGTAGTAAGAACTAGCGTCAAGGACAAATTGCTTTCGCAACAAAATCCGTAGAACGACGACTCGAGGAGAACGAAGGCGCGCAAACAATAAACAGTTTCTTCATCCGTCTGCTTAAAGCCGCAAAGTACAGTAAATAATTTCCAATACGACAAAACTCCTCGATAAAACGTCGTCCGGGCAAGGAGCAAATCTCCTCGAACGTACTCTCTCGCGCGAAGAAGTTATTTCAGTTGTATTAAAATTTTTATCCTTATCCTACGCGGTAATTCGGCGGTAACGCGCCACGAAAAAAAAGAAAAAAAGAAAAAAGGAAGAAAGAGGGGAAAAAAAAGAAAGGAAAAGAAATAAAAGACGAAGTTTTTCGAAACTTGCAGTTTCACAGAGAACAGTGATAAATCTCGCGTGAAAACGACTCGCGAGAGGCGATTATTAGAGCCCGTGAGTCGTTCGCGAAACGAATCTCATTCATGCGAGTGAGAATCGGTGGGAAAGATCCTCCGGAATCTTGAGCCGCCGAATCGATCGTTCCCGATTTAAACGGAAGCTCGTCTCTCTCTTTTTTTTTTCTTTTCTTTCCTCTCCTTCTTTTTTTTCTCTAGCCTCTCTAGGAGAGGGGAGGGGGGGACGCGCCCCGATCTTTCGAGGCGTCCCGATTTCGCGGATCTTCCCGTTCGGGGGGAAGGACACGGGGACAACCGCGTCCCTCGAGCGTAACATTTTGCGTCGTCGGCGACTGGAAAAAAAAGCGCGAATCAATAAGCTAGTATTTATAAACGCGTCGTTGTGAAAGAAAATTCGTGGAAAATTGATGAGGCAGACACGCGAGAGAAGCAGCTTGCTCTCTCGGGGAAGGGAAGCTTGGCTCAGCGGCCAAAATTAAACTACGAATGGCAAGTTCCGCCTTCCAGTCATCGGTTTCTGGCTTCGAGTGATCGTTAGTTTTGCCAGCGTCAAACAGTTCAAGCGTTCGAGCTGGCGTACACTCCGGCGTTCAGCCGGGATGGGATCGAGGATCGTATTGTAACCACGTAGATACAACAGCATTAGACGCGGCTCTTCGGAACAACGTCGATAATTTGTATAAAATGAAATTTACGTGCACGAATGGATGAATACACATTCAGGCTTGTTGTACACCGCGTACGTGCGACCAGAGATGCTGAAGAGTTAAGAATGTTGGTTCTGGAATGTTTGATATTCGTTAAGCCCGGAGCTCTCAAAGAGAAAGAGAGACAGAGAGAGAGAGAGAGAGGGAGAGAGAGATTTCTTTTTTAGTTCCGCTTGGGTAATTTCTAGTTTCACGCGCGGGTTCGTTTTTTTATCTCTCTGGTTGGACACGCGTTGGTGAGAGCTTTGAAATTTTTTAAATCAATTAAAAAGACAATTGAGAAAAATTTGAAAGTTTCGTTTTCAATATCGTTCGAGTCAATCGTGAAATTCAATCGTGAATGATATCCGCAAGTGAAAAAATAAAAAAATATGAGCGAGAGAGAAGATATGGTTGACCTATGCTACTTAGATGCGAAAAGCAACGTGGGCAGTAAGGGATATAAACCAAATATGATCGGGCATCTCTGAAACCAACGCACCGATGCAAATCTCGTAAGATGCTCTTTCCGTTCCGCGATTGAAAATATTTCACACGGTAGAATTTAAACAGCTGTTGGAAATTTTCAACTTTGGCAAAAAAATTTGAAACTGAAGTAACGAACGTGTTACGTAAAAAAAAAAAAAAAAAAAAGAAAAACATGATATGTCTCAGTGCACCTCAGCTCTTTTTGTCATTTTCATTTGAGATTGAAAATTATTATCGTAAATACAGAAACAATTTCGATTCGACAGAAATGTACAAATGTGGTTTTAATATTGGAGAAACGACAAATGGATTTCCCGGCCGGGAAACAGAACAGAAAACCTTTAACAATCTTAAATGCAAAAATCTCTGGCTCTCTGTGAAAGCCCGTGGAATCTCAGTTGCTGGGTGAGGTTCGGATACAGGAAATTAGACCGCGTTAAACTCTTCCATTCAAAACTCTCCTCTACCATTTTTCTTCGTCTTCAGTTGGCAAAGGAAAAAGAAGAAAAAAAAGAAAAAAAAAGAAGAAAGAAAGAAAAGAAAGACCGATCCGACCAGATTATCGAACTGTTACACGAATCCGGATCTTTACCAGACAATTGCTTTAACGAACCGATCAGTTCGAGCCGTCAATAGGTTCCTCTCCCGTCAAATCCAAACGCAAGGAAATTTCTACATTCTTTGAATCGTTGAAATCCGATGGAAGCGTGACTACCGTTACATTACATCCGGAATGTTTTCAAAATATGACCGGCAAGTCACTCTCGTAAAACAGGCGTAGAATTCCTACGTTGGAAATACGTAATTGGAGCGGTGAGGAGCGGTGAGGAGCGGTGAGGAGCTTACCGTATCTCTGGGATTCCGTATCTCTAGGAATTTCGATCCCATCCGGCGTGTCAGCCGCGTGTCTTGCAGCGGGATCGGCAAAACTAAGGTGAACTAATTGTAAGTAAGGAATTTAGGGACTTACGGGTGAGAGACGCGCCGGTGCAGGCTCCTCATGGACATGGCTCTGTTCTTGCGATTGGAGCTCGAGGTTGATCCGTTGGCGCTTCCGTTCGGCGTGGTATGACGTGGCGCAGCTGCTGGGGGAGCGGACTGCTCCCCCGTGGCCGCCACGGCCACCGCCGCGGACGTGAGGCCCCCCGAGGTCGCCAGGCCGGTACGCCGAAACGGGCCCGAGCTAGCCGCTAATCGGCGTGCTAATCTGCGGGCGAGCCGACGGGCCAGGCGCGCCCCTGCAGCACCGGCACCCACGCTGACGGTCTTTCTGTCCCACCCCCCGTGGCCAGGGGGTGGTACACGATGCCTGGTGACTGCCTCGGCGACGCTGCACGAACACGCTTTCTTCTCCTCTCTTCGCGCCTGGCTGCCTCACCTGCTTCACCGGACCTGGCTTCACTACTACTCGACCGCTTCTTCACCTACTACGGTCGGCCTCTTCCACGTCGATCAACGTCACTTTCGACTCGCATCAATCGCCGCTCGTAATCAACTTTTTTTTATTAACGACAAGTTTTTTTTTTTGGTTTTGTTGTTGTTCGCCAGCCGCTTTCGATCTTGAGCGTGAGTCTCTGCGTCTGTTGCGTTGCGGCGGTACCCGCTGACCGGTTCCACTGACTGGAAAAGAAAGGCAAAAGTCTTAGTTGGATCGAGAGAAGACCATTGCCAATCGTATGCTCGTTATACGTGTCGTATAAAATAGAACAACAAATGTAAGTTAACCGTCTTCATACCTATGGCCAATAGTCCGTACATACACGCGTGTTTATAACTATTTTATTCAGATTCGAGTTCATTCTCGAAAATGGGAAACTAATTTTTCATGGTCATTTATATACACGTGTACTTTGTCGTGTCTCGCAAATAAGGATAATTCAAGTATTTGGATGAAACATTTTAAATTATCAACTCTGTTGAGAGAATGTACAAATAAACGACAAATTGAGTGTTTCTGAATTTCGTTCGCCTCTCCCCTTCCCAAACGGCGGCGTAATGTCGTTTTTCGTTTTGAAAGAACGCAGCCTTAATTATTCATAGCGTACACCGTTTCATTAGTCGCAGAAATAAAAATCAAGTAGAACGATGCCGGGTCGAGCTGCTGCTCCATTTCGTCCACAACCTGTTCTTCGCCAAGTGCACGCGTACTAGACGAATTTTCAAAATCGATTTTCCTCCCACAGCGAAACCTGCCGCGACAAAACTTTGTTCCACATTCTCAACCGGTGTTTACACACACACACACACACACACACACACACACACACACACACACACACACACACAAAAGAAAAATTGCTTCGTCGTTGAGTAGATTTTTTTTTCATCTCCGCGATAAAGACCATCGTGCGCGAAGAAAATTCACAAGAATTAAAACAGTTGAGACAAACTCACAATTTTACAATTTTCACGACAAACAGAACAACCAAACGACTCGTAGTTTAGAAATTTTCATTGCTTCATCATCGCTGCTCAACGAATTTCCCTTCTTCCTTCTTTTCAACGGTCTTCTTTCTTTGATCGATGTTGGCACTTTGCAAGTTTCGGCAATAATATTAGTTCAATCGTGTAAAAGTACCGAATGAATTTGAATGACTTATTCATGCGACGTGCATACGATTAAACCTGGGGTGACAAGCTCGAGTCAATGTTTTTCCTATTTCCAAAGAAACTCAACGATCCGGTCAAACTCGTGTGGCACGAGTCTCGCGTGTCCCCCACGCGACACTTGATACACTGTATATACACGTGATTTTTATCGTTTGATACGAGCACCGTGTTGATTCGCGTTCCGTGGCCACGGGAACATTTTCGAGTTGCGTGGCTCATTTGCAACGATAACACTGAAACAAGAGTCAAGGGTGTTCGTGCAACGAAGCGGAAAAAAAAAGAGAAAGCTTTCCAGCAATTATATTCCAAATATTTATCCCGTTTCCTCCTTGACTCTAGCTAGCGACTCAGAAGAATTCAGAACGCGAGAAGGCTTTCCTCGGCATCGCTCGTCGGTAAACAAAAGAAACGGAAGAATAAATAGAAAACTCGGAACGCAGAGGCGGTAGCTAATTAATTTTCACGCGGAGTCTTCCTGCTCTTCGCTCGACGAGTCCATCGACGGTTCTCCGCCGAAATTTTAATTACCCTCCGATCCACGTCCATTTACGCGTTTCAGCGTACTAGTAAACACTATTGAAAACATCGTCAAGGTAAATCGTTAACGAAAACAAAAGAAAGGAGAGCTCGGTGGTGTTGCTATTGACATATGAATCATTTCTGAACTCACACTAGTTCGTTGGAACATAAATCCCGTATTAGAATCTGTGGTTCGTGGGTGGACCGACCCGTAATAGCTTGCGTTAAATAATTTTAGAACAGCTTGTCTTAATTTGAATTTTACGTTCTACACGTGTCAAATATCAATGATTATATTCGTTGCTGTGCAGGACAACGAGCGTAGGAGAAAAGCGATAATTAAATATCGTTAATTGCGATATCGTGCTTGCGAGTCGATTGCCACGATACCAACTAATAGGAAACGAGTGCGAAACTAATACATACCTACGAAGGAATCACGAGGTGGCCGAGAACGGGATTTATAACCGGCGATTCATCCCACTTTTGTTGGTAGATAGGTTGGTACTCGCGATTCGAACACATCAGTGATCGAACATCAGGCTTTCCTCGGTGTGGTTATCGGTGTATCACAGTTTGTAGATCCGACGCATGCCCCGCGATCGACCATCGTTTCCATTAATTACACTCGCATTTCAGCCTGGCACACTCTGTGTCGCGCCCCCTTTCATTCACACCCATCTCCTTGAGCGCACGTGTTCACCTAATTCTCGTTTAATATATCTTAGTATCACAATGGACGACTTTTTTATATTTTCCTATCTCGCTTGTGTGTGTGTGTGTGTGTGCGCGTGCGTGTGCGTGCTCGCGTGTGTGTGTGCGCGCGCTCGTGTGTACGTGCGTGTGTGTGTATGTGTGTGTGTGTGTGTGTGTGTGTATGTTTAATAATTTATATATTTCTTCTTTCCGCTTCTTTCTTCCACCGTCTTTTTCTTCCTCTTCTTTTTCTTAATATTTGTTTATAACCTTAAGCTTAGAAATCACAGTCGCGAATTGATACGGATCACCGTAGCATGTGCTGCTGCTGCTGCTGCTGCTGTTGCTGTTGCCCGCTTGGAAACCAAGCATGCTCTTCTATCTTTCTCTTTTTCTGCCTCTATCGCTTTCGACACGGTGCACACGATTGGTACGACTAGTCACCGATTATTCTCCTTGAGACACGATGGTTCGCCGTTGAACGATTCCCGTTCTCGAAGGGCTCTCACACATACACGCCGCTCTCCTCACTTCTGTTTTGTTTTCTCTTCTTTCTTTTTCCTTTTCTTTTCTTTTTCTTCTTTTCTTTTTGTTTCTGTTTCGCTACTCTTTGCTGTTTGTTTCTTTTCCTTTTGTTATATTTATTAATATTTGCTCTAGGACGGAATGCGCGTGATTCGTTCGCCAGTCGTGTGCGTGCGGGCCGTCTGTCACCTGTTCGACACACAAAAAAAACTCGACACACGAGAGAAAGCACAGGATTATTCCGCGTCTATCTGCCTCTGGAAGGAGTTTCACTATCGACCATCAATGCGCACGTGCGGCTGACGGGCAATGTGCCGAATGCTCTCGCTCGTCGCCACTCTGACGAGGAGGAGGACACATAAAAACGACGTCGACGAGACGCCCCTCAGAATCGAGACACGGCTAATACGAATCGTGGCAAACGCCTGGTTGTCGCAGTCGCGTGCTTCCTCGCCTCGTCGTTTCGTTCTTGTTGCACCCTTCGTTTCGTCGCTGCAAAGCGATTCTTCACGTTCGGCTTGGCCACGCACGAGTATCGAGGTGCCATCCTCTCGTTCTCTATCCACACCGATCTGCCGTATCTGCTTTCCTTTTCCTCTTCTATCCACCTTTCGTTCTCTGTTTCTCTCTTCGTCTCTTTCTCTCCTATTACCTGCAATCCTCGTCTTTCCTCTCTCTCTCTCTCTCTCTCGTTCTTACTGATCACCGTGTGTCTTTCCCTTCTCTCCGTCGACCGTGTATCCAAGCATCGTTCGAAAGAAGCAGATATCGTGGTAACCGTTGTTCTCCCCTGTCTCGATCCTGTCAAAAATGGCACATCTCAGCTAAGTGTCATCATCACTGAACGTCGGTGCGCATCTCCGACGGCAGTTCGACGGCATGGCAACCTACACACGTAACGTAGTAGGGACTCGGTGGCGCGATAGTCTCGAAGCCGTCAATCGATCGAAAATCATCTGCCCGCCTCGAATCGCACTCCTCCTCCGTTCTTCGCTGGCACGCTTCGACTCGATCCAGCGGCAGCCGTGTTCCTTGCAAGCCCATCGACTCTTCTACTCCGAGGTAGGAAGCGGGAGGGGAAATCGACGTTCGACCGACGACCACTACGACGACGAGTCGACGAGTTCTCACTTGGTTCCTGGTGCTGTCTCTCACTCGACCGCCACTCTGTTTCTAACAATATATCCGTTCCGGGTTCTGGCAACGGCCCCTAACGACATCTGACTTTCTCTTCGATTGCGATCCCGCCGTTTATCCGGCAACCTTGCCTCTCTCTCTCTCTCTCTCTCTCACACACACACTCTCTCTCTTTCTCTCACTCCCACTCTCTCTCTCTCTCACTCTTTCTTACTCTCTTTCTCTCTCTCTCTCTCTCTCTCTCTCACCCTGTATCTACCCCTATCGGTGCCCGTTCTCACTTGCCCTCTCTCTTTTTTCTCCTCGGTTCTTCCTGTTCCTATCGCGTTCCTACCGTGTTACTCGGATAGATGTAGCCAGTGTACACTAGTGGACGCGCACACGCTTACTTTGTCTCTCTCAGTCAATCGCGACCAGCCATTATTACCGAGTAATCCCGCGACTGCTTAATTACTCTCGATACCGCACTCACCGCCAATATATCTCGATACTTCCCCTTCGAAGCACGGGACACCGATAACACGGCTTGCTCGCGTGACCGTTTACGTTTCCTTGCCCGCGATGATACCACCAGTTTCTTTCCCCCTTTTTTTTCTTTATCTCTCTCTCTCTGTCTCTCTTTCTATCTATATCGTCCTGTTTCGACAGATCACTCTACGTTGTCCGCACTCCACTCTTCCGGGGGCCGGTTGTTCGTTTCGACGTGTGACGCACCGTTGATCCTTTTCTGCGACTGTCAAACGAAAAGAGACTCGTTACGAGGCATCGAACAACACGACGTTCACGATGTCGAGTGTGTCGAGTGATTCCGAGTGATTGTTCTTTTCTCTTTTTTTCTCTTTTCTTTTTTCTTTTTTCTCTTTTTCTTCCGTACCGTTTAGACACACACGCGCGGGCAAACTTTTCCTCGTCCTCCCTTTTTGCCCTGTCCCGTCCCGGTTTTCCTCTTAACCCCGACACCTGCGATTGCGTTGCGTTTGTCCCTGTCTCTCTTTCTCTCCCTTACACGCTCGCACTCACCTCGCCCAGTCACACACTCTCTTTCGCTTTCTCTCTCTCTCTCTGTCTCGCGATTTTCATTCATTTTTCGACATACTCGAAGGGCGCGACGTCCGTTTCCTTTAAGACGATCCCATACACGCGCCCCGCTCCTGTCCTTATCGATTATGACGCATACTGCATGGAGAAAGGCTGCCCACCCGTTGACGGCCAAAAAGGATTCCCCGCGTGAACAGTTCGCAGAACCCTCTGCTCGCCTAGCCCACGACAAGAGAATCCGCGAGAATCCGTGCACGGGTGTCGCAAGTGTGTGTGTGTGTGTGTATGTGTGTGGGTGCCTGCGGCAGCCGTGTTACGTGTACAGGCGTAACCCCGACCTCGATGTTAGGCGGCTGATAGCCGGCCTCACACTGATACGGCTCCGTCGTTACGACCACGGGCCATAACCACCCCTTCGACACCCCCACCACACTACCCGAAAAAAAAAGAGAAACTACACCCCTCTCCTTTAGAGAGACGATCGCCGCGCCTCCGTGTGGCGCCTCTGCCAAACGATTTGTCGGCCCTTCAATTCCAACGCAATGCGCACGCGTTCACTGCCGAACCTACCTTTTTCGGACGGAATTGCATGCTGTTCCGTGCCACCTGGCATTTTTTCATCGCTAGGATACTCTGAGCATTCCGATCGAATATTTCAAATGCGACCCTTTCACGATATAGTCCGTCAGAGAGTTATTGGAACGAATGCTTCAGTTTCGTCGCGTGGGCTGTGTTTCTTGTCTAAGGAGGGGCGGGAGGAGAGGGGGAGAGGCGAGACCTAGAAGAAAACTAGTAAAAATTCCAAATTCGTTTGTAGTCCTAATAGACAGATGTCGATCTGTGTTTCTAACCTACATACTCGTCGTTTCGATATGATTGCGCTCGATAGCGATGTACAATTCAAATTCGGAGCAGTCGGTAGAAAAAGCGTGTTCTCTCATCGAACAGCCGTATTCTCTACGAAGAACTGTAATCGAAATTATAAATGTGAACATTTCATAATTGCTTTTCGTATTCCAACAGTCCAGTCCCATCTTTCCTCGATAAGATCAAATATATCGAGATTGATGTTTCATTTCATTGTTCATAAAAGGAATGTACCATTTAAGCGTGAATGCATTATATTTCGATTATCTTCTTGTTCTATTAACCTTCTTTTAATAACAGATTTTTCGTTAGTAATGTTCCATTTGCAGCTGTACGTTGAACATTGGTTGCGTGTGTAAAGGAGTACATATTGCAGGACTATACTTTATGTGGCGTTTCCTGCGGCACGAACTAACACTGAGGTTATACGATACTGAAATCACATATATGTTGACTAGGTTTAATCGATGCCGCTGATAAAACCAATATGGATACATAAAATGAATTACGTTCGTTCCCTCGTAAGTTTCATAATTGATGCATAGATTTTCTTACCGAATTTATATAAAAAAAAAAAAGAATCTAAGAAGAAAACATATATAAAATTTGTAAAGATGTAAGAGTGCATAATCTATGATATGTGTCAACTGCTTTGGCATAAGCTTGTTTCTATATATCAGTCTATGTTTTACAATTTTAAAACCTAATAATGAATAAAAATGAATAAAAATATTTATAGCGCGAATGAATCTTTCTCAGCCTGATTTAATACAAAAAAAGAAAGAAAGAAAAAATATAATCAATTATAAAAAAATAAGAATGTTGAACGCAATTAAAAAAAAGGTACAATTGCGAATTTGCTTACCCTATTCTGATAGTCGTGTCCTAAATTTCGAAATCATAACGTCATGGCATTCGGAGCAATTCAATCGCAACAACGAAAAAAGTAACCGTCGCGACATCTTCTCGTGAGCGTTGGAACTTTTTTCTAGTCTCTTAAATTTTCCAACTGTAATAAAGAATATTACTTAATAAAGATACGCAGCCTGACCTTTGATCTTTATTCATCTGCAAATGTTTGCTTCAAAATGAACGTTTGTCTTGTACAACAGTTGTATCTAAATTGTAGTTAAATCAGCCTAAGGTTATATATAGATCACAATGCTTCTTTCACGCAATAAAGATACGTATAATTATATTTTATTATTACCAATTATTTTATCGTCGTTCTTATTCGCGATTGAAGATTATTGCATAATGAAACTGAATATTTTTGGAATAACTTCACAGAGCAACACTGACAACGAGGTTATTCATTTATTTGATTGTAATGTTTCTTTCATGCGATAAAGATACGTACAATTATTTTATCATTACCGGTTATTTTATTGTCGTTCTTATCTGCGATTGAAGATCATTGTGCAATGAAATTGATTATTCTTGGAAATAATTTCACAGAGCGGCACCGAGTGCGGTCCAACGTTCGAAAGTCCATCCCCGGGTTAAATTTCAGATGTCGCCACCGTCCAACGAAGTGTAGGTACGATGATCGGTAAATAATAAAGTCACCGTACTACGAAAGGAAATTTTTATAATTTAATTTAATGTTTACACGATACAGAATTTAATAGATTAATTACTACAGACGACAGATGACTAATGACTATTAATTTCTTATTTACTGTTACGTATAATTTGTTTGTAACTTAGTAACTAATAATTTATTGGTATCTCCATGGTGACTTTTATAAGACTGAATAGATGACGCTAGAGAAGCCTTCTGTTAATCGTACTGCGTGGAGTCGATGGATCGAGAAATCGTTCAGTATCGATCAGGACAGCGGGTGCAGTCTGTCAGAAACACTAGAGACAGTTTTTATCACGTCGGAATTGCACGGTTCCGAGCAATTTCATTTTTTTTTCTTCTCAACAAAACGAGTGATGCTGTCGTGACGATCGCGCAACAGAATCGTGTTGCGAGAAACACAGCACTTGCAACGGCTTCGCTTTGCGTTCTTTCAATAGGCGACAGCATTTCGCAGCGGACTAGTTCTTTAGCCATTTTTGTAGCTCTATACTAAACAAACGTGCCTCTTCTTGTGATCCGCAATGGCGGAGACAAATGGGGCCGCAAATTTGAATACGAAAAACGGCAATTTCATCTGTGGTGTTGTCGAAGGTACGTGGACGGTTTGTTGTCCCACGGTGTAAAACATATACATACGTATTTGGTCATCGTTCGCGATGGCTTTACGTGGAAGGGAGGAACGTGCTGTTCGTCTTAATGGCATCGTTTGTTGTTTGCGTAAAACATATTATTTTCGATATTTCAGGATTTTACGGACGGCCTTGGACCACAGAACAAAGAAAGGATTTATTTCAAAAGCAAGTGTTTCACATTGCATCTTTGTTCAATTTTCTTGGGCAAGAGATACCGTCGTCATTCATCTCTGTTTAAATTTACAGATTAAAGAAATGGGGAATGGATTCGTATTTGTATGCTCCGAAAGATGATTACAAACACAGAGCATACTGGAGAGACTTGTACACGGTGGAAGAAGCAGAACATTTAACAGGACTTATAACAGCAGCAAGAGAATGCGGTATTACGTTTTATTATGCGCTATCACCAGGATTGGATATCACATATTCGAGTACTAAGGAAGTTAGTGTACTGAAAAGAAAGTTGGAACAAGTTTGCCAATTTGGTTGCACTGCGTTTGCATTATTGTTTGATGATATAGAGCCAGAAATGAGTGAAGCAGATAAAGAAGTATTTCAATCTTTTGCTCATGCACAAGTGTGTTTCAAATGCTTTAATCGATACAATAATTATAAGACTAAAAGTCTCTTCTTTGTAATTAAAGTGATCTGTTTTGTAGGTTTCTGTCACAAATGATATTTTCCAACATCTTGGTCAACCCAGATTTCTACTGTGTCCAACACAATATTGTGCAACGCGGGCAATGCCAAATGTGGCATCCTCGGAATATCTTAACACACTTGGCAGTAAATTGGCCCAAGAAATTGATATAATGTGGACTGGTCCTAAAGTAATATCCAGACTTCTCACTGTTGAATCCATTGAAGAGATTACAGAAGTTTTGAGAAGGCCGCCAGTTATATGGGACAATTTACATGCTAATGATTATGATCAAAAGCGTGTATTCTTAGGTCCATATTCTGGTAGATCTCCTGATCTGATTCCCAAACTCAGAGGTGTTTTAACTAACCCTAATTGCGAATACGGAGCAAATTTTATAGCAATTCATACATTGGCTCAGTGGAGTAGGTGTAACATTGATGGAAAAAGAGATTTAAGTTTAAGTAAGTAGAAAGTTGTTTCTAATTTTAAAAAAATACATTAAATTTGCGTTATTTCATTCTGTTGCAGATGATACAGTATCAGCTGACATAAAGTTAGAGACTGAAACGGAAGATGGCGTGCTTGGTGAAGACGTTCCTTCAACAATGTCTCCAAACATATACCATCCTCGGCATGCTTTAAAAAATGCCATTAGCGATTGGTTAGTGGAATTTAACAAAAAACGATCCGCATGGGGTGTTATAGCGAAACCACAACCATGTGTTGCTTCAACTGTACCGATTCCAATAATTCCTTCTGTAAATACATGTATGAGTCTCACATCGACGACGACTACTACTACAGTTCCTGCACCACCACCTACGCCAGTAAATAATTCCAACCATCTTCAAGCATTAGCTGAAGTTTGCTCAAGCGTGACGACTACTGATAGTTACGTACAACCTCCTGCTGGTCCTGTCATGAATTCTTTGGTATCTGAGACAACTGTTGTTAGTGAACCTATTATTGCATCAATTTCTAGTAGCGTGCAAAATGTACCAAGTTCAAATACTTTGTCATCAATGGAACCAATGGATTGTAACACAACACCTAATAATTCCCCAGCACATGCAGTCAAGATTCAAACAGAGGATGATGCTATGGTAGAAAATACTTCTGTAAGTTTTTGATGAACGACAGTAAAATTTATGAAATTAATATAATTGCCTATTTTTTTTTTGCAGACGTGTAGTGAAGCCTCTGGCAGTATGCAAGTTGAAATGGATGGCACCTCCCCTGTTGTAAATGGTACTCAAATGATCGTTGAAAACGACAGTGAGAATCATGATAGTGGCGATAATGCGGATCAAGAATCTTCAGAATCGATAGATGTCGACAAACGATTGACGCAAGAAGACTTGTCGCTGTTATGCGATCTCTTTTATTTACCATTTGAACATGGCGGTCAAGGCATTCAACTACTGCAAGAGTTTAATTGGTTGAAAAGTAATGCTCACGTCGTCATGAGAAAACCAAAAGAGGATGAAGCTGCATCTGAATCTGATGTATGCAAGTCTACTATCAATGTATTACGATTAAGGTATACAGATAACAAAATAATTTAAATAAAATTTTAGATTGAAGAATGGCACACACGGGCGGCTAAGCTAAACGAAATGTGCAATGCCGTAAATAGATTATTTCAGAGACTTACATACTGTAATAATCGTGAGTTGCTATATGATCTGTATTCGTATGTGTGGGACATGCGAGGAGTTGTATCTCTCTTAAACAGTTACGTGAAATGGTTGGGTAAGTTATATTTTATTCCTCTAAAAAGTTCAATATATCCATCAGTATATCATGTTTCGATATTTCTTTGAAAGAGACAAAAGAAAGTAAGAGAAATGCTTCAACTCAAATACATAGTAACGTCCAAAATATTCCACATTTTCACAATTCTATTTAAATATTTCTTAATCTATCCATTCCTTTAAATATAAATGTATAGAAATATAAGTTACATTAAAATAAATAAAGAAAGTTTATTCAAAATGCTAGTATGCTGGTACAATGATTAAAATAAAAAGAAAATTCCTGCAATCAAAATTACAAAAATTATGATTTATTTTTCTTTAATTTTCATATTATGTCGCAATAAGTTGTATTTGTTGTACTACAGATGAGTGCTGTTATTAATTTTTCTCAAAAGTATACTATAATTTATTACCTATACTTATATTTCAGAACAAAAGTGTCTCGAGTATTGGTAAGTGTAATGTTCTATCCGTTTTTTTAACTCACTCATTTTGTCTTTTTACAAGAAAGGTGTGTTTTTATAAATTAAGCTACAATTTTTGTAACTAATAGAGATTTCTAATTTTGTAGGAATATGTATCATTTTAATCTACTAAAAAAAGCCGTTTACATACTATTTCTTAAACATTTTTTCAAACATTCAACTTGAAAATATCTTTCTTTTAAGTTTATGAATTAGTTACACTATTTGTTACACTGCACTTCCTTGTAAAATGACAATTTATACAGTCATAAAACACGCAAAGAACATTAGTTACTGATTCCATAAGTTACTGATGTTTCCATAAGTTATTTACTTTTTGGGCATTTAATTGCCAAAGAATAAAAATAAATATTAATATTTTTAATTAAGAATTATACTATTTTATGGACATTTAACATTTTTGTAAAATATTAAATATTATTATGAAAATCTGTATATACAAATAATACTACATATACAAATGTGCACACATACAAATATTCATGTCAATGTAAAAACATGGAAAAGAATTCAATCAAACTGAATTCATCAAATTCAAAAATTGCTTTCCAATTTGTCTTTTTAAATATATCACGATACGAACATACATCGGTAATATTTGGAATCTAAATGTTTCATAGGTCGCATATCTATGGAATTGCATCTGTACATTTGTTTCTGCGCTTTAGAATCAAATGTACCACATAGCGCGCGTAAACGAACAAGCAAAGGTTGCCGTAAGTCAAAATCAGAACAAATTAAATGTATAAATTAAACTTATTTTTGTTGCCTAATACATTCATGTCTCCTAAAGATACAGACCATAACTGCATATTTTACAATTGCACCAAACATTAATTCTTGTACAAAAATGTAATAAGACACAAATGTAATAAGTTTATTTGAAACTAATTGAAGTGAATTCTTTTACTTTTAGCTGTATAGAATTTTTTAGGACATAATTTTCTTATTTGTCGACTAACGGCTTCCTATTTATGGTTCTATTAGCGAATAAAAAATGTCACAGCATTTCTCATTTTTTTCTTAATTTCTTTTGAACAATACTATATCATGTAAATCATGGTAAGACAAATCATGAAAACAAAGAGAATTGGTGTGACCTTCTAGCGCAATATATTAGACAAAAAGATTTTTCATGGCGAACACTTTCTGGGAAACTATTTAACAGCATCTATGTGGACCTGAACAAATATTATGTCTTAAGTAACCTTGTGCCAGCTATTAACATATTGGCTGACTTTCTTTCACAGATAATGTTTGGCAGAAATTTATTTGTTACATTTATTTATCATAAGTTTAGAATATACCAATATATTTCAACATGATAATATGTATGTAAATAAGTACTATGCCAGTAACAAAGATAATAGAGTTTCTGCCAACAATATAAGTGTATGAGGAACAGTACAGCTTCAATTTACTGACTAACGTGCGTTTCTGTGTTTTTTGTCTTGTTGATAGCGTTTGGCAGATTCCCGTCGACGATGACAACGTTTACCCAGGGCAGCTACACATGTATGCGATTCATCAGTCTGAGTAATCCAATAAAAAGCGCGCGATTAGCAAAGCTTCAAACTAATGAAAATTACAACAGAATTTCAGTTCGAGTTTGAAGCTTTGTGAAAAAACTATTATTACAATTAATATAAGCAAGAGATTTGCGTATAGAAGCAGCGTTCTGATGCCTTGAAGGATCTATGTGTATTCAACACAAATATTTCTAGTACTTAATGTAGTTTGGTATATGATGGACATACTTTTTTATTTTGCAAAAATTCTCACGAAACAATTTTAAAAATTTTACTATTATAAAACATATTCTGTGTACATTATTTCATTTTTGTTTTATCTCACAGCATTTGTATCTGTAATTGTATTTGAGTTTATTCGTGTATATATTATGAATATGCCTCAAAATTGTATTAATGCAAATTTTATTTTTATTTCTGGAAGTAACATTGCAACGAATTTTCCATGATAATAATTTTTGCATATAGAGTAAGTCCATCTAAAATTTCTACAAAATTGGCGAAGATAGGACAATTTTATAAGCTATTGAGAGCTTTTCCTGAGAATTATACTGGTCAAACACAATCGATAAAAGCTGTGTCTTCTTTTTATTTCTTGAAACTTTTTAACGGTATTTATTATTTACAAAAGCCGATAGTGTTCATTATATATTATGCTTTTATTATGTTCATCAGAAGCATCTTTGATGAATTGTGAATGACTAGTAGTACATCCTCCTTTTGCCAACTTGCCTGTACTAATTTCTTTTAGTTCCAGAAACTGTGTTCTTTTCAGGAGTAATAGGAGTTTTATTTCAGGCGCATTTTGGCAAACTGGATTACCATTCCACCCTATCCCATCCCATTTTCCTTTCCATTATCTCAGGAATTTGTTATTGCGCGAACTTTGGTGCAACATTCTTTAAGTGTTCATCCTTTTGTATGTTATATTTTATTTTAATCATAATTGGTTCAACATTAATACCGATGTGCAATTTTAAAAATGCAATTAAAAAATCAATCTCCTCGTAACGAGATCTGTTTGCCATAGTATTTTATGAGTTTCTTTTTTTTTTTTTAAATTGTTCAGTAGACACGTGAGTAATCAACAAAATGTGATCAAATTATGTATGTTTTTATTCATTAACGAAATGGTGCACCGTAGTTTCTGTATTTTCGATTAATGGACTCTTCCATCTCTCAAAACGATTCTTTTCATTTTCTAAATTGATGCAAAGATTGACTGTAACGTGAACGAGATAAGGAAGTCTGTCAAAATGCCATTAATCGAAGTCTACTTATGCATGTTATAAATTTTAAGCAAAATTAGTGTCAAAGCAGTGGAGGCCATTTCATAAATTTTACAAATTGCAAAATCGCGCGCATGTAGTGTTTTGTATTTCATTCTTATATTAAGACTGTGTACTGTGTCTTGGGATAGGGTTCTCAAATGGTTGGAAAGAAACTTTTATGAGCGGAGAACAAGAACCATGGGTATTCCGTGGGGGACTTACGGCTGATCTACAGGTATATTTATTTATTATATTTTTTAAACTAAAAAGAGAGGAAGAAAAGAAAATTAATATTATTTTTTTTTTTTATAGAGATTAATTCCAGTGGATAGTGGTAATGACTTATTCGTTTACAAAGCACCAGAAGTGCCCAGTAGTAAGATTTATACAATTAGGCCTTATTTAACAAGTGATGAAGATGCAGTTTATGATGTGTGCAATAAAATATGTGGCTGTGTAGGATCATCTGCAGTTGCAGATCGGTAAAAGAATATTTTCTTTACCAAAATTGCAAAATCATAATAGTTATAATTAGTAATTGCAAACGCTTAATTCTTAATAACAGGTTGGTTGGGGGTTTCCTCACTTTAAGTCCAGAATTATGTATGGTTGTGGAAGACGAAAGTGGGATAGTAGGTTACGCACTGGCTGCCTTAAATGTAAAGTCTTATTATCAGAAATTAGCTATTTCTTGGATTCCTGAGTTACGAATGAAATACCCATTGGAAAACAATATTAATGAATTGCCACAAAATGTTCAGGTATTTATTTATAATTTATAACAATCATCTTATCACTTATACTTGAAATAAAAAATGCCTGGAATTTATTTATAGGATGCCATACGATATTTCCATTCGTTTGTTGTGGATGTACCTGAACAATTGTGCAGACAACATCCGTCAAAGTTGATGTGTGCTGTGTTGCCAAGTGTTACAGACCAATCTGTCCCTAAAAGATTAATTACGTGTATTCTTGCTGCTTTAAGAGCTAACGGTGAATAGATTTTTGCATATTCTGTTAATTATTATTTATGAAACGATTCGTCTCATAAGAAAAATTTTTCTGTAGGTTCGTTTGGTGTACATACTACGATGTCAAGTACAGACAAACAATCACACGAATTTTATAGTAAACTAGGCTTTGTCGACCTAAATCCAGCTCACGAGGAACACCCTGGAATCAAGACTATGTGTAGAAGTTTCTAACAAAGAGTGAGTACACCAGTGATATTTGTGAATAAAGTGTACTTACTCGGACTACCTGCGAAAAAGGATTCTACGGTTTAGAAATGAAATTTCAAACCCGACGTAACCTATTTATCATGTGCTTTTGTGCAGCAGGTAGAAAATCGATTCGTCATAAATACCTTCTTTGGAATAGAGAAATTTTGACCATTTTTTTTTTTTTTCAAAATTATATCATTTTTAATGTTTCGTATTTCCTTTCCAAAAACTGTTCTATATGATGTCCATCTTCCGAAATTATAAACGGAAAGAAGAAAAGAAAGAAGAAAATGATCACCTAACTGTGTTTAACAATATATTCGATATATGATGTACATACGTATATGTAACAATAAGTTGCAGCAATGTTGAATGTGGAGAATTCGAAAGAAAACATAAAACGTGCAATAGTAATATTTAAACAGAGCAACAGTGGAACGCGATACAGGAGAAAAAAAGATTATCTGTTAATTTTCTGAATATTTGTGTTTGTGAATACAACTCTGTGGGATTTTAGTATAACCGGTATGCTTGTATGTTAGTAGGAAATTTTCTTAAGGCTCAAAGGATGTATATATCGTGTTGAATGATGTACGGTGAGAAAAAGATAATGCATAAGTATGTGTGTTCAATCGATAAATTAATCGAAGCTTTTTATCCCCGTCGAAAGATATTTTCTTATAGTCGCACGAACGGCGAAGATCATGAAACACAAAGAACAAAACAAACTTCGTTCGTTCAGCTCGTTTTTGCTGAATCGCTATGAAAAATTAAAAGAATCAATCACACAAGGTCTAGTTTTAACGTCAGCTTCGCGTTTCTAAGAAAATCATCTAATCTATAGATATACTGTACTGCCCGATAACAAAATGTTCACAGTGTGTACATAATTGATATTTAACATGCCTATTGCAAGGCCTTTTTACGTTTAACGTATCGTCCTAATTAATGCTATTCTTAATTATGCAAAAGTGAAATATTATTAACGATTCCTAATTGGCTCTACAGTCGCATTACGACGTAGTACGCGTGTGTATATTGCCACAGAATGTGATATACATATATAGAATTGTTTAGAAAATACTGATTACTTTATTAACACCCAGCAGTTAGCTGATTTGATTTTAATGTGTCAAGACGTTAAATAACATGTATGTTCTATTTTATACGATCGTTCATTTTTATAAGTTCCCGTATTATAACGAATAACCGAATCATATAATTACGCGATAATTATTTACGTCCAGGAAAAAGCAGATAAAGTGTATGTAACGCTAACAATTAAACCTTTGCTGTCGAATGTCGCCACAAAGGCATGTCGAAAAAGTCTAGCGAAAAGTACAGTTGAAAGTCGGCTTCAGAAACAGAAGAAAATTGAGAGCTCCTGTATGCCATGTAAGGCCAACTTTCTCCTTCCGTCACTTGTTTAACAGTGAATGCACGTATTACGCCGGTCAGTCCCATGAAGCAATATTCGTAATTACTTTATGGGCCCAAAGGTACTGCCCAAGGACTCCCCAAATTATTTTTATCTTTATTTGCCCTGGTCGTAGACTCAAGGCTAGCGAGACACGTTTACCTACAAACCGTTATATTATTGCTAGTTAGGTACTAACAAGATAGTTGTTTGTATCACGTTATATACGTCAGTGTATCAAATGTACAGAGCCAAGATAGAAAGTAATGAATAAAATAGACACACACACACACACACACATACACACGGACAAATACACACGTAACGAGAGGAAAATTCAAATAAATATGAAAATTTTAGATATTTGCCTTATACATAATTACTATTGATCGTAGTGCTATCACAAAACTGTTATACCACGAACTAAGATGTAATTTTTCGACTCTAAGCGAAATAAGGATCGGTACTAGAACTTGAGATGCGGTGCCATGTGTAAAAAAAAAAAGGGAGGGGGAAGAGTTCGATCGTTGTGAAAATCGTTCACGTAATCTATAAAATCTATTTTAATTCGGATCATCACTTTGTAGAATTTTTATATATACTCGTCACGTGTTTTCGCGACGATCGAATAGATAGAAGCTAATATTACAAAGAAGTTTCGTTGGCGGGAAAGCTGGAAAGCAAAAATTTTCGTCATATTTTATCATACTTTTTCCCTTTTTTTATCCTCTGCATAGAACTGTATTGATATTGATTGCGCCTGTATTACTTTTATCATACTAAAGTACATTAATCCACACGTTTACTCTATTTAATATGAATTTATTCTCTATTCAATGCGAATAATTTTTCACAGTATAACTTTTTTATAGCGAATAATATTTTTAATACGTGTTTTCTCTTTTCGATGCTTTTTAAAACGATGAAAAGAAGAAAACCATGTGCGTACAATAATATTTCCAGTTGTCTCGTCGTGTTAAGTAACGTATTTGTTAAGTAACGTACATGTAATTAACACTATTAAAACGATATGTGATTATTACTGATTTATTTAAATAAACATGTCAAGACTGATATTTCTGATGTAATCAAAATTGACATGAGTAAAATCATCGGGATAAAAGTGATCGGTAATTTTACCAGAATCGTTGCAGTTTGTTTAATTTTTCAATATTGCAACATCATTGTATTTTCTCAAATTCTGAATTTCACTTTGGAATTGTAATATCTGAAATTTCAAAAAAAAAAAAAAGATGTATGAGAATCAATACCATTTATACAACAAATGTAATTTACACAAATTTTCAACGATTACACAAATTTTCAGTATAGAAAAATAGTACCTTTTCTATTTCATTTTTAAACAAGTTTTGTTTCGTTCTAGGAGTTTTTTCGTCCGTAGTATTTATCTCAAGTTTATTTAAGGATTCTAGTAGTTCGTTGATTTTCTTGTTAATGTCTCTGCAAATTATTATCGTTTAGTTTCACGTATTTCTTATTTCTTTGTAATTTTTAATTTATAGAATAAAATATAATTTGTTACTCACGTCGGTGATAAAAATTTTTCTTTGTTTTTCTTTTTGAGTCCCAAATTTTTCTGTATGTTTAAGTAACACATATATAACAGAAGTTACTACAAAACTTTGTAAGAAAACAGTTAAACAAAAGAAATCTCACCAATTTGGAATTTTGTTTAAATATGGAAGCATAGTCTTCAATATCGAAACCAAATGGAATGTCATCTATTATTAAATGAATATTTTATTTAACGACAACATAATGTGATAAAATTCTTTTCATAATACCTTCGTTTCTTTTCATTGCCTTTGCCATAGCTTTGCTGTAACTTCTTTTATCTCGTCTCCATTCCTTTAAAACATTTTCATCCCTATGTAATAAAAGAAGGAGGTAAATTTGATGGGACATATTTTATTGAAAAACATGTACATATTTGGAAAAAATTTGGAAAGATGATCTTACTTTACTTTTTGAAGTATTGCAGTTTGTCTAGCAAATAATTCTCTTAACTTGGAAAACCATAGTAAACGATGTTCTACTATAATGTTTGGACCTTTGTTTTCACATCTAAATCGAAAAATCAATCAGTTTATATTGATAACGATGTGTACGTAATAATTTAGCTATTCGTTTCTATGATATGCAGTTAATTCAACTATTTTTTTATTCCTACATAATTTTCCAAGCATAATAACATCCAATCTGGATCGTCTAATCTCACAGGATTTAATTTAAATTTCTTTCCGTCGTTAGTAATAATATCAAAAATATATTCAGTATTTTCTTTCTTATTTTCATGCTTCTTACTTTTTTCTATTAGTGTATTATTTTTGGATATGTTATTTCTTGTTCGTATAGAAACATCAGTTGTAATTCTGTTAATAATTCTACACTCTTTTTCCATTGATTTATAATAAGTTATCAAAGTTTTCACGTTTTGTCTGACATAAAGAGACCGCGGAGATGGGCCCATTAAACGTAAAATTTTATTCTTCGTTTCATCGGTGTCTACTTTGCAGTTGACAGTATTTATATTTTCAAATGTACGTCTGTATTCTAATTTTCTATAAATTTTATAATTGCTTATTTTTTGCAAATAGAAATCATAAAACGACTTGGATGCTCTTTCTAACCAATGATTATTCAAAAATTCTGACTTTTCATCGAAATACCTGTTACTGGGTTTATACAATTTACGTTTCTCTCTTGTAGATACATTTTTGCTGGGAACAGCGTCTTTTAACGGCACAAGTTTCTTCTTTCGTGGGGATTGGTAACACAGAATCGTCGACAATTTTGGCTCGATTTTACCTGAAATGAAATAAAAATCGATTCTTTATCAAACTTTAAATATATTTTTGACAAAAATACAACCTACTTTCTTTGGGTTCGACCCGTTCTTCGGGATGCGCGTTATTCCACTCGATTCGTAAGTATGTCAAAATGGCCGCGCAACCGGAAGCCACGATATCTTTCGGTGGCATAACAAGGGGATTCTGTGTCACTTGAAGTGTTTTCAGATTTGGCAGTGTGCCTGCAATAAGATTAAATGTTTCTGGCCAAGTGTCAGATACGATCTCACGCAATAAGTTTGTTTGATAAGGAGAAACACATCGTCAATATAGGAAAAAAGTATATATTGTACAATGATTGATATCGCGGGCAGATTCATGCAACTAAAACTGCACAAGCTCATCAACTAACAACTCGGGGCTTCAGTTATGCAACGTTTTGAGGAAACTCAAAAACTCTCTTTCTCTGATTCTCTCGCTATCTAGCCCTGCCACTTAATTAAACTAAAAGTTAAATCTACGACTAAATACCTAATATAGCTTAAAATATGATAATCCAAAGAATTACGTTCAACTTGATACTTTTTCGAAAGTACATATTTAAATAAATCGCTTGCGTCTTGTAATTTTACAAGAAGATACTTTTTCAACGAATGCTTACAAAGTTCTAACGGTAAATTCTCCATTTTATTCTGTTGAAGTAGAATCGTTTGCAAGCACATGTGCCGCTTAATGCTAGCTGGCAAAGAAGATAGTTGATTATTTCTGACGTCTAACCATTCCAAGTATTTTAAAACACTGAAAACTTCCCCTGGGATCTCGATCAACTTGTTATTCGACAAATATAACATCTGGGGACGAGAACAAATGATTTCAAAATGCAAAGTCTTGCTTCCGTCTCTGTGCAATATCTCAGTGCAATTACTTGAAAAATTAAGGTACCCTTAATTGCGAGAAATTACTCAATATTTCACCGGGGAATTGCTTCAAGTCCATGCTAGAAAAGTCTAGAAAAACTTCGTTGCAAACAGGTTCCTTTTTTGATGCTAATGGTGGTAAGCTTGTACTACTCTTCGAAGATTTTCGCGATTCTTTGGTTGTCGTTGATAAAGCATCGGAAGTATTGTCTGGAAAAGTGTCCTCGACAAATGATAGATCTATATCACTTTTGGCGTTATTCGTTGCTTCGTTTATTTCTGTAATAACAAATGCAGCGTGTAATTTTTAATCTAACGTTATTAATACACGTTGATACCTCGTTCCTCGATATACGGTTTAATACAATCTGAAGGCAAATCGCCTCCAGATTGCTCAGGTAATTGCTCGTGTGATTGCTCGGTTAACACATTTTCGAAAATATTGCACATAATATTCGGCCCGAAATCGATATCCTTCACGTCGAAAGTTTCACCGCTATCGTACGCATCGTCCATGCTATCTAAAACTCGCGATGGTCGTGGGTACGATTCGCTCGCGATACTTAATTTCCGATTTTCGTCTTCGTCTTTCTGCGAAGAACGATCACGGATACATAATCTTTCGCTACGCCAATAACGTGAAATTATATGGACAATTAGAAATTAGAAATTAGAAATCATAGCCTGGCTACCTGAACTTCCTCGTCAGACGCATTTCCCTCGTTGGTTAAGGAAGCTTGCTCGGCAGCCTGTTTCTCTTCTTCGTTCTTTGCATTTTCGATGCTACGATGGATCGACAAGCATCTTTTGCCACGCGATTCTGCCCCAAGCCCGTAATACTGCGACAGTAAATCTTTAGCCAAATCGGACATGATACGCTGAATAAGTATTTTTTTTTTTTTTTTCGCTACTTTAGCGAAATGGAGATCGTTTCTTAAGAATCAAGGATGATGGTTCGACAAATGATGATCAGCTGGATCGATTGTAATTCTTGTTTATTCATTACCTAGGTGACGAGACGGCATTATTTTCAATGTATGCACAACATGTTCTAAATTCGAAAATTGTGAAACTATTCTGCTTTTAGTGTAACACTAAAAAGTTTACAAAGTGCAAGGAGATGCATCAATGAACGTAACAAATGATCGATACATTTCGTTTATATTTATATTTTATATTTTATATTTAAATTAATATATTATTACATTATTATATTTAAATTAATATATTAATATATTATATATATTATAATTATATTTTATAATTTATATTTATATTTTATATTTAAATTAATAATTTTGTTTTCATTTCGAGCTCTTATTATGTTAACTTTACGTAATTGAAGTTGAGTATAGCTCGTCATAGCAAATTATAGGGGGTGCAGAAAACGCCCGAAAAAGATGTTGGTACTTGATGGAGGTTAGGTTTAGGTTCAGCCCACAGAGTGCGCTGGTGTAGCGCAGTGTTGCAGGGCCATGCGGCAGTGTGCATTTCGCGCTGGTCATTCGTTGGTGGTCTGTGCTCCGGTGCGCTTCGTTTAACCGAGTGTTGTGTCTTGCCGTTTGTTCAGTGTTCTATATAAGTGCCCTTGTAACATGTCGGACTCAGAGGCGAGTAATTTGTCTGACAATGAAAGTGATCGAGGAGTCGGTGGAAGTGAAAGTGACCAAGAAGAGAATCGTTCGGTGAAATCTACAGCTGGCAGTGATGGTGGCAATATTGGCGAAAGATCGCGCAGCGTTTCTCGAAGTAGAAGCCCGTCCAGGTCAAGATCCAGAAGTCCGTCTAGGTGGCGGTCACGATCTCGCTCAGCGTCTGGGTAAGATTAATACTTTCTAATTCTATGTATATTCTGTAAGCAAACTTTGTTTTCGGACACATTGATTTTGTGACCTATTTTTATGTCACATGTTAGTTCTCGACGTGTGGATTGCAAAAGTAGCAGAGTTTTTAAGTGTTTCGAAGTTGCCTGTCAGTATTTTGAAAGCGTTTGTGTAAAATCTTTGCATAGCATACAATTCACTTAGCCGCCATATTGGCATTTTGCACAGTCGATGCAATAAATTCAGTCACAACGCACATATTAATTGTTTTAGTATATCAAGAGTACAAGATAGAAATGTTTCATTTATTTGGTCAAATGATGATACAATATTTTTTGAAAAATATACGAAAAATGATGTAAAAACATACTGTTTTTGTATTGCCGCTATTAGCGACGCCATGAAGTTGATATTATTGATAGTTAGGTCACTACAATACCGACTGCTTTTACATATTCAAACAAATTAATATTTTTGTAGGTTATGCTTTATAATCTACAAAATATAAATTATATACACAATTTTAATATATATTATATCAAAGTTATATTCATATTTATATTATGTATGTTAAATACAAATTTCGAAATATTCTTCATAACATAATTTTTTTTATGAATTCTTTATAACATGAGATATTCTTCGTAACATGATTTTTTTTTTAAATAAAATTATTTAAGGATTTTTTTTATTAAAAAAATGTATTGAATCTAATAATGTATTTCAAAATATTCTTTGTAACATGACATATTTTTTTTATTAAAAGTGGAATTAGTTAAGAATTTAAAAAAAATATTGAATCTTTAGTTCAGAAGATGGTAGAGGAGATGAGGCAGAGGAAGCTAGATCTGGTGATGAAGAGATGGTGGAACCAGAGGAAGAACCAGAAGGTAAATGATCAAAAAACATGAGTGTAAATAATAAAAAAGTATAAATATATTTCATTATCATTACATCTGGTATTTATTCTTCTTCAGGAGAAGATTTGGAAGGAAGTAGCGAGTATGATGAGGAAGAGGAAGAGGAGGATGATGATAGACCTCGTAAGAAAAAGAAAAAAGACAAATACCGTGACTTCATCATAGATGAAGCAGAGGTAGATGATGAAGTTGAAGACGATGATGAGTGGGAAGAAGGTGCCCAAGAAATTGGTATTGTTGGAAATGAAGTAGACGAATTGGGTCCTACTGCTAGAGAAATTGAAGGCAGACGCAGAGGAACTAATCTTTGGGAGTAAGTAGTTCAAATATTGTCAGATACTTTAATATTGTGTGTCCTTAAACTAACTTCTGCAAACTTTCTCAGTTCCCAAAAAGAGGATGAGATAGAAGAATATCTCAGGAAGAAGTATGCAGACGAATCTATTGCCACTCGACATTTTGGAGATGGTGGCGAAGAAATGAGTGATGAAATTACGCAACAAACTTTGTTGCCAGGTGTGAAAGATCCAAACTTGTGGATGGTAAAATGCCGTATTGGAGAGGAAAAATCCACAGTACTCTTATTAATGCGAAAATTCATAACGTACCAGTTTTCAAGTATGTAATCATAATTATTTCAAACTTCAATTTCAAATTAATTTCCGTTCGAAAATAATTGCAATTTAAAAATTTATTTTAGACGAACCTCTTCAAATAAAATCGGTTGTTGCACCCGAAGGGGTGAAAGGTTATATCTACATAGAAGCATACAAACAACCACACGTAAAAGCAGCTATCGAAAATGTAGGAAATTTAAGAATGGGTATTTGGAAACAACAGATGGTACCAATTAAAGAGATGACTGACGTGTTACGTGTAGTTAAAGAACAGACAGGCTTGAAAGCGAAACAATGGGTTAGACTAAAAAGAGGAATTTATAAGGATGACATAGCTCAGGTTGACTATGTTGACTTGGCACAGAATCAAGTTCATTTAAAATTATTACCTAGAATCGATTATACTAGACCGCGTGGAGCTTTAAGAACAGCACAAAGCGAATCTGAAGCCTTAAAACGCAAAAAGAAAAGAAGACCAGCGGCTAAGCCGTTTGACCCCGAAGCAATTCGTGCTATCGGAGGAGAAGTCACTAGCGATGGTGACTTCTTAATTTTCGAAGGAAATAGATATAGTCGAAAAGGGTAAGCTTTAATGTGGATTGTTTAATTTGTTATTCGAACCATTGCATCGTAATTAATCATAAATATTGTTTCAGATTTTTGTATAAAAATTTTACGACAAGTGCGATTATCGCAGAAGGTGTAAAGCCAACTCTGTCCGAACTGGAAAGGTTCGAAGAAGCTCCCGAGGGTGTTGAATTAGATATAAGCGGGGCTCCAGGAACAGGTGCGGGCAATAAAGAAGACACGGCGATAACTCATTCATTTAGCACAGGAGACAATGTCGAAGTGTGCGAAGGTGAATTAATCAACTTGCAAGGAAAAATTGTCTCAATAGATGGAAACATGATTATGGTTATGCCGAAACATGAAGAACTTAAAGAAGCTCTAGAATTTCAAGCGTCAGAGTTACGGAAATATTTTACCATGGGCGATCACGTTAAAGTAAGTAAAGTAAAAAAAAGAAAAAAGTAATCAATATAAAAAAAAATCACTTGCAATATATTGGAGAATTAATCGGAAAATTAATTACAGGTTGTAGCAGGAAGATATGAGGGTGATACGGGTTTAATAGTTCGAGTAGAACAGAACAGAGTAGTTTTATTCTCTGATCTTTCAATGCATGAATTGGAAGTACTTCCAAGAGATTTGCAACTTTGCTCGGACATGGCAACAGGTGTAGACAGTTTAGGACAATTCCAATGGGGTGATTTAGTTCAGCTAGACGCACAAACCGTAGGCGTAATCGTTCGACTAGAGCGTGAAAATTTTCACGTGCTTTCCATGCATGGTAAAGTCATAGAGGCTAGGCCTCAAGGACTTACAAAAAGACGCGAAAACAGAAATGCAGTGGCGTTGGATTCACAACAAAATACTATACAGAAGAAAGACATTGTGAAAGTGGTTGATGGTCCACACGCTGGAAGAGGCGGAGAAATTAAACATTTGTACAGAAGCTTTGCGTTTTTACATTCACGAATGTTCGTCGATAATGGTGGAATTTTCGTTTGTAAAACGAGACATTTACAACTATCTGGCGGAAATAAGTCGAATATATCATCCATGTTACCTGTAACGGGATTCATGTCACCGAGAATCGCATCACCAATGCATCCTAGCGGGTTGGTAACACTCACTAATTGCAAACTAAATTACATTCTTTCTGTTTTAATTTTGTTATTGTTTATACTTCATTTTTTTTTTTTTTTTTTTACAGAGGTGGTTTCGGAAGAGGTGGAGGTGGAAGAGGTAGAGGTCGAGGTGGCGGAGCCAGACGTGACAGAGAATTGATAGGAACTACTATCAAAATAACGGGTGGACCATACAAAGGAAACGTTGGAATAGTGAAAGACGCCACAGAGACGACTGCTCGTGTAGAGTTACATTCTACCTGTCAGACTATCTCTGTGGACAGGTCTCATATTGCAAACGTTGCGGTACTCACGAAGGACGGTGGTTTTAGTAGTTACAACAGAACACCAGCCTATGGCGGTGGGCAAACGCCCATGTACGCCAGAGATGGATCAAAGACACCAATGCATGGTTCTCAGACACCAATGTACGAAAGTAAGTATTTGAAATATGTAAATATGCAAGTATATTGTTTAAATTCAATAAACTAATTTTATTTAATATTCTAAATTCGCAGATGGTTCTCGTACTCCTCATTATGGTTCGATGACTCCTTCTCACGATGGTTCACGCACACCTGGACAATCTGGCGCTTGGGATCCAGCTGTTACAAATACTCCTGCAAGGACAAATGACTTTGATGGCTATAGCATGGAAGAAGGTGGATCTCCAGGTTACGCACCAGGTTATCCACCTACTGGCGGACCGTTCACGCCACAAACGCCTGGTACGATGTACGGTTCGGAGCAGAGCTTTAGTTCTTATCAACCGAGCCCTAGTCCAGCAGGAAGTGCCACTGCAAGTCCTAGTCCTGCAGGATATGTCGCAACTCCTTCGCCAAGTGGTACTGGATACACTACTAGTCCTCACGGAGCCTTTGCCACACCTTCACCAATGGGTTACAGCCCCATGACTCCTGGTAAGTCTTTTTCTTTTTTTGTAAATTTCAATTTTAAGTTTTAAGTTTAGAATATTTTCTAAACTTGTTTTCTTTTTTAAAGGTGTTGCAGGTAGTCCGTATAATCCACAAACACCAGGCGCTGGTCTAGATACTAGCGTTGGTTCCGGAATCATTGGAGGAACTGAATGGCATACCACAGATATTGAGGTCCGAATTCGTGACTCTCATCAAGATCCGGCGTTGGCGGGTCAGCAAGGTGTTATTCGTGGAATATCCGTAAGTGTTATACCGACTGATTAACAGCAAAAACTATTTTATCTTCTTTTATGATTTTGTTCCATGTTTTTTAATTTTGAACTTGTGATTATTTGTATGCGAACAGGGTGGCATGTGCGCAATCTTTTTACCTGTGGAAGATAGAGTAGTGAACTTGGTCTGCGAAGAACTAGAGCCAGTAGTTCCATCGCGAGGCGACCGGGTGAAAGTAATCATCGGAGAAGACAGAGAAGCAGTGGGCACATTGCTCTCTATAGACAATCAAGAAGGTGTAGTGAAATTGAGTAAGGACGAAGTGAAGATGTTGCATTTGCGATTTTTGTGTAAAATGAAAGCGCCAAACACATAATTCTCCATTCCAAGACAATCTTCCATTCAGTGGAAATTTATAAAGACAATATTTACAGTGAGAGCAAGACATCGTTTTTTAACATCTTGGAAAAAATTAAATCTTTAAATTTATTGTAAAGACTTAAAATTATTGTAAAGACTAGCTTTTCCTAACGTTTTAATTTTTCCCAAGATGTTAGAAAACGATGAGTATGGAGGAGTGAGTTGTATGGACGTACATAGATACTCTTGGAAAAAATTAAATCTTTAAATTTATTATTGTAAAGACTAGCTTTTCCTAACGTTTTAATTTTTCCCAAGATGTTAGAAAACGATGAGTATGTAGGGGTGAGTTGTATGGACGTACATAGATACTCTTGGAAAAAATTAAATCTTTAAATTGAAAAGATTTAGATTAGATTAGATAAGATTTCTGATAAGAATCCTAGAGACAGTTAACATTGATAATTTTATGTTATACGTTTTCTTATTATGTTGGAAAGTAGCACTCGAATCATGTACAATAAATAATTATTATTGTAAAGACTAGTTTTTCCTAACGTTTTAATTTTTCCCAAGATGTTAGAAAACGATGAGTATGGAGGGGTGAGTTGTATGGATATACATAGATACTCTTGGAAAAAATTGAATCTTTAAATTGAAAGGATTTCTGATAAGAATCCTACAAACAGTTAACATTGATAATTTTATGTTATACGTTTTCTTATTATGTTGGAAAGTAGCACTCGAATCATGTACAATAAATAATTATTATTGTAAAGACTAGTTTTTTCTAACGTTTTAATTTTTCCCAAGATGTTAGAAAATGATGAGTGTGGAGGGATGAATTGTATGGATATACATAGATACTCAATTTTATGTAAAATACATCACCAATTGTTATACAATGTAAAATTTAATATTAATGTAAGCACAAATCTAGATATTAAAATAAATGGAATAATTTAATTTTGATCGAAGTAAATTATTCATTATACCTATCAGAAGTTTTATACACTTAAAATTATTCACTAATCAACAGTTGTTAATCTGAAATTAGCCGCGTAACAAATGAGAGAAAGCTGCGACGAAATGATTAGGGAAAACTCAAAAGATCAATATAAATTTTCCAAGGGAAATTTCTTCAAAGGAAAATCGTACTAATCGGGATATACCGATTGGAGTATGAGATCATGTTTCCTATGGTTATTTCCGGTGTTTGTTGCAACTACTCTCGTTAAGATAGAAAGGTACATAATCATAAACATCATCGTACTTATTTTATCTGAGGTTTAATAGAACGATTAAAATGATATTACTATTAATCAACAATCTGAAACTAAAATTAATATCAATTTTTTTTTAAACGTATGCCATCCATTTGCTTATTGTTGTGAATGTTAGGGTGATGGGTGTCAATAATTTCAAACATGAACAAAACATTGGCACGGTATTATTTGAGAAAAGCGACGCTACTAAACATTGCTGGACTACGGAGGAATTCATTATTTTGAATAGTCGACGAATGTTTCAAGATCTGTTACCCAAGGTAAACTCATCCTAACCTCACTTCACGTATGATCGATGAAAGAGAAAGCAGTTTTAAATGATACAACACGCTGATTTATTCGTGCTATTGACAAATGTATTTAAAAATCGTAAGACAAATGGTTATGATCCGCTTTAAAAAAAAAAGCTCAAAATCCTTCTACTGTCCCATTGATTCCTCTCACGAAATAACATCTATCCTCCTCCCTCCCGCATTCATGCTTGCACCGATTCCTCAGGTGAAAGTCCTAAATTATGAGAACGACCGATACATCGCACTGCTGATGGATTACTTTCACCTTTGTTTGGAGAGCGTGCGTAAGCTGTCGATAGGAAAGACGAAGCATCTGATGCTGAAAGCCCTGGCGGACACAATGGGCGGCTACCTGCAGGTTTACATTCTACCCCTCACCAGGCATTCCTACTACGCGGGCAACATAAAGTATCGAAACGCTCGAAAATTGTTCGAACTGTACGAACAATTGAAAGTCTTCTTACGAAGTAACGGCGCTGGCTGGTTGAATCCCTCCAAAGAGATAAAACGGGCGAAAATTTCACCGATCGTGATCACGTTGCCGAGAACCTCGATCGCGTGCGACGGCATTATTACTTACTCTGCATGTAAGAATATGACTATTGCCTTTCGCAAAGTATTCATAGGTATTTGAGGCTATTCGATGTTGATTGCTTCGATTCGAAAGTTCAGGGAAAATTGTTCTGTACGTGGGTGGAATGGGATATCATAGAAAACTGGACAAGTTGCTATGCAATTAAAGTGAAGAATGACCTCTTCGACAGATTCATTATTTATTTATTTATTTATTTATTTATTAGCTTCAATTGGCAACAAACGACAGATAAAACGTTTCACATTCAAGCAGAAGAAGAGACACGCTCCGAAGCACAAAATTAAAAGCACAAGTTCTAGTGAGTTCGTCAAAATTAAGACAAGGTCCAAATACCACTCGTTACTGAAACAATAATTCTTTTGAAATATATTTACTCAGGGCACAAAGACGAATCTGATCGAAACGAAGAATCGATCATCGTCCCTCTTCCTTTCCTGGACGACGACACACAGCCAAATAGGTATCGGCATATAACCACTTTTATTTCACACGCACAGCATAAACACGAGATTGAAGCGAAATTTTTCTTCAGTATCGCGTTACCTTTTAAGAAGAACACGTTGCAGTCTCTGTACAGTGAACGATCGATTTTTGCATTGGTTAAATATTACATAGCTAGCGTGAAGTGCATCGTTTCGAAGTCGAAGGCAGAAACCGAGCTGGAGACCTTTAATCAGGAGTTTTACAATTGGCTGCAGCAATCCGTACGTTGTGAGTCGCTGTGATCGAAAGTGGCAATTTTTAATTACATATTACAAGAAACTTCTCTCGAACAATTGTTATTTTCAACTTCCAACTTCCAATTTTCCTCAAAACTCCGAATTTTCTATTAATCGATACTGTGAAACTCGACTCAGTCGTTCCTCTAATAATAATGGAGGTTTCATCGTACCTTCGTTTCATTCCACACTGCTCGACACTCTGTCGACAATCATCGGGCGACGCTCATTGCCTTTCCAGGTGCAACGGCATCTCGATGATGAAAAATGGTATCCGGCGTTCGGCGGTGTGTTAAGGGTGATCGCCTCACTGGAAGAAGCTGGTACGTCGTTTCCTTATTCGCGATCTTCCAGCGCGTGTTCCCCGTAACAAACCGATCGTTTTTCCATCCCGCTAGGCGCTGGAACCGGCCCCGCGAAAGGAGGAAAAAGCGGAACCTATCAAGCGATGGCCAAAATAGGCGCTGAATCAACTGTCGAACCCGAGGAAGGTGTACTGCCTCTGTACAAAGGTGAGGAGAGAAAGCTCCAGTTGCCATCGACTTTTTTCTATCGGTCTTTGCTTTCTAATTCGTTACCTCGGTCCTTCGTTTAGAAGAGGAAACAGGAGTCACGCTGGGAACGACGGAATTAATATCGATTGCAGTGGTGAGCGCGTTGCTAGTCTGGTTACTGGTGGGCTTGAGCGTGGTCTGTTATAGATTCCTTATGAAACACACGGACGAGTCTGTCCCCTGTGAATCGCAGGATCCTCCGTACGTTTTGCAGAATAAACATTTTTTTTTTTTTTTTTGTATTGAAAGAAAAGATACGATTTGAGAAATTTTATCAAAATACGTATATTACAACGTTTAAGAGCCACGGACGAAAGTATATAACAAATTATACTTTTGATTGTTAAATGAAATTCAGAGTAGCTGTTCTGTACGACAACAAGGAATACTGTGAAGCAGATACATGCGTAGCGCAAACGCCTCACAAGAGGTTGCTGGAAAGAATGAAGGATTGCTGGAAGAACAAATTTGGCAAATGTCGCGGAAGTTGTCAGGATCGTATGGACGAGGAACGTTGTTTGGCCGCGATTAGTTATACCAGCAAAGATACGATCGACGTTAGCAATAGCAACAGAAGTTATCAGTGAGTGTTTAACCGATTGTCACTTTCCAAAAAGAAAAACAATTTCCTTCATGTAACTGTGTGTCGTGCCAAGTAAATTCTAAAGTTAATTTGATAAAGTTAAATGATCGAAAATAATTAAACTTCGAGCGATTATATCATCTATTTTGTTTTTCAGGAAAAGAAAAATGACCAAATCGGTTTCAGCGACTATGTCATCTCATCGAAAGGAACACGTGCCCATCAAAGTACGCAACTTATAAATCGTTAACTATATTGGATGAGATACGATGCTAAATTCAATTAAATTTTTGCAGAAAGTTTATTACAGTTCGGATGGCTCGTTAACCACGAATACCGAGAGTCCTCGCAAACCGAGACAATAAAAGATTACAAGTTCTCATTTACCTTTTAATATCGGTATATTTTTTTAGTATATGCGACAAATACACCCACCTACGAACAAAACTGTCCTCCCTCATTACTGCCATTTTTAACAATTTGTAAAATACAAAATTTCCAAAATCCAATTTGGTTAATCTCTCTATCAAGTTTAGCGACTTTTAATATTCTGTGTTATTTAAATAAAAATGAATGCCTGATTTCACATGGATTTCCTCGATATGGAGTCATCCTCAATCTGGAACGAAAAAAAGCAAAAACGGGAAGAGTGAGTCTAAAGCGAGAAATTTATCTATCGGTTTTTCTAATGTTTCCATAAAGAAGACAGACGAAAGGAATTCGGAGGCGATGCTGAAAAGAACTAGCCTCAGAGTCAGAACCACCCTGTCGTTAGAGGGACTGCAAGAGGCAAAAAGGGCCAGTTTTAATTTTGTTACAGCCGCGTTCGACGAAGATGGCTCGCAGTCGATTGCACTTCGTTATGCCGGCCGCGTACGTGCGGACTGCATTCAACGAATGCACGTTTTCAAAGCGTGCAGCTCGAGAGCCACGCGCTGCAACTTGTTGCAACCGAGTCGCGGAGTCGAATGCCCCGGCGTCTCCCGGTTTATCAAACGCGTTGCAGCGGCAGCGCCATCTGAGCTCGCGAGCCACGTCGTGTCGAATCACGGCGAGCAGGGCGGCCAGTGTCGCGCGATACGTTCGAGGGTGAAGATATTTCGCGTTACCCTCTCGATGTGTTGGCGATTCTCCGCTGTCACAGTCTTATCAGACCGGCAGATCTTTCGCATCGCGTCACGTAATTGAACTTGACGACACATTTTTCAACTCGTGCTCGACGATACTCGCTCGTTCGAACGATTCGAATCGGAACGAGTCGGACGAGTGTTCGAATTTTGTCGTTCATTCGCGAAGAACACGCGTGTCCAGGATTCTCTGTCTAAATTCACGCGTTCTGTTTCCAATCGATCACTTCGAGCAAAGATCGGTGCTTTTAACGCTTGCAACGTTGCGCGAGGCTCGAGTGTCGATAATTCGAGGGTGAAAAGCTCGTCGGCAAAATTTTCGGCGCCAAGTCGCGTTCCACCGTCCATAGAAACGAAGCGAATTGGACCGTTTCGCGCGTTCAAGCGAGTTATTGGTTAATTTCAAATAAATCGGATTTGTCGAAAGGTGTCGCTGGCGCGGTGAGGGGGCAGAGTGATCGAGTCAGTAGTTTGAAACTCTCGGACGGAAGTTTTTGCTCGCGTCTCATTGTCAGGTAAACTTTCTTCGAGCTAGTCAGTTCTTCTGACGATTTACGAACGATTCTAGTCGCGTTTCTAGTTCCAGCGTCCGTGAACGACGAAACGAGGCTTCAGATTCTCGCGTAGGCGTAGGCGAACGAACGAACGAACGAACTAACCCCGTTAACGCGGTTCACGGTCTCGCGGAACGCGACGGTTCCTTTTTTCTTTTTCTTCTTCTCGCTGGTTCACGTGAATTGGAACTCACACTGGGGTGAAAAGTGCGGGAATGTCGCGCAGTTGAGTGAAAGAACTCTTGAACTGTTAGTTGCACGGTTGGGACTAGTTTCGATCAGTGAACGATGCGCACCGCGGATAGATTCTCAACTGGCGTTTCGCGCGTCCGTAATTGACTACGGTGCTGTGTGGTGTGCTCTCTCCTCTTTAAGGACACGATGGGACGACGAAGCTGTGGAAAACTGCGCCTACTGTTCGTCGTGCTACTCCTCGCAGCCGTTTCGAAAGGTGAGCGACAATTTCTCTATAGTTCTCTATAATTTTGAATGAGTTCTGCTTGCCTCGTTGAGAAACTCCAGCGTGTTCGACGTGGCTTTCGAGAATGTAACAACTCGAAGACTCGTAGGGGAGAAATATGACAAAATATATTATTTATATTAATATATATATTTATTTATAATTTATTATATACGTTAATATATTAGAATATTCGGTACAAATGTCTGAATATTCATTCAACAATTAATGTAATTAGTATTATAATTATAAGTAAAATAATTCAGTATCAAATTTCAGTATCAAAAATTAGAAATAATAATCTAATTTAAAAAAAAAGGTATAGAAAATGGTAAATGTTAAATCCACAATCAAATGGAATTTTTTTCTAACTTCCGTCTTTTTTTCTTAAGGTTATACCGTGTCTTTTGTATTTTGTTGCAAAAAAATCAACGAAATTACGAGATAACATCACGTTCCTCTCCGCGATATTCAATTAATATAATTTCTTAACGCGAAATAGAGTCGAATACGAGTCGTTTATTCGGAAAGTGGCACGAGTCAACAATTTTCAGCCAGTGTGTTAGACACCATCAAGATTGTGCTGATAGAATTTTAGGCAAAGTAACGAATATCTTCCGAATCTCGACTTGTGCCGTTTGCAAAAGAAACGATTTCGCGAAACAAACGAAACGAAAATTGTCCTAAAATGTCGGAACGCTGACGCGCGATGTGAAAGAGTCGTTTTTTTAATTTATTTTTTCGGGGCTCGAATTTCATCGAGAGAGAATATGAAAAGCACGAGAATACGCAGCGATATATTTTTTCTTTATGTAAACGGAAAAAGTTTCAAAGGCAGGGCAGGGCAAGGCCACGGTGATTGTGCACACTTTTCACAAAGTGATCGTGGAACGTTTGCAGTGTTTGCATTGGTACGACGATACGTGAAAAGCGGCGAGGAACGCAATAAGAAAGGGAATCCAAACACATATTTATCCAAGCTGTATTTGTATCGAGGGCATCACAATATGTTGCCTGTGAATTCCATTGTTTTTTTCTTTCTTTTTTCTTTTTTCTTTTTGCTCCCATTCTGAATGCCAACGCGTCGTTATTATTTCCCCAGCCGCTAATGAACGAGACCAGGAATTCTCTCTTTTTTTCTTTTCTTTTCTTTTTTTTATACTTATACATTGCGTTCGATATCTGCTTTATTGACTTGCTGAGATAAAGCTTTCCTTATTTCGTGGAGAGATATTTTCGTCTCACTTCTCCTGTTTAATTAACGACTATTAAACAGCCAGACTAACGAAATATTATCCAGCTGATATTATTATTACGTGTATCAGCAACTTTACGGGAATCTTAAAAGCAAGGTAATATTTAGTCAATAGTTGTCGCTCTGTCACGTACAACAAGTACGAGAAAATGTTCTTTCCTCGGAGTCATTCGTCGCGTGCCCTTTTATAGAAAAAGAAACCTAGCATTAACTCAGCGGCCGATAAATAGAAATTACAGAAACAGCCGGATTTGCTCTGGCATATCAATTTAATCGAGCGTGTAATCGGTGGAAGTTTCGAAATCTCCATTGCAGACACTTTGGCCAAGCGCACTCTTTTTTTTTTTGGCACTTGCAAACAGAGAGCGAAACGGCGCGCACTTTTCGGCCAAATCGAATCTACAAACCATGCGAATATCTAACGACTGTGAAAGAAGGGGGATAGAAGAGGAGCACAGGCGGTGAAGGAAAAAAAGAGAGCGGGATATTTACGTCTCCTCGAAAATAAATACCAATACGTGCCTTGAAACGCGAGTTCTCGCGTTTTCCGGCCGCCTGGTTGTTTTTCAGTCCCCGTTGGAAAAAAACTAAAAAGGTGGAGAAGGAGGCGAAGGGGAAGGGAGACGGAAAAGAAGCAAAGCCCGCGCCGAAATTCGAATGGAAAATACGTCGAACGAGCAGGGTTCATTCCACTTTGGCCGTCGTTTCGAATACCATTCCGAACCCGGATCTCATTCTGGACATGCGTGATCCGGATTAGAAACGTCCGGTTCCTCTTGTTTTTCGATTACCCGGCTCGTTTTGCCGCGCGCGGAAAGTTCGAAATCGAAGATGAGCCGGCGAAATATCATGCAAATTCCCTTCCCCCGCTTTTCACGTTTCGATAATCTCTTTTTCTTTCGTTCTCTCCGGCGAGTAATTTTATTAACCGATGTTCGAGGTAGGAAAACTTTGCTTCGTTTTCTCCCTTTTTCTTTTTTTTTTAATTTCTTTCGCTATTCTTCCTCGCGATGTTTGCGCGGCTGAATATTTAGACGAATAAAGTTAAAAAAGCAAGGATATTTTATATATATATATATATATATATATATATAAATGGAATTCGAGCGAAAAAAAGAGTGATGGAAAAGCTATCCTGCTTTTATTCTAGTGTCCGGTATTTTTCTGATATTTGCAACGGTGAATATTCGACGGCAAATAGCGAAAAAGGAACAATATTGTATTTGGAATATGGAATCTCGGGAAAACTTTGGAAATTTGATTCCTTTCGCCTTTGCCCTTTTTAACATATTTCCGATACCTGAGCAGAGTGAAATTGGAAGGAAATTTTGGAACTTTGTTCTTTTTTTTTTTTTTCTTTAAATCCTTTCGATACTCGTCCAACAAATGTGTATATTTTTGAACGCTGCGTTATTATTCGAATTTCCAAATATTTATTGCCTCGCACGGGCGCATTGCCACTGCGTGTGCCATATGCGTGCATCCTCCAGTTCCTCTTCGAACCTTATATTTAACTTACGAATTCAAACAACTTCTTTATGCTAATGCACGACGTGAGAGTGTCGATGTCTCGCGCATCGCGTATCGCGCACGAGTAAACGAAGAATCGGCCAGGATTTACATATATATCAATGGTGTCTGTCCTTTCACGGCGACGCGTGTAACGGAAAATATCAAGAGGGTGGCCACTTTAGACTTACATTCCGCTTTATAAACATTCAACAAGTGGCAACGACTCGAGTCCATCGACTCGTGCAAAACTTTTCAGTTCTCGTCAGAGTGTTCCTTTTAAAAATCGATCGAACCGTATAGTATCCGGTCCCGGGCAGGACGCGAACTTCGGCTGTTTAGCTCGCCGCGATTAAACCGGGATTCTTTCCAAGTATCGGTCCGCACCGTCGCGGCATCGATCGCGAGTTCAGTCGTGCCGACGGCGAACATGCCGATGAATTTTTCCCCCTTCAGCCAACTTTACATGTTAATCCGCGATCTCTGGTTCTCTCTCTCGGCGCGGGAAGCGGGGCGACGCGTTCGAGCGAGATTTAATTCGCCGGAATAAGCTGCTCCTTGCTTTTTGCGTTTTTCTTTCGATGAAAGTTCGAGGATGAAGTTTATCGGCGATGGAATCAAGTAAGAGAGAGAGGGAGGGATTCCTTTTGGAATTTCGAGAGAACCAGAAGCTCTCGAAGAATCGAGGGGGGGGGGAAGAAAATCTCGATATCATCGTCGATTTACTAACAGGCGAATCTCGTCGCTCTAATTCGCTCGATCCTGTTACGATACTCTGAATTCGTCGCACGATGGCATACACGCTGTATACTACGAAAATTTTCCAAATATATACCCGGTTGTCTCGCGCTCGCCGACAATGATAAAACTCGTTGCTTCTTCAAACGAGCTTAAACACGAGCGAAGGGAACACATTCCCAACGAGCCACGGGGAAATAGTCGCCGTAAAGCAGCAATAAAATGTGAATTTTCTGCTCGTTGAAAACGTTCGAACGCTCGAAACGCCCGGGCTTTGCCCGGTTTAAACGGATGGACGGGGACCGGCTTCATAAAAATTTGAATGCAATTCACTCTCTCGCGGTGGGTATCTCTCGGTGTATGTGTCGCGCAATTTTCCCAGCTTTTTTCATGAAAATTTCTCCCTACCCCCTCCACCCCTGTACCGCGTACACACCGCGGTAGAAAGGGAGAACGTACAAGAGTGGAAAAGAGAGAGAAAGAGACGGATCGATCCGAGCGTTTATATTTATTACCCGTTTGTCGTTTCGCTATTCTAATTTCGACTGGAACCCAACACCGAACTGCCTGTAATTACGGGACATTTAAAAGCTTCGGCGACGTGTACTTTAGTTTGTAAACAATTTCGAACGCGTCCAGGCTGCCCGGTAAGCCGAATTAATGGGCTCACTTTTAATTACCACTCCGTGCGACCGACCGCCGTTCGCCACTCCCTTCCTCCCCCCCTTTTTTTTCGTCGTTTAATTTAATTGTTCGTAACGATTACTCCTCGCGCTTTGTTCCCTTTTCTTTTCTTTTCTTTTCTTTTCTTTTCTTTTCTTTTCTTTTTTTTTCTTTTCTTTTCTTTTCTTTTCTTTTCTTTTCTTTTCTTTTCTCTTCTTCTTCTTCTTCTTCTTCTTCTTCTTCTTCTCCTCCTCACTACTCCGACTTCAGTTCGTGCAAGTTCGTACATCTTCTCGTCTTTTCTTTCCCTTTCCCTTCACTCTCACCGGCTGCACGAAAGTTTTCGCGAGATTGAACGAGATTTTTTTTTCTCACAGCTGGCTGCAAGCAAGCGCGGCCTCGGTTACGGAAACGGCACGCGCTTTTTCGCTGGCAGCCGCTGGTTTATCGGATGAATTGAAAAAGATCGACGCGTTACGTTTCCGGGGGCTTTTAATGCCCCTCGCTGTTTCGGGAAGCTGGAATTTCGTGAAAGGCGAAAAGCGAGGGGGGGGGGGGATTTTCGTTTGGAATTTGGCGCTAAGAGATTAGCGAATTTCTATTTTCGATATTTTTTTTTCGTGCACGAGTTCGTACGCGACTATCCTTTCTGAAGAGACTTGTATCTGGGCTAACAGCTTGGACTTCCTCTTTTTTTTTTATAATATAAATATAATTATAACGAATGTAGATATACGTTGGCATTGTACAATATAATAATGTTATACAATACCTGAACAGAGGCTCGGAGTGAAAGCTATATATAATAACGACGTAGGAAGAATAAAAATATTTCAGAGAAAGAAATTGCCGAGAATAGAGGCAGTCGCGGGTCAATTGACGCTCGTTCAGAATAATTCACATCAATTAGATTTTTCTCACGGAAGTTTATAAAATGACAGAGAAGATTTTTTTTTTTCGAAGATTGAGAGTATTGTATGTATCGTTGACTCTTATAGAGCATAGCTGTTCTAGAAATTAGAAAAAAAAATACATATATAAATAAATAATATACATATATATATGTATTATAATATATATTATAATATATATATGTATATTATTTATTTATATATGTATTTTTATAATATAATATATATTAATTTCATGCTAAATACCAATTCAACAGAACGATATTATTATCAATGCTCCGTCATTTAATTTGAAGTGATACTGCCTCGTAAACGAATTGCTGGTAGATGATATAAAAAGAAGAGAAAAGTTAGCCGAGGGCAAAGAGTTAAACGTATAACCGACAGTTTGAAAATTAAAGTTTCAAACATTGCGATCGTTCCACTTTCACCGGAGCGATCGAACGAACACACACACACACACACACACACACACACACACCGTTGAGATACACTTTGCGCGAACCTGATTAAAGTTTAGTGCCCTTTAGCGCAGCGAAACCCTTTCCCCTCCACCCGGTGTGCGCGTACCTATTGTCATGAATAAAATATCAATCTTATATATTCAATGCCCGGGACAGGACACCATTACCTTTGCGCGACTCGCGACTTTGTGTAACCCACAATGCCCGGTCTCGAACTTTGATGTACACGTTCCGCGGGAAGTGACTCTCTGAAAACTTCGAGTCAACGTCGTTGCACGTCGTCGTCGTCGAACGATTTATCAGTGCCTCGAGCGCCTGTATAAAGATCTAGCGAGGGTCTAATCTCGCGATGAACAGAATAATCGTCGGAACAGGGTTCGACTTTATTGGCTGTAATAAGCCTAACATCGATCGGTCGAATGGTGGCGCGCATCCAACGTGCGATTAAAACCAGCGGCAGCTCGATCGTGGAAGAGTTATCGATCGTTAAAGCGCGAGCACGTCGTTTGGTCGTTAAAGCGCGCGAAATTACTCGAATTACTCATCTTTCGCGTGTCGGTTGAGACGAATGTGACACAATATGAGCGTGTAATTACCTGCTTTACATCGAGCCAGCGAGCGATACATCCAACGTACGTTTACGGGACATGTTCCAAGGTATTTACGAACGCAAAAAGCACAAGTTTGGCGATCAATCGCGCTTGCACCGCTTTGCAGGAGAACGAGGAGGGTAACGAAGGTTGCCGCACTCTTCCTCGGGGTCTTAGTCCTCGATTACATCCGCCGGTGTCGGAGAGAATCTCGCGGGGCTTATCTCGAGGCGTGGACGCGCGAGGATGTGGAAATGGAAAATAAAGGCTCGGTGGCTGACGAGGATTCGCGTTACGGCGGACGAAAGGGAGCGATGAATCGGAGGATTAAGTTTAACGAGCTGGTTTGAGGGATTTGTACTCCGAGGATGCTCGATGTAGAATGGAATTCTGGTCAAACTGGACATGTTATTAGAGACATAAAGTGTCATAAAAGTGAGACCCTTAGAGAACTCCGTTACTCAGAACGTAGAAAATACTGCAACGATAGATTCTTTGCTGGAAAGGAAAATTCAGATTGTAGAACCGCAATTACGCCGGGACGAAGAGTCGAAGATATTTTTTTTTAACTCGTGAAATCTGAAAGCTCCGAAACGTCACGAGGATATTTCGTTCGTGACACTTTACGAACGTCGTTGGATCACGCGATCGTTCATTCCGATCATGCATTAAAAACCGATAGATTTCCGTTGGAAAACGGCCGACAACCGTAATTCTCGACGAGTTGGTTAACGTCGTGCCAGCCGTGCCTCCCTTTGAGATCAGTGACAAACTACACGGCACAACGTAGATATTTTATCAACGATGCTTTGATTTTATTTAACACGTTCTGTGCGGCGGGACAAAAAAATTCCACGTGCGTGGCACGTCATTCCAGCGCAAGAGGTTAACTATATTTTCGAAATATAATAACAATATATATTATTTCACGCTATTTATTTAATTGTAGATTTAATTGTCTAGAAGTAGAATTTATTTTATACTATTTTTGTCAGACAAATATGGCACTTGTTCCAAGATCTCTCAAGCGGGGGTGTACGTCCCTTTTGATTATATCTTCGAAATATAATAACAGTATAAATTATTTCACTAGAAATAGATAGATATTATACTAGAGATAGAATTTATTTTATACTATTTTTATCAGACAAATATGGTCCCAAGATCTCTCAAGCAGGGTTATCCCTTTTAATCCCTTGCGCTGGCAATTGGTTCGCGGACGAGTGACCAAACCATAAACAATAATTCGTCGCTTTCTTTTCGAACTCGTCGGAATGATATCACTGGATAGAAATTATTACTAAGAGGTAATAAATTTATTATTCGTTTTGTCTGGGTTATATTTAAATGTACTAAAACTGAGAAAATATTGCAATTTTGGGACGAAAAATTCTCGACGTGCGTGCCGCGTCATTCCAGCGCAAAAGGTTAGGTAGATGAATTTTGAGGCATCCTATATCATTTCGTATCTTTCTCGTCACGCAGAAAGATACGAAATCGAAACAGAAAGAGTTTGCAAACGAAATGTTGCATTGGTTCTTACAAGTTCTCACTAGTCTGTAATTTGCAGATGTTGAAACTTAACCTCTTGCACTGGCAACTGGTTTACCATAACGAGTCACCGAACCATAAACAATAATTCGTTGCTTTCTTTTCGAACTCGTCGGAATGATATCACTGGATAGAAATTATTACTAAGAGGTAATAAATTTATTATTCGTTTTGTCTGGGTTGTATTTAAATATACTTAAAACTGAGAAAATATTGCAATTTTGTGACAAAAAATTTTCGACGTGCATAGCACGTCATTCCAGCGCAAAAGGTTAGCTCGCGGACGAGAGTTCTTCCGCGGGGCGATTCTTGCCATTGAGGGGGCAGGAGAAACGGGAATGCGAACGGGAAATATAGACTCGGACGGCACGAACGGAGGGAGAAACCTTCACAGAGAATGAAACTTAAAGGAACTGCTCGAGATTTCGCGAAATTTATGACCGGGTATAATGACCGGAACTGAATTCTCCTTCTCAAAGGCGTAATTCTGTCAACCGGTCCGGCACATTTGTACGCCTTTCCTTTTTAAGGAACTCTGCCGTGACTGCTTCTTTTCAAGAGCAGCTTGCACAATTCCCATTCAAGCCTCGCCGCAGAGTTCGCGAAATTTTATTTATGTAGCCAGCGCGGGATGGACGTTCCGTTTGAAGTTGTTCCGTATCGACGTTTCTTCCCCGTCAGATTATTTCTATCTGCGAGATTACCTCTGTATCCATGTCGTCGATTTAATGGTACTTTTAGTACGGTTTTGATAAATTCTCAGAAAGAGAATTTATTTAATTCCTTCCCGAATCTCAAAGCACCGATGGAACGGTAAATACGTTAAATGTTTGAAACGAAAATGTTCGCTGTTACGTCTTAATCGTTACCTCATAAAAAAGATGATCGTACATGACAATCCAAGCCTCGTTTTCTACTTTGACAGCCCTACGTTAATTTCTTTCGAATTTTTTCAGTTTTTGCGTCGTGGAGAAGCGAGGATACCTTGGTTCTCGAAAATTGTCAAAATTCAAATGCCTCTCAGAACATTAAAGAATCTTTCTCGTAACTAAATCTGTCATAGTCTTGAAAATCACAATCCACTTCCTACAAACGATCTGTTAAAACTTGCTGTACGATTTTTTTTTCCGCTTCCATTTTTTATCGAACTTTGAACATTAGGGTCTCTTCAATTTTCGTCGTTTAACCATAATGTTTAAGGACCGCGCATCAGCTTGCCGTAATTTAAAAAAAAATGTACTTTTACTAATAAATAAATAATTTAAATATTTTTTACTTACATAATTAGTGAGTCGCAATCAATTAGGATATAATTTGCACAGAAAAAAAAAACACTTGATTTTCACTAGGGTTGCCACACAATAGATCAAATGCTAAATATTAAAAAAATTAAAAAAGTTATACGCATGTTTGTTAAATTTGAAATGTTATAAATTTATAGTTCTAAAAAATACACACATATATATATTATACACAATGAAATATTTATTTATGGTGTGGTATGCTTTGAAGTAAATAGATTGGGCAGAGTGGAATTTTACAATTTTCGCACGCGAATTTTGTTTCTTGCCTTCTTTCGAGTAAATCCAAAATCAAGGAAATATATATATATATATATATTTCGATTTTTTTAGTGATAGAAAATGATTCTATATGTCACTGTTAAGAAATCGAAATTAATTTCGCTTTTATTTAGGGTATAGGGATTGATGCGCCGTACTGATGCGCGCACGGCGATTAAGAGGTTAAAGCTCAAAGTGATGAGAAAAAAAAAAATCGGTAAAGGAAAGACTTCGATCTTGGAGATGGTAAATCTAGTCGTAAAGAAAATTTCTCAATTGTTTCGAATTTCTACAGTTTTCGACAACAAAGGTGTCCTTGCTCTTTCACCTGTTACACAATGTGAAAACATCTTTGGAAAAAAGAGAAAGCCTCCGCAAAGGCTGAAAGTAGAGGTTTCTTCACTGTTTGAAACAATCGATTTAAAATATCGATAACTTTTTCCTCAAATGCGCGAATACCATTTACCACAAAATATGTATTTTTCACGTTATAAATGTCATGAACTTCCGGCTGCAAGGATAGATGATTAGGTTTCAGTCATTATTCGAAAGACAAAGTCGCGTATGTTCGAAGATGTTCGATCCACGATCGAAATCGTTACTCCCAATCGTCGAAAGCCTAACAACGGTGAAAGTTGTACGCGACGATCTCGATGGTGAGACTCAAGCGGTGAAGCTCTCGGCTTCGAGCAGGAAATTCGAGCAGAATTTTTAAACCTCAGCCGCTGATCCGTTTGCAAAGCTCCCAATAACAGAGTCGCCGTCCGTCTGCCGCGGTAAACGTTCACAAATTCCGGCAGCGTAACGCCGTTAGTTTTGAATGCGCGATTCACCACCTCGTCGATCATCGGGACGACAGTGGTGGTAGCGCGGATCTCATCACACGGAAATATTTATACGCAGGCTTACACACGGTGATCGAGCACGATCGATGACAAAGTTTGAAGCAACTTGCCTGAATTATGCATATCCGGTGCTGGATTCCGTGGTCGCTGCATTGCTTGGTGCATCGTGTTTTTCCTCTGTTTTCGCACGCGTTTCTCGCTCAACGTCGCTCTCGGAACTATGCTGTAACGTTTCCGTTTTGTACAAATCGATGAGAGGGATATATATGGACGGCCTTTCCACCGCTGTTTCTGTTTCAGCGAGACGACGCAGCTGGTTCCGTGGCCGTTTTCGTGGCCGCGTTCGGATTCGTTGCTCGTGTAAAGTCTCTTCCTATGTCTCTATGCTCCGCGATACTTTCGCTCCTTTTTATCGGTCTTTCGGTCTTTTTTTTTCTTTCTTTCGTTAAAGCCAAAGTGTAAGAAACGTTGCGAGTTATGCGGGCGATAGAAGTTTAATTCAAGGGAAGCTGGCGATACGTATCTCTTCCTCGGAAATATTTATAGGTGTCTTTTCTACAGGGGATTTAGTGCCGCTTTCCGCAACGAGAGAGACGTAATTCTTCGAAAAATAACGTTACGTTGTAACTTTCGAACGCAGTTTCTGAAACACACACAAAAAAAAAAAAAGAAATTTCGAGAGTCCCGTCGACGCACAACGATCGACGATCGTCAGGCCTGCAGTTTGACGTCAGATAGAACGTCTCAATAACCGTCGTTTACTTCCTCATCTGTTACGTTTTACGATCGGCAGAACGGCAGAGACGGCATAACAGAAATACCCCGCGCTCGAAGCCAACAGCTCGAAACACTCGCGCGAATTCGTGTCTTCCATATAACCACTAATTCGCTTTCCGTAAATAGATCAGTGCCTCTCCTCCGTCGCGTCGGCAAATTTCTCTCTCGTAACTCTGTCCTGTTCGTCGCCTCGTCGCGCTGCAAAATTCCTGCCTTACTCTTCGTGCATCTACTCTTTGAGACTGACTGAGATTCACAAACACCGGTCCCTTCCCCAATCTCGCGATCCACTTTCCTCGATCGCGGCGAAAAATCGCGCGGACGCTCGCGTCTAATTACGCTCCGACGCTCTGCGATAAAGACTGATCCGCAGGCAGTCCGAAAGATTTACCGGCGGAAGCGTCATTTTTCACTTCGGCGTTTCGCGCTCGTGATTTATTCCCGGTCCCTGCGGACGCAGAAAAAAAAAAGAAAAAAAAAAGAAAAAAGTTGGGGGAGAAACGTCCAGCCAAAGTCGGTGTAACGCGGGGGGGTGGGTCAGGGAAAACGAGCGCGGGGTTGCAAGAGCGAGTTGCGAGCCGAAGTCAATGGCCGGCGAGCGAGGGCGTATAAATCTGAAACTTAAATTTAGATCGACTCGGCTTCTCCCTTCCCCTACGCGTCGTAGCTACAGAATACGCTCGTGTCGAGCGGTGCTGCCGCCATCCGTGTCGCGGCATCCTCGAACGCCGGAAAACGCGTTTTCACGAGCGGCGGTTTCTTTACGACCGGCTCGTCGCGCGTCCATCGTTTCTCTCACTCCGTTGGCCAGGGTCATGGTTTTTCGCACCGGTTCAGGGTTACGCTTTACACCGCCGTGACTTCTTCGTTCCTTCTTTATCCCCCCTCTCGCCACGTATTTTTACTGTATTCCTCAGTGATTTCAATGATTTGTGTAAAGGATTCCCCAATGAATCTCAGCAAATGCAAGTCATTCTTGCGTCGTATACCCTAAAAGTCGGTATAATAATTGCTAGGCCAGATATCAGCCACTGCACTTTTCTGTACTTTCCTTAACCTCTTGAGCGTTCACGTCGAGTATACTCGTCGCGAAAAGATGGAATTCTTTTGTTTAAAATGTCAACTCATCACGTGGCGGAAAAAAAAACTCGCTTTTGCTGTTTATTGTAAAATTTAGATAAAGAAATTATATGTATTTGTAGTTTTTGGCATGTTTTAGAATATTTCAAGGCAACAAACAAACGGAACAAACAAAGGAAATATGCACTTGGAAATAACGGGAAATCTGAGGCAATCGATATAATGCAAATTAAATATTTCCTTATGAATTGACGAAAGTTTAAGCTTTTTTTCTCCACATTTTGAATTTTTGATGAATTTTTTTTTTATGGAATAATTTTCAAAAAATAAAATGTCAAGAATGTTAAGGATGTTAAATGTTAAGAATTTTTCAAAGAAATGTTAAAAAAATTTTGTTATAATTTACTTCGATCTTACAGCAAGTGCATTTACTGTGTTTCAGTCGAGCATACTCGTCATCGCCTAGAAATAATTAATGTACATTTTCAAAATGAAACAAAACGCTTAAAAGGGTTAAAGACTGTAACCTTAATGTATAATATATAATATTATAATATATAAAGTTTATATTCTTATTTTCCAGTTAGCCTTACAGGAATAGCTGTAATAAACCTTAAAGATGAGGTTTCCAAAGTTTAAATAAAAAAAGAAGAGGCTGTTCGTTTGAAGGAATTATTCTTCGTACATCTTGAGGCGTACATCTGCCGACACTTTGAGCTGAGATTGAGGTTTTTGACTCACCCAGTGATGAATAGAACTTACTTTAAAAAAGGAATGGCGAGTTTTAGGAGTTAATAAAATTAATTGAAGGCCAATCGCGAGTATCAAAGTTTAGATTGAAAATTTTCTGACAGAAACACCGAAACACAAAGCGACACTGAAAGATAAACGGTACCAACTGACAAGTTCATAGCTGCACGGCAGCGAGTCGAGAGAAAATTAAGGGTTCCCGACGAGAGCCGTCGCTTCTCCTTCTTCTTTTTTCTTTTCTTTCTTTCTTTTTTTTCTTTTTCTTTCTTTTTATTCAACTTGGCGTTTTGTTTCCCGTAATATTACGGGCCGATATCAAGAGAAGAAGTTTTACGAGCCTGATCTCGGGTATCACTTTGATCCGGTGCCGCTGATACGCTTTAGTCAGAGCGAAGTTTCATAATTAGAAAGTTTATCGCGGCAGGAAAACTGTTAGGAAAAGTGTGCGTATGTGTGTGTGTGTGTGTGTGTGTGTGTGTGTGTGTGCGTTTGGCGTCAGCATTTCCTTATCGACGGCTTTAATAACGTTTCGAGATTATTAATTCCCGAGGGAGAAAAATCTCAGGCCTGGCCCCTCGATAGAATATTCGATCGAAACACGTGAGCGTTTTCACCGTTTCGAAATGTTCGATCGCCGGGCAAAGTTCGTCTCGTTCGTCTGTAGTTCGACTTCGACGCGAGAGAGCGAATTTACGAGCGAATGAACGGCTGTTGATCGTTTAATTAAATTCTGCGAAGCTTTTCGCTTTTATGATTCGTCGTGGAGATCCGACGATGGCGTTTGCCGATGAAAGGAAACCCGGGAAAGCAAACCGAATAGAAATCTTACACGTCCGCTTCTTGAATACGCCGGGGCAAGTCGTTCGTGGCCGCTCGCGAATTATTTTTAGGGCTTTGAACGTCGATTCCGACCGAATTAATTAACCGGCTGGCTTGATTTCGACTCGTGGCACATTCTTTATCTATCTTACTTTCTCGAACACAGACAATTCTCGTACACTCGTTTTTAACGAATTACTGTTAGATTGTAATACGTGAGTAAAATTTTACAAATATCCCCTCACTCGAGCATCGTTCTTCTTGACATTCTTCCGAGAGACAAACGACAAAGTTTTCTGGAACAATAGCGTGTATCTAGGCTCGCCTGGCCTAAAGAGAAGATAAGAAAGAATCAGAATTAGCAGCGAGCTTTTTTCTCGTGTCCTGTTATTTCCTTTTAAATTCCCTAGTCAACAGGTTAGTAAAAGAAGAGCGAGAGGGTCCGGCATCTTACAAATTTAACTCCTGGCCCGCCGCTCGAACGAAACGAATACAACCGGTCGCATGTTACTGTTATTTCTGGCGACAGTTTTTAACTAGTGCAATCTGCGAATAAAGCGTCGAGCACCGTGCGCAGTTAACATCTGCTGGTCGTTTCCCGTCGTTATTTTCACCCGCGTCGGGGTTCGTCGAATCCTCCCTTTTGTATTCTTTCTCGATTCGCTACCCCTCTCCTTCCCTCTATGACCATTCTCTTTTAATTATCTCGTCTCTTAAAACGCCTTCCGCTTCGTCGCCGTCCGTACAAATTTTCCAGCCTGTACAGCGCGTTTCGGAAAAGTTCTGAAACCAAAACCTAAAGTGTAAAGGACGTCGCCATCGAATTTGAATAGGCAGCCATTTTGCCTCTAGCTTGATACGTGAATTTCAGTAATTTCATAATTACTTCAATGTTTAATAATTATTTCAATGTAAACATACCGTGTTTTTAATGTACACAAATTAACGTGACCTCGTCGACGGGGTTGATTTCTTATCGCTAAGATGGGAAGAAACTGTGCGTGGTAATTTTTTCTAAAAAAAAAATTATTTTCTCCTGAAATAATTTGATCCTTGCAGAAGACGCGTTCCTCTGGCCTTGGAAGGACCAATGGCAAGTGAGGACCAATAAACGTAATGCGAGGGACGCGTCACTGTTAGGCCCATAAATTGCGAGAATTACTTTATGGGACTGACATTTGCCAATAGCCGAAAACGACTCACCTTCCCAATCACGTGATCGGGAAAGACACAAAGAGAATTGGACTTGCATAAGTTTGGCCGAATCCAACAGTTTGTGAGTTTGGCGCTGTGACAGTCAGTGAAATAGTCAGTCAGTAAGTAACGAAGGCGTGACGTGTTCTGACCGTGAATTCCCAAATCCTCGTCACTACGAGTGCCAATATCACTATTATTATAGTTTCTTACGTGCTTCGTAAATGTTGCCCGCGAGAACGTGTTGAATTCCACTTTTTTGATGCTATATTTTTACTTTACTTTACTTTTTAAACTTTAAAGTAATAATGTAGGGATATAATTTAGATGATTTATTATATTAAATAATAAAGAAAACGGAAACAAAACAACAAATAATAAATACAAGATAGACAACTCAAATAACAATAATTTGAATAAACTTAAACGACACAATTAATATACAACACAAATTACTCTTTTGACCACACTCATTCAACACTCTTCTTCGACTCTCTCCTGAGTCGACACGCACGACTTGCTTCTTTTTTTTTTTAAAAAGAAAAGCGCTCAGCGCCAACGCTGTGCCTCTCGCATTCATACTTTTCATTCACGCATCTTCAGCAAACAGGCCATCTATTAAAAGTAAAAATAACTAAATATATAACTATACACAATAATTTCGATACTACAATAATAAATTAAATTAGACTTGTTTCATCATTTCTCTGCCTATGCCTAAAATCTTACTGCAACTGAGATGAAATATGACATAACCACACGCCTAACGACGTGAATCGTCAACAGATGAAACGGTATTAAATGTTGACATGCCAAATGACATGTCATTCGTGTCAAGCCAGTTCACCTCTGTCTGAAATCTCGCTTAATCGCAATTAATTGAATTTTAAGCTCTATTACATCGCCGAATCGAGTCGGTGTAAATATCGTAGCGAAAAAAAATTCAATCGTACCGCTTGAATATTTTCAGCAAAGCCGTAGGCATTTCGTAGAGTAAAGAAAGCCACGTAGAAAGGAATATAGCGAAACCCGCACGGCAAGCGAAATTTTTGCCAGCGAGAAATTTAATTACCGCTGTATTTATTGAACTGTAGGGAAAAAACGCACGCGTGCCGCTCACCCGTCTGTGGAAGTAATTAATATGAACGAAGGCAGAGAGGCGATTCACGTTTGCTTTTCCTACGTCCAAAAATCAAGTTTCAACGGAGAGTTGCGCGTTTGATGTTGATTCCGTTCGAGACCGATCGGATTACTCTCGGTTTATACTTTGACTGACAGCTCGGGCCGGCGTGTAGTTTGCTCGCGATAAATGAATTTTTCTTTTTCTTCTTTTCTTTTTTTTTTTTTTTTTTCGAAAGCACAAACGCCCGGGAGTCGTTGGTATTTGTTTAATTCGGAGTTGGTCCGCACGTTCCTTTCTCCTCCATCCCCATAGTCGTCTCCCCAAAGAAACTCGTCGTCGTTTCGTTTTCGAACGAATTTCACCGACGATTTTCGCGATTTTTCTCTAAAAATCTACGTCGAAGTCGTGATATTCGAGTTCTCGCGATTTCATCTCGATCGTGGTACCGAGGTCGTAACTTTTATCTCGATCAATCTTGAGACTTGGAATTTAGAAAGAAAGAAAAAGGGAAACCAACATCAAAGTTACTCACTGTTTATTAAAAATGATTGCGATATGATTCGTGTGAAATAGCATTTTAACTTACGTGTGTTTTACTCACTTTAATTTATTGTCTTCCTATATTAATATAATTATTATTTTGTTAATTTTAATTTATTACTTATTCTTGCTCTATTCTTTCGCCATCGTTTCTGCTCGAAGTGGCGTGAAAAAATTACAACCCAATATCACGATCAAAATTATCTGGGAAAATCTCCGAAGTAACACCCTATAGTTAGAAGGAAGCCTGAGAGAATCAATAAAGACAGATTTGATTCAGTTGATTATTATTTTTCGTGGCTAATTTTTTTATAACATATAATGGCAAATCGTCGAAACAATCGCGCCTTTACTTCGTTTATAACGTCAGAAATACGTTTTCTCGAGTGACAACTGTTCAGCGCTGGTATCTTGATCGGTATTTCTTTTTCGGAGTTTTATCAGCGTGACACCGGCAAAGATTGTTTCCCACCTGCTCGCAAAACACAAGCGTGTCCTTCGACAAAATTCACTTAACGCTCGACAGTTCTCTCTCGCCGAGCGGGCAAAGTTCGGCGTAGCTCGCGAGCGATCGACTGCTTCGAACCCGATAAAAAAATCCGAATAAATCTGGAGTTTCGCCCGGCCTCTTATCGGCCAGCGAATATCGAACGTACGTGCGATCGAGCGTGCTCGTTCGCAGCGGGAACCCGACGAGACGTCGAATTCGAGCGGGCAGCTTCCCGCTTCTCTCTCTCTGTCTCGCGTTCCCGTGTATAACTTGGTGATTTTATCAGCGATGCGTGTCACAAAGTTTCTGGCTCCGGTTCGTTGCGTGCGCTCACCCACACACGCGTGTACGTACGTACACGCCCCGATCACGCCCGTCACCCCGGCACCGTTTGCTATATGGCAGCCGAGCATTTCGTGATTTAATTAATTAGCGCGAATTAATCCCAATTAGCGAATCTTGTCTGACGACTGTGAGCCGAGGTGAGTGGCTCCTCTCTCTCTCTCTCTCTCTCTCTCTCTCGTAGCTACTTTCACACTCTGGGGACACCTACGCGACAAAATGTGGCCTTTGGCCTTCCTGAATTTATTCGTATCCGGCGTCCTGTTATTCGAAAGGTCGAATTGTTTGTGGAAAGAGAGGGAGATGTTTCCCTGGTGAAAGAGCACGCGTTCGTTGTAAATTCTCCCCCTATCGAGGTACGAGTTGATTGTGAACTGACAACTTTTTTAACGCCTCTTATCGACGTAGTCAATAATTCGTAACGTTGGAATTTTTGCAAATCTTTGCTACGGTAAAACGAGCACTCTAGGACAATGGAATTATTCAACGCAGCATTTTAATGAGCGATGAAACATTTACAAGGTGAGTTGATTGAGAATTGAGAACTTTTTGCCGCTTCTTACCCGAGTAGTCAACAATTCGTAAAATTATTCGTAATATACGAATTTCTAACGATAGAAATTTGGAAAACCTTTTCTACAGCGAAAGCACGTTAAGATAATGAAATTATTCAACACAGCATTTTAACGAGCGATGAAACACCACCTACAGGGTGAGTTGAGTGACAATTTTTTAACGTCTTTTATTGGAGTAGCCAAGAATTCGTAATATTCGTAATATACGAGCTTCTGACGTTGGAATTTTTGCGAATCTTCGCTACAACGGAATTATTCCGACAAGGGAATATTTCGACGCCAGTATTTCGAACGCGTGAGAGTGAGACGACTGTTGCAATCGCCGCGATTTAGAATTTCGTTACATCGGTGTATCGCCCCGTGGATACTTTAATCCGGGCTACTCCTGGATACGGGACGAGCCGGATACGTTTGAATTGTATTTTACTGCCGTACGGGAAACGGGTGGAGTAATCTCAGGCTAATTAAACAGGATGAGTTCGTGGTAATTCGCGACGCAGTTTCAACTATAAAATTAAATATTCTATGAATGGGAATTACCATTGGAGTTCCTGTTTCACGGCCGGTTCGCGCGCAAGGCGTACGCGTTTCGCCAAGCCTGTCCATCGTAGAAGTCTCGTTTCGTTTTATTCGTCTTGTTATTTAAGCGTTATTCAAGCTTATTTCCAATCAACCAAGACGTTCGTCGGCGTTCGATGTCGAACTTCCAAGTGATCTGCGTGATCAGCCTCTTAGCTGCGAGTTACGAGTATACTCGTCACGCGAGAAAGAACAATTGAAATTTGTCACTCGAATCAAATGAAATTTTCCATGAGAAATAAAACGTATTCGTGCATTTTAGAATATTTCAAGACAAGATTTGACTTCTAAGTCATTTCTAAGTTATATTGATATTCGCGAAGTGCCATTATGCGTATCACATCTTGCTCTAAGAAATATCATTTTTTGAAAGAGTAAATTAAGTTTCTAATTTCTTTTTATTATTGTTTCTTTTTCCACAACAATTTGATTTCTTTGTTTAATAAGAAAATTACGAGTGTTTTCAAGCTTTGTAAATGAATTGAAATTACTTGATTTTTCCGAAAAAAAAAACATTAGTTTGGCGTCATTTCGTTATAATTTAATTCAACTTTACAACAGCTGCGAGTATAATCGCGTCGTCGCGTCGTTCTAGCGATACGCACTTTTAAAGCGGCATCACGGCCAAGAGGTTAAAGACTCTATCAAGAATAGATCGTGATAGGTTGTGAATCTTAGCCAAATATTGAAAAGTGAAATATTGAAAAGTAAGATATTACGTACGAAACTTTCGAAGCAAGTGAAACAAAAAAAATATGAGCGGCTTTAAAGCCTGTCACATAGAATATGTCTGACTTCATTTCTGTAAGGAAATAAAACTTGACACCCTTTCGTGTATGTTTGCTTTATTTTTATTCCTGTTAATTTGCTATGGACAGAATTGGTTGGTGATAACTATAATTTTATTAACTACTTTTATTTTCCTCGCAATCCCGCTTGCCCATCATCTGTGTCTCGACAACCTTAACACTATTCCTACCACGACCGGTCAAATGACCATTTTTAAAATTTCGATTAGAATTTCCTATATGCAACGTGATTAAATCGACTTTAAACTTCACGACTTTTCCTCAAATATACGTATAATACACTTTTCAATATTCACTTCTTTTTTTATTGTTTATTTGTTGAGAAAAATTTGTAGTCTGTCTTACGTACCACGACCGGTCAAATTGGTTTTTCTCTTCATTCTATATTAAAAAATATAAGTTGTGCTAAAGACCGGTCATTTGACTGGTCGCGGTAGGAATAGATATACGTGAAGTGTCGGTAGAAATAGTGTTAATCACGTGACATCGTCCTTCAAGTTCCTGATCGAGAGCGTGACGCGTTTTCGTTGCACATTTCGTTGCACTTTTTGCCCGAACACTCCCGGTAAAACATATTCTATGTTAAAAAGAAAATGTTTTTTACGCTCGCAAAGCGTCTCCGTTGCGTTCGACGTATATCGTCATTTTTTTCTTTTTTTTTTTTTTCTTTTTTTTTTTTTTGATGTTTTTCTCGCGAGCCGGAAATGATACTTGGCGGATTGTTCGGTGGAAACGGGGCGTCGACGTGAGCGGAACGTTTGATGTGGGCTTACAAAGTCGACGAGCCTCTCGCGATGGCTGGGATTCTGCGTTACTCCGATTTCGCAGAGAAAATCGGCCGTTCCGCGAGGCCGCCGTCGCCGCTGCGAAATAAACCGAAACGCGGCCGGGAATCCTCTGTTGGGAAAGCAAACGCTTTCACCGTGGTATTCGCTTTCATAGAGTTATAATTAATATCCGCCACCGGTCAATTCAAATATCACTCCCACCCCCGCGTCGAAACGCGTCGTTACGCCTGTCGCAATAATTTAATACCGTTTCGATTTAAATCTGAGAAACGCCGATAGAAATGCCGCGCACGTCGATTTCACTCGGAATTCGCTTGCTACGGATTCGGAAGCAGTAGCAATATAAAAATGGTTCCAATATAAAAATATTTTCTTGCTATTAATATTAATTATTATTTACTTATTTTTAAACAATAAAAACCATTGATTTTTTTTTAGAAAAAAATTAATGTTATTTTCTTAGAATTTAATTCAATATTAGAGCAGCTGTGCCTTGACGAGTGTAATCGTCATCGCGCCGTTCTAGCGACACAGTGTAAATACACTTTCAAAAGCGTATACCACAGCTAAGAGGTTAAAGACGATCAAGAATAATTGCGTAGATCGTAATTTTCATCAAATGTTAAATACTGAGAGTTTCATCAAATGGAATTTTTTTTTTACAAATGGTCTTCTCGTTTCTTAAAAACGAGAAGACCATTTGAAAAAATAGATATTTAACGTCATTCTTCTCTTCGAATTCAATTTTGTATCGAAATCTTCTCCGCGTCTTGCGCGAAGTCGTTAAAATTTAGGTTCAATCAGTTGTCAGAATAGGAGGAGACACTCGAAGTGTTATTTACAGGGTGGAAAGAAAAGTTTGTCCGTGGCTATCACAGATGAATTTTCGATTTGATGGAGATACGTGTAAAGAACTTGCCTTGACCTTCAATTTCAAGGTTAAAAAATTTCGTTTTGCATTTTATTCCACTCGTCGCGAAGGAACGCATAAATCACGATCTAACAGTTCTCTTGAAAAATGGCAAAAAAGTTTCCTAATCATTTAACACGACGTACGCGTGCGTGCTAACAGCGACTTTATTTCTACTTAATTTTCTTATTAGGTTTCACTAACATTTGATTTATCATCAGTGCGTGAATCTAAATAATCAAATGATAGAACTAACTGTTAACATTGTTCGAAATATAAACATTACGCAATATACATATCCACTATAAGAATCATAAAGTCGCCGTTAGAACGTACGCGTTCGCGGTGTTAAACGATCAAGAAACGTTTTTTTGCCATGTTTCGAAAGAACTATTAAGTTTCTTGGAAAAGTTTTCCTTTCGCGATGAGTACAATACAAATGTAAAAAAAATTTTTGTTCTTGAAATTCAAGGTGAAGGTCAACTCTGCCGCAGGTTCTTTACGTGTATCTCTGTCAAATGGAAGGTATTAGAATTCATTTGTACATCTAATACGATACATCAATATAAGCCAGGGACAAATTTTTCTTTCCATCCTGCAACAGCAACACGCGCGTACGCGTCTGGAACGTGGTTTCGGCTAAAGCACCACCAAGTCAGGTCTGGGTCGTGTTTCATAGTGAATTTACGCGCCACGTAAATTTAATAGCAGCCATGCGTGCGCATCAATTACGATTACTCGATGCGACGTAATATAGGATTATCGATCGACCGTGCCACGCACTTACGCCGTTGTGTGTATCGCCGGGGCCGATAATAACGCCGGAACCCGTCCAATTGGGAGGATATTACTAACGATTTTAATTAATTCCACGATACACCGGGAAAACCCTTGCAACCTTGCCCTCGGGCCGGTCGCCAATCTCCTCGCTTCCCACTTTTCTCCCGCTTTTCTCTTCCGTCTTCTCATCCTTTTCCTCCTCCTCCTCCTTCTCCACCTCCCCGCGTTTCTATTTTCTGGCGTTGAACGCGCGAAACGACGCGCGAAAGCAAACTGCACGGAAATTTTTCCGAAAGACAGAACATTCGATTTCTCGCCGGGACGATTAATAGCAAGTTGCACGTGTAATAGTTTCGTTTCGTTGAAAACGGGAAAACTGATCAATCGCGATTAAACTTTATCGCGGATAAACGAATTTACTTGCCTCTTTTTTTTTTTTAATAATTTTCTGCAGCAATTTTCCTTTTCGAATCGAAGTGAGAAAGAGCGCGCGTTAGCGAAAGAACGATCGATGGGGACGTGCGTTTTACGAACTGAGAGAAAAAAAAGGATTGTAATTTAACTAGGGTCTCTGATGAGAATACTCTGGTCCATTTGTCACGCCGCGCAATCCATCAATAATCCGCTTGTTTTACGTCAAACGATCGATTAAAAACGACTCGACGCGTCTGTCCTGACACTATTTTTCGTCTTCGAAACTACGCTCGCCGGAAGATATCAAATCATTTTTTTTTTTTTTTTTTTTTTTTTGTGCTGTATCGTATCGATCATATTCAGCTTTCGAGCGAGATACGTACGGCAGAGACATTCGTCAAACTTCTAATAGACTGTAACACTATATCCATTAGATCACCTGAAAAATTCGTACTGTCGGGCTGGATTTATTTCTTCCCTCTCTTCCCCACACACACCCTGAAAATAACCTTCCTTTTTCAATAAACGTGACTGAGACGAATGAAAAAGAGTCTTTCGAAGATTTACTACGACTTTCACCGAAGGCAAAGTGAAAATATATATCGTCGAAATTTCAGATTTTTACGAACGTAATTAACGAGTCTGAGTGGAGTCTGAGTGATAATTTATTTGCGTGTACCAAATCCACGATATCAACTGAACGATCTACATCGATTTGAAACCAATTTTGCAACGTAGAATTGCCTTATATTTACTTGCAATTAGATACGCGGTTTAACAATTGATATCGATTTATTTTCAAAATGGCACAAGCCGCTTCGTTTTCAAATCGAGATGTCGCAAGGGTTTGCGTTTCAAGGTGCCCAAGAAAAATCGGTGTCGACCGAAACGAAATTCTTTTTAATATTTTCACACACATTGTTCAAAGTTTAATATTTAACGTTCAGTAAAATGGCGGAAATTCCGTTGCAAAGGGGAGGCCTCAGTCTTCAACCAACGGATGAACGGATTTTCTGGTTACAGAAAAAAATGTTTCAACGTATTCACACACGCGGTCGAATTTTTTACAGTTTCCGAGAATGAAAGTATCCCCGATTTTTCAATCATTGCACGATGTCAAAACGATTTTGAAAAAAAAAAAGGAAAAAGAAAGTTATCGTACGACTTGTTCTTACCAAGTTGCAACAGTTCAAAGTATCGTTCAGTGTTCAATTATGCTGCTCGTTGTATCGTCACTCGCATTTTTCAATCTTCGTCCATTCGGCTCGTGTCAATCCATTCTCGTACTTTCGAATTCCACAAAGAACGGAGAAGCATGTGGTTTCCCCATCCTCTCTCTGTCTCTCTCTTTCTCTCTTCTTTTTTCTCCGTCATCTACTCTCAAAGGGTCGGTTAAAATCGGTCGTTTTTCGGCGGAGGCCGCGGGGATTATTACGTTGCTCGGGACACGTATGAATAATATATCGCGACAGAGAGAGAATAGGTTTTGTACTTAGAGAGCCGGGGCACTAGCACGGGGAACGATCGAGGGGGAATTAACGGCGAAATTGGGAGAGCGAAGATGAGGGGCGGGAGAGACAGAAGAGGGTGGCCGCCGCCGTTTCGTTGTTTCGAAGCGGGCTCTGAATGGCCACCGGGTGAAAAAGATCCTGGATGCAGAATCCTGGCAAAGCTTCTCCGCCAGGATAATGTTCGAAACGCGCGGTGCCGGTGCGTTCGATACTGTCGAATAACGCGCACGAATCCGGCGAGGACTCTCCCTTTGATTCGGGCCGATTTGCCCCGCGCTGCAATTCCACTCGATTCACTCGCGATCGCGTCTAGCCCCGGCTTAGCTCGTTTTCCCGGCTATCGTTTCGAATCGATGTGAAATTCGATTTCCCGTCGTTGCATCAGGCCGTTTTTTCTCTTTCGCCTGCCAATCGGCTCTTAATTCTATGCTTCGTCATTCGCCGGTAAGTAGAAACAAGCAGTGTTGCTTTCTTCGAACCCGAACGTTTCAATCAGCTTTGTCGGTTGATTTTTTTCTATTCCGTTGACGTGTTGGGATATTGTACAACAATTGTCTTACCTCGTTTCAAATTTCAAGCACGTAGATCGAGCCACGCGAAATGAAAATAAATTGGATTCAATTGGACGACGCTGTGTACGTGCGTACGTATTTGCTAGAACTGTCTTTAAATTGTTAGAACAGTTGGAGTCGGAGGTTCCGTATCGGTTGAACAATTAATGCAGCCGAAGCCTGGATTAGCTCGGTCCGATTGAGTTCAATTAACATCAATTTGCACTAATTCGCATCACTTCGCAACTAGTTTACGTCAAATTACGCCCAGGTCAGCTCGCGTTTCCACTCATCGATCTATTTCAAATCAACTTGAACCAATCGGATCTGTATCTCCCTTGCGCGAGAGTATGATACTCACGCACGAACTTTCGCGGGATTCCACCCTTGCTAAGGGCAAACTTATGTATCCTTCCTTCATCTCTCGTCGTTCATCATCAACCCGATTACACTTTCCTTTTTCTTCGCCCCTTCTACTATCGCGGGAAAACCAAATTCCCTTGACTGAATGGTGATGAACGTACGATGGGACCTATATGTTTGTCAAAATTATATAAGACTTTCGAAGTGACTTATTCGATGTAATGTTTTCGAAGTGAAGCAAATTTCGATTTCCCCCTGTCATTTTTGTAAAGATATATTTGCGTTCGTAATTAGAGAAAAATTTCATGCATCTATCTGCGCAAACATCAATGACTTAAAGAGGATAAAGAGAGTAAATTTGAGATCGTCGATTAAACAATCAACGAACTGATTAAACAATCCCTTACCATCATCGAAAAATGCACAAGACTTTTGAATTATTCGATGTGATATTTTCTAGATGGAAAGTAATTTCCTCAATTATTTTCGTAAAGATATACGTACCTAATTGAAGGAAAATTGCGTGAATATTTGCACAAACATCAGCAACTTAAAGAGAATAAAGAGGATAAATTTGATTAAACAATCAACGAACTGTTCCCTTTCCATTATCGAAAAATGCACAAGACTTTTGAATTATTCGATGTGATATTTTCTAGATGGAAAGTAATTTCCTCAATTACGTTTGTAAAAATAAATATGCACGCGTAACTAGAGAAAAGTTACATGTATATTTGCACGAACATCAGTAACTAAACTTAAATTTGATGAGACAAACAACGAAACATCTCTTCTCGAGAAATATATAAGACTTTTGAGGAGGATGAATTTCCTCAATTATTTTCGTAAACATATACGTACCTAATTGGAGGGAAATTGCGTGAATATTTGCACAAACATCAGCAGCTCAACCTTAAATTTGATTATGCAAACAATGAAACGTCTCTCCTCGAGAAATAAATAAGACTTTCGTGGAGAATGAGTTTCCTCCAATTATTTTCGTAAAGATGTATGTACGTACCTAATTGAAGGTACGTACATCGCATGGACAAAATTTGCGCAAACATCAGCAACTTAGAGAGGCTAAAGTGGGCGTAAATTTGAGAGGGGTCGATTAAACAATGAAGGAAAATGTCCCTCGTGGACCGGTCGTGCCTCGTCTCGAACGTTTCGAAGAGAGCAATGCCAGCCTCGGCGGCTGGTCCGCCGGAGAGCGTGCAGCTAGGTAAACGGTATTCGATCGGTTGCCGGTCGAACGCGTTTGGATCCACGCGATCGGGAGTTAACCTCGTTGCTTGAATATCCAGTAGCCAGTAGTCCATTGTGCTTAGTGGCTGCATGGTCCGGTTGCTCCTTTTTAACCGGGTATGCCGCGCGGTTCGTGCGCGATGCTCTCTCTCTCTCTCTCTCTCTCTCTCTGTCTCCCTCTCTCAATGCATCTCGTTGATTAACTCGCTTGGGGTTGGCCGTACCGTTGCCCGAAAGGAATACCTGGCGGACCCGACGAACCCGGGTTGCCCGGACCAGCCGCCTAGCCAACCCCTGCTCACCCACCTCATCGTCGACTGCGTGCCTTTGCTAATATGCGCGCCGCGAATACCGTTCTCCGGACAAAGCTAATCGAATCGAACGACACGCTCGCCTCGATACACTCCCTCTCTGTATCGCGAGCATTCGGCTAGCCGAATTCTTGCTCGCGATCGCCTCGGTCAGTTTGCCTACAGTTTCGCAGAATCGTCTGCCGGTTCGGTTTGCTTGATTGGATATATACTGGTACCTGCAGCTTTGTTGCGCTGAGTTGCTGCTTCAGCCAGCCTTCAGCGACAGTTTCCCCAATTGATTTTTATTTCCTCCGCTGCACCGTTTGTTACGGATCGACGGGTCGAACACAATGATTGGATCGAACGTTGCATAGTGAATTTTATTCTTCTCGTTCTTTGTACTTGCGCGTGGTGTGTGTGTGTGTGAAATTTTCTTGGAGGAAATCCAGTGTGATTTCTCTTCTCCTTGCTCTTGCACGATGATTCTCGTGCGAACCGAATATCTCATTATTAAAGAAATTGTACTTTGTTAAATGTTTCGGTAAAATGTTAGTGAAGTATGTGAATTACGGCGTGCGATCAAGATAGTACACTAGCTGGGCCAAAAATCTCTCTACCAAAGTAAATAAAGTGGTTTCTTAATTTTTTTCTCTCGACACTCGAAGGAAATAATTTTCAAAACATAATGGAGAAATCATGTTTGAACCAAAGTTTAACGTACAATTAATAAAATTAGTTTTCATTCTTGTATTTTGATGTTTTATTAAAGGAAAAGGAAAAAAAAATAAGTGGGAAGAAACTTTCGGCTCACTCTGAAAATTGATCTACGTACAATCGAGTCTGAGATCGAGTCTGTTTTAAACACAGGGTAATCTTTCAGAATATTTCCTTGTGATATCTCAATTATCTGCGTGGCGAAATGAAAAAAAAAAAGAAAGAAAAACTCGTCAGAAAATAGAGTTGAACAGCGTAGCGTTTCTGTCTTCGTAGCGCGCGATTCCGACTTATTTCCGTCTTCGAAACGAGCGACAACTCCTCGGCGGAGTTCGAAGCAGGAGAACAACCGGCCAACAACTTGATTTAATAGCTATGGGTAAATCCTTGCCCGCCCGTGGAACCGTGGAAACCCTCATTGCGAAGTTGAGCCGCCGCGTATCCGATGTCGCGACGCGTTTTAATAATTGAAGCCGGCCCGTGGAAACTTCACTCTCGTTTCGGATTCCCGGGGCTTTCGCGACGAGTCGCGCAACAATCGCGTCGTCTGATTGCCCGTGAGGACGCCGGGGTTACCACGGTTGCAGCCGTCAACCCCAACCAGACGGATCGGGTTGCGTTAAAATCGCGCTAGTCGCCCGGCATCGTCCAAGTTTCTGTTTGCTCTTCAGACGATCGTTTGAAATTGAAATATCTTGGTCGCTTACTTGGTCTGAAACTCGAGTTTCTCTTCCTTCTCCTTGCTTCTTCCAGTTCCTTGACTTTGCACGCTGTTGGCAAAAATTTTCAACCTGGTTTTTCGAGCGTGGTTTTTCACCATGCTTTTCACTGGCTGTCGCTATTGAGTTTTCTCGTTAATTCGAGGGGCTGATTGTAAGATGAATCTTTTCTCGAACCGAGAGAATTCTACACTGACTCTTTCTTTCTTTCTTAATTTTCCGTCGGCTGGAATTAAATTTTTCGGAAAATCGAAATTCCAGTAGGGAGTGTTTGCGAGGTGAGAACTCGCTTTTCGGCGACTGCATGGAAGGATTTTACGATTCCTGTTATTTGAACTCGCCTGGCCGACAAATAGTTCATTTAACGGAAGCGATGTAATTGTTAAGGACGGTTTTAGAAGCTCCCGGCGGCGAAAATTACGAGTTCGATGTTGCTGGGAGCGGTGCATTTTATGGGTGGTTTTAAGGTCTTATAGGAGGGTTGTTTGCGATGACAGGGGAATATAAGTTTCTGCTGGAAGTACAGTAGAATCTATAGTGTCCATGCTAATGGAGAGACCCGGAGTCGAGTCGAGAAAAAAGAAAAAACACGAAACTTCTGTATAACGCTTGACTCGATTCTTTTCAGATAAAATTTCAAGTTTACTTTCAAACTAACGAGATTTGGAATTAGAAACGTGTAGAGACCGTTCGATCTTCAGAATTTAATTTTCTCAAAAAAGATATTAGTTTAGAAATCGCTGCTCGTCTCGAACGAGACATCGATTAATTTGCTCTCCTTCCACCCTTTCGCCGCTATTAAAACCTTTCCCTCTCGAAGAGTAAAAACTAGAAAGAAAATAGAGTGAGAGTGAAAGAGAGAAAGAAGAGTAAAAGGCGGAGAGAGGCGTCGGTTGATTCGACTCTCCCTAAAAATCACCTCGGAGCGTCGTTTCTCCTCCTTTCAGTGTCCATTCACTGGCAGAACGGCGTCGGAACGGCAGCGGGTGGAAATTAAAATCGGCGCACAAAGAGGAACCGGCCGACGGTTCGTGACGGCGGGGGGAAAAAAAGAAGAAGAAAAAAAACGCGAAAAATTCTTGCTCGAATCGAAGCGTGACAGCGCTTTGATGTCGCGGATTACGTCATTCTAACAAACGACTTACCCTTACGTCGCGTGTTTCGCGCCCCTTCCTCGATTACTCGCCTCGTTCGTTCGGTCGTTCGTCACTCCGTCCCCTCTCCCCCCGGCTGGGGCGACGAGAGAAAGCTTGAAAATCGCGCGTTCAGGCCGAGATCAGAGGAGAGCTCGCTTGTTATTTCGCGGACGAATCAAAACTTGGAGCCAAACTCGTAAGAAGAATCCCAGGCGATTTCTTTCTTTCGCCATTCGGTTCCCGGTGCTCCTCCTTTCTTTAACCGTCGTTCGAGCGCGAACAACCCCCTAAACGAGCTATTGCTCCCTTAATATATATATATATATATATATATATATATATATATATATATATGTGTGTATGTATGTAAAACAAAACCGCGCGGAGGAATTCGCGTCACGCGTGTTTGCCTCGCGCGTGCACGCTCGCGTGCAGCGAGGAATCGCGACATCGCTCCCTTTCTGGCAGGAGGCAGCAAGTCGAAACATAGCGGGATTAATGAGTTTCCGTGTCAGCCGTCGATTACCGGGGAAATAATTAGTAAATTGATCGAGGGGAACCGGTTCACGTGCGGAGGAGAATAGGCGCGTGTAATTGGGGGTAGGCGCAAGGTGCAACGACGAGTGCTAGCTGAAAATTTAATGGCCTCTGTTGTAAGCGCGGTGGTAATGTTTTAAGTACAGGTTCTCGTGTGCCGATCGTGTCGGTTACAAGAGGATTTACGAGACTCGGTCGTAATCCGAGCAGGTGATCTCTGTTGCTTGCATGGCTAGTTCATTTCAGCCAGCCTCGTAGTTTGATTTGTTAACGTAAATTCGACTGGCAGAATGTTAAGATCGACTTCTCTTTTTTAACTCCGTTGGCTACTGTTGGCGGTCCCGTGGAACGAAAGGCAAATTATTGACAATAATTGCAACGAAAGAAATATTGGATCAGACGTAAGTGAATTCCCAATTCAACAATTACATCTTCCCTTGGCTAGTTATGTATTATTTAAACGTGATTATTTCACAGTTATTTCATTCAATCATGCCCCCGAAATGGAAAGGTGTGGTAATAAATTAATCAGAAAAAGACACAAATATGTGGTGTGCAGAAAACGTAACAAGAAAGAAGAGTATTGATCCATGTTTCGAATTGTACCATATCTTACTAGGTTATTAGACACATTACGAAACAAAGCTTAAAGCGTGTGCACTAAAAATTCAACACAGAGTGCAAATAAATAAATAATATTGGCCTAATGTAGTGCAATTTCAGTGTTTCGATTATTTCAATATACTTTCTGAGAAATATCGATAGATTCAAAATCTGCCGTGGCGGAAAAAGTTAAAAGATGACGAGGAGAATATTGGTTGGAACTGAACAGGAATAACCGAACGAAATTCGTTTCTTTTCCCTTTCTTTCTTCCTCTTCTCGTTTTATTCTCGTATTATTCTCGTAGGGTTGCAGCGATAGAACTTGTCGCGAGTCGCATTAAACGTCACGCCGACCCCACTTCGCCGACACACCGATAATCAATTACTCCAACTTATTACTCACAATACAATTTTCACCGTTCTTCCTCGAGAAACTCTCTGTTTTCCTCTCTGTCTCTCTTTCTCTCTTTCTCTCTATCGACAATTCGCCTCTCGCACGCGCAATTAAACCCACTCGATCGAGTTTCAATCTCAAGTTCTCTCCAGCTCGCGGAAAAAAACCAAGAAACGAAAAAAGAAAAAAAAGGGAGAAGAGAGAAAAAAAAAAGAAAAAATGGAAACGAAAGGAACGAGGGGAGCTACCATTCCATACCCTTGAAATCTCTCTCTTTTTCTCTCTTTCTCTCTCCCCTAACTGGCGACGACGATGCCGCACGATTTCCACCGCACCCTGTATACAACACAAATAAAGACCGACGAGAGCAGTGTAAGGGGCGAACAGAGAGAGCGAGAGACAGAGAGAGAGTGAGAGAGGGGAGTTCGGGGCGAGAGCGTACTGGCTCATTTTCCAGGAGTGTCATTATGAACTAGCAGATATTAAATTTGTGCCGGTCGGCCTGGCCGTGGTTACCGTGGAGACCCCTTTTGCGCCCTCGTGCACAGCTTTTCGTGGCTTCGGGGATCATTATTAGTGCAGCAAGTGCGCGCACGGCCCGTTTAATGAATGTCGGCCGCGTCGTGGTCGCCGATTAAATTCCGACGACGAGTGATCGATGGGGGTGGGTGGGACGCAAACAGTTGTTTGACAGTGTTCGGGCCGAGCACGGTGAGAGACTTCTTTTCTTCCGGGGGGATGAATCTGAACACGAGCCCTGAAACAGGGAGAGGAGGAAGGGACTTTGGGGTTCGCTCTGTACTCGTGCACCTACACCGGGATGCAACACACACCCCGGGATCTGTAGTATTTTTAGCGTTACGGCGGTTGGGTGGTTCGTTGTCGCGTAATTCGCCGAGGCGTGAACGTGGGAATTTTGAAGGGTTCTCTTTTTACGTTCGGGGAAATACACACACCGGGGGGTGTGTGTATACGAGGGTGACTCGGTCAGAAAGGGATTTAGGAAGTAACGATTCATTAGTTCTTGGCGTAAAGTACTTTGCGTGTGTTCCGTGGTTAATACGTTTATGTAAAAGCGCTTAGGTGCCTACGCTGTGAATATTTCACGAAGGTTTTCATCTCCACCCTCTAGAAAGTAATACGTACGAACGTATTAAAAGTGCAGTATCCACTTTTTCACTTTCTAAGATTCGACCACGGACCGGATTTACGAGAGTCTCAACTTACAAAAGTACCTAAAAATCACTTCGACCCGTTGAACCTGTGTTTGTAATAATATTCAGACGAAAATTTACCAGTGATTGCTTTGTTGAAGCAGGTAACTTAGAACGTAGCGTGTAGAGAAATATGTTTCTATGTTCTTGAATACGTCTCAGAGACGACTGTCATTGTCGACTGTAATCCCTTGGGAAAGGGATTAAGAAGTGAAAGCCACACGATTGGCTTTCACCAACCAACCAAAATTACCGGTCGATTATCGATTTGAAGTACTGAGGGGCTTGTATATATATCTCCAGCCTCGGTTTTAACTTGGTTATTTAGTATCGTGGCCATTTTGGCCATTGCGCGCAAGATAACGCCGATAATACTAATTTAAAGTAATAAAGGCAATATGCCGTTTTCGACTAGTAGAACGTGTAGCTAACAAATCATCCCTACGGTAGAACATTCGTTGTAACGGCTATTCGAGTATCTACGCGTATATAACTTTTACACGAAATACGAGATACGTATGTACGTATATAAATACGCTTTTGCCACGGGGTAAATGTTACATATCGCGATAATAAATTCTGCCGAATAAATTAAATTTACGCGATAAATTTTCAATGGGAAGAAATCGGGTAAAAAATTCACGCGATCGATACCGCCGGGAGTTAAAACCGCGCAGCTTCGTTTTATCTCATTCCCCCCCCCCCCCCCAGAATCGACGTTTATACGACGAACGATGTTCGATGTTGGAGGTAGAAACGTGGAGGTAACTCATTTTTCTTTGGCTTTCCTTATTGCGCGCGCGCTCAAGAGAGAGAAAGAGAGAGAGAGAGAGAGCTAAACCACGCGAGGAAGTAAATTTCCAGGCGGTCGTTCCTTCTGTTTTATATTTCATAACAAAAACGTTTCAACGAGGAGCAATCTTTTCTAGAAGTTTACACGGTAATAACGTCACGCGCAAGATCTCGTACGGCTGCGACACAACGCGATACTTACATCAGACTCACTACGTGCGTGTGAAATATATAACGCTATCTCTAAGATGCTTTTTACCACCCTCTGTTTATGCGTTACATTTGCTCCGTCGACGCAACGAATTTCATCGTAGCTTCTGAAAGTGTAATATATGTGTTAGAAATTGAAGACAGAGATCGACGACACTTTAAAACATTTTACGAACATCAATTTTGTCTTTTGTCAATATTGATTTATAATTAATAAAATTATTATTTAACTCGTTTAAAAGGATTACGCTTGTCGATAAAATTATCTATCTTGTATCGATGTTATACGTGTTTATTGATTCTATCGATATTAAGCTTATTCAAAATTATTATACTTGAAATTCAATATTAAGTAATAAATATTTCATGAGACAGTTGTACAGATTTATAAATGCACTGCGAATTCTTGTGAATCGAGGGGAAATTTCAGGACGCAGAAAAATGTAGAGTACTCGATATTTGGTATTGGAAACAAATGTTCTGTTTCAATTGCTACCCTCCTTTGGTCGTGTTCGGAAAAAAGTTTGAAATTGCACGAACGTCCGCGGTTTATTTGTAAAATTTACACTTAAAAACCAATGCTCACTGGTAAAAATGAAATATCTGTTTGGTTGTTCGCATTTGCAGAAAGATTTGAAAATAATGAATCTTTTTCCAATGCAAACATCAAGATTCCAATTTATCCGTAATTTCTATTCGAATGTATAGTAAACGAGAAATTGAAGAAAACATACTGACATTTTTGGAAAAATTAACAAATTATAAAAAAATATGCTGGTTTTCTTAATATGCTGTTTAAACAGACTGTATCTTTAGATATTTGACGAAACAAATTTCGACTTTGACCCAACTTTGAGGTTAGGTTTCATCTCTTCAATGTCGACAGTTGCCGATAGAAAAAAAAAAAAAAAAAAAAAAAAGAAAAAGAAGAAAAGAAATACTAATATTTATCAACGTACACGAAGATTGTATGATTGTATTTTCAGTAACTGGCAAGATATTTGACGAAATAAATTCCGTAAACTTGTGGACCCAACTACGAGGTTAGGTTTCATCTCTTCAATGTCGACGACTGTCCATAGAAAGGAAAAAAGTCAAATATTTTAAAACACACATTTCGACAAACTGTTGTCTGGCGGTTTAACGAGCGAAACGCTTCTCGCGTGAGCATAAAATCTCCGAAGAGGAGATTCCATTGGGAAAAAGACGTTCTCCAGCGGCGTGCGTTCGACGATAGTCCATCCCTCGGATGTCCGTGAGGCATCTGTTCGCCCCGTTCACCATGAAATATCTATCTCGACGCGCGTTGACACGGCGAACGGCATTCTAATGGGGAAATCATGAGTCGGTGGAGCGGCTGATGCATGAGCTCGCCGCGCGGGCAGGCGTGTGTTGCCTGCCCGAGCTCATAAAAACCGAACTACTGCTCGCCGCGACCGACGCGGAGAAATATCCCGGATAGACGGTGCACGGATGATTAAACTGTCATTTACGCTGCTCGCGGAAATTTCTGATGCCCCGAAGACGTGGCTGCCGAACGATATATCCCGGAGCCAGACTAACTGCGTTCATTTGTCGATCAATAACCGCGCATCTCCGCCGCGATGATGACGTTTATCGATCCTTCGTACCCTCTCCCCCTTTGTCAATCTGCTCGCCTTGAGACGCTCGACCGAAACACTCGATTGCCGATTTCTTTTCACTGTCATCGATCTGCTACAATTCTTTCGTTTCTTTCGAATTCTTCTTCCCCAAATTCGTCGTTCGATCGATTCGTTTTGGAAACGTAGAACCTGCGCGATGAAGAAGGTGTCGAAGCAGAGTCGAATCGATGAGATTTACTTTCGAGCGAGTGAGAATAAAATACAGTACGTAAAGGAAATGTATGTACGATGAAATTAGAATTCACAACTCCGGGCGCGAGTGCTCGCGTAAACAAGCCATCGATATCGAGCGTGTTCCACTTTACGCTCGACGCACGATCAGAACACGCGGGTCCCGTGGTTCTCACGTTGTCGTAAACAAATTACAGAAATGGCACGAGAGCCGGTCGATCGGCCGGATCCTTGTTAAAATATTATTCGTTTGCGCCCGGCTGTTCTCTTGTTACGAAACGCGCGGTGGATCGAGCTTGTTACCCCGTAGCGAGGGAAATAATTTCGTTTCGCGTAATTGCTGAATATTAAACGAATCGACGCGCGGCTATTAAGGGACGAAAAATGAGAAATTTCGCGGAGAACGGTGTTTCTCGGTGCAAAAATGCAATTATCGCGTCGACTCTCTCGCTTTCTTTTTTTCTATTTCTTTCTCTCTTTTTTTTTTTTTTCTTTTCGTCGTTGTCGAGTCGACAACAGCAGGCAAACTGCTCGACAAAAGGAACGAAGGAAATTTCTCTCTCTTTCTTATCGCAGAAACGCGATAGCTCTGTGAAAAATTCGGACGGTTGCGATTAAATACACGAATTGCTGCGGATAATGCGATTCGTTGGACAAAAGAAGCTCCCGGTAATTAAGCAGCCTCGGCTTAAAAAACTAGTGAGCGTTTCTTCGAAGTTTCCGACGATTTCCTCGTCGCGCGAGATTCGCTGTTTCCGCCGTAAGAGTTCTTCGTTTCCTTCGATTTTTAACTAGAAATCGGCGCGATCGAGCTAAAGGAAATCGCGTAGAACGAGAGAAATGCTTTCTATTGAAACTGGAGTCTAGAACATTCGTCGAATTTTAACACGAAATCGCTCCATTTCTTTTAAACGAAAGAAACTCTAATCGATCGTTCTCTTTGCTTTCAGGTAAGCTGAGACATATTCTGCGTATCGTTGGAAGATGAAGCTTTCGATGGCGGTAAGATTGAAACTGATGGAACAACCAGGGGCTGAAATTGTGAATGAATGAAATGATCACGTTCTCTCGCAATCTCCTCGCGTTTTTGTCAATAGGCACTCGCATCTTTCACCTGTGCGCGTATTCAACTGATATCGGTTGGTCAAATAAATAAAGAACGTACCGAAGAACGTACCGAGAGGAAACTATCGATTTTGCCGGCGTCTCGCGACAACGCGAAAGGAAACGAACGAAAATTCCCCCGGAACGGAAACGACGAAATTAATAACGACCGTCGTCGTGTTCGTCGGCCGACGTAACGAGAATTCGGCTGGCCAGAGGGACACAAAGCGAATTTACATGTCCGATGGCTATTAACCAAGCCACATTGTTATTATAATTGTATGCGCTGTATGGTGGCCCGGGCGAAAGACGGTAATGAGCACTTTAAGCTTAACTCCAGATTGATGTGGCAAATTGAATTCTCTATGGGATACATTTGATTCTGGCCCTGTGGCAAAGCGGCTTGACCGACAGGATTTATGCACAAAGGAAGCCCAGGTAATTACCTGCGCGCCCGGCACTGCCTTGAATATCAATCCCGACGAAAATTGGATGTCAGATCTCGTCGAATTTCGCGCTCGTGTGTGCGTGTTCGAGTTTCACGTCCTTCGCGCGAGCGAAAATCGAGCGAAACGGACGTTTACACAGGCCCTTCCCCACCCCCCCTCGTCCCTCTCTTTTTATCGCTTCGTATCGCTTTGTCCTGACAAAGCAATTACGCCTAATGAAGCGGTGTTAATTAATTTTCAGAAAGGATAGATTTGACGATTCGTACTTTCGGTCTAAATAAAAAAATATTTTTATAATCTACAGAGGTGGCTAACTGGCGGCCCGTTGCCCTCACTTTGCTGATCGCTAGCGCTATCCCCTACACTTGGAAGCGTTGAAAGCGTCCAACATTCGAATTATATAATGAATTGTTTTCTTTACTGTAACTGCTAAAATTAGCAGAAGATAGGGAAAGTATTTTATATGATCCGATAATGCGACAATGCAACAGAATAGGGACTAATTTTCATGGTGGGCGAATCGGCAGATTGACAATGAGCGACAATGACAGTTTGTGAAGTTCGCCGCCTGTCTTCTTTCTTTGCTCTTTTTTCTTTTTTTATTTCCACTTCGACAATGTGCTCGCCACGACACTGTTCGATATTTCGAGCAATATTGAAAATATCACCTCGTCCCGTCGTTCCGGAGGTAATGTGAAATCGACCGTTGCGACGTGTAAACCGTCTTGGAAACTTCCGGTGGAGACAATCACTGGCCCTCTCGCGAAAGGGAGAGCGAGCATTTTTCCGACGGAAACTTACACCGCGCGGTGCGTATACGCGAAAGGTGGATCAGATTCCAAAGCGTACGCGGGCATATCGCATAATTTACCGTATCTCGGGCCATAAAGGAGGCCGTAAGCAACGGGGAGGCTGGCTGGGTCGTCGCGAGACTCGCGTTTGCTATCTGTCGATTCGAGAGGAGAATCGTACGCGGGACACGGGAAAGCGAGCGGAATCTTTAATGTTGCGCAGGATGCGAGGTCGCGAGACGGTGAAATACGTCGTCTCGAGACTCTGCGTGAGCACAATATCAGCCGCCGCCGACGACGACGACGACGACGACGACGACAAGGGAGAGAACGCGGCTACGAGTCATCTTAAGAAAATTACCGTCCGCGGACATTTTGCCAGAATGGAAAATCGATGTGTTACGGCGACGCTCGAGCCTCCACGCGAAAGGGACAGAATGAGAGAGAGAGAGAGAGAAAGCGAGAGAGGAAGGAATCGAAGGGGCAAGATGGGGAGAGAAAGAGAGAGACCCGTTCGCTGGAGACGAAAATTCCAGTCGCAGACGACGTAACCGGCCCGTTATACATTCATGCTCCTCTAATTTTCACATTATTAAAAGATTTATCGGCCACTCGGTCAGCCGTGATACCGGCTGCGCCCGAATATCGAGGCTCCATTAAGAGACGGAGGCGAAATTGCGTTCCTCCAGCGATTCCACTGGGTGTCTCGAGAGTTTCTAAAAAAACGTGGATTCTGGATAGGAAATTATATTTTTCTATCGAATATCGTAATAATACGTCTTCGCTACAGCGAACAGCACAACGAAAATGAAACAATGAAAAATGAAAAATCATCGATACAATTTCGTAAAAAGAGATCGTGGAAACGATCCATTTCGTTTCATTTCAAAGCGTGAAGTCTCCACGTTGACGCTCGTCGAGTTTGTTATTTTCGAAGATGACTTCACATCGTGTAGCGGGTGGAGAACTGAGGACACGTTTTTTTCTCGAAAATTGTAGAAATTCAGACGCTCGTAAAAACATCGAAAATTGTTTTCACGACTGAATCCACCATGGTCTTGAACGTTGAAATTTTTCCTTCGCGACGACTTCCTGAAACTCGCTGTCCGATTTTTCTTCGCCATCTTGTCGCCAGCTTGGAACTTTCAGGTTAGATGACAAAATATTGGGATTTTCGAGTTTTTGTCGTTTGATCTTAATACTCGATATTCGATAAAAGAGTACAGGAAAAAATTGTTTTAAAACAAGTTTTAGAGCATTTCAATCCTCAAAACGATATTTAAGGATCTAATCACTATCGGAAAGAAATTTTTAATGCTCCGAGAAAAATGTGTCTTCATTTTCTCACCCGCTACATTCGAGAATGTAAAATCAAAATGAAGAAACGAACTCGTCACGACCACGTCAAAATAGAAGCTTCGCTTTAAAATGAGACCAAAGTCTTAAATTTTTACAAGGTGTGCTAGTTCAAATCGTCCACAATTTTTCATTATCATTTCGGTCATCACAGTCATGCTCTTCGCTGCTACATCTCGATTATCAATTTCGGAATATTCAAATTTCTCGCGAACGCAGATAATCTGCGAAATTTCGCGAACATCTCGTTTGTAATTTGCAGTAGTTGCAAAAAATTCAACATCGTATCTCTGCTATCAGTCTACTAAATAAAGTCGCGTATGTGTTATCGACTGTTTTTTCGCTACTCGACACTTGCTTAAAATATTAAAACAGTCTAGGAGGGTCAAGTTTGTGATTAGCAAATCGTTGATCGTGGAAACTTTCGTGTCGTATCCTGGAATCATCGTCCACCATGTTCGTACACGGAAGTGACGTTCACTGTGTTCCTTGTACACGTCTAGGAAGACCCATAAGGGGAGTAGACCCCAGGTGTTCACAAGGCTATCGGGTCCATTAATTGTGGTGACGCGTCTTCAGGTTTATGATACATCAGTCGTTATGGGAGTCCTGGATGCTGGAAGCGCATGTAGTTGCCAAATGTTCGATAATAAGCGACCTGCGCCAGCCTAATCACGCGTTTAATGTCGTTCAGCCGGAATGTTGCGTTATCAATATTTAGGAAGCGATAGATTATTGTTAATTATTTATATTATATGTAAATTACATATAGATTAAATTATTTATATTATTATATATTATTTATATTATATATATATATGTTAATTATGTTAATTATTAATATTGTTAATTATTTCATCCTATCTTGAATTCTCTTTTTTTTCTTGAAAAACGTGTAGTTTTTTTTTTATACAGAAGAAAGTACCTTTTTCACAATTATTGTAATTGAATCTTACTTAATTATCTTTGTAATCGTAATTTTCGAATTTTTGAATTCAGTCGCGATTGAATCTCATTCTCACTGTAACTGTGTTTTTATTCTTTCGAATTGCGAACGTGTGGTGCTTTTTCTTTTTTTTTCTTTTTTTGTTAAATTCGTACGACCTTGGAAATTCGTTCGATTTCGCGCGCCACTGTGCGCAATTAAATTTGCAAAATTTCCATGAAACAATGTCGAGAGAAAGAGCATGCTCGCGAGGGCATGTTAATTCAGTTTCGCGGTCACCCTGGTAACCATGTGAAATTTGCGCAAACTTTTGGTGATGTAATGTTGAAGGTAGACGTTCACAATGGCGTTAATTCGGTTCCGCGGTTGCCGTAGTAACGACGTGAAATTTACGCAAACTTTTGGCCAACTAATGCTTTCCGGGCGGACCTTCCATTTACATAGAGCGTGATTACACCGAATTGACACGATAATACCATCCAAGGTATTTTACGAATCTTGTCACAAATTTCTTCGAACCTCTCCTCCCGCTTCCAAGCTAACTTGTATTCACCATTCAAAGTTCTCTTTGAATTTTTGCTGGACCACTGAATTTCTATCGTTTCCACGCACAACGTTTCCTCGTTTCTTCGCTCTGTCAAAAGGAAGGGGAGAGATTTATGTAAAAACAAGAAGAGATCACGGTAGAATTTGAAAAATGTTGATCTCTGAGCTGTAGCTGAGATTAGGCTCTCGTCGTCGCCAACGTGATACAGTTTCACTAGGGTGTGCCTCGTCTTCAAAAACCGATACTCGAGAGTGTCGTTACGATCGGATATCGCCTTACGTTTTCCTTACCTTGTCAAAGCACTTCACCATCCTGCAACTTGTCGGCGCGCGATTAAGTGTTAACTTAAGCTGTCATCGATCTGGCTGTTTGCAAATTCGAGTTACCCACGCTCTCTCGTCTCCAGTTTCACGAGGCGAGAGACACGGTCTCGCGTCTCTCAGTTTCAAGCCGTGTTAGCTCGTTCCAGTCACGACTCGATAAAGACGTCAAATTGTGCGCACTTCTCCTTTCATTTCATACTCGAGCAATGAATCGAGCATTCCGCTCTCGAAAGTTAACTCTTTGCCTTGACTCATTTTTGTGGAAACGATTTTTGTATCATCTACCAGCAGTTTGTTTGCGAAAATAGTGAATTAAAATAGTGAACGATCGCTTCGAATAAAATAGTACTTCTTTAACGTGTGACTTCGTTTAAAGCAAGTCGTCAAGTATAGTATATTTCAATCAGTTGAAAACTTCTTTCATTATTTTATAAACTCTCGTAAGAAGCAGTGAGGAGTTTAGTTTGAATTGTCCAGAATTATTCGACGAGCGTCGACTGCCTCTAGCCTTGAGAATTTTTCTTTCGAAATTGTGTTATATTATATCGTACAACACCAGAATTATCAGCAATTGTAAAAAAATTTACAATTTCAGCTGTTAGCTTAAATTTAAGTATGATGACAGTGGAGGGCAAAGGGCTAAACGTCGTCGAATGGTTTTAAGAAAATAAATTACTATTTAACTGCGAGAGTTGGATGTCATCTTACCTTGCAGATGCAACTTTGAAAGTTTTTTTTCCTCTTTCATGTTTTTTTTTTTTTTTTTTTCAAGGAACGTACCAGAGAATATTTTTCAAAGGCGTTGTTCCTTCGAAATCAAAGTGTAAGTGAATTAATTCTTCGCAAACGCGCAAATCACATTTCGAATCGCGTTTAAAAGTGAAAACATCTTCTCTCACAGTGGAGTTCTCTCAATTTGCGTGAACGTTCGCAGTCCATCCTCGTCGTTTTTATTTTTTTTTTTTTTTTTTTTAACAAGAACTTAACTATTTCTTACGTTTCTCACGCTGCGCGTAGCCTACGATTTTCATCCTCTGTTGCCTCTCTGTGCTTTCCGTGCTTCGTAATTTTCGAAGGGAATCGGCCGTCCTCGGGGAAAAACGTCGCGTGCAAAAACCAATCGATCTGACCAGCCGACATGTTCTCGCTCGGAGACGAATTAATATTTGTCCGCGACGCGCGTCAATTAAAATATGCTGGCCGGTTCCGCTCGCCGGAACGGTGTTGCGATGATATCGCCGAGACGAACGACAGATTATTAGCGAGCACACGCGAGAATTGACCGATGTGGCCAGGCCTCGAGTAACACGATGTCTCGTTACCGGTATTACGCGTCGCAACAAGATAACCAGAAAATCGAGCGACGTTGTAAATCATGAGCCGGGGATCGTGTCCTCCGCGTTGGCCAAGATAAAATGGCTACAACGTGTACGTCGGGGCCCGGGCGACGTTGTAAATCGCCCGGCCTGTTCTTAGCCTTTATTTCGTCGCGAGCTCTCTTTAATTAGATTCTACGCGTTGTATTTTTATTCGGGACGCCAGGTGTGTGTGTGTGTGTGTGTGTGTGTATGTGTGTGTTTTGTTCCGTTTCGTGTCCCGGCCAGCGTCAGATTCCTGGTGCTTTTTTAAGTTGTTTCGAGGGTTGCGATTAGGGAGATACGCACTCCGGGGTATAAGGATGTTAGGTTTGCGTTCTTGTTCGCGTTTTGCCGTGAATTACCAGCGCGAAAAAGAGTACTTGAATTTTTCTTTTTCGGAAAGTTTCCCTCCGCCGCTTGATAATCGCGAACACGAACACTTGAAGTTCCTCCAGTTTTCTACAAAGCAACGAGAAAATCTTCGATCTGTTCGAAAGACTACTTAGATCCTAAGTAGTCTATTTTTAAAAAGAAATTCTTCTCGATAATCGCGAACACGAAGCTTAAAGTTCCTCAAGTTTATAGATAGATCTCTATTTTCTGATCCTTTTGCACGTACGATCAGACTATTTGGATCTTAATTTTTTTTTTTTTTTTGATGTCTTCCCCGCATACCTGATAATGAAGAACACGAAGCTCGTGGTTCTTCAAGTTCCTTCGACCTGGAAAAATGTTTTTCCGTAAATCTCCACTCTCTGATCCCCGTGCACGAGCTCGCGTGTCCCGCGTATCAAAGCAAAACACCGTGTCTAACTCGATCTCGTGCAACGAAACCAACCTCCCTCATTCTCGATCTTAACCAGCCGAAGCGAAAAGAACATCGAACGTAGACGGGAAGGGGGTGAAGGCAGACCTGGCCAAAATAACGACGCAGTTGAGGATTGATCGATGTCTCGGGGCGCGTAAGCGCGTACGGTATCGTTACGGTGTCGCGAGACCGAGGGGATGTGTGCAACCAGTGTCTTACACACGATGCCCTCTAGAACAACATTGTAATCCCTGCTCCGTGAGCCGTTGTCTTTTCCTTTGGCCGAGCAGCATCGGGTTAGTGCTAACAAGATTGCTCGAAGGGATCGGGCATAATCTCTTCCCTTCTCCCCCAGTCTGCTTCGCTTCCTCGTCTCTTTTGAGATTACATCTTGTACGTCGGGCACAGAATCCACCACCTCCTTAACTCTCTCTCTCTCTCTTCTTTCTTTCGGCGTGCCCTCGTACGTGCGCTCGGTCTCGCTGCTTTCCAGACAGCGAGCACGTTACAGAAATCGTTCCCTGCCGCGCGGCCAAAGGGTAATCGACTTTTAAGCACCGCCGCCTCTCTCGTGTAATTGCGGAGGAGAAGACACTCGCAAGACACTCGCCTCGGAAGAAGCGAGAAGAAGATGTTGCGCGAAAACAGATGGACGAAGCCCATCCGAGAGGAGAGGGAGGGAGGCTCTCGCGTTGGCGAGACAACAACAGCTCGCGGCCGACGCCTTTTAATTTGCAATTGATAGCAGGAAATTAAACGGCTTCCGCCTGCGCCGCCTCATCGCGCGATTGCCTATCCGCGCCGCCATCGTGCCCCGAGAGAGAGTGTCTCTCCCTCCGAGGATTCTTTAGCGGGGAGAATTTAGGGGATTGAAATTTAGCGGGTAACGATTCTGTTTGGATTAGGGACTCTCGCGACGTTCCTTTCCGACGAGCCTTGGAAGTAATTTGCGTTAGCCGCGGGTAAATAAACTTCGACTCGAGATAAACTCGATGGTGCCGGGCCGATTATTCGACCGAGGAATTAATTTTCACTGCGACTCTGGTGGCGGTGGTGATTGGTCGAGCTACGAAAACTTTTACCTATGAACGACGAATATACTCGTCACGAAGAAATGAACAGTAGTTTCTTTCCAGAAAAGCAAGTACAATCTGTTGACTTGAATTAGATTTCTCCGTGGAAAATAAAATAGTTTGTTTTTCACATCGTTTCTAAATATTTTCTTGCTACTGATATTCATTGTTATTATTAATTGTTCAACTCGATTGATATTAATTAGTCGAGATTAATCAGGTTAAACGATCGAATCATTTTCAAATGATCTTTCAAAGAGGAACCAGAGTTATTCCCTTGTAATTTAATTCAATTTTACAATTATCAGCTGCGTTTACTTTGTGTTCGACGAGTAGAATCGTCATCGCGTCGTTCTACCGACGCACAATGTACATACATACTAGGAACTACCGACGATTAAAGCATCAAATATCCATCCGAGACATTAATGACAATAGAGAAACTTTGAAACACTTTGAAATGAAACGTACGAAGCTTTTGTTCGTATATTTCACGAAAAATATTTAAATCTATCTTCGAAAATACACTGCTTTTGCGTATTTACCGAGTGTTTAGCAAAAATTGTAAATTATACTCTGGTAGTTGCAGTGTTAAAAGTTGAGAGTGTCAAATCGTTGTTCCTTTTAATTGAAAAAGGAAAACAAAAAACAAAAGCACGATTAACCCGCGAAAGGCGAAAGTGACGAACCTCTCGAGAACCGATAAGTTCCACCATTTGCGGGAACACGTTGCTGACGTTTCTGAAAACTCGATCAACTCGACTTCTTGCGCCGATTGCGCAAATTTCATTAGCGCGATAGACCGTGTTTGCAATCTTGTTAGCCATCCGCAATTAAATGATCGACCCGAAGCATGAGGAGTTGACTGACTGACAAAGAGAAAGAGAGAGAGAGAGAGAGAGAGAGAGAAAGAGAAGAAGAGAGGGTTTCACGGTGCGAGCAACGTGACCGTGTCTCGCGGAGTCAGTTTAACCAACATCCGGTCCAGCTTCTGGTTAATTACGAGTGGCAGCTTCGACATCGTGACGAGCATCTGTTCGTGCTTTCTTCGCATTGTCGAGCGTGCTCAAAGGACCCTTTTGACACCGTTGTTTGCGCGCGACACGATCGCGCCGGCGAGATAGCGCACGTAGCGAGAACCTGGCATCGGGAGTGAATATTCATTCGTTCCCTATCAGATTCGAGCCGGCAGAACTATGCTTCGTCGAGAGAGAAACGCCCCCGGACAAGGAGAAGCGAAAGAGAGGTCTGCAGTCTCGTCGCAGTCTCGTTGTCCCGCTGAACGACGTCGTCGTGACGTTTTCACCAGTGTTTTCGAATAATTCTTTCCCGCGTGTTTCTATCCATCGGGAAAGGAGAATTTCAATATTTGCGAAAATACCCTCGCTTCGGCCTCCACGATATTTTCTTTTCTCTTTTTGTTTATTTGAATTAAATGAAATTCAAAGTAAATGGAAGTTCGAGGAATTTATATCTCACTTAATTATTGCAACAATTTAATAGTACAATATTTACAGTGGTATTTGCAGAGTACCATTACAAAATATAATGTCTACAATGTGAGAATAATATTCGCGATGATATTTACAAAAAATAATTATCACAAGAATTTAAAATAAAAAGAAAATCGCTGAAACTATCGGACTAGTTGAAGTCAGAGCAATTCGTCGTAATTTTATAGAAATACAACAACGTATTTTCTAAGGTATTTTTAAGGTTGAAGCCTGAGACTAAAAGTTGAAACACTTTCGAAAGCGATTTTTCGGTTAAATACTTCTTTTTATAAAAAGTGACGAGCTGAGTCGAAGTAACAGTAACTTGAAGAACCAAATTTGACCTTCAAACGTGAACGAAAAAATAATAATTATATCAATTAATGCTCCTCTCGAAACCATTCAACCTTTTGGGTACAATCGATCAAAATATTTCAATTTCTCAATAGTCTCACAATTAGGCGACTCATCTCCTGTATAAATAATAATTTTTGCTACTAAATGATAGTTTTACACTCTACTCCCTGTTACAAAAAATAATATTTACGATATGAAAATAATATTCGCGATGATATTTGCAAAAAATATGTATCACAAGAATTTAAAATAAAAAAAAAATCACTGAAACTACCAGACTAGTTGAAGTCAGAGAAATTCGTAATTTTTATAGAAGTACGACAACGTACTTTCTAAGCTTTTTCTAAGGTTTCACCTAAGACTAGGGAGTTGATACTAAGAAAGAACCGAGTAGTTCGAGCGTCCTGCTTGAATGTTTCCTCGACACGTCACTGAAATTACAGTCAGACGTTGTTACGTCATCCCTGCGCGATTTCCACGATCAATTGGCCAAAAATTACCGTGGAATTCTCGTCTCCAGGTACGAGAGCCAGGATCGTTTTCACCGAGCCACCGGCGTCGGTTAATCCAACGCAAGACAAATCAATAAACGACCGTTTCGTCGGTAGAAACCGCATTTGCATACAATGTCGAACGTTATAAACGGCTGCACGGTCGGGGCGAGTCACCAGGTACGCGACTTTCCCCGATACGCGGTCAATTTTTCCCCTGTTTCGCGGACGCGGCTGGGCCTTTCTTTCCGCGGGGGAAAGATTCTCACCATCAGGCTCTCTCGGTGCTCGTTTTCACGCAAGCGAGCATCCACTTCGAGGCGTAAACGTCACGGCTTTGCTCGTAAACCGAGTGAAAATTTCCTCCAACTGCCGTCGCTGCTCGTAAGGAGAGGCTGCCTTTTAAGAGGCCCTGCCTTAAAAGAGAACGCGAGCCGTGCTTAGAGTTCCCTTAAGCGGACACGCGTATACGGCGCTGGCGAACATATAATACAGCGCCGTGCAAAAGCGCCGGACAGATCAATTTCACAAATTTCGGAATCTTCGGCAGAATTTCGTATATTTCGTATTTCGCAGTGGCTCAGATCGTTTCTTTTGCGATTTTTGTTTTCTTTTTGCGAAAGACAAGTTTCGACGCATTTCTTTGCTCGTATTTTACGTGATAAATAATACAAAAGAATCAACGCTATTTCGCATTTATATATATATATATATATATATGAATGACTAAACTAGCGCGTTCGAAACGTACAGTCAGAGAGATCTTTGATCACGTTCGTTCATTTACTTCTTTCGCGAAAGTTCAAAATTCTCGGCAATTTTAAATTTAAGGCGCGAAGGTGCAAAAACTGCGCGCGAAATATTAGCGAATGCTACGTGAAATATTCGTGGAGTGGAGTTTCATTTTAAATTCCGTTTAAATTCGTAATGAAATGAATAAACGAGCGGATATCTATCGTGTAGTTGTCATCGGAACTCAAGGTATTAAAGAATTTAAATCGCAAAAAAGATATCAAAAGATGAACGAAAATCTACTCTTATCGGGGAAAAGCATCGAGCAGTTGTAAAATATATGTAGTTGCCATTGGAAAACTAGTCACGTACAAATGGTTTCTGATTTTTCCACGACACTGCATATACGCGTATACGAGTACTAAATTAGTGCGTTCGAAAGTACATTCAGAGAGATCTTTCACCACGTTCGTTCATTTACTTCTTTCGCGAAAGTTCAAAATTCTCGGCGCAATTTGAAGACGCGAAGCTGCAAACACTGCGCGCGAAATATTAGCGAATGCTACGTGAAATATTCGTGGAGTGGAGTTTCATTTTAAATTCCGTTTAAATTCGTAATGAAATGAATAAACGAGCGGATATCTATCGTGTAGTTGTCATTGGAACTCAAGATATTAAAGAATTTAAATCGCAAAAAAGGATATCGAGCAAGTGGTCTAAAAGATGAACGAGAATTTACTCGGGGAAAAGCATCGAGCAGTTGTAAAATATATATCCGTGTAGTTGCCATTGGAAAACTAGTCAACGTACAAATGGTTTCACGATTTTTGCACGGCACTGTATATACGCGTATACGAGTACGCGGGATAACCGCAACTCACGACACTTCTGCCGCTTGTTGGAGACGTTGTTTCACGCATTGGACGTCGTGTATTCAGCGGACTAGCTCGCAGAAGCTCGTACGATGGTGACGAGAAGATGGAGATAGCTGTTTATTAAGTCTTTCACTTTACACGATTGATTGCACCGGTATGTGTAGTTCATTCTGTGTCTAAAGTCTCAGTGTTATGTCAGTCGAAAATGAGAACAGCGAACGTTGGGTGATGTTCCAGTTGTTCCAGTGATCAGAAGAATTGAATTTTGCTCACTTTGAATTTTAACAACGATTGAACGATTGAATTTTAACATAAATAATATTATTGATAATGTATAATATAAACAGTATAATATATTGATAATATAATATAAATAATATTTTGCATAGTAGAAGTCTTCCCTTCTTGCTGTATTTGATTTTTTCATTAAACTTTGAACGACAAGAATTAAAGAAATATCTGTCGTATTGTTCAAAGTTGAACGAAATGGCACAAAAAAAAAAAAAAGGAAAAGAATCGTGCGAGAAGGTTTCTCGTTGTAAGGCATTCATCGAAAGATGAATTCTACACCTTCGATTTGAATTTCGATTTCCATCGAATCGAAGCCACGGACAAACTTTTATTTTCACCCTGTACGTCGTAAATCTCAGAAACTAACTGGTAAATTCCGCGTGATTTGTTTTTGAAGGTCCGAATAGACAATTACATCGATAGAACATCCGTGTTTCTGATACGATCTTCGTGCACGAACAAAAATCCAAGTGAAAGATGGTCGACGATATACGTATTCGTCTCTTGTAGCTTTCTGACGAGAGTTTGCATCCACACGTCTGCTGTGCGGCGCGTGGATGATTTTTCTTTCTCAATGATCGTCGCGTTCGATTCCCTTCGCCGAGGGAATTTTCCATCTTCATCAGTTTTCGATCTTCACGCTGGTGTATTTTCTTCCTTTTTCCAACGAGCACGGATATTCCCTTCGCGCTCATTAATAACAATGGCTGCCTTTCTTAGACGGCGCGATAGATCGCGTGTCCCGCCACGTTCGCGCGGTTCACACGCGTCCGCTCGTACGTACCCGCGTGCAGAGTGGATGTACACGGCCGCGTATTCACACGCGCAATTTGCAGTAACTCCGCAAAGCCGGCCGCGTATATATACGCGGGCAAACCGCATTTACATACGTGTTTCACGCGGCCAATTGCGCACGTGTACACTTACATAATAACCATGTACGGAGACCTGCTTGTGTTATTACGTCCGAGCGAGCCGAGTCTCGTTTTTCAGCCGACTTTCAGCCGACTACGAGTCTTTTCAGGCCGTCTTTCACAGGCCTTTTTCACTAACCAACAAAAGGCGGTTCCTTCGTTAGGCTTACGTTGAAATAGTCGCAATTTTTCGCAATTTTTCAGAAATTTTACATCGATGACTAGATGAGTCACTATCTCGAATAACGCGAACGAGTACCGAATTTTAAACGTACCGAAATACGAGGTCGGCTCGGTCTACAGAAAGTAAGAAGAAGGGAAAAATGCTACGTAAAAGTTTCTTTCAGGAAACGTGCAGAGTTATATTGACGAATATCGCACGCACGTTTATTTATTTATTCGATCCTTACTTGTGGAGTGACTTCACATGGAGAACTAACTCAAAGAATTATTATAAAAACGTGATTTTATTGGGGCTCGGCATTATTAATTCTATTGATCGTCGTGCTCTCTCGATGGAATTGAAAATTATTTTTTATCGTATTGTTGTAACCAGTGGTTAACAAATTGTTAGCATATGAAGTAAGACATATGCTCAACGACGCTGTCTGTGCACTCTAATGAAAAATGCGGCGCTATTTACGCATTTCGAGCATGAAGTCTATATTTGTCCTATCTATGTGTAGATTAAGTTCTGGCATTTCGGGACACCCTGCATGTGTGTACACAAATCGTGCAACAAAATAACACGAATGACATTTTGATAGTGTAAAGTTTCACTGGAAGATGATTGCTTTTCGTCTCGTGCGGTCATCTTTCTCTGAAATTCGCGACGACGAAGATATCGTCAAATGTCGATCGTGTAATACGTGTTTCAATTCGTAAATTTCAAAGTTTATACTCGGATGACACGAAGCTTCGGTTCGTCCGAGGTTCCAACGTTTTAGTTTGTTGTATCTTTGTGAAATTGCGGTGACTTTTGGCCAATTCTCCGAAACTCGAAGAAAATGACAGCGCATTTTAAAAGATCATTATATCGAAGGTTTGTATTCGAATAACACGGATAACCGAGGTGTTCCAGTGTTCCAGTGTTTCAGTTTGTTCATCTTTGAAATTGCGGTGACTTTTTACCAATTCTCCGAAATTCGAAAAAAATCGACAGCGCATTTTAAAAAAATCATCATATCGAAGGTTTGTTATCGGATAACACGGATAACAGACGTGTTCCAGTGTTTCTCAGTTTGTTCATCTTTGAAATCTCGCGGTGACGTTTGGTCAATTGACTTTTCTCAAGCGGTCCCAATGAAATTCTCTTTCTTTAATCCACCAACGTTCTCTCGTCCTTGGCGAGCAAATCGAAGGGGATCGATCGATCGATCGATCGATCGTCGCTCGATACAACACACAGTACACTGATACGCGTGAAATGGAATCGCGCAACGCTCGAAAATAGGTGCACGATGGAGCACGTGAGATCCACCGATGAAAACCGGTCTTAACCGATCCACCGAGCGTAAAACAGCGTGTGCTGTTTCTCACGTGGGTTGAAGAGCTGCTGAGGTACGCTTTGCCACCGATTGAGGTTGCACGGCCGCAAACCACACGGCCGCTTCTTGTTTTACGCTGGCTCCTCTCCTCACGATCGCCAGCTTTCTGGCCGCGCTCGCTCTATTTATCCGGCGCTATCGTTATTCAGTTGGATTCTTTTGTCCGGGGACCCGGTCTGCGGGCATCACGATAGAATTGGACCTGTTTCGCGCTAAGCTGTACCGTGCCAGCCTCCGTTCCACGCCACGATGAACTGGTTTCGACTAATACTGTGCTTTCAGCTTCGGGACAGAGTCGCTCGAGTAAAAGGGACGATCCGATTTCGAAAAGGCCGAGATCTGCTCGATTTTCCTTCTAATTGCGCTTTTATATTTCTCCGAACGAGAACTTTCTTAATTCTTCTTTTAATTCTGTCTCTTTTCTCTCTCTCTCTCTCTCTCTCTCTCTCGAAAGAGACTTTGATCGCGAAGTCAAGGCGATCGATTCTGATACGGATGGAGAAAGAAATCGGTGGTAAAAAAAAATGAGATCAGTCGCAAAGGAAAACTATATTATATTCGACTTACGGTACAGTTGGAAAATCCCTGCATCCGAGATAATAAATTTATAATCCCTTTGTGAATGGACGACGGCTCTCGACGACGATCGTCGTGCAGAGAGCAAAGTGGAAGACAGATGTTTGACCCGTGAAAGTCCGTTTTTTTTTTTCCTGGGAAATTACAGTGCCGTGTTCAGGAATGGGTAACTTGTTACCAGAGAACCGGTAATTACTACCGGTGGAACCGCTCTATCGAGTCAGCTCTGTGAACCTCTTTTGGTTTACCTTTCCTTTTGAAATCTCTCCCTTCGGTTCGCGGGGGCGGCACGTTTTTACCGCTTACTCTGTTTACCTCGTGCGCGGTGCACGCTCAGCCTCGGTACGCTTGCTAAACCGGCCGGTTAACCGTGGAGGAGACCTTTCATCGAGATTTCCTTTGCCGACCGTTTGAATTTTCATATGGCTTTTGACTCACGTTCTTCGACCCTGCTGCTGCTGCTGCTGCTGCTGCAGGTGGTGCTCTTGCTCGTTCACATCGTTCGCGAATAATCGCCAGTGACGCTCCCGTCGATTTCAATATCCTCTGCCGTACCGCGAGATACACCGTGCCGGCTCGAAACCGAAGAATCTTGTTACGAGATCGCTAGGGTTTCCCGTCACACGCCAGGTAAAACCAATATATTCTTGTACTCGCGATCGATTATTCCTCTGGAGACGAGAATCTGTTATGACTGGTTGTGCGGTGCAAGTGTTCCTAGCCTCATCCGGTATTGGCATTCCTCTCCATTTAGGGGACACGTGTGAAATCAAAAGTGATACGTATGACGTAATATGTAAGATAATGTAACATATAATTATATTATTAACGTAATATTGGGGAATAGTAGGAAAGTGCCACCGAACTGTGGCTAATTCGATATTCTTATTTCACTTATTTTTACAAGTTTCGCAAACAGTCAACAGTCGTAGTTAGTACAGATGGAGAAAAATTTCGAAGAATTTCGGCTCGAAGAGTTTCAAGTAATTGTCCTTTTAGTATTTTCACATTCAGATAAGTTTGTATTCTATACTCCTTGCAGAGTATTTTCACTCATCCAAAGAACAATGGATTCAATGAACTATGTGTTATGGATGATATGTTGAATATTTTATTTGTGACTTTTCGTTTTGTTTTTATAATTAATATGTGTGTATTTGTACGTTGAAATAGTTCAAATTCTTTTATAAATGCAATAAAAGTTCCTAAACTAGTAATTAAACTAGTAATTCTTTGTAAGACTGACCAAGTGAAATATCTTTATTAAAATAAATCAAAATTGTCAAGAATAACTGTTTTTACTATTTTCTAGCTAATAGAAATAAAAATTTTGCAACTATATCGTCTTTTAACAGGTAACCCGGTTCTACTCGGTTTACTTCTATGGGGCAAAATCGTATTTCTGCACGTCTGTAGAAAATTTTTTTTTTCAAAAAGTTTGCTCATTTTCTTACTGTGTAAAGTCCAATTAAGAAATTTGTAGCCTTGTACGATTTTTTTTCTTTTCTTATCACGATGCTAAATGCATTAGGCTTTACCCTACTTTCCCCTATGTGATACGAAATTTAATAGAAATAAAGGGAAATAGTATAGCATATACCAGAGGACTTTTCAAAGTGCGGCTTTTCTTATGGGGTCGCGTAATTAGATTTTAGCAAAATTTAAACTAAAAAGTTAGTACTATTAGCATTAGTAGAATTAATATTTGGCAAAACAAAGAATTGTTTTCAAATAAATGTTCTTTCGTGATTTATCATCAGCAAATGTTTCAACTCGTATTCCTATTTTATACACTATATCCAGGGTCGCGAAAATATTTGCTCGGGGGTCGCCAAGTAGAAATGTTTGAAAGCCTTGTCCTTTTACTTGTGGGTGTAGTATAAATTACATTTATTTACATTTATTTATATTAACACAATGTAAATATAACAATATACCGTGTTAAATAAATTAAAGTAAAATAAATATGCAGATGAGGATTTGAATGAAAAATATCGAGACGATGACTCCGATCCACTAAAAAAGGAGCGAATACCGCCTGTGAGATCTTCTTGTGGTCTTTCCTCTGTATTGGTATTTCTCATTTCTTTCGATTCTGCTCGTACAATTCATACATATCCGCGTATATAAGATTTCCGTAGAACGAACACTTGGCTGGTGAATCGAGGGACTCACCGGTGGTACACGTGTACATATTCGTTCGATATATAAACACGCGAAGATGAAAATGCCGCAAGACGTTTGCGCATCGGTGGTCCGCGACGTTCCAGCAATTACGCGATTCTCTCGGCGCAATTTTCCAGGTTATTCGGCACACGAGCGGAAAGTTCCGATAATCAAGTTGCTGCCGAGCTGTGTTTGATTAAATCGCCGGTCGATTAAATAATACGGCGAGTTTCCACGGATATTTCATAAAGAGGCCGCGTGTTCGCGGGGGGCCGAGGAACGTGCCTCGCCCTTTCAGTTTATTCTTCGTCTCTCTCTCTCTCTCTCTCTTTTCTCTCACGAGCTTTCACGGTCGCTAATGTCTAGCGTGCCGTTTTTCCTCCCGCGCCGAATTCAGTTTCTGTACTCTGGACACGTTCTATTGGCAATTTCGATCCCGCACGCCCGGCGAATGCCAACGGGTACGTCTTATCCGTCTACTTGGGCCCGCGTTATCAGCGTAAATCCGTTTACAAGCTTACGGGAGCGTATATCCGCGCGCTGTGCAACGCACGAAATCGGCCTCCGGCCTCTACCATCTGCCTCGTCGTACTAATTCCGTGTCCGCGGACTACGTTACCTTCCTGAATTCGATTATTCAAACGTGTTTAATTTTTTTTTTCTCCCCCCCCATCGAAATTGATGGACATTCCTTGGCATTTGGTGGTAGGAGACAATTTTGAATTCAGGACTCGATGAGAGAACGATCGAATTCTTGGATCGTGGTTCTGTCTCAAATCACTTTCTCACAGTTATGCGCGCACTATTACAATGGACAATGTTATATGACATCTTACAAAATTACAAAGGTTTTCAATTTCACCTGGTACCAAGGTCATCGTTCGATATACATGATAGTGAAAAGCAATGGAACAATATTCAAGAATGAAAAGAAGCTGTTTCGTGTACCTAGAGGAATTTAGAATAGTGTTATATGAAAAAAAAAAAAATTATTCGAAAGCCTATGAAATCGAGTGATCGGATTTGTACGAAATAAAGGAGAATCAACCACTGTTATCGTAAAAAAAAGACTTGAAAATTTCGTTTAATCGCGAAAGCTACTTTTGTTCCTTTTTTCGTCAGTGTCTTGTAATTTTGTCCAATTTTGAAATTGTATTGTTTTCGTTTAAATTAAGAATTTGTCGAAATGTCCGTTTAATTTTCGGAAATGTTAATTAAAATTACATAACCTTGATCTGTACAAGTAACTTTGCAAAGTGTCTTATAATTTTCTCCACTAGTGTATTTCAAGTTCCTTGAATTGGCATTTTGAATTCATGGCTCGATCAAATTTTTTTTTGAGTTATGGTTTGAAGGTACATACGAAAAGTTCTAGCTCGAAAAAAAAAAATTGAACCACCTTCTGCTGTTATAAGCATCTTAAACTCTTAGACAGGTGGAAAATTTTGAATTCAGAGCTCGATCAAGAAACGATGGAATTCTTGGGTTGTGATTCGAACAATCTCAAATAACTTTCTAATGTATTCTGTGTATTTCGAACTCCTTGAGTTAGAACAGGTGAATCAGTTAAAGCTCGATCAGGGAATGGTCAAATTTTTGGGTTCGCGGTTCGAACAATTCAGGATTCGATGGAATTTTTCGTTTGCGGTTTGCCCGTCGACGAAAGGATCAAACAACTTTCTGACGCGTATGTGTATTTTGAAGCTGGCAGAGGACAATGTAGCATTGTGTGCAAACAGTCTCTTTCCTCGAGAAACTTTCCGAGCAGTCGGCCGATAATACTCGAAATGGAATTGCTCGGCACGGAGTTCCATTCGAGCTCTTTCCAAGACACTCGAACCTCTTGAAGCAGATCCAAATATATAATGTTCGAGAGGTCGGTCTTTCAGGGCGCGAACGTTCCTTAAATGAATCTCTCGCGATTAATCACGAGACGGCCAGTTCAGCTGCCGTTTGTTACCCTTCCGAGCCCGGAAAATATTACCAAACCGTGTAACACCTGGTCGCTGACTGCAACTTTGAAACGCGGCCGCGAAACTAATTTCGAATTTTCGATAACCACGCTTCCTTCCTCGCTAAAACTAATCCCAAGTTTCTGTCTAATTGCCATCTCCAAGATTCTCCGTTTCGAAACGAAATTTTCTTCTTTCTTTCTTTTTTTCTTTCTTTCTTTTTTCTTTTTTTTTTTTTCTTTCTTGAAGCAGCGTTCAAAAAGTTTTCAGCGAAGCACATCGATCGTAGCGTTTCAGCGGTCTCTCTCTTTCTCTCATCGTTTTAATAAAACGTGATCCCCCCACGCTCGGTGAGTGTACCGTCTAACTATGTCAAATTAGCTTTTTCTGCGTTAAAAACCCGTCTCGACAAGCTGTCATGGCAGGGGTCGAATATGAACCTTGTCGTCGGCGTCGGGGGAATGAAAGTATTTTTACCAGCGCGCAGCGGGGGGGGGGGTGAGAACGGTCTGCCAGGGACAGGATTAATTACGTCCTACAATTTTAATTCCAGGAAATACAGATCGCGAATTAAAGCTGGATTGCCATGTGAAATAACTTCTGTCTGGCGTCTCTCTCGCGTGGTCTCGAAAAGAAAATATTCTTTCCCTCTCGCAAATTTTCATCCTCGCGAGTAATATGGTGTAATACCTTTGGTTGATACTTTTGTTACTGGACAAACGCGCTAGCTACTCTAACGAAACAGAACCTGGGCAGAGAGATTCGTTTCGTCGTGGACGATTCTCTGTACTTTGCCTCACATTTGGATTAACGAATACATCGTTAAACGGTGTCTCTCTTTTCATCCAAGTTGTTTCGAGTAATCTCGGGGAAAGAAGCGAACAAGAATTCGTATTCTCGAAGAACGTTAGATTCCGTGTAAAGGAGTGACACTTTTTAGAGGGTTTCATTCTACCGTGATCAAGGATTACGATGTTTCTAGCCTGTTTGATGAAAAAGCACTGTTTCCTCTTCCCAGCACCTCTTTTTATATTTTATATTTTATATTTCATATTTTATATTTTATATTTTATATTTTATATTTTATATTTTATATTTGTGTTTTCTGGCAAATCGAAGGGAAGGGGAAATTCCAACTATTGGAACATGCCCTGTGAATAAACGTTTGTAGGTCACTTTAGAAGAATTATTATTACTCGAGCACTGAGCGAATATCGTTAGTCATCCAATAACATTAAAAAGATAGTACTTGAAGAGGAGAGAAGAAAAAAAGAAAAAACAACAACAATCACTGTCAATCCTGAAGTTCGAACCGTGAGAAAAAGCTCTGTTAACCAGCGTGCATACACGATCATCTCTCACATACGTCGTCTCTCTACGAGGTCGGTGATATATGTATCGTCGGTGATTTCAGCGTCCGGACGATAAACATCTTTTTCGCGTTTGGTTCGACAGCGAATAGTCGTCTTGGGAGAGAGGGTTGCGTAGGCGGATGAATTTTGGTCAGGGAGCTCGTAAGCAACCCCATGAATCGTACGTGCCTCGTCGGGACTTGGGGGCTTCACCGTTGTCAACGTGTATCAACGCCCTCGTGCGCGTGCACGCGCACGTCTACACGTATGTACCGGCTGTTCCACGATATGTGGGTGGGTCTCTCGGAGCTCTGAGAGAGAGAGAGAGAGAGAGAGAGAGACCAAGAAATGTATTTTCAAAGAGGCACCGGTTGTGTTACGGGTTTGCTTCGAGTTGCGGTCGGTTTAAGTGCGTCGGGTTCGGATTTGTTTGTTGTAAAAATCGGCAAGGAATTGCGACGTCGGGAATTTTTGGAGCTTCTCCTTTGAATATTAATCGAGCCCCGATGCCGAGGACGAGCGATAATCGGAAGGAACACTGTGCAAAAGTGTCTGTTTTTTCTCGAATTCTTTTCGAACATCCAAATTTTATTTCGAAATCGATAGATGAATCTCTGATTTTGTATCTCCGTGGTAATATTCACACAACGACGTAATACCTCCGAAAATTCATCGAACCAACGAATGAATGGTTCGAATGTTTGCAAATTTAAAAGAAATTGTACCTTTCGCTGTGAATGAATATCTTCTACTAGTCTCAATACAAAAATGAGTCCTTTTAACATTAGAGCCACCGACGATTAAAGCGTAAAACTTCAATTTCAGACAGAAGTAAAAAAAAAGAGAAAGAAATAGAGAAACTTTATAATACGATGGACTGTACAAGCTTTTATTTATATATTTTATATAAACAAATATACATAATTATTAATTTTATGTGCGATAATTTTACGAACATTGTATAAACATTAATTTTATATACACAAATATACACATTTTACAGTTATTGAAATCTTTAAAAATACGCCGCCAAAAATTATCAATTGGCCATTTTGACCAGTTTGGCAGCTGCAGAACTAATGACAAATGAGCTCTGTAACAAAAATTTCAGATTATTTGTGGGACGATATAACCTTTCTTGCAATCTCATACGTTAATTAACATTTCGTAGTTTCATTCCGTGAGTTGTTCTCCCGCGCGAAGGGAAATCTCGCGGATGCTTGCCCGCCGCCGAAAATCTCTCGTCACGGAAACACTTTAGTAGTTCCCCCGAGTGTCATTCGGCTCTCCTTCTCGCGATCGTCTACGTTCTCGTCGCAAATTGTCGCCGGGCTGTTCGCCGCGTTGTTATTAACCGGGACGACAAAGGGACCCGCGGATAAATCTTGATAACGCGTCCAGGATCCTCTGCAATTCTTCCACGCTGTATATCGCCGCTCTGATTCATAGCTGACGAGAGTTTCATTGCTCCCCGCGGATTTGGCCACTGTTTCAAAATTATTGCCAACCGAGAGAAACTCTCTTATTGGCGAGGATCGCGAGTATTAGGTCGTTTCTCTCTCGTAAGCTCTGTTCCTCGACGTGTAATTTCGTACGAAACTTCTCCGAAAGAAAAACAACGAACGACGAGACAATCTGATACACGTTAGGTGTTCCTCCGTGAAAGAATGAACGTCGCGATGATCCGAGTTTATTTCGTTGGCAACGGAAGTTCGATCGAGAACCACTTTGGATGACTTAATAATACTGATGACGAATCTCTTGAAAACAGGAACTCCTCGGATAAGAGCAATTGATAATGCGCTTTGTTCGCTTCAGATCAGAGAGAATGATTCATGGTTAATCGTTTCTCACACGCGTATTCGAGTATTCGAACGAAAAAACGTTTCAAAAATATCTCGAACATTGTTGCGATGTGTGTAGCGCACATTTTGTCCATTTTATCTCACAGCAGAAACTCTTATCAACATTGCCTCGAACTTGCGACTGACCATTAACTTTCGTTCTCGTGATCCACGCAAAAGTTCGGCTAGTTCCTTCCAAACAATTATCCACAATTGTACACGAACGGGCTCTTCGATGTATCCTTTAATATCTTGGCCGAGAGGTCCTTAAAAGTTTTCTGCTTAAACGGGAAGGCCGTTCCAAGTACGCCAAACACGAGGCACGCGATTCTTCGAAACGACACGTCTCGAACATTTCGCTCGTATACGTATACCTCGTCTTCGTATATGTAGGGCAGAAGTGGCTAACTGACGATGCTTGCCACTACTTTCCTGATCACCCTCCACTGCATCGATCTTCTCCACTTGCTTACAATTAGTTTCTTTTTTTTTTTACGTGGAGAAAATCTTCATAAGATACCTGAGTCTTTTAAGGGAAGGACTCAGGTAGTGTCGGATTTTTACCGACTAAAACCTCCACGATGGCCGTCCTCCGCACGTTGGGAGAGCTCCAGGACCTTTTTTATACACACAGAGTATTCTCCCGTGCTGTTGTCCTAAAGCAGAGGTCACCAAACTACGGCCCACTGCGTCAGTTCATCCGGCCCGCCGACGGTACTTGAATTTGCGTGATAAAACGTATGGAACACGAGACGTTCTGGCTTGCAAGTATTGTACAAAGTGATTATGCGGCCCGCGCTCGTCATTTTGTCAGCTTATGTGGCCCACTGTGAAAAAAGTTTGGTGACCTCTGCCCTAAAGGACAATGTCTTTCTTTTCGCCCGAACCGTGGACTCTCACATTAAGAGTCTGATGCTCTACCGACTGAGCTATCCCCACCTCCTGCTTACAATTAGTAAGGAACTCAACAGACTGAGGGAGTGGGGAGATGGGTGCAGTGGAGGGGGTAGCGATAGCGATCGGGAAAGTGGGGGCAAGGGCACACGAGCCGCCAGTTAGCCACCTCTGATGTAGAGGATGCATTCCTCTGGCCTTACTGGTCCTATTGCCAAGATCAATAAACGCAATGTGAGGGTCGCAGTGCCGTTAAGCCCATAAATTGATTCCTTTTATCAATCAAACATGATCTATTAATTGGACATTTTACATAGAGTGCAGGTTTCTTGAAACTCCATTACACGTACAACAAAACAGGTAACAAGAAGCCAAACTACTTTTGTGTTAACAACAGAACATGGCGAAAAAAAAAGAAAATGCGATAGTCAGTAAAGTAGCACACAACAAGCCAGCACACAACACCTTCGTCGCGACTCGAACGAAGACGCGACCACCATCGCCAGTGTGGATTCCCAAGGTATATGTATGCCAATTGGCGCGAGAGGAGCAGCGACTCGTTTCGTTTCTAGTCCTAATTTCAATCACGAGCGTTGCCTCGTCGAGCGAGCGTTCGCGCGTATCGCGTGGCTGGTCCAGCGGGGTTGACAGGACGAAACACACGGCGGCTCGAACGATCTCGTCGCAGCGTGAAGAGCCCCCCCCCCCTCCCTGGGGGGGGGAGGAGGAGGGTGAGGGAGAGCCGGGTCTCGCCGCGAACCAATTACGATGTATTCAACTGTGGCAGGGCTAAAATTCCGGTCGAGTGGTTCTTGAACCTCATCCGCAGATGCGGATAATCGTGTAATCCCGCGCGAAACGTGCACGAGTGGTTGCCACGACCTCTCCATGCTGTACGGATTGAGCCACCTAAACGTCCCTCTGCCTCCTTCGCAGACGCGGTCCGCTTGTCAAGGACACAGCCGCGCGTGGCTTACAAGGGGCAAATATGAGGGTATAAACGTTCGCGGTGTCTCGAGATGCGGCAAGCTTCGCGACGATCGACGCGTTAAAGCTGTGTTAAGTTCCCTGGAAACCGTATCGCCTGTCTCGTATCGATTTTCCCCCCTCGCCTTTCGTTTTCCAAAAACACGTGTTTTTAACGTCTCTTGAACTGTGCTGAATGAACGGGGGTTGCCGATGAGTCGAAGATTAGCAAAGACATAATTCGAGTGAACGTCGATGCTTCTAAGTTTTTCCATCAAATTTGTCCTCTCAAGTCATTGTAGCAAAAGTCCGATTTAACGTTGTCGTTCCGAAATCAAGATTTCATTGCGCGTGTGTAATAGCAGTTGAAGAAAAAAATAATACAAAATTAACATGAAATACTTGTTTGACGCTAAAAGTATTTACATAGATTAGCCTGTCACTGCGCCCCCTGTGGTTTTATACACGTAATAATTATGACAACCTGTAGAAGCGGCAGTTGCAACAGAATGATTAATAACATCCACTAAATGTTCACGGTTCAAGAGCCCAGTCGAAACGTTTCTCGCACGGAATTGAATTTTCGAAAGATCTTCTTCAATTTCATCGGGTTCGTGATTGATTGCACAAAGTGCATCACTTTATTCTCTTTTCAGTCACCCCAGAACTTTGATTTACAAAGAGGTTGAACGCGATCCGCAAATAAATTTACTGTGCAAAAGAAAAGAAAAAAGAGAAAGAAACATGAACTGCAAGGTGGTGCAAGACCTGCATTTCCGAAAAAGAATTTCTAATTTATTTCTGAACACCCGCACGTACGGGAACGAGCAGAGAGAGAGGAAGAGGAGAAGGAGGATAACAGAGAGATCCTTCAAGGAAATTACTCGCGGAGGAGGAAGAAGAATTTCCAGAGGGTGACACAAGACATTCTTTCCCAGCAGACTTAGTTCACCGCCCCGGAAAGCAACCGAGACATTTAGCCGGCTCGCCTGCGGTATAATGCACCGCAGTGCCAAGGAATAATCTTTTCCCGTGTATCCGCGACTTCTAGCGAGGTTGTCAGCCTATCTGTCGCACGCCAGCCATCCAGACACGAGGCTGCAACGTGTATGTAAATGACGGAAACGCGGCGCGCGCTCTCGCTTCTCTCGAGCGGCTTGCCGCGATCGAGCGGGGCCTCTCTCTTTGTATTACCGAGGGGGCTCTTCTTGTAAGTAGATTTTCGGCCGAGAGTGTCGAGCTCAGGTGCGCCTATCGATTTCCGTAACAGGCTCCTCCGTTCGCATCGCGACACCGTTGACTGACTCTGGAAATTTGTTTCATACCAACGTCGACTTTCTTCCTTTGTCCATTCGTTCGTTCGTTCGTTCGTTCGTCGACACGTTAATTACTTTCGAACAGCTTTCTCGCGTCTTTCACTTACTCTGTTTGCTACCTTTGCCAAGTTTTGCATTTTCAAGTTCATTTACGACGAGAGGACTCTACTTTTACGAGAGCTTTCTCTCGTCGGATTTTCACTTTTCAACAGAAATGAGAAAGGTGAACTACCAAGGTGGATCAAAATTGGGCCAATTGATAATTTTCTAGAGTAATTTTGCGGACTCACGCTGTTGCGATTTTTTTTTTTTAGAGATTCGTATGATTTTTGCAAAATATACGAAGAAAAGTATTCGTATTCTTGCATTCTAACTTCTTTGACTCTTGACTTCTTTGAATTTTTGGTCAGTTTTCACCGTTAAGCGATCAAGGTATTGTTTATTTTCTGGAGAAAATTTCTCGGAGCTCGACATTTTTACCTCGATGCAGCGTACTATGTTTAAACAAGATACCTTTCAGATCTGCTGAAGTATGAACCATCGCGATCACGCTGTTGGAATTTCACGTTCGAGAAGACCAACTACTTTAAATTCTATCAAACCACATCTAACTTTTCCACGTTATATTGTTCCTCGCATCGTCGCTTCCCCCCCCCCCCTTTAATAACTGCATAAATAATTTCATTCCTAGGCGCCATAATTCTTATTCAGCGAAAACTGAAAATATTTCTATCAAGATTAAAAAAGTTACAAACATATTTATTCAACCGAGTTGAATAAAAACGACCGAGTAAATTTAACAAAAATTGAGGAATATTATCACTAAAGATTATTATCACGTTGCTTTTTTTGCGACATGATATTTTTTAGTGACCTCTGGCAATCGAAACGATTAGAGGGGGTGGTTTCCAGATTTGAAAGCTTGTTTCCCCAGCCAGTGCGAGTGGAACGTTTGCGTAAACCGAGTTTAGCCGAACGAAACAGTTGTTTTGGAATTTATAAGAGCTTTAACGCTCGGCGGAGTAGATGCAGATTAATTCATATGTTAAATTTATTCATTATGTCGAACGTTTTAAGTGGCGGACGCGGCCCGGGGGGAGTGTTGGCCTGTAGCGAAATACGCGGTGGCGTATGGATTACGCGCGATCAAATTTATTCGGGACGAAAAGTATTTGCAGGACTCGCGCGAAAGTGAGGCTAATTTGCGATTCAAATCGCGGTTCTAAGTTCGTCTCGAGATATAGGCGATGTATCCGACTCTGCGTTGGATACTTGAAACGCATACACGTATATACGATTGTAACGTGTATAGTGAGTTTGAACCTTGAATTTCGTTAACCAATTCACGCGTTGTCCAAGGTTTAAAAAAAAAAAAAAAAAGAAACGCAAACAGAATGCACGCGGCGGTGTTCTTCGTAACTACAAATGACAATTTCACCACCACCGTGTATCCAATTGTGTGGAAAACGGGCGAAAGGAATTTTTTTTTCTTTTTTTTTTTTTCAGTGGAACATCAAAACGAAAGAATAGATTCCCGATTGATTTATACAGGCCCATAAATTACATCGAATAATCGAACAAGAGAGAGAACGTTTCAGCGGAGGCTGCAGTTCGATTACTCAATTACCGAGAAAGCCCTTTCCACAGAAGGGCAGAATAAAAAAAAAAAAAAAAAAAAGAAGGAAAAAAAAAGAACGAATCGCTGCCAATTACCGGCCGAGGTAACCTCCGCGCCAAATTTCCCCCGGATAAAATCATCCGAATAAACACATAAAAATCATCAATTAATCCACTTAAACCGCAAACAGAGCGGCCGATTCGAAATCGAATCGTTTCGCCGGCTATTTCGCCAGGATTTTTCATCAGCCCCCCTTCCCTCCATCTCTTCCCCCCCCCCTAAAACTCGTTCCCGTAAAATTGAGTATCGGGAAAATCGGCGGTAAATATCAGGCCGAATGGAATTGACCATTGATTAAATCAACATTCACCTTTAATTTTTCACGATTTATTCCCGAGCGTTGAGGGGGGGTCGACTCCCGCGAGATCCCGCAAGTTTTGACGTTTTGTGTCCCCGCCGCTGAGGTAAAAAAAAAAAAAAGAAAAAAAAGGAAAAAAGTCGCACGATTTTCATCGCGAGCGATCTGTTTTACAGCTGGTGCGATAATAGCACGAGAGAGAGATAGAACGCGCGGTAGTCGTTTGTCGAGAATTCGCCAATATACGGAGTATAGAGACACGCGTGGCTGTAAGCCAGATTTGAATGGCGACCAATCATAAACGTTAATTTGATACTGAGCCATGGTTTAGCCCTATCAGTGGCGAACAGACGACAATAACGACGCTTTGTAATGTTTCCCATTGTGGCGCCGGGTCTATCCCTGGGAGAAGACGGAAACAGCGGGCCCTATTTCGTCGCCATTCATTCCGCTACGGCAACGAAGAATTTCGTTATTATTGTTTCCGTGCTTTAATCAGTGCAACGTTGGCTCACGTTTTCAGAATTATCACAATGCGCGTCGAATACTCTCTCGCCACTCTGTGCGTTTGATAACGGGCCGAGCGGCAACGAGCTCATTTCGTGCTCTGCAAATGAATTTTCCGTCCGTTTCTGTTCCCAGCCCGGAGATCTGTTCCCGACAGATTGCAGGAAACAGGATATTTTGGTAAATAATTGCAATCTGGCAAAATGTCGACCCGAGCGTTGTGAATTTCGCATAAATTGTTGAGAATCGAATCACAGGGTGTATCTGGCTGTTGGTAACAAAAATATGGTACAGTTCAGAATCCGCGTAAAATTTTATCGTAAAAAAATCCGGATGAAATGGCCTCGCGGTTGAAGATGGCTCGATTTACCTTTATATAGGTCAAAGGTTATCGTATGTCATTTTTTTTTTAATATTTCTCGTGATATAAAGTAAGCTACGTGCGGGGTGGAAGGAAAAGTTTGTCCGTGGTTATTCGAACCATAAAGTTGCTGTTAGAACTGACGCAGTGTTAAACGATTAAGAAACTTTTTTGCCAGTTTTTAACAGAACTATTCAAAATCAACGAGCAAAAGAATATTTTTATTTGTGATAATTTTTCAAACAATCTTCCACGCAAAGGGCTGGCTTCTCTCGACAGATTCGCATACTCTGTAAAAAATGAAACTCTTGCAATCTAATTTCTTTTTAAACTGGTTGAATCTCTTCTCTAATCAACGCGTCGACGAATGATTCTCTAAACTTTATAAGTTTCATTTTAGAAGAAGTTGCTTTATGAAAAAGCTTTTTATATTTCTATAATATGTAATGCAACTTTTTTGGGCCATCTAATAGTCTTTCTTTACGTAAGCCAACTACGAGATAATTCGCAAGATCTTTTTCTTTTTCAAAAAAAAAAAAAAAAAAAAGAAACACATTCTATATGCTTTTTGATGATTACCACGTACTAGAATAGAAGTTTTTAATAATATAATGCGATTAAATTGAATTGGCTTCTTAGACCGGGATCCTGAAAAGTACCGTGGCAGTCAACGTGTTAATCAGCTAGAGTTAAGGTATCGCCGTCGAGGATTCCAGTTTCACCGGTCACTTCGCCGCGGCAATTATTTCCAACAGTGTCATTTGTCATCGTGCTACTTTCCGTGTCCGTGTTCACGCGCAGCATCCGAGTTGTTCGCCTAATGACGTAGCAAGCGCTACGTCATCTTTTCACCGCTAAACAGTCTAATATATTCACGAAAATTGCGCTCTCGCGACGACCAACGCGTAGTTGCCAGTTTGTGTGTCAGAGATTCGTCAACTACCTTTAATCTTCCTCTTGTTGTTCTTTTCCTGCATTTTCGCAAGGAACAACTGTCGTCTCTACGACGTGTTTGCAGTTGTTGATGCGCAACCTTCTCTTGCAAGCGCATTTCTTGCTCTAGAAATTTTTTTTTTTTTTTTTTTACGTACAGGAAATCTTTATAAGACACCTGAATCTTTTAAGGGAAAAACCCTAGGTAGTGTCGGATTTTTACCAACTAAAACCTCCACGATGGCTGTCCCGGAGCTCTGCACGTTGGTAGAGCTCCGGGACCTTTTTTATACACGCAGAGCTCTCCCGTGCTGTTGTCCTAAAGCAGAGGTCACCAAATTTTTTTCACAGTGGGCTACATAGCTAATCACTGAACTAAGTTCAGCATTCCGTGTTAATCATGGGTGAGTGGCATGCAATGCACAAAAAAACAAGGACAACCAACATATTTATTTACTAAAAAAGTCATCAAAGAAAGCGACGTTAGCAAAAAGATAGTTACATCAGACCTAGTGTGCATATATCCGAATTTCACGCAAATTCAAATACCTTCAGTGGGCCGTAGTTTGGTGACCCCTGTCCTAAAGGACAATGTCTTTTTTTTTTTTTCGCCCGAACAGGGACTCGAACCCTGGACCCTCAGATTAAGATGCTCTACCCACTGAGCTATCCCCACCTCCTGCTCTAGAAATTTCTAGGCTGTGCCCCGATTTATCCGATATTGGAAGTAGACGATTTTATTAACGCCGAATGGATTTCATTGAAATAACAATGTCATTGTAACAGCGCCCGTAAAATCGAAAGATTTGGGAGACCGCGTGTTTAAAGCGCGGCGGTTCCGAGCCCGTTGAATATGGAAATTCATCGAACACGCGTGCAGCGGACTAATTCTTCGCTAAATATATTCAAATTCGATCTTTTCACGATTCGAGGCATTAAATTTCATTACGTTGCAGGCACGTGTTTGATTTGTTATTCGTACGTGGAATAATCGCCAGCTGATTGCCCATTGATTCATGGTCGATCGAGAATTATACGAGCCTCTCCAAAAATCAAACGGATCAACTCCGCCTTCTCTTTTCTCTTCCGGTTATCAGTTTCACGTTATTTAGAGCTAAACTCTAACGAAGCATAAAGATCGTGAAATCGAAGAAATTATAGTGCAAAATGAATAGCGAAGTTCATAACACAACAAACAAGGACACAAACTTTTGTTCGTGTATTTTATCAAAATTGTCCAAATCAATGAAATCACATACAACGTTGTAAATGCGGAATTATACTTTTTGAAAAATTGGAGCTATTCGTTTTTTGACCAATTTATTCAACGTCTCAAAATATATGTCTATAATTTACTTGTACGAATAAGATTGGCAAAGTAGAGGCCAACCAAACGGTTTTAATACGATTGTTATTTTAATTTTTCATCAACTGCGGGAGCAATTTTAGATTCTTACATTATAATTTATTTGTACGAAACAAGATTGGCAAAGTAGAAGCTCCGCGCTATGAAACTTGAGGCCAACCAACATTGTTTTAACACTTCATTTCATTTGAATTTTTCATCGAGTGTGCGAACACTTTCGTCAACATCTCCGTGTCGTACGCTCTTACGCCACAACGTGTATAATTGCACGAACACAACAAACAAATTCTATTTCGATTCGCAACAGTCACGTGGATTTTGTTTCTCTCTTTGGAGCTCTCGCGATTCTCTCGTTTCTACTTCCATGAACGTCGAACGATCTTCCTTCTTTGCGATTGTACGCTAGATTCTGCCACGCCCTGTACGTACTACACTTTTTCCGAAAAATTCCGCCGCGTATTTTTTCCTACGTACGTACGTACACGCGCGACATAGTCGCCTGTCGTAACTGTGGATCGCGCATTATTCATCGACGGGTTTTTCAATGCGACCGGGGCGCACACCGCCGAAGAATACTCGACAACGCGTTCCTCGACGTCGAGGAGGACGCCTCGTTCCAGATAAATCGCAGGACCTTCTCCGTCCCAAGCCAGATAAGCCTCGCGCGTCCGCCTCTGATACGTGACACATCGTCTTGCACACGATTGATTCTTCTTCTTCTTTTTTCTCTCTCTTTCTTTCTTTCTCTCTTTCTTGCGGTCTTCGTGGGCTCTGGCTGCCTCCTCACACGAAAATGGATTTAATATTTCCATTCGCCGTGCGGATCGATATAAATGCAAATTAGGGCTCGCGGGGGTGGCGCGATCCCGCGCGGAGGAAAATAGGCAGACGAGGAGCGTTTGCGAGAGAGAGAGAGAGAGAGAGAGAAAGAAGAAACGTGGCCGATGAGCCGAGACCGATTTTCAATCGGCTGCGTTACACCGACAACGGGATTATGATCGAACGTGGATCCGACTCTCGACGAGTGGATTAATGGATTTCCAGGCAATCCATGGATCCTCGGAGAGGATAGCAGAGAGTGGCGAGAGGCTCTTTACGACACGTTTCGCTTTCGACTTCCGCTGGCCCTCCATTTACTGAGCTGCTTTTTCGTTTCATAGTGCTTTTTATCATAAGGATTATATCGTGAAGAATATCTTTTCGTTCGTACGACGCTGCTTTCATTTTTGAAATTAAATTTATTAAGATATTCCCAGCACAGGGTGGAGAAGAACTTGAATTTCTTTCTTTGTGAAACATTAGTTCGTGAGGATGTTTTTTTTTTTCAGCTGCGTGCGAAAGATTATGCCACACGAGTGACGAGATTGGACTTTTCTTTTAAAAATATTTTCCGTGACTTTTGTTCCTCGAATGTTCTTCCATGACCCTTGGTTCATTAATATAAGTATGTATATTCTCTACTTAAAATAATCTCAAAGAAAAAGATCATCAGGTGTCTGTCAGGATCGATTGAATTCTGAATTTCTGGAAATTGCACGTTTGCCGAAAATTCCTCTTAAATGCCACTGTGTTCAATGGAACCATAGATCGCAATCTGATAGTTCTCTAAAAATGCAAAAGAAGTTTCTTAATCATTTAACATTGCGGACGCGTGCGTGCTAACAGCGACTTTATTTTTACATAATTCTCATAGTAGGTTTCACTAACATTTGATTTATCATCGATTGCAACATCAGTGTGAGTCTAAATAATCAAATGACAAAATTAACTGTTAACGTTATTCGAGATACATAACATTCACACGTTCAAAACCATAAAGTCGCTGTTAGCACGCACGCATCCTCAGTATTAAACGATCACTTTCCAAAAGAACTATTAGGCTACGACTTATGGTACACTCGAAAAAGTGTTTCCTTCGTGAATAAGTAAAATACAATGCAAACAAAAAGAAAAAAGTTTGAAATTCAAGGTCAAGGTCAATTTTGCGGTTCTTTACAGGAACCAATCTCCATCAAACGAAAGGTGTAGAGTTCACCTGTGATAATCATGGACAAACATTTCTTTCCGTCGAATCTGACTGTCTTCGACGATCGTAACGAAACCAGCTCGTAACGAATCCCCGTCCCCGAGAGCGAAAACTGTCGTTCGAAAGATCCAAAAAAAAGTCGAAAGGAAATATCGCGACGAATGGGAATGTCGATCTGTCGCGACTGTCCGCGGCGAAGTTATTGCCAGACGTTGTTATTAAATCGCGAGTCGGGACACCGGCGCGTTCGTCGCGAAACGTCGAATGAAATTAATCGCGTGAATGCGGGCGGTCTCTGGCCCTTCGACGAATTTGGCCGCCCGTCGGTCAATCGAATCGGTTAATCCGGTCGCGGACTTGGAGAACGCGCGCCGGTTACACCGCTTCGTCTCGTTCGCGTTGTTAATCGTGGCGGATAACACCGTGACGTCGGCTTCCCGGGTGGCATCCCCGGAGCCACGGGAATTCGTGTCAATTGGAGGCGATTGATTCTTCGGGAGGGACCTGAGGAGATTAAGGATTATATTATAGCGTGAAATTAGGTAGCGAAACGTAGAGAAAAATGAACGAGGAAAAGGAGGAACGAACGAATCACGTAGTAAGTAATACCCCCTCTGTCCGAAAATATGGTATACACTTTAATATTTTCTTTTGTCCGAAAATATGGTATACATCTGTGAAAAAAAAAATTAAATAAAACTAAAATTAAATATGAAGAAAATATTAAATTCATTTTATTATCACAATATAACTATATAAATACAAATGATTTTTTAGGGTAATCCAAATTTAGTTAAAGTGAGATTTAGCCTTTTCAGCTAATCGACTCTCACGACGAAGTTTTACCTTATTTATACGAGGTGTTGCAAGATACCATGACGTTGTTCATTAGTCAATTGCTTCGATTTCGCATCTCTTCTTTGTAAATTCACGTTATTTGGGTAAAAATTGTCCATTGTTTTGAAATCACAGCGATGACTATTTTATTTTTCTTAGAAAAAACTAATTTTTGGTCTTCAAATTCCAACTGAACTCGAAAGCAACGCCTGTCAAATATGTTGTAGGTTATTTAGCTATCAATGTAAACAATACCAATATAACGAGTATTGCCAGTTGCTTTCGAAACTCTAGATAATCTAAGATTTTCTTTCAAATGTATACCATATTTTGGCACTTGTTATCAAATTATCATTTTGAATTTCCAAATGGAGAGACTCTGGACAGCAAATAATCTTCTTCTTGTTGTATAACCTCTTCCTCTTTCTCTTCTCTTATATTTTCAATTCTTATTATCGTTGATGACCATGCATGTGCAAGTGACGAGTTGGAAACGAATTTGAAGAAAGAGAAGAAAATTTTAGGGAGGAGGGAAGGATGTTATGCAACAGAAAATAAGAAAAGAACGAATCGTAAATAAATTATCATATCGTTCTCAATTGTCCGAAATTCGAAGTGGAAATTTCAGCGACAGCAAACTTTGGAAGTTTATTTCCGTTTTATTGCGTGGCAAAATGTAATTTTAAAATCGTCGTATAACAATTATACGTGCGTAGGTGGAATATGACGTTGAAACGCATTGAAAGAAAGGAAAAGAGAGGGGGCTGGTCGTCGGATAAACGAGGTTCGATGCGATCTCTGTTAAAACGGCCATTCTTCCGACACAGCGTGAAGATGAATTATCCCCAATGAATTATCAAGCTCCCTCATACCGCGATCACCAGAGAGAGGAGAAAGTTGTAACAGCGAGGGGAGATTACGAGTATTCCACTCTCGTTTGAATAAGGCAGAAAAAGTTGTTGGAAATTTATGGAATCGGGAAACGTGGAATGAAAAAAACTCTGCAGTTTCTGCGAAACGATATAGACGACTCGTTGCAGCCAGTGTTGCTCTCGTTACACGAACAAGACAGCCTGGTCTATAACCCGTATCTTATTCCTACGCGGAATTCCATCGACGTTTCCATCGACGTTCTTTCTCCTCCTTCTCGTCCTTCTCGCGCTTCGTCCTTCGTCCTTCGCCCGTCGACTGCACGCTGCTTCCTGACACCTAATTTTCGCGTGTGCCTCGGCTTCGCTGCGTTACGCGAATATCCTCCGTGCAAGAATCACGAATTTCAACTACGACAGGAATTAGCATGAGAGGCTCGCTCGATCTCAGGCTTCAGGAATCTGATTGTCAGTGATACTGCCAGAACGTGGTCGAAACGACCGGTTTGTAATTATCGCAACTGACAACGAAAAACGTTCGTTTGTTAATTAACTCCTTGACATACAATGACGTATGGGAGACGTCATTCATTTCATGTGACATTGTAGACTTTGACGTCTCCGAGACGTCCAAAACTGTCTCGAGCGGACGCTGTGCAGTATGTTATTAGATTATTCAATTATTTCACTCGTGCGTCGATTCGCTTTTGTTTATAATGTTCGAGATGTCCCATTCTCCCACCTTCTCAACAGTACCGATAACAAAATCGCATCGGCAAACCAATAAACCAGAAAGATGCACATTGAAAGCAGTATTCAGTATAGCAGTGATCTCGGCGAATGCCATACTGTATATTTGAATTTAGTAAAAATTAAAAATAGTCTAAGTTGAACGTATTGTATGAAAGTGATGATTGAACGTTATGTAGAAATGCAAATTTCAAAATAAAACGTTCTGTTTCTAAGCGTGCACGTAACAATTCAGTTGAGCCAATTTAAATAGCATTTTTCGGACGCATCAAATTCCGTTTTATTTGTATGTCAAGGGGTTAAGATTTTCTTTTTAACTCTTAACACAATCTTAAGTGTCGTGTCGTACTTTGTTCACTTTTTCGTTTACGTTTCGTTCCGATACAGTCAGGCAATTTTCGTAAAAATTGTTACGAAGAAAATACGAACGCTGGCGTAAGTAAAGTTACGACATTCACACGTGCAAAGGAAAACCACATCTTTGACTAAACTTTTCTTTTCAATCAAAATTTTAATTAAAATTACTATCGCATTAATACACTGTATACGGTTTATATAATGATTCATCTATTATCCTTTCCTGTTAATCTTGAAGCTTTCCAATTTTTAATATAATTCTATGAGTGCTAAATTTGTTTCATCGGTTACCGAGTGTTATTTAATAGAAATGTGACATAAAATATCTATTGCTTTCGAATATTGGAATTTTTCGTTCCAAAGCGCGAACACCGAGCTCCTCGAAATTCAAGAAGGTTTCCCCCGAAATTTAAACGACACGCCCGACTGATCTTGATTCTAATCTCACGCAAGAAATAGAGTCTAATTTCCCCTTGTTCGAATAGTTTGGTGGCGCCAACCAGGTTCCCCGAAGTTTGATGTTCTTAACTCTATAATCCAGGTCTGTCTGGATCCTGACGTTTCCGTTGGTTGCCCGGTGGAGAGACAGAGAGATAGAGAGAGAGAGAGAGAGAAGTAAGAAGAAGCTCTCTCCAAGTCCCCCCTAAATCCTAATTAGAATTTCCGGTGTTTCTGGCCGCGGAAACGTTACTGGCTAAAACTCCATGCAAAATCCTCGATCCAACCCGTTACCCGTATCATCCTAGTCCATTTCTACCCTTCGGTTAACCTTCGGGTAAACCTTTACCCCTCGTTCTTCTTACCATTCTCGCATATTTCGACGCAACATCCTTCGCAATAGATTTGTTCGTTTTGCTGGGGCCAAGAGTACGTATCAGTTGTGACACGGATGTGCTTCAACCCAGGAAGCTTGACCACTTGGAAAATAAGTCCAACAAGCCCAAAGCGTCCCATAAATTTGAATCAGCCTCAAGTGCAATGAGAGTTGCTTCCGCACCATGGGGATCACCATGTCATAACAAGTGAGTACTCGAAGAATCGTATACAACGGGATCGTTCTCAAAAGACAATTCCACTCTCGTGAGTAACGATGGGGAATATTGTGAAAACCTTCCCTCGCACTTCCTGATTGGTCTTAATACGCCACTCGATCTACAACTCCTCAGAGTCCTTCGAAAAGGGTAATCCAAGACTTGATAAAAAGGAGGATAACTTTCAGTTAGGCAGTCACAGTTATATTGTGTTCAATCGACAGTTTTTATAACCAGTATGTACAGTTAGTCAGTCGGTCAAATCAGTTAGAGTCAAAGAAGTTACAAGAAAACTATAGTGCAGGTAGCCCTCCTAAGCACGGCATCTTACAATACGGTTTCGCTCTAACACGATAGGATAAATTGCGGGAACCCTCGTGTAACACTGAAACCGAATAAAAAAATTGTGAAAACATGATTTTTGTTTGACACATTTAAAAACTAAATTACCTTAAAATAATGACGAGAAGAAATAATGAACTGTAGTGGCTCTACATGAAAATGTATAAACAAATTATAATTTATTCATTTATAACTCTATTCCGATGTCATAGCGGGAAGCGTCGTGCACAGTTTACACGCCATCCGCGACGAGGCTTGCCGTCTCAGAGATACAATGTTGCGGAAAGTGCCGCCATATTTAAAAAGATAAAGTGCAAAAAACGTTCTCGTTTGATTGTACTGAGCAGTGATGAGGAAGAAATTTATTAAATCAAGGTCGCATTAAATGGAAATAATATTTTTTCTTTCTTTTCGTTTTGTGTTATACGTACATTTATATTTTTAATAAAAATTAAGTTGCTTATATGGAATTAAAAAAATAAAATGTTTGTTTTTAATAACTTTTCGGAACGTAACCCCCCTTTTTATACTGGCTCTGGGTCTCACACAACACGGCATTTTCTAGGAATCTATCTACTGTGTTATAGGAGGGTTACCTGTAGCACATACAGTGTTAAATTGACAGTTTTTATAACCAGTATGCACAGCAATACAAATTAGTCAGTCAGTCGGTCAAATCAATTGAACAATTAGTCAAAGAAGCTACAAGAAAATTATTAGTTAAAGTCAAACGGTTAAGTTAACGATAAATCACTTGCTGGAGTACAGCATAGATCCATCATAAATCCATCTCGTTTCCAACATCGAGAGTTATTGGTTCTTCGAGCCCCAAGATATGCACGCAAAAATATACGATCGACAGCAGTCGCGACACTTGTCTTTCGTAATAAATTCGTCCTCTAGGACGAGGCACTAAGTATCTACGTAAGCGTGTCGTTAATAACTTCAATTTCGTCCCGGGAGATACGAGAGAGTGAAATAGCGCCATAAATCCGGCACCTCGTTTACCCTTGTCCACCGCATAACATCGAGACCTCCTTTTAATCGAACGAACGGTCGAACGCCGTCATATTTCTCGCGCGGGATCTATCTGCCCGTCCCGAAACCCAAGGCCAATCTTTTAATACCCTTATTAGCAGGCCAGCGCCGCGTTTCACGCCCGCGTTGAACACGTGTCCGTGGAACTCGTATATTTTCGCGAACGCACGCAGCGCGAGCAACCATCCAGCGAAACTAGATAGAGAACGAGATGGGAAAGAGAAAGAGAGAGAGAGAGAGAGAGAGAGAAAGAGAGAAATAGAACGGAGAAGGGTTCATCGTGAAAATGAATGAGCGTATAAATCAGCGTTAACGATCGTTCTGCAAACAACTCGGGAGACCGACCCGGTCCCCAAATTAAATAAGTCCACACCGATCGCTATCGTATCATCCTTTTCCCTCCCCTCCCTCTCTCCCTCTCTCTCTCTTTCTCTCTATTTCGCCTTTTCTTTCTTTCGTTTTTCTTTCCCTCCCTTTCTCTATCCGGCGTTGGTACAGGCATACAAACATAAAGACGAGGCAAGAGCATCGATCTATCGAGGAATGCATTATTCTTAGCCCCGCTGGAGAGAAGAGGTCGCCCTGTTCCCGCGGATTCGTTCCACTTTGCATATAACAGCAATAAACCGGTGATTTATGCGCTCGATACGACGGCCGCGGAGATTCCGATCGGTCCGGCCTGCCGAACAGAGCCTGCTGATTCTTCACCGCTTGTTGGACAGCGTGTCGGACAATTTGCAAGCGAGATTCCAGCGATTAGAGCTTGTTAATCCCGAGGGAATATTCGTTTTCTCGCGGACGCGACACCGAGTGGAGAGGCTGTGATTTCAACTGCGCGTGAGAGAGAGAGAGAGAGAGAGAGAGAGAGCTCTTCGAGGTTTCAGAGGGTTAAAAGTTGAGGGATGCCTTCGACGATTGATGAACGTTGCGGCGTTGCTAAAGTATTAACGCTAGCGCCGCGATTGTGCGTTCACATTTGTAAAATAATGGTTTGCAATCGATAGACGACTATTGCACTTGCGATTCCAATTCTGACCTTCTTCGTTTAAAACATATCGATATCGCGAGCTATTTCTTCGGTAAGAATAATGCCTGGACAAAATACAAATGCACCTGTGACTTGAGACAATATTTAGAAACGCAGAACATTCTGTACACATTCTAATGAAGCTTTTCCTATTAAAAAAAAAGAAAAACAGCAGAATTTTTACATTTTACATTTTAGTTTGTATATATAGAATTTGTATCGTCAGAAACTTTAGCTTTCATAAACCTGTTCGGCATCATATAAGGGGATGTTTGTATTTAGTGCGTTTGGTATTTGTTTATGACCGTTCCAAGTATCTTTTCTGATAAACAAATACAGTATATCATGCTTTCAGTACTTTACTTTACTTTATTTTCCGAGGGGAAAGTTTTCCAAGTTTTACCCTCATGTTTAGGGAAACGTTTTGAATCTTACCACGTGAAACATGATATTATTAACCCTTAACGGACCAATGCCGCCATATAAGCGGCATAGCACCTTTACTTACTGGGTCCAATGCCGCGTATATGGCGGCAAAAACCAATTGATTATTTCTATCGCTGTTAGAGTTGTCATATTTACTATTAACGCGTTAAGTATTATGCCGTGTCATTTCTGTGAATTTGTTTTCGCTTGTTACCTGTGTTCTGTTATCTTTTACCGTTTTTTGTGCACGTGCATCGTTTTGTGCTCTTCGCGTGCAAAGTCAGTCTTGTGTTTGATTTTTCGAAAGAACGTGCGCGTTATCGGAGTTCTTTTGCACAGTTTAGTTTATCATATTTTATTTTGTTAATAAAACCGTAAAATATGGCCGGAAAGCTCTGAAAGAATGATACACGACGATAACGATAATTTCAATGATATTGGCAGTAGTGACGACGAGTTTGAATTCGGTATTTCTATCGATGAAAATGAAAATCTGAGAAGCATTACATTTTCAGACTATAATGACAGTGACAATAGTATTAATAGCGAAGTAGTTCCTAGAAAAAGAAGAAAAATTCCAAATATGAGTTACAGTGAGGATGAACATGATACTGCTGATGAGAATACCGAGTGGAAAAATGTTACAGAAATTGATGACATTCCACCTCGGATACAATTCAATACTTTTTTTCTTCGTATGAAAAAATAGCTTGGACCTGGTGGGAAGTAAACTTGAAATACTTCCGGACCGTTAAGGGTTAAAGTATACGTTTAAAAATATTATTCTTGTTGTTATTTCTTTTAATTTCTCTAGAATTTCTCTTCACTTTAATTTCCATCCTCGTTCACACACTATTTTCACATATTATTTATGAAAATGTATCGGTTGCTTGCGCAGAATCGTGGAATATAATCTCTCTCTCTCTACTCTCCGAAATGAAAGCGAGGTTCGTGAAATTGTTGCAAATTTTGCAAAACTTTCGTCGATCCTTGGATCTGCCGCGTTTCTAAATATTGTCTCGAGTCATAAGTGTATTTGTACTCCGTCCGGACAACATTATTCTTACCGAGGAAATAGTTTCGCTGTTTCTAACCAACAATATCGACGTATTATACCTCCTCGCTGGTTGCTGAAACAGATAAACACAACGCTATATCGAGGTTTACTTAGGTAACGTAACTGTCTTTGTTCCCCTGTAACGGTAAATTTATCTTTGACAATGCCACTGCAAATTCAATAAACCGTACACAAATCGAAGGTAAATAACTTCAATGTCCGTCGAAATTGGAAAAATGTAGGAATATAACCGAGGAATATAACTTGCAACATATGCGCAAGATACTTTTGCCAGCCGATGTTATTACTGAAATGTTATAATCGAGAATTAAATAGCAAGATCCATCAATGTTTTATGGATTAAGTATTCAAACTGTTATAATTCTGTAAAAAAAAAAAGACAGAAAAAAGAACAAATCCTACGAACAAATAAACTAGAGTTATTTCGAAGCTGGAAGCCTCTAATTTTAAAATGCGTCGTTCATTTTATTCGAACGATAAGTTGTTTTTACATTTACGTAGGGAAGGCTTCGACCTATAAATTGTCGTGGTATCTAAAAAAACATCGGAAACATTGAACTTGGAAACGTAAAATTGGTAAAAACATTGGATTGATTCTTTCGTGGCTGAATCGTGGAAGAATTTGAAAATTTAACAACGGCTCTGCAAAATTTGCTGTACGATTTTTTCCCTCGTCAATTTAATTGAAATTTGAATATTATAACGATGAAAAATAATATTATACTTCGTTATCTGCTACGTAGTTTACATCTACGTGGTCGTCTTGGAATGAAATGAACTAAAGGCTTTTCGAGCTTCAAAATAAGATCAAGTTTATCATTGCATGATTTCTTTTTGCAAAATTCGCGAAATGTCACAGATTCTCGATAAATTCTTCAATTATAAATTCTTCAATTATTCCTAGTTTTTAACTGAATAAGGAGTATCGTTCCAAGTTCCAAAAAATATCATTCATATTTAAATAGAAAAATTTAAATCAGCGATCAACAGGTTCTCTTTTGTCTCCAAGAGAAACTTTTCGTTCGATATTTGTATATTTTGTGTAAAAAGAAATTTCCATGGAATTTTTATACAAGTTTTTAAACAAGTGTTGCATTTAGGAACAACAACTTCAGACAGTGTTGTCAAAGATATTTTAGAATTTATACAAGTTCCAAGATATTTTACAACATTAACTTAAGAATCCATTTTCACGCTCGAGTTTGGATTTATTCCTCGAATACTATTTCGCTACAAATATCGACAACTTTTTCGCAACAAATTATTCGACAGAAAAATTTCAATTTCTATATTACGATATTATTTTACAATTTTCTTGCGCTGTTATCTTCTTCATTTAGGAAACTTATTTCTCCGTTCTCGTCGATACCCGAAGGGAAGTGACAGTTTTTTCGAAAACGATCTACGTTTCGAATAGATCCACTTTTTTTTTTTCAAATGGTCCTCAACTTTTTCGGTCCGTTCGATGATTTAAACGGGCACAGGCGAGAGATATTTCCGCAGCGGTTTAAGTAGTCCCGAGTAGTCACTACACGAAGTTGACAAGCTGCTCGCGATGGGAATCGCACGTGGGCCGTGTCCATTAGCGTGCGCGGCGGAGGAATTCCCGGTTTCCGGCGTACTTTTAAGCGATTCGATACTCTTTTAGCAACACGGCTAGTCCACGGGACGAAATTAGACACGGGAGGGAAAACGAACGTCTTCTGCCACCGTCTCTCTTCGCGTTCGTGTCTCGCGAGTTTCTGCTAAGTGTATACATTTAGCGCGAGTTTACGCGACGCACATTATAGCGGAGTCGGATGAATTCATTATGGTGCGTCTCGTGTCTACATAATAGCGGGCGTTCGTTGATGAATTTATGAAATAAACGTGTGTACTTGTGCGAGAGAACTGCGCGATTCGGTTGCCTTTAAATGTACCGAGCGTTCATTTCATTCCAACTTACGACGGCCATTAAAACGAATCTGATCTGTCGAGTTGGCCAGAAACTGATTTTGATTTTCTATTTTACATGATACAGAATTTAGATTAATAGATTAATTACTACTGACGACAGATGACTAATGACTATTAATTTCTTATTAACCGTTATATATATTATCGGCAGTTTGTTTGTAACTTAGTAACTAATAATTTGTTGGTATCTCCATGGTAATTTTTGTAAGAATGAATAGATGACGCTACAATTTCTGTGCTGCCCGCCGCTTACGATATATATATATATATATCACGTAGTGTTTTTTTTTCCAATAAAAATTGTAACAAACAAAAACATTTTCTTTTATACCAATTGTAATCAATCTAAACTTGTAGCGCAAACTACGAGATACCCCGTAGTCGGCAGTTTTGGTGCATACGCTTACTACGAGATATCTCGTAATTTGCAGTCAATGGGTTAACTTTTCCGCGATGACACGGCGATTTCGATTCGTTGTGAAGTGGGTTCCTCGCGCGCTACAGAATTTCGGAACTTTTTTTTTTCTCCCGCGTCGGATCAGCTTACTTTCTACTCGAACACACACTCGTAGACTTCGCCCCACTTTCTCTTTTTTTTTTTTCATTTTTTCTGCCAACGCAGAGCAACTCCGCGCAGGGGCCGCCGGATCGCAGGAAATTTGAAACTGACAATGAGGGGCGAAGCACATCCGCGATGAAAGTCAAAAAGCTGGGCGAAAAACTGGTCTCTGCTCCTCTCTCCGTCGATCGAATTGCAACGCTCGCGCCGCTCGGTCTCCGAGGAAATTGCGTTTCCACGGTAAACTGCTGGATATTTTCAACTTTGATTCGAAAATCTGCCCGCGCGCCGGAAATTGATCAACCCTGTACCTACAGTCGAAATTTTACTCGTTTAGAGAGGGAGAAAAAGAGAGAGAGAGAGAGAGAGAGTGATTCGTTTAATTAAAAAAAAAGGGAGAGAAAAAAAACGACACGATAGCAGCGATAACAATCGCCGTAGGTATGGCAGAAATGAAAAGTTTATAAAGTGTATAATTCATGCAACTTGGGAAAAAGGTTAGGCTTCATCTTTATATACGGGGTGTCACTGCGTCGGTAGTGCAAGCGAAGTGAAAGTGATTCTACGAAGTGAAAAAAACAAGTCAGAAATAAAGAATAAAATTTTTTCCGTAGAATTATCTCCTCAAGGACGAACCTCCTCCACGTTGTACAATTCTCCTGAAAATTTCAATTTCATTTATTATTAACGAACAAAATTCTAACGAAGTTGCAATTCCAATAGTTCAGAAAACCCTCAGACAGTTTTTCGATTTGATATTTCGAAGGAAATAACGATCGGTAATTAAAAAAAAAGAAAGAAAAAAAAGAAAATAAAAAAGAAATTAAAAGAGCAAAAAAATGAAAGAAAAAAAAGAAAAAGAGAAAAAAAGAGTAGGTGGAAAGGTATCAATTTGGTACGTCGACAGTGCATCGTTTGTTCAGAGTTCATCCATCGGCGCTGCAGCTCGTTTCGCATGCCGGCGCAATTCGCAAATATTTGCGCGACGAAGGAGCGATTGCAAAAACGCGCGGAGTTCCGGCAGAACCGGCTCCAGAGCGTACAATACGCGCTCATAACAGGATATTGGATGTTTCATGTAAATGAACCATTTGTATCGCGCGTTGTCCCAACTGTGTTTCAATTGCGACTGAAAGTTTTTAATCGGTTAACAGAAGTGTCCACCAAGCGTTGCTTAACGAAAGCGCGGCGAGAATATCGAGATTTTTTTTTTTTTTTTAAAGAAGCGGAAATCGATTTCCACGAGAACGCGTGACCCGTTTCTCGTTCGCGGAATTTTTAATCCCGGGAAACAGAGGTGACGAGAGAGAAACGGCAAAAATTCGTACGTGCAGAATTCAACGAAAATAAATTTCCCCGCTTTTCTACGTCCGCGATTGGAAGGAAGAAGGTAAACAAGAGATGTTGAAAACGAGAGACACAGAGGGCAGAGATGAAGTTTGCAGACTTCTGTATTAAGTATTGGAATTTCCAGTCGCGATACTATTACAGAATACCCCCGTGTACGATCTACTGCTAACAATGAAAGAGAAACACCTGAGTGGAATAGAACGAGGAACGATGAAAAAAACGCGAAGAAGACGCAAAGAGAATGTTCAACTACGTGCAGAAAGCGATGAAAATAAGGGCTTCTTGCGGGGGCGAATGAAAGAGGAGATGACCTATGGAATCAAAAAACGGAAGTAGTCAAGTGCAAATACGTTTTATATAAAACAGGATATTCTCAAGTTACCAGGCTTAAGCGTGAGATTTGTAAGTCTAATATACAAATAAAATCAATCAATCAATATTGGAATTTCAACTGTATCAGTTGAGAGAAATTTTGAGGTTAGGAAATTAAAGGAACGATACTGTTTTGAAAATGTCTGCCACGGAAAAGGTTGGTCGAGTTAGAGGTGACCGATAGAAACTGATAAATTATAAGTTTAATATAAAAATAAAACCAATCGATCAATATTTAAATAAAAACTGTACTACTAGAGCAATTTTAAGGTTAGGAAATTGAAGCAATGATACTGTTTTGAAAATCTCTGCCACGGAGGAAGTTAGTCGAGTTAGAAATGACCTGTGTAAGTTGATAAATTATTATGGTACGTTGAATTATTGAATAACCAGCGGTTAACCGACGTTTCAACGCGATTCGTAACACAGTTTACACAAGCGTAAATTGCTAAATATTAATTGAAACTCTGCGGCAACGCTGAACACGTTTGAAAAGTTATTATTTCTCCGTGCCCCGGCAAGGAAGCAACTTTTCGAGATTTCCTCGAAGCGTGTTCGCTAAAAAAGAAAAAAAAAAAGAAGAAGAAATTTTTCCGTCAAACTGTTTAGTTTCTCGCTGCTTACGAGTCGAAAGATCTCAGATCAGAATCTCGCAGGGATCGCGGCGACGTGGCGAAACTTCGTCCGAAACATCGCAAACATCGCCGTTGCTGTTATTTCCAATAACGTTCTCTCGTTGGGAATTACGAAGAAAACTTCGACGTCGGGCGAATTTCCGCGGGACAAAAGAGAAAGAGAAAAGGAAGAAAAAGAAAGAAAGACAACGATGTCGAAATTACAGGATGAAAAGTTTCCACAGGGAAATATTCCTACGGGGGTTTTTGCCTCTCGCTTCCCCGATAGGAAAAAAAAGAAAGGCGAGAGCGAAAGTGGCTGCAAGTTTCTTCCAGCGAAGAAATTCCAAACACTTCGAAACGTTTCAGCCTGGCGAAAGAATTCATCCGTGTGCCTCCGTTGTTTTCGTCTTCTGTGTGCCGCGTTTTGGCACGCTACACACTATGGCGGCCAGAGTTTCATTACTCTTTTCGGTGGGAACGTTGTCCGGCCAATTTCGAGCGGGCAGATTGCGAGCTTTATTACGTTCTCGCGTTATGTCACACCGGTCACTCGAACGCCGGCTGGCAATTGTGTTTATTCTTAATGCCACAGGTCGGAACGAAGTTTCTTCGTTTAAGTCTCTGCTCGTTGCCATTGAATCGCATTGGATTATGAGGTTTGTTTCTTCTTTTCGGCAGAGGATTAGCAGATGTCAGTTGGCGGTTGTACAAACAAGATGACAAAGCGAGTCACAGACCCCTTAAGTTTCATATCAAGAATTTAGATATTATGCAAAAACTAAGATGAATGAAACCGACTATGGGAAACATTAAATCGAACGAAGATCCACAACGTGGTAAATGACTTTTATCAAGAAATTCCTTTTAGCGGATTAACAAAAAAAAAAAAAAAAAAAATAACGAAACCAATATAATTAAGAATTATACTGACTCTAGATTAAGGACACAGCAAACATCGAGAAGACTGATCCTCTCTTCTGCAAAGATCTGTCACATTTCTATATGAATGCACAAACTCTGAATGACAGAGAAGATCCCATCGCTTCCCAAAATCATTCGAAGAGAACACTCCGATAATTGGTGGATATAAATTTACACTACAAAATATAAGTATCTAGTCGCTAGTGACCTCGATGTCGATGCGACTTTAAACTTGTACATAAGAAAAAAAAGAAAAAGATCGTAAAGCGTTACGTGTATCCGTAGAATCGTAGGTCGAACGTATTCGGGCTATTTCAGATTATTTGAGAGAATTGCTCGAGTCGTTTCGTATCTCAGTGTCACTCTGGTTTTTCTCGATAAATCGTGACATCGTTCTCGGCCACCAGCGGACAATCAAGACAATCCCTACTCCGGAATCTTCCGTTTCTCCGAATGCTACTTGCTACTTGCGACGAATCAATTTCGACGAGGCCGTCTTCTAATTCAGCACGTTTATTTTTTGCGAAACTTGATCTCTGAGTTTCTTCCAGTCTTTTCATTCCAGATAATTGTGAATTTCAAAAGATTTAATTTTCTAGCAATTTAATTCAGCAAGTTTATTCTTTATTCTTGCTTCAACTCTTGCTAAACTGACCCCTCTTAGTCTCTACCAATTTTTATTTTAAACCCCCCCCCCCCCGCCCAATTGTTATATTTGTCAGTTTGAGAAAGGGATTAAAATGAAAAAAAAAAGAAGAAACGAAAAAAATTACAATGCCGCGCAATAAATCTGAAGAACCCAGAAGCGCACGTGGCACTAATCGTTTTTTCTCATTTGCAGGTACGTTGCAATACCGATACCATTGTGTGTTGGCACAAAGATTCGCTTAAACCACGGCGCCACGATGTCCGCTCACTCCGACCGGATTCATAAAGGCTTTACGAGGTGCGTAATTAAAGCTGATTATCTTAACGGCCATTGTAACAGTAGATATCGTTTCCCGTCTTCGGCCTATAAATACTTACGATAGGCTTTTAATTGGAATTCATGGGCTTCGTTGTATAGGTATTCCCTCGCCCGATAATCTTGCTCGTATCGCGCGATATCCACGCGGGGCCCAGAGACAAGCACAGCCAACCTCTGTTTCGCAGCCTACGTGATAAACGTATCTCCCGAGAAGGCTGTTGCGCAATTACAATATATCTTCGAGCTAGTGCGTAATTAACCGTCGCGTTCCTTCCTTCGGCTCCTTCGTTCCAGCGAATTTTGAGCAGCCGTGCTGATGCTGGTATGATGATGCTCGTTCAAGTGGTTTCGAAGTGGTGTCGACACCTCTGATTGTTGTTCTGTTCTTTTACGAACGCGGGAAAAATCGCCGAGGGCTTCGATTCAGTTGCGACAAGATTGGCGATCGTTCGAACTCGACAACGTTCCGCGCAAAGGGAACTCCGCGAATCCGCGGAATCCGTGGAATTTGAACGATTTTGTTTCGGGGTATCTTTCGGGGAGCAACTTTTTCGGGCATTTGGGGAATTTTTCGGGGGAGAAATTTTATCGGATATCGGATAAGATTCTCTGACACATTTTCCCCGAGGGGCGGGGGCAGGGGATTGAAACAACCACTGTTTGTTTTTTTTTTCTTTTTTTTCATCGACAAAGCGGGGAAAAATCGCGCGCGCGAGTTTCGAATCCTCGCGGAGGAATTTTCGAAGAAAAAAAGAAAAAAAAACCGTGAAAATCCGCGAGCAGACCGGCGTGGCGAGCGTCGCGAAACGCGAAGCACAACTTCATTAACTCGGCCTTCCATCAGACATCCAATCCCTGACCCAGTCAATCCTCCGTGTGTCAATCTACACCCACCACGCGACACGATCAAAGTACATATTTCCTCGCATCCGAGTCATGTCGCATCCCCCGTGTCGCAGACAATGAATAATTACGCGCGTAACCCCTCCGTGTCTCCGTTCTTGTTCCGCAATAATCGCGTCAATTATTCAAACGACCTCTCATCGCCAAAATAGCACGTGCCCTTAAACGCGTGCCGTCTGCCGCTCGAGCGGGTCCACGCGAGCAGTTTTATCAGAGAAAAATCCGGCTTTCGGCGGCGGCGAAAATCACGGCCGAAGCGAAGAAACCCGGTTTCGACTGACGTTTGCAAATGACGTTAGCTCGTATTAACAAACCGTCTCGCGTTGCTTTCGTCGTCGTCGTCGTAAATTAGTTCCAAGTTAATCGGTGACGGCGCAGGGTTGCGAGCACGCCAGCCTCTTCTGGAAAGATGGCCGCGCGAAAAGAGATAATTTGCATTTTAATTGCGTCGGTCTGCCTTCACACTCCACCCCTTCGAGCCGCGTGCACCCTCGTCGACGTTGACACTGCACCCTTGCAACCTGCCCGCGCCTTTCCTCGCGAGCGGGAGAGAGTTTCCACGCCGAGAGCTTTGTTTCGTCGCACCATTGTGCCGCGAACATTCGCCTTTTCGGTTTACAGCTCTCCAACTCGCGAGACTCAGCCAGAGCGAGCTCTGTTTATCTCGCCGTGATCTCCTCTTTGTTTCCTGTTCTTCGCGTCGGTGACGGTACCGATTAAATTGCCGGCTTTTCAAGGTCATTTCTGGCCCGGTCGTGAGATTTTCAACTCGACTGTTCGAATCCCGACGAGGGTGAGATTTTTACTTCTAGGCTTTCGTCGATTTCTGCATTCGATCGATTCGTTCGCCTTTGAAACATCGAGTTTCCATTCCGCCATACTTGAATCGGCTGTAGAACCGAGAACGGAAGATTAAAAATGTATTGTACCTCAAAGACCAGCGGGGAGGTGAGCCCGACCGGAAGTCAGGAATTAAAGCGTCGGATATAAATTCGCGCGTAGGCATGATCCCGGCTCATCGGATCGGAGATCTGGTTTGTCGAAACGAAACAAAAAGAAAAAATCAAAGAGCATTTCTCGCAGAGAAATGATCTCTGGCCGGCTTCCATTTCCTAGCTTCCTCTCTTCCCGATGCTCTTAAACTTTCCTCGCCGCGGAATGGCAAAGAGGGGAGCAGAAGAAAGAGAGAAAAAAGAGAAAAGAAAAAGAAAGAAGAGGCAGCGCGTTTAATTGTAAGTACATTCAATTTACCCGGGCGATTCCTTTCTCTCGATTTCTTTAAATTTCTTCTCCGCTCTGGCCCTCCCCCTCCCTCTCTTCTTGGCTCCTCGAGTGAGGGTGGAAGCGGAGGAGTGGCGTGGAATAACGGGCACAGAGAGGAGAACGCTGCAGAAGTTTGCGCTTCGGCGGAGGATGCCGAGCGAACTTTGCCTTTAGCTAGCGCGCCCGCTCCTCCTCTCGTTGCAGAACCCATTAATAAATGGGGCTCCAGCGAATAAGTTGCGTCGAATAATCAATAATTCGATGAATTAATATCGAGAGGGATCAATGACTCGGCGAAAACACGACGGTGTATCGCGGCGGTTTGTTGAAAATTACGAGGAGCATCGAGAGGAGTCGAGATGGAGAATAATTTATGATATGGTACAAAAGCGTGGATTCCAGGTAAAAATCAGCCCCTACCTGAGGACTGACAGCTAGATTTGTTCTCGTTCTTTCGGAAAAAATCGAAGAGACGGAGCCGTATTTTTTTTATGGTCATGTAAATTACAGTTTTTTTACGTGTATTTTTTATATTAATAAAAATCCAGTGTATTCATCAGACTTCGTCAGACAAAGTGTCCACTAAAATGTCCGACACCCACTAAACAAATATTCTACGTGTCGGTCCCGCGGGACTGACGCCAATCAAACGAATAACGAAGCGTCGGTCCACCGGGACTGACACGCCGTCTCGAACATGTTAAACAACAGTGCTCGGGAAGCGAACATCGGGGCGAATGCATTTCATCATTCCGTTACATTGATTTTACGAAATCATCAAACGAAACTTTACTTTTCAAGACAAGTTGTATTTACATCTCTTGGAGATTACATCATAGATAAAAAGCAATCGGGCTTACGTAAAAATAAAAAAATGAAATCAGGTATTACTCTTAATTTCGCTTTAAAGTACGATAGGTTAGGTTTAATAATCTCCTAACTTTAAGTTACGATAAATGCACAGACAATTGTCTCCGAAGATTTACTACCTAACGTCGAAGGTTTGAACGTTCGAGAGGGTTGATCGAACGAACAGAAAAAGAAAAACCCCTTTCGAACTTTATATTATCATTAGAATCGGTATTAAGAGCAATCGATAACAAAATTGGATGGTTCTGGCACAGTTCGCGAAACTTTTATCGAGGCGATCATCGACGGTGGGAGGTCTGGCCGGGGCATCCGGTCCCTCGTTAAATATTAATCCCCTAATTCGATTCACTTGCTTCTCGAGCATCGGCGCAGAGGGCAGAGACCGGTGCTTCTGTATTCCTGGCAAGAACACCACCACGGTTGCAACTGTCACCTGAACGGGGTAACGGGTTTTATGGTGTCCTGGTTCTGCCGGCGCTAGTTTTACGACCTCCCCCATTGGCTGCAGCGGTTGCCTTCTAGTTACGCTGAAGGTCGATACTGCTCCTCCTGGACTGTGCCAGTTCTCTGTTCAATATTTTCCTTCGGTTACTCTCCTTTTACGAGAAACCACTCGTTCCTACGGTCGATCGTTCCGAGTTTATTAGATCGGTATAAAATATTACGTGTCTCTTTCTTTTTCTTCTTTTTTTTTCCCTTCCTCAAGTTTCAACTTTGACGGGACAATGTTATTCGTTCGCTTCTATTTTATCGCGTTTTTAAAAATTTTTTCAAATGACAAAGACGAGCGCCAGTCTACATTTTCCTGAACACAGATCGTAGTGCGGTCCTTTCGTTAATTCCAAATTTTTCTCGACGATATCAGTGCCACGCTTGGTCACAACTACACGTTCGCTCTACACGGCGTCTCACACCGAGAGACATCGACCTCCCCCCTCCCCCCCGGCACAAGACATTCCATCCGCATCAGACCGCGCTGATTAAAACGAAACCCGAGGGCCACACGCTGATAAGCCAGGCCGCAACATAAACAAAACTCGAACGTTCAATTAGATCCAGCCAGTGCCACCAATAAAACCAATTACCGCCTAAACACACCCGTTGCCCCAGCAGGCGCACCAAGGCACGTTCCCACTGCTGGTGCTCGCTTTCCTCGCCTTGCCTCCGCTGCCGATCTCTCGGCTGCTAACCGAATTAGTCCTCTCCCTCTCGGAGTTCAGCGCCGTCGCCTCCTTTTCTCGGCCAGTGTCCGAGCTGCCGCTCCTTACCGTCCTCACCGAGGTCAGAGATGGCCTCTTCTTCGCGTTGAAGTACAGGGACACCCTCCTCGTCTGTTCTTTCTTCGGCGAGTCTTGACCCGACGAGGACGATCTGCTCTCGTTCTTGTCCTCCTGGCCCTCGGACGTCGTCGTCGTCGTGGTGATGCTCAGTCTTGTAGGCTTCTTCCGCGCCACTTTCCCCATTCCCATTGACTCTCCCACTCTTTCCGGCGACGTGACGCTGCTCTGTTTCTTGTACTTCCTCTGAGCTACAGGCGACGCGACGGCAGGCTTCTCCTTTCTGACCGTCCTTTTTCTGCGCCCGCTCGGCGTACTCGGCGCGCTCCCTTCGCGGGACAACGCGTGCTCGTCCTCCTGATGATGCGAGTCCCCGTCTATGGAGGTCTGCGTCTGAGCTGGCACCTTGAGCGCCAGGTTGTCGTAATACATCATTCCTCTCTGCGGGTACAAGCCTCCTCGCGGAGCGAACGGCACGTTCTGGTACAAGTTCTGAGTGTGCATGTAAGGATTGGCGTTCATTCTGCGCATGGGATTGAACTCGTAAGTGTTTGTCGGACCCACCAGAGTATGGGGGCTCGGTCTTTCGAAAGACGTCACCTGGATCTGAGGCTTGCTCGTCGGAGACGTTAGTTTCCCGTTGATCAATTGATTGGACGGGATCAGGAGACGATTCTTGTCCGACTGTTGAGCCGGCTTGTACCTGTCGGCGAGAGGAACTCTGCCAAAGGTGGACACTTGGGGCTGCGTAGGGTAGTAGTACAGGCTGTCGTCGTTCACTTGAACGGACAGCGGTCTGGTGACGTTGTTCCGGCTCGCGTAGCCGGCGGTCGGCTCGAAAGTTCGCAGGAACGGGTTCTTGAAGAGCCGATAGTCCATCGTGGGTAACTCGGGGATCTCCGGGGTGCCAGGGCTGGCCGTCTGTTCGACGCACGGCGTCCTCAGTGTCACGTTTAGGTACGATTTGTAAGGCTTCGAGTCCGATATATTGTCCAAAGTGTTGTCACTCCGGGTCAACATCTGTTGCTTGCCGTCGGACTGACACTTGCTGGGTAGATCCTGCCACGACAACGACTTTGTCAATTGATTGACCGTGGCCGACTTCGCGTCGGCGATCAATAAGTTGTCTATACTGAAGAACGCCCTTTGTCCGTTTCTGTCGTCCAGCGCGGAATTGTCCTCGCGTGGGATCGCCCCGTCCACGTAGAGATCGGCCGATCCCTTCCGAGGTGTCGACTGACTTTTCGAGACCACGGTGGACCCTGTCTTCCCACTGCTGGAACTGTTCCCGGTTCCGGAGCGGCTGATCGTCGGCGAGGGTTCCTCCATCTGTTTCTTCGACAATTTCAAAGGCAGCGGGGCAAAGAAGTGTTTCGGTTTCTCGGTTCCCGACACACAGTTTGCACTCTCTTCTGCCTCCGTGTTCTTCCTCCTGTCGCCGGCGTCCGCCAGGCTCGTGCCCCAACCATTTTCGATCATCTTCTCCGAGCTCCTCTGGCGACCGTTTCCAAACGTGTTGGACATCGCGTTGAACGGATTGCTGGACAGCCTCAAGCCAGCGCCTCTCTTCTGAGGGAAACTCGGGAAATTGGGGAAACCGGCGACCGTCGGTGCGAACGGTTGTTGCTTCAGTTGCTCTTGATGAATCCCGGTAAAGCTCTGCACGCCGTCAAGGTCGCTCGCTCCGAACGAGTGTCTCATCGCGACGTTGTTCTGCCAGCCTGCCGGAGGCGCGTGCAGTATTTGATGATCGTCGATCTCGTCCACGCTTGGTCCGGTTAGGCTCGATATCGGGACCATCGGCTCCGCGTTCATTCTCGGAGAGGCCAGCATCGCTGACGACGCGTTGGCAGGCATCATCAGGTTCAGCGTGCTCGGGAACTTGAAGGGACACTCGGTGTAGTAAGCGGGACTGCTCAAGCAAGCTGCCGGCGACTGATAGACGCCAGGATAAAACGGAATGTTCTCGTGAAGTTGCCTCGGCTTCAGGATGGAAAGTGGACTTTTCTCTTCGTTCGGCCGCCCTCGGATGTCCTCCGCAGATACTTCCTTCTTGTCCTTGTCTCTTTTCAGCTCCTCCTCTTCGTCGACCACTGACAGGTCGTCAAAGTCCACGTGGAGCCGGTGCAGCCCGTTGCTGGAGATCATTTTCTCCGTGGAGATCTTCTGATTCTCCGCGTTCTCTAACTGCTCGGATCTGTCCTGCTCTTTGGCGGCCTCATCGCCGTCTTGGCTGAGCTCCTCCTCGTCCTCTTCGAACGAGTAGTCGGATCGCAGCCCGTCATCCTCGTCGGAGCGATCCTGAAATAGATCGTGCACGAAATTATACGATCGCTCATTATATACGATAATTCACGATAATTTCGAATGACAGTGTCTGTTGAATTTTTGTACTAAATTGTTGTATAGGATGGAAAGTATGTCCGTGGCTATTATAGATGAATAATTTGCATACCTTCGATTTGATGGAGATACGTGTAAAAAAACTTGCCGCAAAATTGAATTTCAAGGTCAAAATGTTTCTGTTCTTTGCACTGTATTCTACTCATCATCATGGACGTAAAACTCTTCCAAGGAATCATATAATTCTTTCGAAAAATGACAAAATAGTTTCTTAACACTGCGGGCGCGTGCGTGTTAACAGCGACCTTATGATTCCGAATGCCTATTTTACATAATTTTCGCATTGAGTTTCACCAACATTTGACTTATTATAGTTGCAGCATCAGTGTGAGTCTAAATAATCAAATGATAAAACTAATTGCTAACATTACTCGAAACATAAACATTATGTAATATAGACGTCCACGCGTCCAGAAAACCATAAAGTCGCTGTTAGAACGCATACGCGAGTGTTAAATGATTAAGAAACTTTCCTGCTATTTTTCAAATTTGCTTGCGATCTATGGTTTCCTTGGAAAAGTTTTCCTTCGTGATGAATAGAATACAAGGCAAAAAAAAAAAAAAATTTTGGTCTTGAAATTCAAGGTCAAAGTTAATTTTGCTGCAGGTTCTTTATATATATCTCCATCAAATGGAAGGTATAGAATTCATTTATATATGATAGCCACGAACAAACTTCTTTTTTCCACTCTGTACGTACAATTTTGTACTAAAAATTTCTAACGCTTCGATACTCGATTCCAGGAAGGATAATTTATGACGCTTGTTCTAGCCGAGTACATCGATTTTCCATCGGTATCCTCCGAAACAGGATCCCGGAACGAAAACAACGCTGCTGCGATCAATCAAATAACCAAAATCCGGAAAATCGACAAGTCGATCAGTCATCCCCCGGCCCGTCCGGATTCATAAGGGAAAAAACTTGGCTACCGTGCTACCTCGTATTCTTCGCTTTCCGGGCGGCACTTTTGCCTCTTCAGTATCTCCTCGAGCTTGTCGTACTCGTCCCTCAGGCTCCATATCTCTCTGCGTAGCTGCTCGTTCTCCCTGCGCAGCTTCTTGATGTCGTTCTGACCTGCAACCGAGTCGAAATTTTAAAGCTCGATTGAAGTAGAGATGAGATTTTTCAATAACAATAATAATCAAGAGTTCGAGCCACCGAATCGAGGTTGCATCGAAGTTTCTCAGAGAGGAAATGTTTGACGAGAAAATCAATCTCGGGATCCCGTGTCTTTCAGAACAGACGAAATATTGGGTCGAGTCGTAAATAATTTTCGTTTCGATGAAACAGCACCGTGAGGTGTATACAATTATGCAACTATACAATTCGACGTTAGTTTAAGAAAAAAAATTATGTGAAGAAAAAAATACGGGGGAAGATGTGTTACAACGCCAGTGCCAAAACTGGTTTGCACTTCGAAAGCCGATATTGTTCCCTTTTATTTCCCGTTTTTGACACGACATTCCAAAAAAGAAAAAAAGAACTGCACAGAATAAAAAAAGTTTTGTTTAAAAATAAACCTTGAAACGTTAACAAAATATACAATGACAATCTGGTTTAGAATGAAGTTGGCTGGTTCAAGATACAATTAACAATACTCATCGGAAAAGAGCGAAATTAATTCTCGAACAAGTCAATATTCTACAATCCTCGATCCTCAGATCCGGTAGATTCCGTGCCAGCTCGTTTTTCTCGCAGAAATCGCTTAATCACGGTCCGTTGCTACACCTATCGAAACGATCGATCATTGGTCAGGCCCTGGCAACAATCTCTGACCCTTCGTCTTCCGGTGCGTCAAGGAACCGGTGATAAATCACCCTTCCAATTACTTAAACCGAGTGGTACGAATAAAGTTTCGGCACGGTCTAATCCAGCCGACGAAAGGCCCTTGCTGCACGCCTTTCGCGAAACAAATGAAAAATCGCGATGAAACGTGGTCTCCCCTCTCCTCTTGCTCTCCTCCTCCTCCTCTCGTTTATCCTCGTCGCGCGCGATTTTTTGATCGATCGTCCGGCCAGGCGGAGATCACCTGGCTCGATTAGACGCACCTCGCCGACGCAACGTTTCCCATTGTGTCCGCTGGCCGGTTCTCCGGTGATTAATGCGACTTCCTCTCCCTTCGACGAGCGTTTAGAGGGAACACGCGAGCCTCGTGCTCCCTCTTCGCGTGCTCCGGGTTACAGGTGCGTTGCCGAAGCTCTCGCTTGTCGCTCGTCGTGGCTAACCGGCTTGCCACGAAAAGCGGCAAATTGCTGCGCGAGAAGTCTAGAAATTTCTATATACCCTTACTCCTTTTGGTATTCGTTTTTCGTTTTTCGGAGGATTGAAACAATAAAATGAGGTTTTCCCTGTGCGACCACCAAAAATGGCCCGAAACGTTGAAAATGGCTGAAAGAGTCTCGGTAGAAAATTCGGAAGAAATTACGGTGAAAAAAAGCGTTTGATCGCGTTCTCCGTGGTGGCGAATTAAAAAACTCAGCGATTCGAGCGGACGCGCTTTATAAGCGTGATAACAGGCCGCTTAAGCGCAACAAGAAAAGCCACGTGGTAAATCAGGATTAAAACACAAGGGGGGGGGGAGGAAGGAAGCTGGCCGCTCGGAAATTTAAATAAATTAAATCCTTCCGGAGGTTCATAAATTCGGATTTTCCGGCTGAACACCGACGGCTATTTCGATCCTATTAAACCTCGCCCCTCTATCTCTCCTTTTTCCCTTTTCTTCTTCTTCTTCTTCTTCCTCTTCTTCTTCCTTTTCCCTCTTCTAGTGTGCTCCTCTGTATGCCTCGTCTTTTGTTTCTCTTTTGACAAATCGTTCTCGTTTCATTCGATATCGCGATGCTCGGAGGGCGTCACAAATCGCAAATGGCACTAATCTTGTCAAATTGTCGCGCGACACGCCTATTCAAGCGTGCTTCGCGTGTTATTCGCACGAGGCGACAGCAATAATGGACAGGAATGTGAGAAGTAATCCCAAACTAGGGATGCGCGATGGTATTTATAAATGACTTTTATAAGCGTCGTATTTCGCGATGCCGAGGACGCTCGTAAATTTGCTTTCCAAGACGCGTATATATTCTCGTTTTATTCAAAGGCGTTTTAGCAGTGACGTTTCTTTGGATACGTTACAAGCTTTTCAATTTTTAATCTCTGTATTTGTTTTCTCACCTTTGGCTCTTACATCTGATTATTTTCTTTCCTTCATTTTATCCTTTGTTCCAATTGTACCTATTTGATGAAATCTAGCTTATGAAATCTCGAAATGTCTTATTAAAGTAAAACAAGCGTTACAACTTGCGATTTTCGTATTTTCATTTCAATTGTCTTTTCTAAACCTTTCGCCGGTCGCCCTTTCGCCAGTCGCGGAATGTTATTTATCTCGAGATGTTATTTATCTCGAGATGATTTCCGCTTTGACGGAAATGTCAGGTCGCGGTGATATTTGCGACGGACGGAAGAACGTGTTCGCGAATCGTGACGCTGGCTCGCCATTTGCATTCCGCGAAACATCTTCCAACACTCTTCTTCACTCTTCACAAAGTGAAATCCTGTCTAAAAAATTGTCGGGCGATTTCCGCGGAAGATTCGAAAAGGCTCACAGACAGAGCAATTACATTCACCTTGTCGTCTCTGAGCGATCCATCGCGACTCGGAATCTCATCAAAGTTCGTTTAACTTAACTTCCGAGATATATCGCCCTGTCTGAGACCAACCTTATCCCCTAAACACGATGCCAATTAATTCGAGTCCCGAAAGCAGAAAACGCGGTCAGATTAACGCGAGAGACTCGGGCGTGCAATTAACACTTTTCCCGGGCGGGATATTTGAAACGACGGTCGTGCGGAAGAAGAAATAATATTTCTATGTTTTGTAAATAATTGTATGACTTTTCTTATTGTACCATATTAATTTAACTATTGTGATTTTATTAGTTTCATTAATTTTATTATAACAATCGAATCCTGAATCGATGCGACTGGTTTCAGACTATCGTTTGAATTACTTAAAAGATACGGCTGTGTCCTTGTCAAAATTAATATTAACCCTTCGACTTATAATATCGAGTCGTAAGGTGTCGATTAAAAATTTCAAATTTAATTTCATTAAACTGAACGTTGATAAGTAAAAATTGCGTGTAAATTTTCAATACCTCGAATACCTTAAATTAATTCTACAATTTCAATAAGCAATGCTTACACCCCCTTGGTAATAAAATTGAAAAGAAAACCGTAAAGCAAGGGGGTTAATTTCTGCTTGGACAGAGACACGACAGTATAAGAGTATAAATTATTTCAGTTATCGTTTAAACTATGTAGAATATTTTCATAAATATCTGTTCCAGCGTTAACAAGTTCTTTTTCATTGTATATTAATATTTTTCGACAACTAAACTCAAGTATTACATACAGATATGCGACGCCCGCCATGACAGTGTTAAAACACTTTCAGCAGCGTAATGGCGCCACCTCGCGGGCAACTAAAAAGAGCAAAAACTCAGCTGGATGTCCCTCCGCTCCTGTTCGAACGTTCGAACTCTATATATTAATTACTCGACAAGGGCGAGGTAAGGTTTTTGTCAGGGTGGCAGAACTGCGTTAGTACCGGAAGAGGTACATAAACAGAGACGACGTACATTAACGACGTGGAGATTGAAGTATGCTCGGTGGAGAAAGGAGAGGGACGCCACGCTGCTGCCGCGCGTTTTCTCTCCGTCGAGGAAGAAGAAGCTGATCAAAGCAGCGGCGCGAGCCGCATATTTGGTTTCGTCAACTTTCCATCCGCGTTGGCCCCTTTGAAAAATGAAAATTGCGTCCCGCGGATGCAAACGAACCCCCCGATGCCGAGGGTGGAAGGGGGCGAGAGCCGTGGGCTGTGTTTTCCCTTCCCCTCCCTTCGCTTTGAGCTTCCCCGGGACAAGAAATCGCGTAAGCCCGGCCCGATTGATCCCGAACGACCTCGTCGGGAAAACTTCGCGCCTGTTTGCCTGCCGTATTTACGCTTACGATGTTAACGAGTCGCGGATTATTGTCGGAAGGTTCTTCCAACAGGAAGGAGTCAATGACGCGTCTTTAACCGTTTCTTAGCGTCTGAAAATACCATGGTTGGATAATGCCATAGATGCCAACCCAATGAGATCGTATTTAAATACCCTACTGGTTACTTTGAAATCAGATTTAAATACCCTGTCAGTCGGGATGAGAGCACGATTTTTTAAAAAGTCATATACACGAAATCAACGAGTGAAGATAAATGTCGAAAATTTCGCATTCATAATACTGAAAGATTGAACTCAGCAATACATAGCAACTAGTATGATTGTTAAATGCCATAGCAACTTCATGCGACTACAGCTCGTCATTTCATGCGATTGGGTTAAGAGAGGAAGCTTCGATATGGTGCTATAATCGAAACCGAGCTCATTCGAAATTAAACATCGCGACCAAACGCTATTCGAATAACACAAAATCTGAATAACATCGATCGCGCTGCGTGCCACGAAATTAAATTTCGCGCGCTGCTCACTTTCTCCTTCTTGCTGCATCCGCGTTTTTTCTCCTTTTTCTCAACAAACAGTTGGTCACTTGGCCATGATAAATTGTCTCCTCGGTGGAGACATGGTGGTCGTTAGTGAATTTGAGGAATGTCAACAAAGTAGTTTAGAATAATTCAAATAAAATGAGTATCATCAATTGAAAAATCTCGGACGTCCTAGCTAACTAGACAATATTACGAAATAAATATTGTACTGTTCAACGATTAAAGATTCTATATGTATAATTAAAGATACTATTTTAATTGTTCTAACTTCGTGGCATGTGTGTGTGTGTGTGTGTGTGTGTGTGTGTGTGTGTGTGTGTGTGTGTATATATAAAATTAAAATAAAATGAGTATCTTTAATTAAAAAAATCTCGAACGCGTTAGGCAACTAGACAATATTGTGAAATAAGAACTGTTCAACGGTTAGGGATTTTAATCAAAACTCTATATATTCCACGAATTTAATAGCACGGTGTACTGTATCAAAACTTCCTTAGACAAAAACGAGGCTGGCCGTCACAATCTTCGCAGTATCTGGTTTTCTTCGCGCAACTTCAAACTATAATTTGCAATATTTCTATGGTAACGTACTTTGCAAAAATTTTCGCAAATTTATAATTTATATTTATATTGTATATATATATATATATATATATATATAATATAAATATAATTTATATTTCACATTCGTAAATTAAATTTATATTTACAAATTATGCTTGCTACCGCCAATTATGCTTGCACACCGTTAGTTAAGTATTTATCTTCCAATACTTGTAAGAAAATATTCGAAAAAACAGTTATCGAAGACAACTCAGCGGAGTGCACGTTACGACAAAAGTATAGTCATAAATAGTTTTCTTATTATTGTGTCATTATTCGGAGCAACGAAAATTCCCTCGTGCCTTCCCCTCGCCCCAGCATCGTGTTACGAATTTCTTGCCAAGTTCGATTAAAGACGGCAGACACTCTTTAGAGACACTCTAGCTAGTCCGATCCTACTCCTATTCCTCTCGTCTCGAGTCTCGAAACGAGAGAATCAATCTGTCATTGGCGATGAGAGGTAGTTTCTCAGAAGCCGCGAAGATTTCCAAGAACGACGGTAACCCCATTACCAGGGCAAGTGGCGATCGTCGATGCTTAATTGCACGGTGGGTCGCAAGCCGTGCAACTCGCAAGTTCGTAATCGAACGATACACGAGCGTCTGCCAGCGAAATTAGATCACGCCAATATCCCGTGTAAATTATCGCGATCAACCGAGAGAGAGAGAGGGGGGGGACGAGACGACGACGACGACGACGACGACAACAACGTGGCGAGGAAACGTCGAGGAACCGATTACCATAATGCAGATTGCCTTTCGTATTTATAACCGGCGTTAATTAACTCGTCGCTTGCCGCGCGAAGATTAATCCGCCTCGACGAGCATTCCTTTGGCCACCGTTGATATTCCAACGAGATCGACGAATGATGAATTGGCACTCGGTTTCTCGAGCACGCTAATTGGCGTTTTATTGTGCCTTGTCTGCCTGTCCTCGCTTCGCAGGCTACGTTCCCTCTGGTCCTGTTTCGTTGTTTCAACGATCAGAGAGTTTCGAGAGCAAGATCACTCTCTCTCTCTCCTTCGTCGGGCGCTACGTAATTTCACGTTGCCACGTTCGTTCTTTTTGGAATATTCCTTTGGACTTGAGACTTGGTCTCGAGCCGGTCGAATAGCTTGCTCAAGTAGAACAGGACCTGTTTCGGTCAGACTCACCTCGCGCCTACTTTCAGTTCGTTCCGGTGATAGTTGCGCGTGTTGTTTTTAATTTACAATCCGTTCTCGAAAAGCGAAAAATTCTTCTCGAAAGTTTATTTTAGGAATTAGATCAGGGTCTATATTCAGTTCTTCGAGAGGGAAGTTCAAAGCGTTTAATAGAACGACTGCCTTCCACTTCTTCTGAAACTTTGCGAGTCTTCGAGGAAATTCGATGTTTTGAATGTTCAATATAAGTATTAAGTTTTTTTTTTTTTTACTATCTCGTGGTCAGTATACCCTGTGTATAGATAAAGCGTATTTCTTAAAAGAGTTCCTTACAAGCTAATATTCCCTAAGGTTTCAAGGTTTCGTCGAAAGTTTCGAAGAAGTCGGTATTTCATCGAAGTTTTAAGATTCCGGGTTACTGAAGTTCTTTCGCTAAGGCAATTTATTACATTTTGTTAAGTTTCCGCCTTTTAAATATTTCGAAAGTTTAACATCACGGACAAGGAGCCAACTTTTTTTGGTAACTTACGCAGCCAATACATATTGTGTAGATATTTTTTGATTTTGTTCATTTTAACTCTCACTTCGAATTAAACCACCACGCATTAGATTAAATTATTTCACGCTAAACTCAATCAATATGATCGAACTGGATGAAAACTTTTACTTCAATACAATAAAATATGATCGTCTATACACGTAGCTAGCTTTCAAAATGCCATGTCCGTACTATTTCCTGACAAATTTTCTGTCGAGAGATTTCAAACCAGATATTCGCGCAGTAGATCATCCCTTTCTTGATCAGACCGACGTTTGTCCACGTTTGCGAGCATTTACTTTCACGGAGTTTCCAAAGATCTTTGTCTCGGAATGAAATAAATAAATACTCCCTCTGTCCGAAAATATGGTATAAATTTTAATATTTTCTTTTGTCCGAAAATATGGCATACATTTGCGAAAAAAAATCAAATAAAACTAAAATTAAATATAAAAAGAATATTAAATTCATTTTATTATCACAATATAACTAAATACAAATGATTTTAGTGTAATAAAAATTTAGTTAAAGTGAGATTTAGCCTTGTTGAACGCTTCTTCCGAACGAAGTTTTACCTTATTTATATGATGTGTTTTATAGAAATTTCCCCCTCCTGTCAACATAATTGTAATGTTATAAAAACGTTATCAAGAGTATTTCTCTCTAATTTATTAAACGCATCTTGAACACATTCGATCAGTTCATTAATAGCACCGTGTTCTAATTTTTCTTTGTTCTTCATATACTGTAATAGCTGTTGCAAGATACCATGACGTTGTTCATTTAGTCCATTGCTTCGATTTCGCATCTCTTCTTTATAAATTCACGTTATTTGGGTGAAAATACTTTCCATTTTGAAATTACAGCGGTGACTATTTTATATTTTTCTTTTAAAAAAACTAATTTTTGGTTTTCGAATTCCAACTGAACTCGAAAGCGACGCCTGTCAAATATGTTGTAGGTTATTTAGCTATCAATGTAAACAATACCAATATAACGAGTATTGCCAATTGCTTTCGAAACTCTAGATAATCCAAGATTTTCTTTCAAATGTATACCATATTTTCGGACAGAGAGAGAGAGAGAGAGAGAGTAATATTTTCCCTAAAACGTACGACCGACAATGGTTTTCTCGATTTATATGCACATATCGATTTCCCTGAGTTTTTCCCCCAACTTCTCAGTGGCGGCGAAAATATAATATTCTCGTCGGCGGTATTTTCAAAGTTGGCAGAACGGAATAAGTCGTTCGATTTTTTAACGTTATTGCGCATGCAAGACTATCACCCTCGGGGAAAACCGTTCCATCGACAGAATGACGAACGTTCCAAGTAGTCGGTGGTTACTCCCATGGCTTGTAAATCAGACGATATTTCCTGTTTCGACGTCCCGGTTCCTGCGTGCCATCTTACAGTCAATTCTCGTGGAAACTCGCTGGCCGGAAGTGCTTCTCTCCACTTTTAGATTACTTTTCATTTTCCCTTTTCTTTTCTTTTCTTTTCTTTTTTTTTTTTTTTTTTTTTTTTAAATAAAAACATTTAACATTATATCTTCCGCAATGTGATCCTTCGTCGCGAGTTTTATTTCGTCTTTCTCGTGAAATCCTTCAATAAATATGCAAAGAGGATTCTCGTTACAGTATTCAACGGACGAAACGAATTTACTCTCGGGGCGCTATTAAACAAGATATATAATTTACATAAGCGTAGCTAATGGATTATGAAAGTTCCCGTAATTTGCGCGAAATTTTCCTACCTCGGCCGCAAACCGCGATAATAATAATTAAGTAATCCTTGAGCACGACTACAATTTGTTGCCTGATTTTCTTCAACGCTCTCCGTTCTCGGATTCTCGTCGTTCGAGAATTCGTGCGCTTTGCAGTTTTTCAACGAATCGATCGTTTCATTCGATTCGAAAGCCAAAGTCACGTTCTTTTATTATTGTAATTGAACGTTTTGGAGTCACGTCGACCTTCTCGGGGTATTAGTGGCCAGTAATTCTATGTTTTATGACAGGTCAGGCTTTTTCCCGGGGTCTACTTTTTGCAACTTATTGGGACAAATATGTTAATATTATGTTCAATGGAGTTAGGTAGATTGCACGTGTCACAGATTATTTCTTTTTGAAATCTTCGAGATTTCCCGGCGTTTCGGATTTCTTCTTTTGGAATTCTTGGAAACACTGGAGACTCGTTCGCTGGAAAGAACGATTTCTTGGGGATTTCGGTCGAGAATCCTACGAATCGATTCGGGTTCGATTTTTCTCCCTTCTTGGATTCTCTTGCTTCGTGTCCAGCTTGCGCGGCCTGTTCTTATTCTTGTTAGTAATATTTGCTCTTTTCTGTTCGAAGTTTCTATCTTGACCACAGCTCAAGTCACATTTCCGTAAGGGAATCTTCGTAAGATTTTCCCCTAACTAAGATTTTCTCCAATCCCCTAACTCGAGCGTCCGTAAGAGGATGGATCTTCGATGAAGTGCTGGTCTAACTTCAGCTCTAAGCGGACACGGGCCGGTTAAGTAGTCGTTCGAAGTAGACTGTTCACTTAGATATCGGCGAACGATCTTATCCTCGTCCTCCGGCTCGGCAGGAACTTTCGAAAATTCAAAGCGTTCGCGAAAGCGAAAAGAAGGAGGCCTATTCGTCTTCTCGAACTTTGTCGAGCTCCTGAATTTAATATCGCGAGCTGCTGGCGCGCTTGTCAGTTAGTCTCAGACAATCTTCGTCACCGCCGCCGCTCTGAAAACTCCTCTGTTTCCTTTTCCCTGCGCGAACTTTGCACGCACACGCACGAAGCGGCGCCGTATTTTGTGGAAAACGCCACTTAGTCATTTAAAAGCGACGTGTTTCACGGTTATCTCACTAAATATCCTTGAAATGAAAAGGCGTTGTTAATAAATTAACATCGCAGGAAAAACACAAATATGTAGTGCGTAGAAAGCATGTATTACGAATGCAGGAAATGTAACGTAGGATTATGTATATTTATTAGATTATTAGATGTATCATGAAATAAAGCTCGAAGTTACATTATTAAATAAATAATGTTGGTTTAATGTAGTGCGATTCAACGTTTCGATCTTTCTGAGAAAATTTCGTCATAATGCCAAAATCAAAGATAATTTGTGCTTGAATATAAATATTCAAAAAGAATTTATTAACATTTACTTGGAGAATCTTATTAAAAATGGTTTTTTTAATATACTGTTTTTTTTTTGTTTGCAAAGTATGGTATACGCCATTAAAGTTGTCGTTGAAAAAGCCAATTTCATCAATTTACATAAAAACGATATCTTCAATAATATAGAGATATTTGCCAAAATATCCCCAACTTTGAGGGTAGTTTTCAACATCGACGATTGCCGATAAAAAAAAGAAAAAAGAAAATACAAATCGTGTGAAATACTTTTTTCGAAGACAACGTTTATGTTAAATTTCATTAAGATCGGTGATTCACGTTTCATGATTCATGTTCTCTTATCAGTGCAGGTCGCGATTGAACTTCTACCGTGTGTTACGTGCGGTGCGTATCTACTGTAGAGAAATTTCAAATGTACTCGAGAAATCCTCGACATTTCTCGGACAAGTTATGGCCTTATCTTTGGGTAGAAACGTCCTAGTTCCGTCCCGGGTTGGCTAAAATTCTTTCGCCGAATGTGGTTTTATCGCAACAGCGGAGCGAGAACGCAGCAGACGTAGCGAGCGTCGTCGAAATAAGAGATCGTTGTTTATGGTTTCGAACGACAGACAGGCCTCGAGGTATTCCTGCACGCGCGAGTTTTACAGCCACTGCGGCGTTCTATTGGCGCTAAATTATATCGTCGGAGCAAGCGTGCTACAGGGTGTCCCAGCAGGAAAAGGCGTATCGATAAATCTTGGCTCGCCAGCTTTCGCGCCAGCCTCGAAATTTCGTGTCTCGATTGCCTACGGGTGATACATCTCTTCGTTACGTTATGTTTCGTTGCTTATTTCATAAAAATTTCACTTCGACTTGTTGGATCCTTTTGTGAATTTTTCTTCTTCCTAACACTTGATTTTCTTATCAATTTTAATCTCAATCGGTTGGTTTCTTGCTTGTCGTGGCAAATACACAGAATGGCGAAGTATTTGGAGACTCGAATTTTGTGCCCGAGTCGCCCGCTATCGTCATCATTATTTTCGTATATTTGTAGAGCGTGAAAGCTGTAACAATTGCAATCGTTAGATTCGCAACTAGCGTCGTTCCTTTTATGTCGGATGCTGCAAATTTAAACATTTGTCAAGAAATTTAATTGAAATTCGAGACTTGTCGCGTGTCTGTTTGTTCCTCGACGTGAAATTGAAAAAACGACTTCAGGATATCAATTTCCTGCATAGTTTCTCTGCGATTTTCACTTCCTGTGTTGAGAAAAATTCTCGGTACTTTGTACGTTTGCGCTTTGTATCTGCGATACTTTCACACTTCCGAATACGAGCCACCGTGTGTTCCGAAATTATGGAGTTCCGTACAGTAGCCGTGACGACCGTGTCAAAATACTCTTTTGCCCGCTGTTGAATAATTGCTATTGTCGGTATTTTTAACCCGAAGAAGTTGCCGGCGTAGTTCCCGGAAAACGTTCGCGAAATGTCGGGACGACAAGCTTTCATTGAATCTTTAATCGTTACTGTGGAATCGTGGACAATCTGCGCCGCCTAGAGCTTGCTTTTCTTTTCTTTCTTCCGAGAAACGTGACACGAAACGGGTGGAAGCGAAAGAGAGAGAGAGAGAGAGAGAGAGAAACGTTCATGTACAGCCACGCAATGTTCATTATTGACTACGAGCGTGGGATTTCCCAGTGCGCGGAGCCAACTGCTGATGCTTTTGCTACTCCATTTTCCAACATTCAAGGGAAGAACGTAATCTCTTCTATTTGCTGATTTCGGTACGCGCTGATTTCGTGTCGGAAAGAACAACAGGTGTATCTTTGTCAATAAATATCAACGGCTGAAATTATCGAGTCGTTCGTTCACTTGGTAAATTTCTAATTTAGCGACTTATGGCCAGTTCTTGGCGCCAGATGTGATGGCGTGTTTCTGTCTTTTTTCTAACTCCAGTTATAATTATAACGACCTCTCTCGTTAGGGAAATGGGGGAGAGAAATTGGGAGAAGCCGCTGTGAAATGTACATTTTAACGAAGAAGCCGAATTAACGACGGAACAAATCCGGACCAAGTGTCGAACGATGCCGTTCGAGGGGAAGAGACCGTTCAAAGGCAAGGCAACGCAATTCCAAAGAAAACAATGTAACGTCCAAGTTACTGCAAACCAAACTACCCTCTGCCGGGTTTCCCTCTTTCACGGAACTGCACTTTCGAAACAGAATTACCCAATTTCCTCAGACCACGACACACACGCGTGCACACATACATATGCATAGACGTACACGCGAGGACAGAAAGAGAGAGAGAGAGAGAGAGAGGATTGCGCTTGCAGAAGCCACAGAGAGCACGCAGACCTTGTCCGACAAGTCAGCGGCCCGACGTTACACATTCGGACCCGTCGGGCAAAATAATTTAGTCGCGGTGGAAATTCGATGGAATCACTTCACGATGTGGAGAAGCCTCGGCGGGATCTTCTCTTCTTTTCGAGTTTCCAACTGCGCCGGAAAGTTTCGAAAGCCACGAAACGTCGAAATGTCGCAAACGAGAGAGAGAAACATTGCAATTCATAACGCCGCCGTGATGGTATAATAACAGAGTATATGGTGACGATAATAAACAACGATGATAATGATAATGATAAGGAGCGCGAGGAGGGTGGGTGGCTCGAGCCGGGCGGGAACTTTGGCGGGAAACTTTAAATGCGCGTCGACGGGATAATAGGAGAGTCTGGCAGTCGGGGCAATTTATGGGGCCGGTGGTTCTCTGGTACGATAACGAAAACGCCGCGGCGAGGGGTCGAAAACTTGTCAAAAGGCGAAATTACCGTTGACCCCGGGCACGTTTAATCCGTGGCCGTGGCCCCGGTCTGTTGGTTTGTTAGTTTGTTCAGCAATGCCCGGGCTGAATGCCGCTCTGGGTATCGTCGGTTTTATTATGTCCCGCTATGGTGTAGGTGTTTCGCGTCTGTTTTTAGAATTTTCGGGAAAACGTCGAGCGCAATTCCCTCGCGAAATAGGGCCCGCGAAGTACCCAACGTAGTTGCAAGCAGCAACTGAAACCTAACCTAAAACGTAAAACCTATTATCTACGTCCTTGTTGAGAACCGAACCTAAACCTAACCTAAACCACCACGCCAGGCAAGAAATTATGAAACGGTAGAAGTTCTAAAATCAACTTGTCGAACAATTTATAACGAAGAGCATAAATAACACCAGTGACAATGAAGAATCGTCGATAATTGACGCAACATTGTAAAAGAGGATCACACTTTGTTTCATTTTAAAGAGCGAAGCCTCTGTTTTGACAGTCTTAAATTCTGTTTTTTTTTCTTCTTCTTTTTTGAAGATGATTTCACATCGTGTAGCGAGTGATGAAAATAACGACACGTTTCTCTTTGCTCCGACTAAGTTCTATCGCATGAAGGTCTTCAAAATTGAATTTTTCTCTTTTTTATTGAACTTTGAATTTATCAGAGTTAATATTTGATAGCATCTAGCACTGGTTGAGGTCCAAATTGAATAAAATAGCAAAAAGAATTTACTTCAGGAGATATTTCAATCTCGATTCTTCAGTAAAATCTATCGTATGAAAGACAAGGAAACTTTCTGTCTGTCTTCGTCTTTCACGTATAGATAAAAGTTACGTATAGTCTGCTAAATTAACAGATTCTCGACATACGTACATATTGTCATACTTGTTTTTGTATATAAAGAATATCGAGATGCGTCGATCGGCGGATCATTACGTTTAGAAAAAAAAATCATTACTGCCATATTACGGCCCCCTCGGTTTTACTTTTATTGACAAAATTTTATTATTCATATCCTTAAGAACAACTAAATTATTCGAAGCAGTATGCAGCGGTCAAGTTGTCAAGACAAGTTGACCATAATTATTGTAATTATTGTGCATCGTTTGCCAGAGGAAACGACTTTTTTAACACTAGAATTACCGACAGTTAAGACGAAGTTATTTCCACCAAAATTATCTTGATTTCTAATAAATAAAAATAAAATAAAATTCATTATATTATTTCTTTAGTTATGCACTGTAAAAGTCATTGCATCATTGCGGGAAAAAAATTGTAACGTGAAATAGAAATTTTAAAATAAAATTGTAAAACCAGTCATTTTGACTGGTGTGGTAGTTCTAGTGTTAAATTCCACTTTCATCCTACACCTACGCCATTTCATATCTAACTGAACTGTATCGAAGGCGAGTATCTGCACCGAATCTTCGGCAATTTGATTTCGCGAGATTCTCGGCGGAAAGATTTTTCCAAAGTGTGACAATTTTTCCTAATTGTCGACATTTTCCTTCCTCGATCGTTATCGACCGAGTAACGAAGAAAACTTCCTCGAAACTGATAATCCTGAGAAAGCTGTGCATGTATGTGCCAGCGCGGTGTTTCAAATTCAATGAGAAGAAGCAAAACGAGAGCACAGTACTCGTACCAAAAGTGTGAGTTCGACTCGAAGGGCGCGTCACCTGAACCTTAGACGCGATTCGCGATTCGCGAGTCAACAAACCATCTCATCTAAAATTCAAACTCGGCTCTGTTAACGTTAATTTGTCACAGAGGCGGCACGTCGAAATCATCTTACGCGATACGTTACGAGTGTCAGACGAATTTACAACTCGTTAACATGGACGCGGGTGCAGACAGACAGAGTCGTTAGACGAGACGAGTTGCAAACGGATGAATCCACAATGAAATATCAGCAATATTATTACGATTTCGTCGTAATTGTACGAGACAGAAAGAAAAGCTTGTCCGTGGCTGTCATATTTTAGATGAGTTCTACACTTTCGATTTGATGGAAATAACTTGTTGAATTTCAAAGTCAACATTTCTTTTTTTTTTGTATTTCACTCGTCACGAAGGTAAAACTTTCCCAAGAATCGCAGCCTAATAATTCTCTCTAAAAATGGCAGAAAAGCTACTTAATCGTTTAACACTGCGAACGCGTGCGTGCTAACAACGACTTTATGGTTCTGGACGTCTATATTACGTAATGTTTATATTTCGAACGATGTTAACAGTTAATTTTATCACTTGATTATTTAGACTCACACTGATGCTACAACTGTGATAAATCAAATATTAGCGAAACCTACGGAAATTGTATAAAAATAAAGTCTCCATTTTTCAAAAGAACTATTAGGTTGCGATCTGGGGTTTCTCGGAAAAGTTTTACCTTCGTGATGAGCAGAATACAATGTAAAAGAAAAGAAAAAAAGACGTTGATCTTGAAGTTCAATTTTACACGTATTTCCATCAAATCGAAGGTGTAGAATTCATCTAAAATATGACAGCCACGGACGAATGAATTACATTATTTATCAGAATTAATATGAACCGAGATGTTCATGAGATATCATCGAGAAGCACGACAGAATAATCGGCCTCGCGATGAATCTTCTCGCTAATTTCTCGGTTCGACTTTCCTCCGAAGCTGCCTAGCCGATCGAACATGGTTGAAAACGAGCGCGATTCCTCGCCGTGAAGCACAAACACATGCGTCGAAGAGAGGATTTCAGTGCAACGCGGTGACGAATGTCTCGGCTCGCTTTCGGACTCGCATTTGAAAATCCACGAAAAAACCTTGGCGGAATTCACGAGGGCGAAACTCGGGCGAAACGCGTCGCGCGTTTTTTTTTTTTCTTTTCGCTTTCACGGCCGTGTGGCGTGATCGTACGGTGAATTGAAAAGAACGAAGGGATGACGAGAGAGGGTTGAATTGCAACCTGCGGTTCAAGCAAGGCCGAAGGCTGTGCCAGCTCGTTTCCAAGCTGGCGGGCTCGGTTTCCAAAGGCTGACAACGGGTTTTTGTACAGCGGGAAGAGGACGAGGAAACCGGCACACGTGAAAATAGCGCGAAACACGTACGCCGCGGGCGATTTTCCCGTCGACGAGCCGGCAAATTACGCGCGGTTTCGGGGTCGAGCCGGGCTATTTCAGCACGCTTTTGTCGGCAAATGGGTAATTGATGCGCCCTTAAAGACGACGACACTGGCAGCAGCTCGTTTCACTCTGCTTGCACTCCGCTTCCTGCCAGAGCTGGTTCACCGGTCGCTCTTTTCTAAAAGGTCGCTCCTTTCGCAAACCTTTCTCGCTTCTCTCCTTTGGAAATTCCCGATCTTTCTAAACATTCACGTGTCGCACGTTTCACGTACTTTAAAAAGAGAGAGAGAGAGAGAGAGAAATTTAGATGCGCAAATACTCGAAAAATGGAAACGTGCGAGATGTTTGTATTGCAATTTGAGCGAAAGGGACTTTCATTCTTTTCAACTGCATTCGTGGAGATATAACATTTGCAAAATTCTTCGAATCAGAGGGAATCAATTTCGGATCTAATTCATTTCACGCGATTCTTGAGATTTCGCCTTTCTCCTCGCGGATCACTTCGTCCACGACGATTTCATCGAAGCGAATTTTCTCTTTGAAAGCCGATTGAAGAATAATTCAATGTGGTTCACTCAATGTTGTACGTTTTAAGGATCTGGTGGAAAATTTAAGTCTACAAACATTCGCGTGAAATATTCGTTTTTAACGAGTGAAAGGAATTTCCATTCTTTTCAACTGCATTCGTGGAAACATGCAATAAATTTCCATAAAAATCTACTGTGTGTACATGCTCCACAGAGTTCTTCGAATCGGAGGAAATAAATTTCGAGCCTATTTAATTTTACGTTTCTATGAACAAAATAACGTTATTAATTAACTTTGTCGTTCAACCACTTCGAACGAACAACGAAGTTTAATCGAAGTTGAGTTCCACTTCAAGGACCTATTCAAAGGGGTTCGTTAACACAGCACAGCTGTTTATCAACGGAACGTAAAACGAAATATCTGAATGAGAAGAAAAATCGTCGCAACGAGTGAAAGGAATTTCCATTCTTTTCAACTACATTCGTGGAAACATGCAATAAATTTCCATAAAAATCTACTGTGTGTACATGCTCCACAGAGTTCTTCGACTCGGAGGAAATAAATTTCGAGCCTATTTAATTTTACGTTTCTATGAACAAAATAACGTTATTAATTAACCTTGTCGTTCAACCACTTCGAACGAACAACGAAGTTTAATCGAAGTTGAGTTCCACTTCAAGGACCTATTCAAAGGGGTTCGTTAACACAGCACAGCTGTTTGTCAACGGAACGTAAAAAACGAAATATCTGAATGAGAAGAAAAATCGTCGCGAGAGAGGAATTAAGATGGAAGTCGGTTGTACGACAACGACAATAGTGATTTAACGTGAATCTTGCGCCTGCAATTTAATGAGTAATCACGTCAGGGAAGAAAAGGCCTCTCCTCTCCCCCTCTGCTATCCCCCCCCCCGCCCCTATTACCATTGTCAGTGAAATTAGTCAGTATTACAATACCATTACTGCTTCCTCGCACTCGGCGGCAAGATTACAGTCGCGCTTTTGCTCGCGCGGGGGACGACTACAAAGACCTTTAATTTACTGACTCCTCTACGCGACGTTCCTCCGGGGACAATTAACGAAACCTAATCAAGCACTCTGCAACACGGCTACCAACCAATTTCGCACCCATCGTCGGACGCGAATTTTTTTGACAGATGGTAAATTGACAGAGCAGTTTGCTCGAACATGCACGAATTTCCGTCTCCTCGAGTTTCAACGGCATTTCGAGGACGAAAAGTGAAAGAAAAGCTAATAAGCTTCTCTCTGCATTGAAACGCTTCGTTCGTAGAGATTCTAAGTTATTTCTCGCGGAACGTGCAGAAACTAAAGTGCAACGGTTATGTCAACACCGGACTGCACCGTGCAGTCGATGCAACATCGCGTATGCGTCAGTAGCGGAGAATGCAACTACTTGCGCCGCGCACTATTTTCATCCGCCTCGAGTTCTTCCGAACTCGACATTAACGCTACGAACTATACTGCAGAGAGTTTGGAAACTCGTAATTTTCCACGGGATATTTTCTACATTTACGTTCGCACAAACTCCTAAAGAAAAAAAAAAAAAAAAAAAAAAAAGAGAAAAAATAAAAAAGACACGAATGTAAAACTTTTGCGCCGCACTCTGTCTCTGTTTTCCGCGTGAGTTAGCTAGGCTCCGGTTCCCTTGGGAGTTCTTCGACTCTTCTTCCGTTCTTCCTTCGAACGGCAGATCAGACAGATCCGCGAAACTCTACTCACTGTCCTGCATTCGTCGTGTTCAAGCAACGTGGCACCGACGGAGTGAAGACGACGACGACGACGACGGGAGAATGTTCGCGGTATCTCATCGATCGGGCATCGTTGTTGGAAACTCGTTGTTTCGCTCGACACTCGACTTCCCTCGCGCGAAAACGTCGTTCATTGTGTCAACTCGCGTTTTCGCGACGATTCTCGGCGCCGGACCGCCCGCTTCTTTACCCCGCTGCATGCTAATTTTGCTGGTGCAGTCACGTGCTTTCGCAACGCGAGCGCGCTACCGGCTTGGCTGGTCGCTCGACGCTTCGCGAGTACGAAGGTTTTCTCGGTGCTCTTCCACTGGAATTCTTCCCTTTCTCTCTCTCTCCCTCTCTCTTCCGCTGCTTTTTACGACCCCTTTTGTTAGCCCTTTTGTTTGTTAAGCTATTTCCTTGTTGCTGTTCTCTGACTCTCTCTGGCGCTCTTTCTTCGGTGACCGAAGTTGAAAACAAGTTTCTCTGGACAGCTCATCTGGCGGAAAGGATCTTGCGTCTTTTAATGGCGAAACAGCAGGTTGAAATTAATTTGTCTGTCCGTATTCTTAGAAACTGATTCTTGGATCTTTTTTTCACGCGGTTGAAAGATGAGAAGATCCTTTGTTCCTCTCCACATGACGAGGATACAGTAGTAAAGTAAAGTTTTGTGATATCGTACTAGTAATATTGTTAAATATAGTATAATATTGTACACGTTATATGTAATACAATAATGTATTATACACGTATTATACATAATTATACAATACGTGAATATATATATGCATGTATCTATTATTCTATTATAGAATAATAATATCATAGAAGGTGATTCCACGTGAAAAAAAAATGAAGAAAATTCGTTTTCGAGAGGATCGAGTTTGAAAATTTATCAATGTTATACCTCTTGTGATAGTAATTATTCTTTTCTGACACGTCTAGAATTAGCTAAATTCAAGATAACGGTATATTGCACGTAGAATTTTAAAAGCTAGTTCCTTTCTGAAACTGGAAGTATTTTTAATTCGATGGTAATAACTGTCGGACGTTAATTAGCGGATAACTAAAATAAAGTCTAAAAGCTGGGCGTCTTTTTCTTCCTTTCTTTTTCTTCTTTTTTTTTTTTTTGTTTCTACATGAGGGGTTCATTCAGCTTTCAAGAGGATCGCGCAATTCCTTCCTTAAACCCGAAATAAATTTTCGCCTTAATGCTGGGCGAAACTAGAGCGCGGCAGGAGCGGCAGCTCTGCTATTAGTACTTTCGCTTAATAAGCTCCAATAACGTTAATTACTGCGGATAATTACGTTAAAACTCTGATATAATTACAACGTGACTCGCTCGCGGAATTCCTTCTCCCTGTTATTTCGACGGCAAGATTTCGCGGATAGAGAACTCGCCGTGAATCCGTTGCTGAAACGTAATAACCAGGCTGCCGCTGCTTCGAGAATCGATAACGAAGAGGAAACACCGATAACGATAATACATTGAAAAAACATGCATAATCAGTTTCAAAATTACGAACAACTACTTTGCAATACTTCGAAAGTATTTTGCTTTCCTTCAACGAACGCGCAAAAAAGAAAAAAAGAAAATAAAAAATAACACATAGCTGATTTCTCGAAACCTTTTGCTCTATGTTCGACGAACGTGATCTATCGTTTCAAACTTAACATCCTCTCGAAGTCAAAATCTTCTGCTCGAGACGCAACTTCAACGCGTCAATGAAAAAAAAAAGAAAAAAGAAAAAATCCAATCTCGATAAATAACCAGGTAACGGAAGAGAGAAAGGAGCCACTCTCTCCGAGGAGAGGAATCAAATTTACGAGTGTCTGTCGAAACATCAGAGCGCCGGTATCGGTATTCGGAGCGTAGTGTATTCAAAGAGAGCGGGCGAAAGGCAAGGAAGACAAACGGATCCGCGAAACATCCATCAACGGTGAAGAATCCCGGCGCGTGCGAAAGGGGTTGGAAAAATCTGCATAGCGGAATTTAATATCGAGGGACAAACGATGATTCCGGTGTGCTTTTTCATCCTCCTCCTTTCTCTCCCTCTCTCCCTCGCCGCCGCCGCCATCCCACTCTTCTCTTAGATTATTATACTCTGTCGATCGTATTCTCTTCGACGGGGAATTCTTTCTTTCCTTATCGGGGCGACCGATATCTCTGTCGGTCGAAAAGAAAAACGGCAAACCGTGCGCATAGATTCTATCTCAGCGAGAATCATATCCACTTGCCCCGTGGTCATTATCCTGTCTTCGTTTCTTCCATTTCCTTTCTCTCCTCCTCCTTGTACTTTCTTCTTTTTTTCTCTCTCCCCCTGCTCCTTGGCTTTCCTTTTTCTTCTTTTCCTCCTTCTTGTTCAACGTCCCGTTCATCGTCAGCAACGAAACAGAGAGAGCTAGTCCGAGAGAGAGAGAGAGAGAGAATATTAAAAACTTTTTCCATAAAGCGTCTTCGCGAGAAGCGAAGCCTCTTGGCTCCTTCCTGTTTCAAGCGTATCCCCTCCGGTTTTTTTCCGAATTAGTTCTCCGCGTTCCGCCTCGCTGTCTCTTCTTCTTCTTTTTCCTTTTTCCTTTCTTCTGTCGGGCTCTGCTCGGGCCAGGGCAGAAACGAGCGAAAGGAAAACCAAAATCCTCCGCGAAACGATCGAAATTTCATTTTCGATCATTTTTTATCGGTTGCGGGACAACGCACCGATTTCTCTAAATCGGTCCCGGTTTTCGTCAGAGAAAAAAGAACGCGAGCTTTTATTTTAATAAAGCATTTTCAACAATGGGAACGAAAGACAAAGAAATTGGCTTGATCTCTCAAGTTTCGATTTTTAATTGGAAAAATACAAAAGCCGTTGGCTGCAAGGGAGAAGAGAAGAAATTTTGATCCTAATTACGCGCTTGGAAAATTTGATAATGGGAAGAGGGAGGGGGAGGGGGGAGATAGTTGGCAAAGTGTCATTTAGAAGAACAAAGCGTACAGATAGACGAGAGCACGTTGACGCGAATCGAAAGGTTAATTGGCGACACGTGTTTGCGATCGCTCGGAACTTAATTAAGGAAATTGGACACGTAAAGATGATTAGGAGCGCGATCGAATGCGTAGTAAATTAATTGGCAGCTGGACGTTTAATTTGGAGAAGCTTCGCCGATGTTAATGATAGAAAAAAAAAAGAAAAAAAAATAGATTGATGACACGAAGGAACGATGAGGAACGATGTTTCTCTATCGAGACTGTTACTCGGAAGAGGGGGGGAAAAAAAAGAAAGAAAAAATCCTGCAGCCATATATAACGTACGAGCAAAGAGAAATCGAATAAAGGGATATCCGTTCGTATTTCCTTCCATCGAGAGAGGAATTCTCTCGCGACGGTAACAGTATTAATTCCACTCCAATAGTAGCTTCATTATATTCTTCCTGATACTACCAGCGCTCGTTTCCATTACGATAATACCACTACTTTCAACGCACCGGTTAGGCCATTACGCCGCGCGATTATCCTCGAAATGTAATGTAAAACGAAACGAGAGAGAGAAAAGGAGAAAAAGAAAGAAAAAAAGGGGGGAGGGAAAATCACATTCTGAAACGTACTCCCTTTTTCTTCGCCTCTGCTTCTTCCCCTTTCTCTTCTGTGCATCGTGCCCCTTTGTCCATCTCTCCATTCCAAAGCTCTCTCGTTCGGCCACTCGCTGAGTGCAAATCACCCACGTGATTCACGATCCGACGTCCAAGGCGTTGATTTACGTTCGACAGACGCGCGTCGATCGCAACGCCTCCGAATTATCCTCTCCGAGAGTCGTTAAATAATCGAGGCAACGTTTCGTCAACAAACAAAGATTTCGAACAAGGCTCGGCACGAGGCGCGTGCAACGAACGAACGAACGAAGACAGCTTCTCTCGTCGTCGAAGATCGTTAGCTAGTTGGATCGGTGATCTCGGCCAACCTGCAATCCATTCATCTCGCGCGTCGTGGAAAAACAGTGCCATCTCGTGACGCTCGCCGTCCTTGCTCCAAATCCCTCGATCGTGTTCCCTCGTGTTGCACCATCGCTTCTCTCCTCGTTTCTCTTTGTTTCTTCTCTTTCTTCTTTTTCTTCTATCTTCTCCCGTAGAACTAGTCCGTTCCCTTCTCGTTTCTAGTTAAAGAGGAGTTCTAAATTTCTACAGAGAGCGATTTCTACGATCTGATGTACGTGTTGTTCTTTCTCGATTTCTTTCTGCCTCTTTCCCTTCGTATCGTTTCGATTCTTTATTTCTTTTCAGCGATGATCGTTTTTTTAGTTTATCTTTCGTCTCTGTTTCGAACGATCGCTTTTAGTTTGATTGAATCTCCGCGTTGCTCTTTTTTTCTTCTTCTTTCTTTTAATTTTTCTTTTCTTCTCTTCGTCGCGCTCGTCGGTTGTTCTATTCTCGTGCGTTTTCCCCCGTTTTTCGTTGCTGTTTTTCCTTACTCGATCGTTCGATCTTCGCCGGCGTTCGTGCGCGATGAAAACTGTGTGAAAATTTTCTGGGAGGAAACCTCCTTCTCCTCCTCCTCCGGTGGGTAATTTCAGCTTTCAGAAAAGCGACGACGGAGAGGGAAAGTCTATTAGCTCCAATGTCAAATATTTATGTTCTCTCTGGAGGGAAGAGAGCCGACTCTCTTCTTCTTTCGAGAAAATTTCACCGAGCGAGTGAGAATTTTTCAACTAACTTTCAGAGAGACGTTCGAGACATTTCCCTCGAGTAGTATATCATCTTTCCCATCGCGCATTGAACCACGTCGTATCGTTTGCACAGCGTCGCGCGAGATTGCTTTACAGCAGAAGTAAAATCTTGCTGCAATCGGCGGTAAATGTTCCCTCAATGTACGCAAACTTTGCCCGAACGATATTACGTATCGCCGGTGACAGCTTTAATTTTCCAAAGTTTCCCCCCACCCGAAAATAGCAGCGTGTAAACGAGAAAACAGTCGCGTCGCATTTTTATCGCCGCGTGGAACGAGTATCGAAAAATCAAAACGAGAAAAAGACAAAAAGGATCGACCAAATCACGTCAGCAGTCTTCTCGACCAATTTATCGCGCTGTCACTGTCTTACAAAAAAAAAAAAAAAAAAAAAAAAAACGGCCGCCTCGGATTCGTCTCGAACATCGTAAACATCATCGTATTCGATCACTGTGCGAAATCGCATTTTTCAATGACCAACGGTTTAGAACGCTCCTCCGTTACTTTCCGTCACCACCGATGAAACCTTTCTACACTGCGGCGATTGATCTCCACTGCGCTATTTGCAACCAGCAGATCTCCTCCTTTCAATCTTCGATTCAACGATCCCGAGAAACAGACGAAAATTCAATATGTCGAACGGTCCAATCCGAGATTGCGCGACACACGAAATCCGGAATCGGCTTGTTTCTTGGCACAGGACCGAAAAGAAGGAAAGAAAGAAAGGGGGAAAAAAAGAACAAGTGGAAGGAAAAGAAAACGGGAAAGTTTGAGTGAAAAGGGGCGGACACGGCGGCCGTTTTGAGCCTCCGGAGAAAACTAGCTGGCGGAAAACGGCTGGCCGAAGCAGCCCGCCAGCCCTCTCCTTCTTTTCTCCGTCGCGCGCGACTATTTAAATCTTTTGTAGTAGCTGCTCTGGCTACGACCAGCTTCGAACGGAAATTCTATCGTCACGTGGCGACCAGAATCTCTCACCGAATCACACACCGCTCCTCGCGCGGAGATCGCTTTCACGTCAATGCGAATTCACCGAAATTCTCACGCTTTCTTTGTATTCTCGATTCTTGGATTTAGACACGCGGGTGTTTATTTTTTCTTTTTCTTTTTCTTTTTCTTTTTCTTTTTCTTTTTCTTTTTCTTTTTCTTTTTCTTTTTCTTTTTCTTTTTCTTTTTCTTTTTCTTTTTCTTTTTCTTTTTCTTTTTCTTTTCCTTTTTCTTTTCGAGTCGAAACTCACGCGAGATCCCCCGAGCGTGTCGTTTACAGTTTACGGCACTTCAGTGAAATCTGTGACGCAAAGGGAAATATTCGAGCTAAGCGGGAGTGAAATGTTTCGAAATTCTCAGCTGGCGAAAAAATTCGGAGTAAAAATTCTCAAACAGGCGAACGCTGGTTTTAGGAAGCTGCGGGAGAGTTAATTTACTCTCGTAAAAAAATAAACTCGAAAAATAAAGCGCGAAGAAAGTCGACAGTGCAATAAAAGTCACGTTAAAAGGAAAAACATAAAACAAACACAAAGGATCCTCGAGAGGAGCTTCTAGGACTGATAGGTGTAATAAACCTAGAAAGAACAAAAGATGCTACCTGCAGACTATAAATGACACTCGGAAGAAAAATATTCGAGTAAACAGCGGGAGTGAAATTTTCGAAATTCTCTGCTGGCGAAAAATTGGCGGAGTAAAAATTCTCAAAGTTAGAGGCGAACGCTGATTTTAAGAAGCTGCAGGAAAGTTAATTTACTTTCGTATAAAAATAAACTGTGCAATAAGAGGAAAATCATAAAACAAACACGAAGGATCCTTGCGAGGAGCTTCTTGCGTGATAAATCTAGAAGAAACAAAAGATGCTACCTGAAGACTATAAATGACACTCGGAAGTCAATTGGATTCTACGCGATGGTTTTATCGAACGAACTGCAATGCTTTTGAATAAACGTCGAACTGTGTGAATAAGCGTGTGAATAATTGTATATATTCTTATACATTCTTTGGAAAAATCAACAAACATACGCGGAATACTCTGGGATCTCTCCTTGATTATTGGCCAAAATGATGAGAGAATGGGGACACATTTCTAATTACTGTCGTCAAATATATCGTAAAAGGCAAATTGACCTGATCTCAGGTAAGACAGGTACGAGGGTCGATTCTCTTCTCAGTTGCACGCGACGCCTGCCCTATGTTCAGGTTTCATCTTGGAGGATCTTCTCTGGGGTGGTTTCAGCGGCTTCTTGGTGGTTTTACCCACTTGAAACTTGGTCGGTCAAAATCTCCAGTTAGGAAGAGAGCGTTCGGATAGTTTGGATAGAGCACTTTGTCGAAATTTTCGCCCGTGGCAATGAATTTACCTCGCGAGCATTTTATCGCGTTCGTTTTGACGATGTCAATAGCTCGGAAGGAACGTCTTCCTAATTCTCATCATTTCGGCCAATAATCAAAAAAAGGTTCCTCGTGCTTCTTTTTCCTTCGTATTTTTCGTTGGTTTCAGTTTATTTTTCAGACGTCGATGATTGACGATAGCAGATAGAAACTTCAATTCGTTGTTTCTATTTGTTTTTTCTTTTTTTTAAAGGTATCCTTTACTTGTTTGAGAAACAACGAAAGAACTAAGGGAGAATTTTGTTCGTGTATTTCTTTTAGAAATAACTCAAGCTTCCTTAATATTATTATAATTCTTCAGTTACGCCTATGTTAACGATCATTTACAATCTCTCCGATAATTAATCGAAATCTTCGTTTTTGAAAAGTAGAACACAGATTCCCCGTTAAATTCATTTGCAGATCTACAGACAGATTTTTTAAAGATACTGTTTAGAAGATAGACTCCAAAAATTCCTATTTAACTCTTTGCGCTCGACTCCGTCCCTTTTAAGGGGGCGCCGTCTTAAATCCTCTATTTATAATTTGCTGATCATTACAACGAACGTATACATTTGGTCTTGTATGATGTGATGTGATAAAATGATATCTGAACGGACGGCTAAAGTGAAAGCTATAACTAACGACAGTTCCGAAGAAGAATAAATGTATTTCAGTAAAAGAAATTTCTGAAGACAGTCCCGAGTCAATTGACAACTCACTGAAATAATTCACACAAACTAGACTTTCTATTGCTTCTTACGAAAGGCGAAGAAAATGATGGAGGATATTTCCCCACAGATTGAAACCATGTATCATTAATCCTTGTAAATTATACTTGCTCTAGCAAACCCGCGGTGCACATTGACGATCGCTTCAAATTTAAACGCTTCAAATCATTATCAATTAGAAAGATATAATCAACAAAATGTCGCGTTAACACTAGAACTACCACACCAGTCAAAATGACTGGTTTTACAATTTTATTTTAAAATTTCTATTTCATGTTACGTTTTTTCCCCCCCTGCAACGATTTAATGACTTTTGCAGTGATAACTAAAGAAATAATATAATGAATTTTATTTTACTTTTATTTATTAGAAACTTGTACCAATACCAGTCAAAATGACTGGTACTTGCCAAAATATAAGGGTCCTACAATCTGTTTATCGAACCTGAATTGATCAGTTTCGTACAATTTCTCACACGTTTTTAGAATTTATTATTCGATATCATGGTGATAATTATCATTTTCTTTATTAATTGACGACCATATGCTCGAATAATATCTAGCACGGAGTTAGAAGCTTCCCGAGTTTTGGGCAAAAAATTTGGAATTTTGTATGCACGGGGAGCAACGAAACAAAAAGATTTGGAACTCTCATATTTACGTAACAGAGAAAATGGCGACCAAACTTCTTTTCCAACATCATGAAATGATTTTACCGAAATATTGAGATTTATTCGCTTTGATAAAAAAGTGATGAAGTCAACGTTTACAAAGCGATAAATTTGCCTTGATATATCAGCTGTATCGGGTAAGTTTATTCAAAATAGTCAGAGTTGCTACAAACTAGGTGCAAATATTGCAATTGACAAGCTTTTTTCATTCTAAAGCCAGATGTAGATTTATTCAATTATTTGCCGAATAAACCTGACAAATTTCGTATTAACTGTATTACATAACATGGGATTTCTTTTTGTAAGAAAGTAATAAATCAATAAATATGAAAATATTCTATTATTACGTTTTTCTTTTTTTTTTCTCAAAGACCAGTCATTTTGACTCGTTTCGATAAGAAATAGCTTCGTCTTAACACGTATCCATCCGCATGACGAAAATTCGTCATTTCACAGACAATCACCAGCAGCTAAATGACGAAAATTCGTCATTTGTATATTGCAGTAAATAAATTGATTGTTGTTTCATTAAATCCGAATAAATTAAAACGTAATTTTTACCAAACAGAGATAATTCTACGAGAAAACTGATTTCAGCTTCAGTTGCGTCGTCAAAGGGTGCAAACGCAAAAAAAAAAAATTAATTTAAAAACGTATTAGTCGGTACTGCATTATAGAAGAAGTTTCATTCAAAGTTTAAGCACTTGGGTGTTAATTATTATTAATTATTGATAAAATTAAAGTTTCGAAAATAATTTACTTTGTCTAATAAAATAACGAGTATGTTTTCAGTAATTCATTTCAACTTTTTTGTGGATTTAATTTTTATTTAACTTCAGAAAGAAAAAATCAAAAACAAAGGCGTATATATAAATACAAATTCATTTTATTTCATTTCCCAAAATTTCACTAACAAATATATGACTTTTTAAAAGTTAGGTTGTTTTTATATAGAGCATCTATCGTTTCTACAATTAGTGTCAAAAAATGCCGGCCAATTTGGTCAATGACGGTGCAAATAATGCCGGACGGATATGCGTCAACTGTCGGTAGTTCTAGTGTTAAATACCATTTGAATGGTCATTTCCAACGATATGTCATTTTCATCTGAAGCGGACGACGCTTCGTAAATATAATAAATTGCTGACAGACGATACGATACGAGAAAAGTTTCGTCAAGGGCGAAAGGTTAATTTCAGCCTTCGATACGCACTTGAGCCAGCTCGAGGCAGCCGCCAATCGACGGAGAGGAGAGAAATCAATTTCTCTCGATGTTTCAAGTTTCACTCAGCGCGACGTGTAGGTAGCAACAACGCGTGACGCAACCAACGCGCGTCTTTTTTCCTCCCCCGGGAGGCGAGGAACACACACGCGTGAAATAAAATACAGCGCAGCTCTCCACGATAAGCTTACAATCCAGCGTTGATTAGGATTCGGGCGTGTTTCGTTCGCGCTGCAGCGTGATCTGTCAAGCGTTTTGAAACACGCCTTGAAAATAATCGCAGCGTGACGCAAGGTGGCGTCTGGCGTTCGCCTGACGTCGACGATACACAGCCCCCCCCCCCTTGAAATTGCGTGACTCGTACAGGTAGAAATAGAAACCTCCCGGCTCTGAATAAAATTCGAGGCGAGAATTTGAGATTTCCTCGCCAACTCTCTACCTCTCTGTGAAAGTTACGCGATAGAACTCTGTTACCAGCGAATGCTGTTACACCAGTTTCTCGGGAAAAGAGATCGTGCAACAATAAACGCCTCTAAACTTTCAAAGCGAGCCGTTCATTTTTTTTCATCTAAAATGTTTCTACTTCACTCGTGACAGTACGCAGGAAAATTGTTTTCCCTGCCTGAGACTACGATGGACTTGGAGAAACCACCTTTTCATGGCCCCCGCAAAATTTTTTACGCATAATTTCTTCCTCACCATTTTATCGAACTTTGAAGACCCGCTTCAATCTTCAAATCCACTGCAGAGTCGAAAGAAATTTTTCGATGTTTTTTTTTTCGAAAAAATATTATGATTTATAAATTGATATATTAACTCTTTGGCGCACGCGATTTTAAAGAAAATACAAGTCCAAGTTGCACAGAATTTTTTTAAATATAGAAATATGAAAAAATATTGAAATATGAACTGTATGATTATGAGTAACCTCAATTTTTCGAAATGGGTTAAAATATTCAAAAGCCAAGCAAAAGAGTTATTTCTTTAATATATCTCTTTATAAAATTATAACTTATAAATTAATATATTATAATTATGAATTATAATTTTGTTATTTAGTGTTATCCGATTATTAATTAAGAAGCAGAGGGACAATTTTGTTAACTAGAGAGTGTTGAAATATAAAATTATCACACGAAAGAATCAAGCAGATATATATATATATATATATATAGGCCAAAATGTTTTAATAAAACATCAAAATATGAGAGAAAAAAACTAATTTTATTAGTATTAAATCAAATTTAAGTAATCTGCAAAAAAAATATATAATAAAAAAGTTATATATATAATAAAGTTATAATAGTCATAATAGTTATAAAGTTATAAATATATAATAAAAGATTTTATTTTAGTAGGGAGTGACTTTTGGCCCAGCCTGTATATAACTCAACTCTGTCACTACGCAACACCCTCAAAGTTCTGTGTGTAAATTGCAGAGAAAGATGAAAATTTACGAATAACGATGCATCGATCGAAATTTTCCCTTTTCGATTGGCGTTTATTTTCTTACTGAATTTCGTATTGAAGGTTCCACAGCACGAACGTTATCACGCGAGATATATGTAGCAATGTTTAAAATACATTTTCTCCCGCCAGCCATTCAAAAATCTGTACAGAGACGACATCTGGATTTCTAGAGCTTTCCTAGAGCGGACGTTGCCCGTGGGCGGCAGCATTGCTGCCAAAACAGAGCTTTTCTTGGCTCTACGGATAAACAAATTTCGAGGAAATAGCCGGCTTTTCAACAGCTACCGCGCCGGTATGAAAATATTCGGCAAATATTCGAAACGTTTCTCTCGTTTAGCTCTTTCTTTTTGAAACGTCTGTAACTCGAACATATATATTTCCTTAATCAGTACTTGCCTAGATGCAATTTTCGTACGATTATACTACGATTTTCAGTTTCAGTTTCACTTCGTTGCGTAAACTTTTTCAATTTTCGCTATTTGATTGAAAGAAAGTTACGATCAACTTGCCATTATAATATTATATCGTGCCTTTGCGCGTGTCATTTTTGATATATTCTCTAATCGAAGATTAGACGTTTCGACCTTTCATTCACGGCACGTTACGCAGTCTCACGCATTGTTTACGTATCGTTACGTTCAATTTAATCGAGACGTCAGTCTTGGAATTTTCGGATGATCAAGAGGTAAATTCGAAAGGGCTACCAGTGTTTTCGTTGCGTTGATCCGTCTAACAAATTTCCCCTCAAACGTTTCATAACGCAGTGGGCCGCGCAATGAATAGCATCTAAATCTTCCTTATGACTCGACTATCTTTCCCGTGCCACAAACACCATTAACCCTGCTTATATAATCAGCCCATATTTTACCAATATATTTCAACCTGATATATTTCGACAATGCATGATGCGCGTTTGTTTCCTCCGCGCGTTTGTTTCCACCAAATCGATGTCATAAATTTCTATTCTATCTATCCGCGCCGAGAAGCATTGTTCGCGATTCCGGAGAAGATTCAGCGAGAAACAAAAAAACGAGCACTCACCGTCATCCGAGTCGTTCAGTCAAACGTTCAAAATAGCGACGAGATCCATCGAATCGTTATCTTTGGGCAATTTCTCACTCTTCGCGATCGCCGAACTCGGTTGCTCCGGAAATTTCACTCGGCTCGATTTTTCATCAGACACGTAAAACGATACTCTTCCCGTATGAATGTACTCGCGTATATTCTGTTTCTTTTTTTTCTTTTTTAATCCTTTTTCGCCTTTCTCTTTTGCACAAATATCGATGTACACGACGGTGGTGCACGCTCGAGATTTCACGTGGGTATTTATGAAAATACCGGTTGGGAAATTCTCGCGATGAGATCGAGTGGCTGGAACCGCGACAGCTGCCGGGCCGGACGCGAAGTTGGCGCGTTTGGCTAAGTTTCGAAAATAGTTCGCACCGGATCTCGACGGCGATGCGTCTATTTGCAGCAGAAAAGAACCAGCCAGGTTCAGCCACGTTCGCGCCGCGAAAACTCCCTAGCGATCTAGTGGAAGATCTATCGACCTCTCTTTGAAAACAAAATCGTTTTATTCGCGATTTTACTCGATTTGTTTCTTTCTCTTTTTCTTTTTTTCCCTCTCTTCTTTTCTCTTCTTTTCTTCAGAGACGCGAGAATTATTTTTAAACGATACGCGGGCAGTATCATTCTGTATTTCTGTAATATTCGTTCATTTCGTTCTGTTGAAAACACGGACATAATTCTCGTTTTACTACGCGTCGTCGATTGAAATTTACATAACCTTTGCTACGATATTATAAAACGTGATACAACCATGTTTCAACCTTCTTCTCACCGTCCACTGTGTTTCTCGATAAAATATTTCAATCACAACGTGTGCTAGACTTCATCGTGAAACAATATTATATCTCTTTCGTAGTTGTATTCTTTTTTTTTTTTTTTTTAATGAAAGAAGAATCAGTTTCAGGCAGTGCTTTCCTATTAAATGCGCTGTACCAGAATCACTCAAAATAAACTGACCCGGCTCCCCCCCCCGCCCCTCCCCCCGGGTAAAATTTATCTGAATTTCAACATCGCAGAATCGGGAAAATAATTCCGACTCACGGCAAAACAGTAATCCGATAATATCGTGAACCCCCTTTACCTTGCTCCACTTCAGCGTTAATGTGAATAGTTCTCAGCCTCAGCTCTTCGTTCTCGTAAAGCATCCCCCTCGAGGACTTCCGGTCGAGCTTCCTATTTGGCTTGACGCTGCAATCCCTGCGTCTGGTCCTCAGCATCCCGGCCCCGCCACCCACGCTCACGCCAGCACCCGCCATCATTTTCATTAATTTAATAGTTTCACAGTCACGATAAATTACAAAAAACAATATATATATCACTTCACCTAAAGAGAAAGCGTCCTGTCGCAACGAATTGCAAATTCGTGTCGATTTGATTTAATCGTTGAAAACTGAAGCTTCTTGGGGATCGAAGTCGCACTCACTGTGTTCTGTGGGACGCGGCTGGACGCGAGGGAAGGGGAAAATCTGTACTTTACGAGGAACGAGAACGGGACAACCGAAGTCTCCTGGATTTTTACTCGGCGTTACCCGAGCAGCTTACGGTCAGTCGTTTCACGGGGGTTTGTACTTTCACTTGATGCCCTCGGTGGACACGTTAAAATGTATTGCGCCATTAAAGGGCGGGTTGAAAGTCCTGGGCGAAACGGGGGCGTTCAAGTGGCGTTTAATCTTACGCGAAGCTTTTTGGATTGGATTTGTGGCGTCTGAACTTTCTTCAGATTTTCTTCTTTACAGGGGACTTCCCCTGGAATTTTTCTTCCTACCAACTTTTCTCCGCTGCTTCCTCCTTCTTTTTTAATCTCTCTCTCTCTCTCTCTCTCTCTCTGGAACATCAATTTTTTCGCGTCTTTCAACTTCTCACCCTCGTTCGTTCCGTTTTCATCTTGGATCGTCGCTTCAACGTTGCCAACGTAATTCGTACCTTATTTCGTCCCCGTGTCTCTGATCTTCAAAATAATTAATTCCAATTCGATTCCTTTTTTTCTTTCGTGCCTTTCGTTTTTTTAAACAACCCAAGATATTTTCCACTCGGTCTCCCTTTTAGAAGTCTCTCGAAAGTTGAAATTCCTTTAAACGCGCCTCCGATTTTCGGAGTTTCCCTTTCGATTTTCTCTTCGTTCCGATTGTCAGATTTCACCCGGCTCCCCCCCCCCTCCTCCACCCACCTCCTCTTCGTCAGAATCAAGCTCGCGGCTCTTGAAACTTCCTGCAAATATTCTCCTCTGTGCTTCTGAAATTCCATCCACGTATCCTCCGCGTTATTCTCCACGTCACGCCACGCCACGCCTCTGTCGTTCAATTTTCACCTTCGCGCGCGCGAAGCACCATTCACTCCCCCCACCCCCTCACCCTCCCCCCTCCGCCAATGGTTTTCCTCAGAAGATCTGCGCCAACGGAGATAAGAAAATTCCTCGGGAGGATCTTCGAACCTCCGAAGTAAAAAATCGTCCCGTGGCGAAATCAGCGTTCGTAGAGGCGCGCGTGAAAGTGCCGTGAAAAAGTCAGGTCGGACGGAAGCGCCGGGCGACCGGCACGATCGTAAGACCGCGAGGATGCTGCCCCCAGCGGAAACGGCGCGCTTTCCATCGAGTTGCCGCGCGTCCGCGCGTCGAAACCCCAACGTTGTTGTCGAATTTGCATCATCCGTCCGTTTGTCACGCTGCGTTGTTCCTCCGTTGCAATTTGCCTGCCCATTATTCAAGCGTTTATCAGCGCTTTCGAGGCTGCTTTTCTTCCGCTTCTTTCCCCCTTCCGCCCACACACGCGTTTCTTTCTTTCAATTTATTTCAATTCCCGGCCGCTTCATCCGCCTGCTTTTGATTTTCTCCCCCTCTCTCTCTCTCTCTCTCTCTCTCTCTCTGTCTGTCTCTCGCTTCGATTCCTCGAACTCGAAGGATTTATTCGCTCCGCGAGATCTTCGCGCGCGAATTTCGAGCGCCGTCAAGCTGTGCTTTTTTTCCCCCGATGAGGGGGGGGGGGAAATCGATCTTTCGATCGATTTGAATTTGGCCAACGCTTTTTTCGCGTCCTTTCGAATCCTTCTCAGATGCTCTCTCTGCGCAGAGGATTCTAGAGGGAAACTACCATCCGGAGATTCGAGTCGCACTGTTGATCTTCGAGATTTGGAATCGAAATCTTCGATTCGTGGTGTTTCGCCGATCGACTTCCCAAGCTTCGTAGTCTCTTTGATCCTAAAGTCGTCCTCCTTCGATTTTTTCTCTTCTCTCTCTGAAAACGATTCGAACGATCCAGTATCCTCGACGCGACACTGCGATTCCTTAGTTATTTAATTTTCACCGATCAACGGACATTTCGTTCGTCGTTCTTGAATCTCTCGGTTGGCCCTTTCAGTTTCGCTTCGTATCGCTCTGGAAAATGAAGAAAAATTCATTACGACGAGTATCTTTGGACGAACGAGCGTACGATTATTATTATTATTATTATTATTATTGTTGTTGTTGTTGTTATTGTTATTATTATTCCAGATGCGTGAAAAATCGATGCCATCGCAATTTATTTCGTGGCACGTCGATCGAATCCCCGCGAATGCAACCGAGTAGCTCGAAATCGGCTAGTCAGTAGACGCAGAAACGCGGCGAATTACTCTGACGATCGAAAAGTGCGGTTCTCGAAACCAACGAAACATCAGTCGAGATTAAACTCGAGGATTGATCGTCAGCTTTAATCGCGATCTTATATATTGCAAAGTGTTTCAAGGAATTCAAAGGAATTGAAAGGTGAAATTCAAAGGGAAGGAAGCAAGATTCGGAGATAAATAAAAAAAAATGGACGACAAAATGATTTTCATCGGCGCTGTCGTTCGAAACGGAATTCGAAGATTCGGAAGGAATCTCTGCGAGCGCGACAGCGTCTGAAATCTCCAGCCAAATCTGATTTACGTGCTCGCGAGCAAGCAGGGAATCCTGCTCGCGAAAGATCAAACAACGAGCATCAAACGCAGCCCGGGATATTCTCCGCGCGCGCGTAACATTATTTCGGGCGAAGCAATTAAAAATATCCCCTTGAACCGCGCGCGTGTCCGCTTCGTTTTTTTTTTTCACGTTCGCGGATCCATCTCGCGTGTTCAAAGCCAACAAAAAAAAAAAAAAGAAAAAAAGGACTTTCAAAAGGCACTTGGTTGCCAACGTTGGCGTGTCTGCGAGATGAAAATCAAACAAAACAGGAAACCAAAAAAAAAAAAAAAAAAAGGAAAAAGGAAAAAAAAAGAGAAGAAGAGGAAGAGAGACAGGGGGGAAAAAAGATCGTATCCAGCGCGCAAAGAGTTAAACAACCGCGATACCGCGAAACCACCGTGGAAAACATTAGCAAAGAGAAATCGAGTGAACGTGCGCGCTCAAAGGACTCGCGCGTTACGCCCGTGAAATTGAAACCCTCCCGGGCGAAAAGTGAACGGGTAGAAAAAAGAAGAGAGAGAGAGAGAGAGAGGAAGAAAGAGGCAGGAGAGAAATGAATTATTCACCGGTCGGAGGAGAAGGTGGAAAACAACCCCCCCCTCCCAGTTTGCAGTGGTAGACGTTGTTGCAGCAAACGTTGAAAAATTCGGTAGGTCGAAAAATCTAGGTCGACCGCAGATTGATTGCTGAATCTTCGCGTTTCCAGCGTTTTCCTCGCGAGCTGTCCCGAGGGACGGTCGATTAAAGCGTTCGCCCGTGGGCTGACTCGGCCTCGAGAGCCGCGCCGAAACGTTCGCGCTTTCCCACCGGGAGACATACACGGGGAAATGAGGAAACATTCACGCTGGTGAGCGTCGCCAGAACGTAAATCTATGCTTTGAAGACCGTGTTTTTTTGGCTGTGCTCTCTCTCTCTCTCTCTCTCTCTCTATCTATCTATCTATCTATCTATCTGTGTGTGTGTGTGTGTGTGTGTGTGTGTGTGTGTGTGTGTGTGTACGGTATACGAACGTCTACGACATCAAAGAGGAAGAGGTCTGGGGCAGAGAGGATGAAAGCACAGGTGCATATCGTCGTTTCGTTCGTTTGTGGGCTGCTGCGTTACTTTTTCGGTTGCGAATGGCTGCACGAGGAGGATCCGGAGGAAGATGGGACAGATGGATCGAGGAGGAGCCGCGAGAGGGAACGAGACAGACCCGCGAGAGAAGGTTCAAAGCGGAACGAGTGGATGGGATTGCGAGGAGAGATGAAGAGATTCGGATAAAGTGAAAGAACAGCGATGGAAGTATAGATGGAAGAGCGAAGAAGGGGATCGAGAGCGATTGATAATCAGGCGGATCGACGAGTGGTTGTTGATTAAAATCGGAAGACAGACATCGGGAATTTGGGAATGAGCGGAAATGAGCGGTCTCAGGGGTAACAACGAGATACGACGATTATCAATTAATGTAAAAGAGAAAATGTACGAATGACGGCAGTGAAACTGTCGAAGAAGGAAGAGTATAATTCGAAACGAAGAATGCGAGATGAGTGAGATTCGAGAGGAGCGGTTGTAAATTAAAATCGACAGAATTCGGAATTTATGAAGGCTAATAAAATACGACAATGATAAATTAGTATATGTAACAAGCAGCAAAATAAGAGAGAGACGTACGAATGACACAGTAATGAAACTGTCGAAGAAAAAAAGAATGCGCGAGAAGAGTGGGAATTTCGAAATGAGAGAAACAAAATTGAAACGGAGGGACTAACTAATTTGTAGATGAAGGATGACGGTAAACGACTGAGAAAAGTGCAAAAAGAAGAGAAGACGCGAAGGTGAAAGAACTGCAAAGTGACGGGATATCGAGGGGAAAGCAGAGACGAAAACACGCGTCCGAGGAAGCTTAATTAGAAAGCGGAAGCTCGGGAAATGAGGAAAGAATCTCGAAGAGAGAGAAAGAGAGAGGAAGCGAGAGAGAGAGAGAGAGAGAGAGGAAGAGTCGGAAAAACTTTGCGATAACAGAGATAGGCAGGCAATGTCGAAAACAAAGCGACGCAGGGAAAGAGACGTCGCTGAACGAAGGAAACGAGAGATTTAACGAGTGCGCCGGGAAAGAGAAAGAAGGGCAAATGGACGATGAAAGGGAGATTGGAGGAAAACATCGAAAAGAAAGTGGAATCAAGTCGCGGGGAAAGGTAACGGGACGGAAGTCTGGAGAAGAGGACTTTGAAGGGGACAAAATCTGTAAGATGAAGAGCTCGAAAGGTGCACAGAGTTGAAGAAACACACAGGGGCACTGCCGAGTGAAACTTGGAAAACGAGAAGATCCGCTCCGCCGATGAACACGGATGATCGTTGCGAAATATTAATAGTACCCAAAAATTGGGCGAAACTGGCGATTACAGTGAACTGTAACTATCACTCGTTTCACTCGATGAGGAGAGGAAGAAAGGAGGCAATAAAGGATACGAAGAGATGGATTAGAGGGGGGCAGTGGAAACAGATCAAAAGATACGAGAACTCGAGACTCAGAGAAGAGGACGAAGAAAGATCTAAATAGACAAGAATTAAAAGAGAGGGATTTAGAAGAAGTGTTCTTCATCCGTGGAATGAAGGGAGCTAAGGAGGAGAGCTAGTTGAGGGAGGAGGGTCAGTAACTAAAGAGATTAAGGCATGGAATCCTAGAAAAAGGGGAGCTCAAAGAGACGTACACGAGGATTAAGAGAGAAGGGGGATTAAATGAAGAGGGATTAAGAGTCGAAGATTTGGAGAAAAAAAGAGGCATTGTGCGTGACCGATGCAAATAGAGCACGAACGCGTGAACGAATGAAGGAATGAACGACCGAATGAGTCAGGGATCGATGTCAGAACACGAACCGTTGTTAAATCGGCAACGTCGTAAATTTCGCAAGGATTTAGTGTTACTAAATAATAACTATATATAATATAAATAATATAAATAACTATACAACTATGATAATTATAACGAAATAATAAGTACTAAATAGTGCTGCCCTCGAAAACATTTTTCGAAGCATCATCTACGAAATAGTGAGTGAAGTATCACTTCAAATAAAATAAAATTTTGTTGACTTCGTTTAAAGCAGTCATCAACTGTACAAAAGTTAATGATATATAATCAATTGAAAAAACTTTCTTCGCCATTTTATAAACTCTGGTAAGAAGCAATGAAAAGTTTAGTTTGCGTGAATTATCCCGAATTATTGGAATAACAATTCGAGGAGCGTCGAGGAGCCACTACCATCGAGAATTTCTTCTTCCGAAATTTTATTTGTTATTTCTCTTACTGTATTATATCGTACAACGCCATATCTACGTTTGTTATTATTCTCAGGAATTATAAAAAAATTTTATAATTTCAGCTGTCAGCTGAATTGAAGTACAATGTCCCCTTACAAGGGACAGTCCAGTGCATATAATTTAGTGTCACTAAAATCTAGTTGTAGCAAGCTATCTGGAAAACGCTAGTCTTTAGGTTTCGTCGATTTGCACAACCTCGAACGCGTTGAGAAGCATTTAGAAAAACAGAAGATAGTTGGAAAGGCAGAAGAATAGAAGTTTCCTCGGTGAATTCATCAGGCCATAAAACGCTTTGACAATCTGCAGGCGTAATCGATTTCTAAACAACTGGCTGGAGATTGCTTTCTCTGTAACTGTTTTGAATTCCCTCGCCCTCCGAACACCGGTAATTAGGGGAGGAAAAACAGGAGTTTTCGCGCCGCGCGTTGCTGGTCGAACCGACGATTATTGTTGCTTCAGCGGAAGCGAGGTTAATTTGTTCAAAGAACCACGCTCCGCCTGGCCACGTTTAAGCAGGTATGTTTGTTTGCTCGGTGTCTGACTCTGCACGGTGTTGCTCCACTGTCGCCGATCATTAAAATTTGTTTTCTTATCCTCGCTCGGATCTTCCTGTGTTGACGGCTTCAATTAGTTTCTATTTTCATCGAAATAAACCCTCGACTCGACGGCTCGACTTCGCCTTGCAACAATTTCAAACAACACACGTCAGAAATCCGACGAGCTTGACGAAATTTCAGGGAAAGAAATTCAGGGAACCCAACGAAACTTCGAAATTACACAGCAATTGATAGCAAAGTACGAAGAATCCGAGAAGAGCTTGAAAAATTCGGAACGATCGTAACGCAAAAGTTCAATGATCGTTATTTCAATTATTTTTAACACAATAGCGTAATTTGTCTCTGTACTTACTTTCCATCCCACGGGCTACGGCACGCGCAAAAGCGAACATCTACAATTCTATCCTCGCGTTCCTCGAGAATTCCCTCCCCGGAAGAACAGGCGAAGCTTCGCGATAGAATTTTCGTCCAGAGGTTTCGACCCGGCTGTTGTTCCAAGCTTGCGTTGTTCCTCGCGTTCAGTGCTGCGAACAGAAACTCTCGTCAAAAATAATGCTTCCAGAAAATAGTGTTTCGAAGATTCCTACTTCCCTACATTATTACATTTTACAAGTGTGAAATGAAGAAAAAAGAAAAGAAATTCTGCGAGATGAGCGGATATTTTCGGATACGCTTCCGACTAATAACGAACAACGTAAACCGCGCACGCCGCCGGTGAAATCAGGCAGCATTCACTCTCGGCCTCGAAAGGTAGAGGAACAACAAATTTTCAAACGACAATCAGCAGCAGTTCGAAACTTCCTTTCTTTTTTTCACTTCTTTTTTTTATTCCTCTCCGTATACATATATATTTTTTCTCCTCCATTCCCCGAGGGAAAGTTCGCCGGGAGTTGGAAGCTCGACGGAATATTCGCGTTCGTAATCACGTTCATTTGAACGCGGATGCATTTTAATGCGAATCGGCTGAAGAAGGGGGTGGGGAAGAGGAGGAGAAAGAAGAGAAGGAGGAAAGGAGGGGGGGACGCTGGATTCGCGAAAGTTGTCACGCTGCGGGGCAAAAACTTAGGGCTCGTTAAGAGCTCGAGGTGCGTTCGCGTGACACTTATCAAAGCAACGTCTTCCCTAAGGGGGTGGGAGGAGGGGGAGAGGATGGACGAAGGAGAGGAATTAACGAAGAGGAGTGCCGCTTCTCGCCAACTTTGTGAATTTTTCTGATTAGCGTCTTGATGAATCTCGCCCGGTCGGTATACAAGAGTTCTTTTTTTCGACGTTTATCTCCGACTTCGAGGTTGACGAACGAATAATTTTGAATCTCATCTTTTTTAAGTCACCATCCCTCTCTCTCCCTCACCCCTTCTGTGTCAGTTGCAGAAGGTGCGTGCAACACGTATGTGCGGAACTGTGAAACTGGAAACTCGATGACCCAAGCCTCGATCACGATCTCGACAGCGGATTCTGATCCGAATGTAAAACTAAAATTAGGCAGTTTGTTAACCCGACACGGGTCGTAAACCGTGACTACATTCGTAAATAAGAAATCGCGGAAATGAAAAATCGCAGAACGGGGGGAAGGGGGGGCACTGACTACGTCAAACTGAGGCGTAAAACAATCGAGGCTGCTGCTACTTCGTTTCGATCTTTATTGCCCTATGAAATTTACAGTGGGGTTCCTGTAGCGCCAAAAAAAAAGCGTCTGATCTTTATTTCGAACGATGCAAAACGATCGCATTAGCAAATAATTGATGAGCTTTCACGTTAGATTTTCGCACAAAGATTAATCAGATCGGTTAATGGGGAATTTCATTTGTAACATACTCGTTTATTCGATATTAAATGCCGAGGCAACCAAAGAAAATCGACGCAAGTATAACAAAAGTGTTTATTGTAAGAAGAAAACTCGGATCACGGATTATATCCGACGCGAGTTCGGTTCAGCGGCGTTTTACAGACGCAAAATATACTACCGGCCACCACCTGGTGGCGCGGTTTAACGATTTCCGGTCGCGATTTTCAATACGCATTTCCATGGCCGTGAATTTACGTTCGATGAATTCGAGCAGACGAGCTGCTAGAATGAAATTACACGATCGAAAGATCTTACTTTTTAATTTTGCTGTTATCATTATCGAGTATATGTGTAAAATATTCTACCAAGATTCAAAGATATAACAAATTCCAAGAAGCCATCGAATCGAGGAAAAAATTCAGGGGTTCCAAGAAATTTCAAGGTGCATAGTGTGCAAAGGTCTAAGAAAAATTCGTAAGATCCAAAGAACTTTAAGGGATCTAGATGATTCAAAATAACCCAAAGAATTTCGGGAATTTCATGCAAAGACTTATGAAAAATTCTAGAAAGAATCTAAAGAACTTGGAAAATTTGAAAAATTCTAGAAAGAATCTAAAGATGTTAATTATTCAAAATAACCCAAATACTAGGGATCCGAGAAATTTCAAGATACATAGCATGCGAAGATCTGAGAAAAACGTTCGTAGAATCCGAAGAACTTGAAAAAATTGGAAACATTCAAAGAATCTAAAGATACTAATGATCCAAATTAATCCAAAGAGTACCAACAAAATTTCCGACAAAATTTCAAAATTCATAGCATGCAAAGATCGAAGAACAGAATTCGTAGAATTCGGAGAAAAATTCGAAAAATTCAATGAAGACCCTAATGATCCAAAATAATCTCCCCCCTCGAAAAAAAAAGAATACCGGAGATCCATGAAATTTTACAGCGATTTGCAAAGATTTTTAAAACAAAATTCGTAGAGCCCGGAGAACTTGAAAAACGAAAATTCGAAAAATTCGAAGGAATCTAGAGACACGCAATAATCCAAAATAATTCCCCCCCAAAAAGATATTGGAGATTTTTATAGCTTGCAAATACTTTTCAAATGAAAATTCGTAGAATCCTCGTAGAGAACTTGAAAAATTCGAAAATCTTCTGACGAGCAGAAAGCATATTAGAAAAATCAAATGCGACCAAATGGAATTCTCTGCGATGTAACAAGATCTCCAAGATTACACGGCGAAACGGTTCGGTCAGAGAGAGCGCGAAGAGACGAGCAGTGAATCGGCGACACGACGCGACGCGACGCGAAGAGCGGTGCACTCGCGACACGGTCGAGATAACGACAAGCCATGGATTACTCGCGCGACACGTGTTGCCGACGTTTACCCTGCGTTTCACGTTAACATGTGCATCGGCGTCGTTCCGCGTAAGTGCGCGCCGAAGTGCGCGCGTACACGTGGTTTCGGCCGGTGCGATCCTGTTGCGGATGATTTACATGCGGTCGCGCCAGCGCAACGCCAGCTGGCTTTGCTCGCCGCGCACGATACTCTGCTGATACTTTCCCTCCGCGCGAGCGTTTCCCATCCTCGTCGCGGTTCACTGCCCCCCCTCTCTCTCTCTCTCTCTCTCTCTCTCTCTCTCGGTTCGCCCACTCGCTGGCTAGACGACTGCGACGACTCCTCTCGAAACTCGTTCGCGCTCGATTTTTAGAGGTTAGGACCGTCGGAGGGTGGCTTGAATTTTCAACAGCCGGAAGAATCGGTAATAGGGTGGTTTCACGCCGACTGCCGGCCCCCAAGTGGTTGCAGATGCCTCTTCCAGACGATCGAAAGTTGATGGAACGTGTAAAGTGGAAGTGGCTTTCCCGGAGACAGTTATTCCGGATCGAGGGCGAAATTCGTTTGTCGTCGTAGCGCGGTGTTACAGTTAAAGAACGGTGGCGCGTATTTTATTGGAAATGGATGATGGCGTACGGGACGCGTCCCACAGGGGATGCCCGATAAACATATAAATGTAATGCGAGGCACGCATCTCTGGGCATAGAGTAATTGAAAAAAATTACTTTGTGGTACTGACCTTTGCCCAACGACACATTTTCGTCGAATCGTGATTGGCAAGGGCACAAAGAGAGTCTTTGTACCTTATATAAGGTACACAATCTTCCTAAAAGCAAAGTTTTTTTGGAAATTTTCCTGCTAACCCAAACACAAATCAAACTAAAGAAAATGATCAGGTAAATAAGCCAATGTTAAATGCAAGTAATGGAGTAACCTCAGGCACTGCAAGAGGACAACACAGGACAAGACAGAAAAAAAAAAACAATCTTCCGAACTGAAAATATACAATACTATTGATACGATTTTTAGTAATTTGGTTAATCGGAGCAATTTAATCGAGATGTAGGATATATATGTGTACTCTTTTAAGAAGAAACGTTCTTATCAACAGCAAGAATGCCAAAAAGTTTCCACGCGTATACAGAGTGGATACATTTAAGTGAGGCCACCTGAATATCTTCTCGAACTGTGATGATGCAAAAAATATTTTTTGTTTAACACGAATGGTATCGAAAGATAATATCAACAACTGGCAAGAATATTTTTTTTTCATTGTTTTTTTTTACACAATTATATATATAATACATAATAATATAGTAATAATATTATACATATAATAAATTTCTATGTGACACTTAAATTTTCAAGGTCATGTTCTTTACATATATATATTATTGCTTCGTGTAGCTGGTAAAGAACATGACCTTGAAAATTTAAGTTTCACGTAGAAATTCATCCTATTTGTCTTATCTCGAGATGAGAGTCTCGCAACAAACAGAAATGGCAAGAAGAAATCCCCAATTTTCACCTAAAGCGTGAACAGCCCCGCGAGTTTCTCTCGCTGACAAACGGTTAAGCACTTTGCATTGTTCGTTTTCCTATCTCGTAATAGGTGTACGGAGGTACTTTTCACGGCGGAAGCTCGGGAAACGAAATAAAAAAAAGGGTAACAATGCCGAGCCGCGGCGGAGAGAACTCCATTGAGAAAGTCCGATGGCTCCGCTCTGGCGATAGAATAAATCACGGCGAACTGGCCTTGAAAGACGCGAGTTCGCCGACGACTTTAAACCGCGAGCGGGGCAGCAACGGCGAACTAACTTTGTCCCCGCGATTTCCAGCCGGGGCTAATTGAATTCGATCGAAAATACTCGTCTAATTGCAGTCTTGGCTCTACGCTCACCCTCTCTTTCTCTCTCTCTCTCTCTAGATCCGCCCCGCGCGGAAAGTGGGGCTGAACTTTCCAGTTTATGGAACTGAATCTTAAGTGGCCGACCCTCCAATTTAAACTTGGTTTATCGTTCTGTCCTCGAAAGCGGGTTACCGTGCACTCACCCCCCCCCTCCAACCCCCTCTCAAGGCACCGCTCGTGAATCAAACCCTCTTCTGTTCCCTTTTCTTACGTCGAACTCGAGCAACTGCCGAACTGGCGAATCGCGACCGGTGGTAAATTGCACCGTGGAATTTTTTTTCAAAGCGGGGAGTTTCGAGGGGGGATGCGCGTGATTCATGCGCCCGCCGAGAGCGGACCCGTTCGAGAACGACGGAACACGAGGATTCTTGACCCAGAAGGGGAAGTTTCTCTGCTTCCCGGAACAGTGTGTGAGTTTGGAGTTCGCCCCTCCCCCGGGAGAACTCCAGTCGTTTGTTAATCCATTTGAGTCGATCATTTCTTTCGATTGAAACATTTTACACGTCATTTCGAAATGATTGTGAATGAGACGTCAGAGTGCAAAGCGATGAGCGAAATTGAACATGCTCGTAGGATTATTAACATTGACAATATTTTATCGAGTGTTTTTTTTTTCTTTTTGCGTGTAAAATGCAGAGAAATGAATGGTGTTTTGTAATATGTCTTGGCTTTCCACCAAAGATTTTACCATCGGTATTTCTGACACGTGCAAAGTCGATTCTGCGCCAATTTACGTAATTAATTTAAATGGAAAATTGTCGATACTTTGGACTGTGATTACTTCGTAAAAGTATAATCATATAGCAATCGACTTGGTCTCATTGTAAATCGTAAAATTTTTATTTTGACTTTGAATTCGTTTTTTTGCCCCAAGACACTTTAACATCACGAAAGTGTCCTTCCTTTCTTTTTTAAAGAATTTCGAGAATTTACATGCATGTGAAAAATTTTAAGTTTACGACTAGATCCATCGTGATGTTGAAAACTAAAGCGTTACCCTCTAAAACTTGCTGTACTTCTTTTCTTTTCATCGATGTTTTAAACTTTAAACATTAGAGTTAAGTGACGAAAATTCGAGGAATCCTAAGATTTTGTCGTATGTTGTCAAAATTGGAGAATGAAGTAGCAAAGAAAAGAAAAAAAATCGTACAGCAAGGTTAAGAGTTCGTTGTAAAGAAAAAAATAATTTCGATTCTTCAACACCATGATGGAGATCAAGTCGTGAAGAAAATTTTTTTCAATATTTCTAAAGATAATCGAGTTTACGAGGATGAAAGAAACAAACTTAGGGCGTAGTCGAAGTAGAAGCATCATGGTTTAAAATGAGATCAACTAGATTGTTGTATAATTTTCTTTTACAAAGTTGTAATAGTTTAAAGTATCGACGGTATTCTTCATTGCATGTATTAATTATTAACAATTCTTTTGTCAGTCACAACAATGAGTGAATAACACTTCGAAGTCTTGCATTCTTCCACTTTCTAACATTCAATTACGTATACAGGTAACCCTCTTGTAACACGGTAGATAGGTTCCTAGAAAATGCCGTGTTGTGTAAGACCGAGAGCCAATACAAAAACTTATTAAAAACAAATTTTTTTTTTTAATTCCATATAAGCAACTTAATTTTTATTAAAAATATAAATGTACGTATAACACAAAACGAAAAGAAACAAAAAATATTATTTTCATTTAATGCGACTTTAATTTAGTAAATTTCTTTCTCATCACTGCTCAGTACAATCAAACGAGAACGTTTTTTGCACTTTATCTTTTTAAATATGGCGGCACTTTCCGCAACATTGTATCTCTGAGACGGCAAGCCTCGCCGCGGATCGCGTGTAAACTGTGCACGACGCTTTCCGCTATGACATCGGAATAGAGTTCTAAATGAATAAATTATAATTTGTTTATACATTTTCATGTAGAGCCACTACAGTTCCTTTTATTATTCCTTCCCGTCATTATTTTAAGATAATTTAGTTTTTAAATGTGTCAAACAAAAATCATGTTATCTAGTGCTGTAGAAGTACAGCGTTGTACAAAGGTTTTCGCAATTTTTTTATCGTGTTAGAACGTGTTACAGGTTTCAGTGTTACACGAGGGTTCCCGCAATTTATCCTATCGTGTTAGAGCGAAACCGTGTTGCAAGATGCCGTGCTGTAGGAGGGCTGTATATTAATATTTGCATCGAATAAAATTCTCTTGTCACTTGATGCGCGTGATTCGCGGGTCGAGAGAAAATCGATGGTGTAAGTGGACGGTTGGAAAATATGGGTGGGAAGATTCTTGACCTATTGGAGTTGTTGCCGGATAGGAAATTCGAGTTGGTCGAGCGGGAAGACGGTGAATGGAAAAGAATTGGAAAGTTTGCGCTTTGATGGACGCGGGAAAGTGGACTGAAAATTGATTTTCTGTTTCGATGACAGAGGGACGGGATTGATGGGACGAAATTGAATTTTTATGACGAGAAGTTCCTCGGAACACGGATGTATTCACGAGTGTGCTTCACATTCGCGTCTCTGATTTTTGTTTCAGGTGAGCCTTTGCAGATGTTGTAATTTTCTGCGAGAAAACATTTCATCAACTTTTTGTGTCATGCGTAAGTGAACGACCGCACTTTTATTCAATCAAATTTATTTCGCTATTAATATTATACCTCGAGAGAATTTCGTCTGTTAAAAAAATCGTTTCGTTTAGTTAAAAAAATCATTCCCACTTTGCAATATTGTTTTCTCTCGAAAGAACGCAAGTTCTTTCGATTAGACGAAACGTTTATCTCACTCTCGACATTTTGTTTCGCTTTGCCAATCAGCAGCTCTTTAACGTCTAAAAAAAGAAAAAAAGAAAAAAAGAATCTCTCGAGCGTGTAAAGAAAGAAATGTAATAAAGCTCTCGTCAGAAAGGTTCTCCCGCCCGTTTCCAGTGAATGTGTATCGCGATGAAAACTTGATCGATCCTCGACCGATCGAATTTTTTTTCCTTCTTTTTTCAACGAGTTATTCGGCGCCGAAATAGCGTCGCGCCGCGTCGTCCGAACGCCTGGAAATCGAGCGTCGACCACCCGGTCAGATTCCAAGCAATAAATTACGTCTCCTTTCCCGATACACGACAGAGGAACCACAGAAATTCATCATTTTTTGTTTTGAGACTCAGCACGCCGCCTTCTCGCGTTCTTCCGCTTCGCGTCATTAATCATTCCGCAGAAACCGATTTTCAATGTCTCGTTTAATTTTCTAAAACTTAGCACTTCAATTCGATCTGTTTTAATTTTCGAAAATTACCGCTTTGGAGCTCGTCGCTTTCCTGGCGAGAATCGCTTCTTTAATTCTACAACTAAATTCTAGACCTAAATAAAAGTATAAAATTTCCATCCAGAGACGTTAAATTAAAAGGAACGGAAAATCTTTGTGATACAATGGGACACGCTTTTGTTCACGTATTTTAAGAATCGTTCAAGTCCCTAAAAATACATTGTTCCATATATGTACATAAATAAAAATTGTATTTATAAATATATAAATGGTCATTAAATTGTCAAGAAATTGGTCATTTTGACCATTTCGAGTGTTAAAATTTCATTTCTTCAAATTTCACGCGCGGGTTCAAATTTCGCGCCAGCAACAGATTTCTGATTGTTGAAGTGAACAACGAAATAAACACCGATAGGATCGAGCGAACGAGAGAGAGAGAGATAGAGAGAGGAAGAGGTGAGAAACGAGAGGAGAAAGAACTGTTAAACTGTCTCGAAGTGCGCGCTCCATTCACCGGTACCGGAATTTCCATCCTCTCGCTACGGTCCGGCCTCCCCAATTAGCCTTGTCAAAAACACACGTCGAACCACCCCCGACGAGAGAGAGAGCAATGCCCCTTCGTGTCATCCGCTCTCTTGGTTCACATGGCTGACAAGGAAAATGAAATTTCCCGCTGGCGGACGGAACAAACCGGGGGGAGAAAAAAAAAACCGAAGGGCCACGGAATTGCGTCGGAAAAATGAGGCCCCCCCTCTCTCTCTCTCTCTCTCCATTCCCCTTCTATATGTTTCAAGGGCGCAGAGCTGTGTTTTCGACCGGCCTGAAACTCTGCAAAGTCATTTCGAGGCCATAGCAACGCAATAAAAGAACGGCGAGGGCGGGGGTTGGCAATAAAGGCCAGTGACGCGGTTAACTGAAAAAGAAAAAAAGGGGGGGAAAAAAAGGAAGAAAATCTATTTTTCCGCTTCGGGGCGCGGTCGTCATCCCCATGGTGTTCAGTCTCGGTGCGGGACCGTTGACAAATACGCGGCCAATTTGATACCGGGGTTTCTTCCTTTCTCGCGATGGTCTTCTATTATTCTTGGGATGAACGCGAGACGAGTGTTGGGTTGACACTGGGGATGAGCAAGGTCGACGTTAATACGACGAGAGATGTTGGTCGGTTTAGTATTTTCGAATATTTTGTTCTCGCGCGGATTTGTTTAGACGTTTGACGAGATTTGATGACAGTAATCGTTAGAGTGCGTATATGGATATTCGTGGAAAATTGGAGAACGTGGAATATACGCTGTTCTTCAAAATTGAAACGATAATAGGAACAATGACGGATTTAATAATAGGAATTATTAGAGTGAGATTTAGATATTCATGGAAAATCGGAGAACGTGAAATGTACGCTATTCTTGTTTCAAAAATCGAGACAAATGTTCTCAAGCTTGGAAATTTATCTTTACGAAATCACTTCGAAAAATAATTTAAAGTTGATGTAAACGCTTTGTTTGATGCGACGAGTGTCGAAAGAGCGAAGTAATTTGTTCGTTCGTTGCGTACTTTGGCAAAGAAAAGAAAAGAAGCCGTGGAGGTGTAATCTTAAAAGGCTTACGTTGACGTCTCGGCGCGAGGAAATTTTCGAAATAGCAGCGAAGTGTTTGAAACTGGCGAGAGGAAGGCTCTTTCGCTCTTTCTTTGTGAGAAAGAGAAACAAAGGGCGAGGGAAAAATACGAAACACGACGAGCACTCGCGGCATGAAAATAAATTTCTCCAAACGGAGATCTATCCTTCGCGAGTGAAAACGAAAGAGAAGACTCATGTGCATTCCTGAAACCACCATTCGTAATCCAAACAGTCGAGTATTAATAGGCGGGAAAGAAAACAGTGAAAATTTTCAGCGACCGGTGTCTGACAGTCGTCGAACAGCTGACACACGGACAATTCAGAAATAAATATAAAATAATAATAATAAAAAAAATAAAAAAATAATAATAATAATAATAAGTAAATACGTAAAGGTTCAAGAAATGTAAATGATACTGTCGTACGTTCACCACAAGAGAAAGACCACTGAGTTTCACAAGATAAGTTAAATTTTATCTCTGACTTTTAACTCCTTGCGACACCATGTAACCATGAAATACGCGTAGCTTAAATCACATTGAACAAACATCCACTTGTTTCGAGCACATTTATTCGCCATTATACTCACCCGGGAATAATCGAATGGCGCAACAAAGAAAGAAATCAAAGGAACGTTTCACAAGGGTGTTGGAAGTTGGACCTTCGCGCTCACTGTCCCCTTGTCCCGCTTGTCAGTCTCTCGATGTCGAATCTCGATCGTTCCGCGTCGTAAGAACGAGCCATATGATCGCCGGCCGTCTCTGAATCATCGTCGCAGAAAATATCCACGACCCCGTGAAGGTACACTGCGCGTTTTCACCTTCGACGAAAGGTACCACCGATTCGTTTTGTCCAATTGCCCTCCGGAGAAACCTTCTTTCTCACAAAAAAAAGACTCTCTTTCGAGTCACGCGACAAGAAGGAAAGGAAAGAGAAAAAATAAAAAAAAAAAATCACGGACCGTCCTCCGGAAGAAAAAGAAAAAAAAGAGAGAGAGAGAGAAACGACGTCGCTTTAACCGCGAGTTAGAGTTTCGAAGCACGTGGAAAAAATGGCAACCTCCTCGGGGTACGCGACAAGACGAGGGCGTTACACGCGACACACATTCGCTCGACTTGAAAAGAAAAGAAAAAAAAAGAAAGAAAGAAGAGAAGAGAAAAGAAAAGAAAAGAAAGAGAGGCGCCAAGGGAGCAAAAACAGCAAGAAAGAAAAAAGACAAAGAGAAAAGAGGAAAGAGAAACAGAGAAACTAAAAGGCAGAGAAATAAAACAGAGAGAGAGAGAGAGAGACAGGAATGACAGGGATGAAGAAAGAGATGAAGAAACGAGCGAGAGAAAGAGAAGAGAGGGAGAGAAAAAACACGAGAGTAGACCGGCTCGAAGCAACAATGCCTTTTTCGTCCTTCTTTTACTTGCACCTCACTAACGACCGGCAGCACACGCTGTCCAACCTTCCTCCTCGTCTTTTTTATCTCTCGACCCGCTGCTCCATCGTCGAGAACGCGTCTCTGCCCTCTGCGCGTCCGCCCTTGGGTTAGCCCTCCCTCTACGACCCTTGTTTTTTTCTATGCCGGTAGAATACACAGGAAGCCAGGAAGCTTCTCTCTCTCTCTCTCTTTCCCTCCCTCTTTCTTCCTCTTTCGCTTTATTTCTCTTGTTTCTTTCTCACCGATGCACCACCCTTTCCTTGCACCACCTTATTCTCTCTTGCACTCTCTTCTTTGTCTTTTTTTCTTCGTTTTCGTCGTCGTCTTCTTCTTCTTCTTCTTCTTCTTCTTCGTCTTCTTCTTCTTCCTGTTTCTGTTGCGTTTCCTTCACGCGGCCACGGCCGTGCGGAATTCGAACCGAGGTTCGATTTGGCGGCACCCGGTTTGAGCCGGTCGGCATAACTGCCTTCGAGTAGACCACTCACTCCCGGACTCGTGGCCTCTCGCCTCTTCTCTCTCTCTCTCTCTCTTCCTCTCTCCCTCTCTTCCTCTGTTTCGCTTACTCAGTTCCTCGCTACCACCTCTCGAACGTTCTTCCACGGTACTCCTTCTCTTTCGCACCAGTTTGCCGAGCTTTCTTCATTCCGCGCTAATTTCATCGCTGTCCTTGTCGGTAGTAATGGGTTCGAGGTGGTTGAGTTGGCTCGAGCGAGGTCGCCGAAAGTTTGCAGAAAGGGGCGCGATTCCATAGTTTTGACGATTTTCGACGGTCGACGATCGACAAATGGCCTAGATCGTAACATCTTTCGGGCTCTAGACGCACGAATACTTGCCGAAGCAGCACGAAGATCAGGGTGTCTATGTTTAGAAACCTTGGAACGGATGTCGTATCCGATTTAAATTGCAAAGAATTGGGTTAATGTTCCCGATGTAAATCAGGTGGAGCTTTGTCACTAACCGGCGATTGTTCCAGAAGCCTCGGTAGAGTGTAGGACTTCGGACAAACGGGTTCAAGGCTCTCTCAGAGCCATAAATTTTTACACATTTCCAAACATTCGGCGTTCCCAAGTAAATTTCAAAAGATTGTCTCTTTTACATCCTCGTCAACGCAAGAAAAAGGGGACGGGGGCGAAAAAAACTACGAAAGATTACTCCGATTAATGAAAATCATCCGTAACGTTGACGAATTTCAACCGAAGATCAAAACACGACAACGGTAATTTACATAACGTCGACTTGTTTCCAAAAGATCAAGAAGTCTAACCCTACACTTGTGCGAACCCCGCTCCACGATCGAACGCTCCACCTCCGTGGAAGAAACCAACCACTAAATCACCGCGAGCGAGAGAACCGCAAGAACGACTACCGCGTTCCAAGTCATTCTGAACTCTCGAATGTAGGTCTCGGCGATAGTCACGAGGTGTCCTCTCTCCCCGGTGGCAATCGAATTAGTCCCATCGCTATCATCACCCTGATCTTCCGCCGCGGTTCTTTTAGCCTTGTTCCTCTCGATGCGGAGGAACCCTCCTCTTCTCTCCCTCTTCTCGTCCGATCCCTTCTCCGTCTTCGTTTCGTTTTCTCTCTTTCGTAAACAACGTGGCTCAACGTGCTCCTTCCCCGCCCCCGGATGTATCCCGATTTTCTCTCCGCTGCCTTTTTTTACCCCTCCACGCGCTGTTGTTCCTCCCCACCCCCTTTTTGCTGGTTTCCTCTTTCTCCTTCCGGCACACCCTTCCTTTCGATGCGCGACGCACACACGCGCGTGTATCTTGCATGTACACGCGTGCACGGCACGCGACGGTGTTGGTAAGGCGAGCCACGCTATCTTGCCGATCTAAAATTACCCCAGCAAACGAGAAACGGCTGCGGACTGAGTCTCTCTCTCTCTTTCTCTCTCTCTCTCTCACTTTTCGTTTCTTCGACCCGCTAACACGCGCGCGAGTTCCGCCCTACCAGGTGGAGGATCGAGTCGCGCTCGTGGATCGGTTTTCTTAAGTGGCCTACTCGTGATCTTTACGTACGCTTCTTAGCGCGAGCGATATATGGGGGATCTTAACTTCATGGATTGGCGGACCCAACGTGTCGTTACACAATCGACAGCTTTGTTTCTAACAAGCTGTTATTCTCGACGACGCTCGCAATTTTTAATTTTTTCGAATTTCTCTATTTTTTTCGTTGGTCGACTCTCGACTTCTGCCGAATTAAGGTCACAACCGGTGACTTCCGGTCACTTCGAGAGGCCTGCGTGGACCTGACCTTTTTGCTACGCGTGGCCCTGCCGCCGCGCATGCGCAGCCGCGATACCGGGGCAATCCTAACCTAAATTAATCCTCACTTCTACCAAAACTAAGAATTACTGCAAAATTGTATCGGGTGATTTTTAAAATTTTATTAAACACAGCGAGTGGCTATAGTCGCCGTTAGTAGCGAGAAGGTTAACCTCTTGACGCACCAATTAAAAATTAAAAAGCGGTTTTTCCACCAATTTTTTTTTTTTCTTTTTCGAGTAAAAAGAAATAAGCACAACACTGTCTAACGAGTATATTTCGTTGTATTTATATATATAGGAAACCAAAACTGCAGGTCTCACAAGTTAACTCGAGCGCGCGGAAAAATAATCGTTTCTTTAAACTCGACTTAACTCGGGCGAGTGCATTAAGAGGTTAAACTTTTGATCGATTTTGAGGCCTCGGTGTACAGCTTCCATCGATAGGTCAGATCCGTGGAAAGAAGAGAAGAATGTTCAGTAGAAACCGAGCGATGAACACAATTTGGGAATTGGCTTGTTAACGTAATTGAATATGTTTAAGTTGGGCGAGCAATGTGGCATTTCTTTTTGTGAACGAGATGCGTGGGGACGATCTGTGTGTCGATTTCAGCCTCTAGTTCTGGCTCGAATCTCCTCGCGAAATATCTCGTTCGAAGCGTACAAATTTCCTCGATCGAAATGACCAATTTGTAATTTTTACGAATGCAACACAAAGTTTATATCTTTAACAGAGATCTGAATGTACGAATAAAAGTTTGTGTACTTTATCGTATTACAAATCGAAAACATATCTTTGATGGATATTTTACGTTTTAATCGCCGGTAGTTCGAGTCCCTAAATGTTGTAAAAAGAAATGAAACTTTCTGTTTCTTCTATTTCTTCCACAATGTTGTTCAAACAGTTCGCGGTTCGAATCTCAACGAGCCTCGCGCCGGAAGCGAAAAGGGTTGATCAAACGTCGCTCCCGATGTTGGAGAATCGGCTAATAACCCGTGTAATTCGACGAACGACCACCGTGATAATTACACGGTATTGTTTGCAACGATTGGCCAGTGTCCCAGCGGAGGGTGTCGCGGTTACGGCGTTTAAGTTCCGGGGCAGAAGATACGCGGAGCAGCGAGCGCGCTATGCAAATTCCTGCGGCGCGTTTCACGCGCCATAAACTTATGAATGACCGACACTCGGACAGTCTGATCCGCTGCTCTCTCATGACTCTGCGCGTGGCTCGCGGCTCGATCCATAAACATGCGATCCGGGGAATTGCGCGTAATCATAGCAATCGCGCGGCAACCAATGACCGAGCCAGCGAGTGGAAATTGAACGGGAATGGCGCGCGTTTCACGCCTCGCCATCGAAGAAAATTTGTTGTTATAATGTATGGGGAAGAAAGCACGTGGTGTAGTAGTCGAATCATTCATAACGCGACATAATTAAAAAAGAATCATTCCCATTCTGCAATCTTATTTCGTATGAACGCGATTTCCTTCGGTTAGACGGGAAACGTTTGTCTATCCCGACATTTTGCCTCGCTTCGAAAAGAATTTCTTCGAAAAAAATTAAAAATTCTCTTATTAAAGGTTTGTTATTATATAATGTGTGGGAGTAGTGGTATAGTTGAATCATTCACAACGACGGAAAGAAGAAAATATAATAAAATTAAAAATTCCCATCAAAAATTTGTTATTATAATGTGGGAGAAGTGGTATAGTTGAATCATTTATAACGCGACGCAAATATCGCGAATATGAATATGGATGATACAAGACCAATTCTGTGTGACATGGTACCCATAAATTCTATGTCATTAATTTAATGTGAAAATAAATCACGCAATATGTAAAATCTTCTTTAACATATGAAAGTTATAAATATATATTCATAATGTTATGTATAACGTATATATATATATATATATATATATATAAAAATTAATAAATATAAATATATATTAAAAATATACATTTGCAAGTCGCGAATGTATTAAACTTGAAGACAAAGCACCGTTTGCCTTGCAACTTTTATTTCATTCGAGAATACAATGAACTTTACTTCGATTTACTTCCAATTTCCAGTTATTCGATTCTCCAAACTTTCTGCAATTCGCCAAATCGGATCATGTATAAATGCAAGATGTGAATTCTATGTGACACGGTGTTCATAAATTCAGTATCACGCGAAATATACGTAAAAATCTTCGTTATTGCGTAAAAGTTAACCACCTGCGACAGAGAGCAGTTTACCTTATAATTGTTCATTTAAGACCATCCCTCCTCTATCCTGATTTCCCAGTTTCCAACATAGTTCCAATCTGTCCGATTCTCCGAGTGTGAAAACACCAAACTGGATTCGCCAAACTTGTAAAACGAAAACGCGAAAACTGGCCGAAGCAGTGAATTCGACGCGAATTCAGACTTATTATACACGCGGTGCGTGCAAAAGTTATAAAAATAAATCCGTCGAATCTGAATGCTGCACCTGTCTCGTTCGTCGTTCCCGAATCTCTCGCCTAGTTACGAGTTGACCGTTCCCGGTTGTAAAGAGAAATTTTTGAACGACGTTCAGTAGAAACAGGCAGTGGCGGGTGCACACATGCCACTGGCTGGCCTACATTCAGAAGTTAAATCTACACCGGTGTTCCAGTCTATTATAAATTGGACCGTCGACGCGTAAGTGCCGCGTGCCGCACGGCAGAATCGTGAAAAGAGCGGTTCATTATTCCGCTATTCGATCCCTCGGGGACGAAAGTCGGAGATTCGAGTGTGTGTGTGTGGGTCTCGGGAAAGATTGCTCGGCCTGTGAGCTCACAGGGCGACGATTTCGGGGATTCTAAATTGTTTCTCAAATTACTCGATACCTTTCACTTATATGTATTCATTTATATACATTCGTTTTACAATTTTGCAATTTATTGCGAATATGCAATAGTGGGTGTCGAGGAGGATTGCTCGGCGTATGAGCTCAGACGAATGAAAAACGCAGTTTTCGGAGATTCTAAATTGTTTCTCGAATTACTTGATACCTTTCACTTATATTCATTTATATATATTCGTTTATGTATATTTATTTATATATATTCGTTTTATGTATATTCATTTATATACATTCGTTTTACAATTTTGCGATTTATTGCGAGTGTGCAATAGTGGGTGTCGAGGAGGATTGCTCGGCGTGTGAATTCAGACGAGTGAAAAACGCAGTTTTCGGGGATTCTAAATTGTTTCTCGAATTACTTGATACCTTTCACTTATATATATTCATTTATATACATTCGTTTCACAATTTTGTAATTTATTGCGAGTGTGTAATAGTGGGTGTCGAAGAGAATTGCTCAGCGTGTGAGCTCAGATGGCGACGATTTCGGGGATTCCAAATTATTTCTCGAATTACTCGATACCTTTCACTTATATATATTCATTTATATACATTCGTTTTACAATTTTGTAATTTATTGCGAGTGTGCAATAGTGGGTGTCGAAGAAGATTGCTCAGCGTGTGAGCTTAGAGGGCGACAATTTTTGGGGATTCCAAATTATTTCTCGAATTACTCGATATCTTTCACTTATATATATTCATTTTACAATTTTGCAATTTATTACGAGTGTGCAATAGTGGATGTTCGAAAAGATTGCTCGGCGTGTGAAAGACACAGTTTTCGGAGATTCTGAAATTGTTTCTTGACACTTTCACTTGCTTCGTCGAGTTTTTACAATTTTGCAATAGTAGTTTTGGGAAGATTGCTCAGAGCTCGTATGAGCCGAGAGGACGAACCTTAACGAGATTTATGAGTGACGGTGAAACGCAGTTTTATTTCGAAGATTCTAAGATTTCATTTTCTCGAGTTATTCGATGCCTTCCACTCGATTCATTTTCACACGTGTTCGCTTTCTAGAGTAACGTTGAACTTTTGCCATTTCATTGGCGCGAATCTCATCAATATTTGTAATTTCACTGGTTTACTTAGAATTAAGGGAACGCTAGAATTTCAAGATTAAAGAAACGCGATCTGTTTGGCAGGAAACGTGTACATGTTTATTATTAGGTGCAACCGTCTCCAAAGGATCACGTGTATGCAACATTTGGGAACTATATCGGTTCCTCAACGAGTCTATTTAGAAACATTGGACCTAAACCCAAATGACAACATGCATTTATAGAAAGTTATTTAAAGTCTGATCACATCTAATCTATTCCACGATATTCGTTACGTTCGCTCGAGTCTCCAGTTTGGTGGAATTTTCGCAACTGTCAAGAGCATTATTTATGAGCTGTCTAGTCTGGTATGAAACACATTAGTCAGTAATATACGTTTTGGTTTGACGAAAGAATGGATGACGTCTTAGATTATATAATCAGGGACCAGAGCTGATCATTCGACACTTGCTCGTAATTTTCATTTGTTGTCCAAACTGTTTTATAATCCCATCTTGTCATCTTGTTCTAGAGGTGATAAATAAATATATATATATATATATATATATATATATATATACGAATATATATGTGTGTATGTATACCAACAAGACCACATCTTGGTCCATAATCAAGGACATCTTGTCATTCGAAACTCAAAGCACATTTTGCTAATTTTCATTTATTGTCCAAGTGTTTTATAATGCCTTAATGTTCATAGTCGAGAACAGAGCTGATTATTCCACACTTGCTCGTAATTTTAATTTATTGTCCAAAGTGTTTTACAACGTCATCTCGCCATCTTGGTCTAAAAATAGCGCAATAAAAATTGCAATAAATATCGATTGACAGTCACGTGCAATGGTTCGACCAAAATTTAGAGCTGATCATTCGACACTTTCTCGTAATTTTCATTTATTGTCCAAAGTGTTTTATACTGTTGTCGTCTCGTTCTAGAAATAGCGCAATAAAAATTCCAATAAATAAATAAATAAATATATATATATATATATATACATATATCGACCGACGATCACGTGCAATGATTCGATCAAAGTTTACGTTGACGTCTTGGTCCACAATCAAGGATGTGGAGCTGACCATTCGACACTTGCTCCTAATTTCATTTATTCTCCAAACTGTTTTACAATGCGATCTTGTCGTATTATTGTTGAGCAATAAAAATTCCAACAAATATCGACTGACAATCACGTGCAATGGTTCGATCAAAATTTACGTCGACGTCCACGACCAAGGACGTAAAGCTGATCATTCGACGCTTGCACAAACTGTTTTACAATGATGTTGTCGTGTTATTTTACGTTTTTGTTTGCGTACCTCAGCCGATAATGATCACGCGCAATGGTTCGATTAAATGGCAACGTCGGCCGGTGGTGCAATTTGCCATGGTTGGCGCTCGAAGAATGACGACGAAGAAAAATGCAATTTCACCGTGGACCGCCGCGATTCGGGGATTCCAGCGTGCCCCGGCCGGACAAACAAAAACGAGTTAATTAAAAGCTGGCTGCCGCAGAATAGGTGGAGAAACGAAGCTCTGTGGACACACGAATGGCCCCGGCGTTTCCTGCGTGCCATCCGGTCATCCTCTACGTGTATGCATATGCATACGCATTCGCACGGAAGATGCAATTTTTCCGTCCGCGCGGGAATGCATATATTCCCCGTCGATCACAAGCGGAGCAATTTTGGACAAGCGGTCACCATCACTGGCTCCTGGGGAATTTCACCGAAATGGGGGGTGGAAGAGGAGAGGGGGGAGGACCGGTCGCCACCGGTTGTGTTTCCCCCGTGGATTCGTCTGCGAATTCGTCGCGTATTTCGTGGATTCCGCGTTGTGTGGGGGTTATGCTCATAATGCAGTTTCGCTGGCCATTGTTTCGACGATGGTCTCAGGACCAGCCCGGATGTTTATTCGAATACCAGACTGAAGAATCTTCAACTTCAACATTTCCCCTTGAGATGAAATTTCGCGGCGGTTTTTCTTTTTTTTTCTTTTCTTTAAGAGGGGAGAAAAAAAGACACGCCAGAGCGTAATTCGTTGGATAATTTCCATTCTCGATCTGGCGCGAAACTGGCAGATTTACGGAACATGTCGAAGAGTTGCCACGCGACGAGTTGACGTTTATAGAAACAGACTGAGTCAGAGTTGTTAAATTGTACAGAGTTGGCATACTACTTCGAAATCATTATAATGCAACATTTGATACGTGCCTCTTCTAAACGCTGTGTCAACGCTGTTGGAAATTCTCGTATCTGGCATTGTCACTCGACCACTGATAACGACACTGAAACTCCGCACAAAGATACAAAGATGCGCGATGACGAAAACATTCCATTTCGGTGGAAAAAGGTAATTTCTCGTCGGCGAATGAATTATTGCGAAAGGCTGGTCGGCACGTGTCCTTGGTGCAACGCCGGCCATGATTGTAATAATCGCGAGCAAATTAAATTGCGATTCACGTCGCGAGCACGAAACTCGTTAAGGACCCATGAAAATTGTATGGAAAATAAATTGCGCGGCCCGGGGAAACGCGGAATTACCCGCGCTGCACACGCACAGCTCGGATTCATAGAAGTTAATGAAACTTTCAGCTAATGCACACAACGAACAATAAATTAGAGGAGGCAAAAGGAACGCGGCGAGCGTAACGCGATTTCGAGGGGGGGGGGGGGTAGCTTGACTTTTCTTCAATCGCGTCGCTGCATTCTGTCGCGTTTCAGCAGAACTCCGAGCGTCGTTTTTAATTCAACAGAACAGACTCGAATTTCTCCACGCTCGAGCGAGCGAGAAATTCGTAATAAAGAAAAAGTTCACCTTTTGAATTTTCAACCGATCCGTGGAATTTGCAAACGTTGAAATTGCTCGCACAATGGGTCAAAGTGGAAATCTAGGCTTTACATTTTACAAAAAAGTCTTCTCGTTTTTCTCGTTTTTTTTTTTTTTAATACGTATTGATTCCTAAATGTCCACGAATCTCGAAAATGAGAAAATTGATAATATGATTGGTTAAATTAATTCAGAAGCATATAGCGAGTAGACTATGGAATAAACAATTTGACTAAATTTTTTGAGATGATTTATTATATAAAGTTAACGAAACAGTGATTCAAACACGCATGAAGTGTATATATCACGTTGTGTATCATTTTTTTTCAAATTTCACGAGTCAGAAAGTTATTCAAAAAATCAGTCTGTGACCCACTTGGTTTTTGACCCAACGGATAATATCTCGCAGTGTTTTATTTTCGTTTTCTACGAGCACTTGCGGTGACTTAAAGCTATAAAACGTGATTCTCCCGAGCCGACGACAACGAGGGTGTTTTAATCAGTAGGGTCGGGTCGAGGGTGGAATTTTTACGGGGATCGAAGTCGGCGCAAAAACTCGCGTTTCGTGACCCGTCAGATCGCACGTCTCGATTAAGGGAAATAGAGGCAAGGAACTTCCTTTGATCTGGCGTTCGTGGCTCGACAGGCCGAAAAATTTCCAACGATCGAGAGAGAAGATTGCGTTTTAGAAATCGCTCCATCAATCATCCCCCCCCCCCCACGCCCACGGCGCACTGTTAATTTTCCAAGATGGAGCGACGACACTTGATTGACTGAGCAACGTGATTTCGAATTTAGAAATTTCTCTCTTACTCAATCGGACGGAAATGAGACTCCAACGTGTACGAATATTTCCTGTTTGAACGAATTGGAAAGAGGAAGAAATTGAACTGAATAGCCTGAAGTAAAAGAAAAGAAAAAAAAAACAGCGAGTGAAGTTCGTTTAAAACTAAAACCTGAATAGATTAAAGAGATCCGCGAAGAAACGCGCATTAACTGAATTTATCGGCCAATTAAACGCCGCCCGTGAATTTAGTAACTCATTTTCGCCAGCCGATACCGGCTTTTAATTCACGCCCATTGTTTATTCATTCAAACCCGTTTAAACCCTTCGATAGATATCCGTATCACTCGCCGAGCGGTTTTGCGCTCGTTATTCAAGGCGGCGTTATTGGATTTTCCAAGAAAATAAAACGTGTTGTTCGAAATATATGCGCAAAAAGTCGCGCGATCATCGAGGTTCGTGAAACTAGAAGGTGATTTTCTGACTAAATGAAAATTCCAACCGCAAGTTCAAGTCGTGGAGCAAAATTTGGGACGACGAGGCGAGAGTTGAAAAGATTTCGAAAGTCTATGATCGCCTGGAAAGTTGAAATCGTCGCCGTGACTTTTAACCCTTTGCACTCCGAACATTTCTTATAACCTATCAGCAACTCCGAGTCATTTATTACTATCGGCTACCAGCTAACTAACAGCGTAGGCTTCCAAGAAAAATTAAAGAAATATTTAAATTAAAAAGACAATGTTTCTTCTTGATGTCGCCGCAGCAGCGACAACGGAGTGCAAAAAGTTAAATTACTCATTACTCTCTCTCTCTCTCTCTCTCTCTCTTCGAAACTTGGCTATTCATTTATTCCAAAAAATGCCAACGATCGAATAGAAAAAAAAAAAAAAAATAAAGCATAAGTGGGCGGGAAAAAACGGAAGGAAACTAAACGTTGGGGCGATAAATCACCGGCAGTGATATTCAGTCACGGCAGAGACAAAGCTGCCGAGCTCTTACCGGCGAGAGCGGACACCGCGAAGTCTTATTCAATTCGCATGGCCGAGGAACGCGGCGATTACATCGCGTGACTCGATGCACTGGTTCGGATTACACGTGCCTCGGGATATCCTGGTGATCCTAAATCGTGTCGGCCCTTGTCACCCAGCTGCAGCAACTTCGAAAACGACGTGGGCGACTGGGCTCTACGTTCGTGTCGTGTCTTGCTACACGACCAAACACCTACGGACAGTTTCCTGTCTGGCCGGCGAAGTTCTCCTGTTTTATGATTCTTGACTTAATTTTTCTGCTCTCCCTTCGCCTTCGCGTTCCCTCGACCTTTCTCCGAGAATTTCTACGACGTTTTCTTTCTTATCTTATTATATTTCTTCTCTATTACGTTTCATTATCATTTTTACAGATTTTTGCACTCTTTGCAGGCCATGTTCTTTAACTGTTTTAACTCGTTTGTCAGTTCAAATTCACATATCCATCATATCAAGTTGCACCCTTTTGCAAGTTGTCACGAATTCGTTTTCCCAAGCGATCGTGATAAAAATGAGATCCGAGCAAACGTAAACGTTGCTCTACCGAAATCGAAATTTTATTGCACGTGTGTAACCATACTTGAACAAAGAAATGACATAAAGTTAACATAAAGTACTTGCTTAACAGCAAAAGTATTTATACACATGTGGATTCATCTATTGTATAATGGTTCATCACCATCAACAGAATCGTTGGAAGATCATTCAAAATGTTTCTTCCAAGGAATTCAATTTTCGAGAAGAAAATTTGTTCAATGGCATCTCGCCATTGGAGAGTATAGAAGTAATAAAGTATATTGCTTCACTCTTTTGAGTCACCCCGAAAGGGTGAGCACGATCTACAAAAGGATCGTAATTTCGAGTGTAAAACTTGTAGACGGCTCTCGACACTTTTCTACCGTTATCCACGACATTTTCCTGCAATTTTCCTCTCGTCGTCTCTTTTTAAAATTATTTTTCCGCAATTCTTGCAATTCAGCGGGAAATCTTCGTTCACGGTGATTTTCAATTATTTGTGAACTCCCGCCGCTGCGATTTCAACAATTTCGCGCACTCTTCTACCATCATCTGCCACCGTTTTTCCAGGTTATCCCGCAGTTTTCATACCGCTCGGCAATCTTCTACGAGTTTCTGCCATTTCCTGCGACATTCTGCACGGCCCCTCCAACTGTTTGCGCTTTTCAAACTGCCGTCTACAATTCCTTCCACACCGAGTGTCGGTAATTTTCTCCCCTTCCCTCTCCACTTTTCCCTCTCGCGATCCTTTTCATCATTTCGCGACAGTCCACGATTTTCTTTTTTCTTTTTTTCCATTTTCATGATTCGCTGCAATTTTTGAAAAATCCTTCCGCCTTGTCCCGCGCGGTGGTTCTCTCTCACGGTTCAACAATTCGCGAGCGACGAGTTATATTCGCTGGAATTATATTCTCCGCTTCTGTGCAAAAATCTCCGCGAGCTTTCGCTTTTTTCTGATGTAATTACGGCGCGTTGCGCGATTCAGTCCGCCTTTGTTCGAAGCGAGAGGTAAATGTAGATTTTTTTTTTCATTCAGTCACGAAGCTGAAAATTCTCCGCTCGAGGATCTCACGCACAACGTTCAAGTTTCACGGAGGTAATTCCGGCAATTCCGTTTCTGTTTCTCGATCGATCGATCTCAGATACAGGAAAGAAAAGTTTATCCGTGGCTGTCATGGATGAACTTCACATTTTCAATTTGATGGAAATACACGTCTAAAAGAATTTACTGCAAAATAGACCTTGACCTTCAATTTCGAGATCAGAAAACATTTATTTCTTTTTCTCGTATTCTATTCATCACTAGTTCTCTTGAAAAATGGCGAAAAAGTTTCTTAATCACTTAACACTGCGTGCGTTCTAACAGCGACTTTATTTCTACGTAATTTTCGTAGTAGGTTTCACTAACATTTGATTTATCATCGGTTGTAACATCAGTGTGAGTCGAAATAATCAAATGACAAAATTAATTGTTAACGTTTATTCGAAATACATAACATTCACGCGTTCAGAACCATAAAGTCGCTGTTAGCACGCAAGTGTCCTTATTGTTAAACGATCACTAACATTTGATTCATCATCAGTTGCAACATCAGTGTGAGTCGAAATAATCAAATGACAAAATTAATTGTTAACGTTATTCGAAATACAAACGTTACTTAATATAGATCTTCCTCGCGTCCCGAACCATAAAGTCGCTGTTAGAACGCACGCGTCCGCGGTGCGTTGAATAATTAAGAAACTCTTTTGCAACATTTTTCAAAACAACATTCATTCATTCGTCAGTGTTTTATCTTTCGAGTGACGAGTAGAGTACAATGCAAACAAAAAAAAAAGAAATTCTGATCAAATTGCAAAATCAGTTTTGCAACAGGTTCTTTACACACGTGTATTTCATGATATTGATCTATGACAGCCACGGACAAAAATTTTCTTTCCACTCTGTACTCTAAAAATAGTGCTGAGAAACACGCCGAGCGACATTCTCTTTCGTAAATTTCGTAAAACGCGACAGCTTATAATCCGTTTTGCAAATAATTTCCATGTTGTCGCAGTTTTGGAGATGTTGATCTCTCTCTTCTTATCGTGGCCGGAAATGTCGACGGAGCTGCGTTTTGCTTCGTCGCGTTTCATAAACGGCCCTTTTATTCGGGCGCTCGGCTCGTTTGTACTACAAATTGCTCTAAGAAGATTTCGTCGAGTCCCGCGCCCTTGATAGCTCGCCTAGATCCTGATTTATGCTTCACGATCCGCGCGTCAGCAACCGTGCGCCCCGTTCGCTTTGCTCTTTAACGAGAGAAATCCTCAAGTAGAGGAGTCTCTCTCTCTCTGCTCTGCTCTGCTCTGCTGAAACAGAGCTGCTCGTGGCACGAGCCACCATGTTTGCTATAAATCCGTTCTAAATGCTTCCTAATTGCGATTCCTCGGTTATTTCGAGTGGAGTTGCGTTATATAATAATTACGATTTTTTGCGGCAAATCGTTTTCTTTCTTTTTTTTTTTTTTTTTTGAAGTGAAAACTTCTTTAGGCGCGTTGAGCGATTTGTGGTAGGGGAAAATCTTATGGATTCGCGTCATCGACATGCAATGACGTAATGCGCTTGGCCAGCAGTGAAAGCATATATACACCATTAATTGAATTTTTAAGTATTTACATATTTACAAGATTTTACGATTAAACATTTAATATAATTAACAATGTAACGCAAATTAGTTATTAATGTATTAAGCCGATCTATTCCTAATTCTTGTAAAAAAAACGTATACGAATCTATCGTTTCACTGTCGAATGGATTCGATAGATTTTTTGGAATGAAACAGTAAACGATCGTTTTGATGTCGTATATGTGATCAGTCCAATATATCAATAAAATCAACGAGAAATGTTCTGCCGATAACGAAGAATTTATCATTGACTAGAGATGGTACTTGTATACACATATCATATGGATGCCGGATATATCCGGCGCTCGAAGCGAAAGGGTTAACCTCCGGTGAACTCCACCGCCAATTTTACAATTCGTGTCGCCAAGCAAGTGGTTAACGATCCACCCCCGCTTGTCCTCGCTTTGCGTTCTCACAATCCAAAGAGGAACCCGATCTCTGTCCGATCTTTCTCCCCTAACATAAACGCGCGTACGGTCGCGTTTCGGCACTGCAATTGCCGGAGAAATGGGAAATGGCGCAAGTGGCCAAGGGAGTTGGCGAAAATGAACTCGCCATGACCCCTCCCTCCCCTCTTCTCTTGTTGGTCGGATTGACCTCGGTCGGTGGCTGCAACAGCGGCGGTGGCAGATGGCTCGGAAAATCTACGGATTACGAAACTAACGGGGAAATATCGAGTTACCGGGCATCGAGTGCGAATGCACGCGAAACGAAGGAACGACCGCGTCTCCTCCGCCCTCGCTTGGGCAGAGGAGGGAAGGGGGGGGGAAAGGTTTGGTTTATGGGGGTGACGCGTGTTTCCGTCGAATGGAACTATTCCGCTCGGTGCAGCTCTTTTCCAATTGCTGTCGTAAGAAAGACCCTTTGATTGGATCGGAGAAATCGAGATCTTTTAATTGGAAAAGAGAGGAAAGGGGGATGATCTCTGGCGATGATTATGGAACCGAAAGTTCCTCGACAAGAGAAATAGGTTTTACGTTAGATGGTGTTTTTATAGTTCGATACTTGCGAGAGAGATTTTGTCTAATTGTGCAAGTTGTGGTACTTTGGAAAGAGATTTTTATCTAGATGATCGTTTAAGAGAGTTGACTGGCGATGTTTGGGGGGTGGTTTCGCTCGTTTACCAAATTGATTAACAAATAATTTATTTGTATTGTACCTCGTATTATACCAATTTTTTTAAAACATTCTTTGCAAAATTTAAACTCAAACCTATGAGGTTAATATACAGTGGATACAGAGAGTATTCGTACGCTATAGATTCATTCTCAAACGTGAAGGCGTTACTCTACTTTCACAGTATGTGCTGAGTTCGTTTTTTCCAAAGACATCGTTACATCGTTTCGAAGAGAGCAAGTAAAGATATTTTTTTCTTCGTAGCTGAAATCCAATTATAACCTTGAGGATTGGAGTCTCCCCTTTGCAACGATTTATTAACATTTATTCCACGATTTTCTCTCACGAAGTTGCAAGTACCGACAATTTTCCATCAAGTATACGAATACTTTCTGCATCCACTGTGTATTATCGACTATGTATTAACACTATATTATCGACAGATTTCTTACTCTATAAAATATCGTTTAGTGCTAAACATAGTATTTTCACTTATACTTATATATACATTTGTACTTGAACATTTCAACATAGGTGCACTTTTTAAATCTTTGTAACTTTGTCACTTAATTGAAATAGTTTCGTTTACACAATCTTGCCAGGGCAGACAGATCGATCTAGTTGGAACAATTATGTCGTGATATAAACCATTATTATTACCGCCGTCATTCCATCGTGTTTCGGTCGTCATCCAGTTTCTCAAAATTCTTACAATATTCCCGGTGGGAGCATCGACGGGATAAATCATCCGGTAATATAAACCCAGCCTACGGATCGCGACTGCGTGGAATGACAAAGTGTGGGGCGGGAGGGAAAGAGGGACACGCATGGCGTTGCATTAAACCGCGTCGGGCCTTATGGCGTGTCGGAGGTCGGCGAGTTTCGCGTCCCGTGAAATCCCGCGGGTGCCACGAATCGGCGATCAAGCGACAAATTAACTCTGGATCGCGTCGTAGATCGCCGCGGGTGGCCCCGCGATGCGATGCGATGCGATGCGATGCGACGCGACGCGACGCGTTAAACGGTCGACGGGGAACGTCGACGACGGGTGCGTTATCGGCGTTGTTTTTCTCTTTCTCTCTCTCTCTCTCTCTCTCCCGGCTCGATCAGGTCGCAGTTCCCGGAAACAACGTCTCGCACTCTGTTTCCCACCGGGAAGGGTTGTTCCCTTCTTCGAATGCATGCACTTCGTGATTAGTCCAGGTTTAATTACCGATTTTATTATTGGCAGCGAAGCGAAGTAACGAAAATACATTGGAATCGCTTGGTGGTCTCGTATCCTTTCATGGAACTTTATCGCGTATCATGCGTACAGGCCGGAAAGAAAAGTTTGTCCATGGCTGTCATAGATGAATTCTTACATCTTCGCATGTAAAGAACCTGTCAAAAAATTCAGCTTGACCAAAATTTATTTTTTTTTTTTTTGTTTGCACTATATTCTACTTGTCACGAAGATAAAATTCTTCCAAAGAATCATAAGTCACAACCTGATAGTTCTCTTAGAAAGTGGCAAGAATTAACTGCTGACACGTGCGTGCTAACAGCGACTTTATGATTCTGAAAACGCGTAGATGTCTGTATTACGTAACGTTTATATTTCGAACAATGTTAACAGTTGGTTTTATCATTCAGATTCACACACTGATGCTTATGATTATGATAAATCATATGTTTCGTATGGTGAAACTTTAAAATTGTATAAGAATAAAGTCGCTGTTAGCACGCACGCGTCCGTGCTGTTAAATGATTACGAAAGTATTTTGCTATTTTTCGAAAGATGGTTCTTTGGAAAAGTTTAACCCTCATAATGAATGGAATACAGTGAAAAAAAAATTTTTTGACCTTGAAATTCTAGATCAAGATCAATTTTACGGCATATATTTTCCATGATAACCACGGACAAACTTTTCTTTATCTATCCCGTACACGGTGAATTATTCGTAGCGCTTCGTATTATATCCGTGTCATATAAAGCTTTAGAAATTCCATTAGCACTTGTCCTTAGAAATTCCATTACCACTTGTCCTTCGAAATTTCATTAACACCGAGTTGAGAGAGAGAGAGAGACACACACACACTGTTATCACAGTTGATATTCAATTATCGCGATCGTATTGATGAAATTTGGGATCAAGTTCAAAAAATATTCGACACACATACACGTGTGTGTGTGTGTATATATATATTTCGTGGAATATTCAGTACTCCTCCGCTGTCTCTCGTATCTGTCTGTAAGAAATTTCGAATTATTTTTCAAAGAGAGGAGGCATTCCTTCCGTCTATTTTCACACTTCTCGAAGAACCGTTATATTCTTTATCCGTGTTTTCGAACTATAATATAAAATCAATCACGTTGAATACAGCATCAACATCTTACGATCAAAGAATTCTCGACTCCTTTGACTCCTCGAGGAGGGAGAAACAGTTCAAATAAATTCAAACTCTGGACACGTGTAAACGAAACGTGTTTCCGAGAATTCTCACTTCGGGTCTTTGATATCGGCGCGCAAGTTTCTAAATCGATTCCCTCTATTCGCATCCCGTTTTTCCCAGCCGGTCGTATTCTGTCGTATTGTATCGAACAATTTTATTTTAACACTTCGAAGCCGCGAGCCTGCGGCTTGGAATTTCAAATTCCGAATTATCCCGAGTTTCCAAATGGAAGAACGCGTTCGACGAAGTAAGTATCGGTCGCCACCGGGATCGCTCGACGACGAGTTCGAACGTTCGAGTAAGCGTTGCCGGAAATTTGTATCGATTGGGGGATTCCGATCGGGAATAGGGAAGCAACGTACGGGTACACATTTCCACTCGAAATCCTCTCGTTCGAGCTTCCACGGACGTGGAGTCACCGACTCGCTCTCTCCTCGTCTCGCACTGGTTTCTCCAGCTTTCGGTCTCCTGAGGGTGCAACGATGGATCAACGGCGTCGGAAATCGAAGACTAGGCAACTCAGATCCGATCAAGAACAATGCAGACACCGGCAATGACGTTTTATCGGTATTCTTTGTGACGTTTTCCAACGTTCGCCAACTTCGTTCCCTTTTATCGTATTGACTTTATCTTTCGAGAAACCGGGGCATCCGAACAGCGAATGGAACTCTGCAGAGACAGATTTACGGAGATCGTTTTTTTAACCGTTGCTTCCGTCCCCTTTGGGAAACGTATTTCGTTTGAGAAGCAGACTCTTGCCTTGCCTTTCCAAGACAACGAGCCGAGACTTCTCGAATCTCCTCTTTACACATACACACACACATACTCACGCACGTTCTTCGCACACGTGATTGAAATTTGGTAAATGATCTTTTGCAGGAAAATTGCGTTGATTTCTCCCAAGTAGATTTTACTACACATTGCTTTCCGTTGTTTTGTCGAATTTTTTTTCTCTCTCTCGCGAAACTAAAATTACAATTTTTATCAGCTTCGACAGCCTCGTATTAATTTACGTTTACAACGACGAGTTATTAACTGTAGTTGGCTGGTTGTTGTTCCGCACGATCGAACGTCGATCTGGGCTACGAGTTAATTATTTATCGGCACGTTCGTCCAGAGGAAGAGGGTGAGCGAAAGCGAGTAGAAGCTTCTACGTTTAACTTGTTGCGCCGACGGCGGATTTATCGACCGATGCCGATGAATATTTCACGGGAATCGTCAAGTCTCTCGACAGCGTGATAATAAACTGTGATTTTCATGACTGCGGCAAAAAAAAAAAAAAAGAAAAGAAAAATCGAATGCCGATAAACGAAGCTCGCTCGAGCCGAAAATTATCGAAATTGTATTTGTAAATTGGTTCTCTTCTTTCTTTTCTCTCTTTCTTTTTTTTTCCTTCGTTATTTGTTGATCCTCGGACTAAACGTATCACAATGTGCGATAATAATGTTACTTTCTCGAGCGCGTTAATATTAGAATTTTGCAATATGGAAATTTTGAGAAAGGAATATCACGATATTTCTGGCTAAGTTGCCATTTTAAAATCCAGCAACAAAAGGAAAACAACGTCAGCTCCAAAATTGTCAAACCTATTGTTTAGTTATGTTGGACATCAACTGTATTTTAATCATTTCTATCAATTGCTAAATGTAAGCACAGTAATCGTAATCATTAATCAATTAATCATTGCTAAAAAAAATCAGTGATCTTCGTTGACCTTTGCAATCATTAATCATAATTTTCGAATTATTGTCAGTGATTAATTTATATTCTATCACGATCTGTAATGTGTTATTTCTTCACGTTGCCATAACACGCTCAGACATGTTCAATAGTATTATTATAACAGTATTTGCATTGTTGAATTTGTAATAATTAAAGTTAAAGTTTATAATTCTCTGATATATGTATTTCTGGTACTAAAATGAGTGCGTGTCATAGTGAAGAAGACTCTGAAAATCCTCCGCAAGTTCATCATTAAAATCCATCTTCATCAAGTCACACCAATGATCGTGCCAATAACGAATCAAGAATTATATAAATAATTCAATTATAGTTACGAAACATTTCTCAAATATCTGGAACAAATAGTAATTTTTACGAAACGTATATAGCGTTGTTGATAGAAATACATTACTCATAATCAAAGGTGTAATCATTTTATCATTAATCATCATTGAAACTAATCTTTGATGATGACAACGATTTTGTAATTTTTGATTTTGATTAATCCGTGATTATCGATAATAAATATATGGTCTCTTCAAAATGTACACAATGTTGCTATATAAAACTAAACTACCGATATCATCATAATCAAAAATACAATCATTTTACGATTGACGATTATTAAATGATGATAATAATAATAATCTTCGATTACAACGATCACTTCCTTCATTCATTAATCAGCGAGATTACTGATTCCACGTTGATTGCGATCGTTAATCAGACTAGGCCGAAGCTTTGCCCAACTCTCAGTCCACAACGGAATCCTCAAGAAAGACACGATTGCCGTGCAATTGTCACCCTAACCTAAAAAAAGAAAAAAAAGGAAACCTAAAGATCCGTCGTTAGAAACCAAACGCTTCGCGCCAAACGCGACAAAGACACCTACGGTCGCTTTATACTTACTCCGTCCCACTGGTCGCGAGTTTTGCAACCAAGCTTACCGATCGAGCAGCGCCTAAATCGTTTCGGTGCTCGTTCCGCGAAAGAATCGTTCCGTTATCATCCATATTCAGCGGTGGCACGGTGCCGTCTCGTTCGGAGGAAACACGTTCCATGTTGCACGTTCGGAGGAAGGCAGGCCGCAATAACGATAAAACTGTCCGGGGCCGTTCGGTGGCCGCAAACCGCAAATGCAGACCGGGCCGGCCACCCCCGCCCCCTCCCCCGCCCCCCCCCGCGACGGCGTAGTTTCCCGTGGAAACAGCCTCAGACAACAACAATTCCGTGGGACGTCGATGTTTACTGCGCGTCGAGTTAACGCAAAGACAAGCAACCCTTCCGCTGCTTTGGACGCGACCGGATCCGAGAGAGAGAACATCGATCTCCGCAGGGGGCGGACAGGATCTCGAAAGGGGTTTCCGTGCTGCTGCAGCTCCGATACGGATTACATTCCATTCCGTTGGCCGGTCGATCGTTTCGCGCGCCTCTGTCTGCGCGAGACCAGTGTTCTTTGCTAATTCAGTTCTCATCCGTCGAATCCACCCGAAAGAATAAATGCGCCACCATTTCGACGAACTATTAACAGTTTGACAGGATCGCCAGACGCTATGAGTTTCTAAGTAAAGTAAGTAATTGCAAGTATCGACTGGGTAGAAAGAAAATGATTAGCCTCGTAGAGAATCCTCGCCGATGATCCTTTAACAACACATCAAGCTGGCATCCGCGCAGAAAAAAAATTGAATAAAAATTGAATAAAAATCTTCCTAACTCTAAGACCCCAGTTTCCCGTATACGACGCCCAGTATTTTCAAAAACGTAATCACAGTCTCCCGCACTCAACAATTGGCCGTAGTAAGATACTGTGATCATTCCATGATTACCCGCGAACAATGTGTTAAGTAAGAAATTGTCCAAGTGTTGTCGATAGAAAGAATGGTCCCTGAGTGTATCGGCTAACTAGGCTTAACTTCAACAATAAATCGAACAGAACGAGGACACAAACTCGAAGGTTGAACGCCTTTTGACATTCTTATAGCCTTTGTCGCAGTTTTCGGAGAATTTTAGGAAATAGTGGGGGCTTCATCGCTCCTGATCATAGGGCGTGTGACATTTTTCGACGTGATTTTGCGTGAGCGTGTTCGACGATTGTTTAGAGGAAGGCTCAGAGGGAATAATTAGGAAATTTCCGGGACGAAATCGAGAGGACTGGGGATTTTCATGGTTCTGTGAATACGAAATGGGGATTAGACGCGCGTGGCTCAACAAGATTGTTCGGTTGCTCTCGTTTGAACACTTTGCTCGTTTGCGAGTAACTAAAACGTTTAATTCGTTGTAAAATAAGAGAGAATTCATTTTTTAAATTGTGATTGTTTGCTCATTGGCTGAGATTTTTTTGCATTTCATTCAGAAATAGATGCGCTGAAAACTTTAGATGCATAAAGTGTAGATATCAATAATGATTTCCTTGTCCCGAGTAATTTAATTTAACACACTGTACACAAGAAACGAACGTGTCTGTTGTTGTATAAATAGTATAATCGAAAACTCTTGAATAAATTTAGATACATAAAGTATAGATGTCAGTAATGATTTCTCTGTCCCGAGTATTTTAGCAAGATATAAGACACAAACTTCAATTCTGTCTTTAATTCAAACCTGTTCGTTGCAACACAGTATATAACTAAAAAATATGTAGACACATAAAGTATAGACATCAATAATGATTTCTTTGTCCCGAGTATTTTAGCAGGATATAAGACACAAACTTCAATTCTGTCTTTAATTCAAACCTGTTCGTTGCAACACAGTATATAACTAAAAAATATGTAGAATAAAACTCTTAAAATATAAATATGTAACAAAAATATGTAGACACATAAAGCGTAAATGTTCAATAGTGATTTCCTTGTCCCGAGTATTTCACCACACTATATGCAAAGAAGCATAAGAACATATCTGTTCGTTGTAGTATAATTGAAAGAAACATGCAGAGTGAAAATTGCCTCCTAAGCTTTTGCATGGCTGTTTTGCACCGTGAATTAAAAATGCAGAGTGAGACATTTCCGTGAAACGAGGCCGAGACTTTGAACGAGAATGGCCGCGAGTAAGATGGAACCAGCTTGTCTGCCTAGTTACATCGCTCATCTTTTCACCCTCGGAACTCTCTCTTCCTCCCCTTCGTTTCCTCTGCCGGGCCTCTCGATCGTTATCTAAACGATCTTTCGGTGCGCTGGACCGGCGTCTCGGAGCAAGATAACGCATTGCCAGCATCCCCCTAGTCTTCGGGACCCGTTCGAACCCTGTTTCTCTTATCGCGGACCCTTTTTCTTCCCGTCGAACCAGCGAATTGTCACGCGAACCGTCGTTACGTTATTAGATGGAAGCTACGATACGGATAAGTTTACCAATTCACATCTTTGAAAATTCTGTTTCTGAATGATGCAACTGTTCACGTGTCATTTGTCAAATCCTGCGGATTGCAAACATCATTCTTTCATCGTACGAAGCAGAGATATTAAATTTTAACTTTTCCACTTCTTTGTTCAAGATGCATGTGTTTTTTCAAGTAAACATATAGAAACAAATAGTCTTACTTACCTGAAGTTAAAGTATGCAAAACCACATCGAGTTTATTTACAGAAGCCTGGAATGTAATGACATTGGAAATATTTCATCCTTCTGCTCTTTTCCATTTGCGATATCTTTAATGGAAGATTCTTCGTTTCAACACGAATTTTTGTCCCTGTTTTTTTGACATCAGAGATTTGCGGCAGTTGGCTTGAGATTTTAGAATATTAGAAGAGCGAGAATTTCGTGTTAATTTGAAGAGCTCTTTGCTGTCACAACCCTGTATGTTCCGACGTTAAATTCCTGTTTCTCTTCCTGTGGCCTTTTATCTTGCCGTCAAAACCAGCGAATTGTCACGCGAACCGTCGTCACGTTATTAGATGGAAGCTGCGATCAAGTTTCCTCGTTTCGCGGAGAGACTCAAACCCTGTCTTCCGGTTGAATTTTGAGCGTTCGATGCTCGCAGTTTGATTAATTAATTAAGGAGGTCCTTGTTATCCTGTGTGTTGTGATGTCGAAGAAAATTAGGCGGAAGGGAAAATGGCTGACGCACGCGAGCGAGTATCTGTCTAGACTCACTTGTCAGTCAGAGTGCCTCGCTGGAACGCCGAGAGGACAAGTGTGATAGTTCCTCCTGGTTCCCTTTGAACGTTAGGTAAATTAAATTTCGCAAGTTCGATTATTGGTATCGCTCCTTTGGTCACTTCGCTGCATTAATTAGCAATCGAGCATTCCATTCCTGCTCTGTCGCGTCTTTTCCTTTTTTTTTTCTCGCTTCTTTGACGAATGGAAAAAAAAGAAATTCCATTCCATGTGGCAAGTAAATATAAGTCCCAATGGCTTGAAAATTATCGTAAAGAAATATCTCCTTGACCATTAGCTTTAGGGTCGACGTGACTCGATGCTTTTTCACTTTCTGGCGAAAGGTCCAATTGAAAAAAAAAAAAAAAAAAATAAAGACGACCTTGGAAATTTCGAAAAAACTGATATACGCCATACAACTTTTATTTGTTGAACAATTTCTCATTGGATGTATAATTGAAAAATTATTTAGCGCGCAAGTTACGTGAATCACCCTGTACATATGTGCGTGTGTATACAACTTTTTCGGTATCTCTTCGAAATGGAAAGATTCTATGATAAAGGAAGAGAGAAAAAGACGAAAGATCGGATGCTATCGCCACCATATCAGTGGAACCACTTTCAATTTCTCGAATAGTCCCGCGATAACGAAAGACTGGGAGAGAGGAAGATTCACCCCGTGGCTGGATGGAGTTTCACCAAATTTCCCGGAAGCCCGTAAACAAAGGGAAGAGGCGGAAGAACCGGGAAGAGAGAGAGAGAGAGAGAGAGAGAGAGAGAATCTCCAGGACACCGGGATAGAAATCGAAGGGAATCGACGAGGCACGTTTTGCATTTCGCGGGCTCTGCACACCCGCGTGGAATGTTATCTCGAGTCGCGGGCGAGACGGGACCCCCCTCTGCCGGGTGTAATGGGATTCCTCCGGGACTATCTAATTTCTTCGTCGTCCATTCCTCTCGAAAACGGAATTCCCGGCCGTATGTTCCTTAAGTAAGTAAGTCCCGGCTGAACACCGGCTGAATTTACATTTCGATAGGATCGACTTCGGTCCTCCCACGTTCTCGCTCTGTTTTCTTTCTCGCCGCGTTCGTCCGTCCATCTTGCTCTCGATGGAGAGATTCTCGAGTCGCGAGCGACTCCTCCTCTCTCTCCCTTCCCTGTCTGCCAGCACGGACGTCGAAGAAATCTCTCTCGCAGTGTCGAATCCGCGGAAATGGCCCGAACCGAGGCAAACGGAATAAATCGAGCGTTGATAAGTTTTATCAAGCTGGAAAAATGAACGATTTTCGTTGGAGTCGGACGACTCGCTGTTGAAACTGAAATGAATTATAAAACGCGGGAGTAATACGCAACGATTAAGAATCTTGTATTTGTATACGTGGATAGCTCAGAAGTCAACCTTTGATATTAAAACTGTCAATCGATGGAACAGTTTAGTTATATTTTATATATATATATTTATTTATTTATTTATTTATTAACATATGGAAGTTTCAGAAGTCAGTCAGTGTAAATTCGTACCATGCAAATATCCTTTAATACTAAAACTGTCAATCAGTGGAACAGTTTAGTTCTATTTATTAATATATACAAGTCTCAGAAGTCAATTGGTGTAAGTTTGTAACCATACAAATGTCCTTTGATACTGAAACTCAATTGTCAATCGATGGAAACAGTTTAATTATTATTTCTGATAATTTATGTAGTTATTTCAATGTTATTTTAATAATATTTTCAATAATTTTATTCGAATAATTATGTTACCATGTAATAATGGCTAAACCGTTCTGTTGACTGAAAGTTTTGTCAAAAAAGGGATATTTTCGTAGCGTAAATTGTTTTTAGTCGGAAATAGCTTTTACTGGCAGCTGGTTAGTATTAATGAAGGATAGTAAATATTTAAATCAAAGACTTGGACATTTAAGTGACAATTTAAATCGTTATATAAATGGACTAAAAGCTAATTATATAGCAAAGAGTTACAAAATTATTTAACTTGATATTTCATAGAAGAAAGAAAATACGAAGCATTTTCTAATATATTATCGATAAAATCGAAACATAATTTTATCTCCAAAAACAGTTCTTGAACTTTCCTTATTTTCCAACCATATCACGCAATACCATAAGGATTTTGTTAGGAAATACGTGTTAATCTCGTTCGTTCTTTCTGTTACAGGTGAGCGATGCAACGATGGTTTGTTTCCTTCAAAAAAAAGTTGTACAAAATAGTTTTAAAACGTAAGTAGATCGGTCACCTGTAAAAAATATATTTTGAACGTAGTTACACGTACTGTTTCTTCCAATTCGTTTCTTCCACTTTCTTCCGTTCGCAGAAATTCGAATTCTCTAATCAAATTCGTAATGCAGTTACAGAATTTTTGACTACATAAATTACAAGAATTTGAGCTTATTATTGAAAAATTTAAATTACTATTAAGTACGAAAATTTAAATATTCAAATTCAATATTCGTAATCTGCGTGTATCTAACAATCACTGTATCGACGACTCGTGCAGAATTAAATTGTTCACAGTTCAACCCAGTTTGATTCTTCTTTCTACCCTCCCCCTTCGTTTTCCCCGTTTGAAAAAACAACCCAGTCTTTGACCATCAAACTCAGATCATCAGCTCCCTGAACTGAAACGTGCTCGATCGGACTTTGAAAAAGTCTCAGTCTCTCCGCGTCGCGCAAAAGGCTCGTCGAGGCGATCGTTCGAAAATCTTCACCGTCGCACCTCGCTAATTGCTGGAATCGAAGGTAGGGCGGGGGAGGGAGGAGGAAGAAACGTCCGATTGTAGAACTATTCGCGCCACGGAGGAAGCCACTTCGTTCGCGGATAGAGGCGACGAGGAGAGAGAAAAAGAGGGAAGTTTTAACGAGCCACCCGGTATTTGCATACGTCTCATTAGCGATCTTTAATTGCGAGTGGACGGCCGCCACTTGTTCCCTCGACTGCTGCTGCTGCTGCTTCTTCTTCCTCTTCTTCCCTCCGCCGGTATAAAGATATCGTCCGTACCGACAACGGGACAGACAATTAAGCGATCGCGCGCTGGCGATCGTGTTTCGTCGTTCGCGAGAGGAAAAAGAAGGAAAATTGTGGGTGGTGGCATGCACGGTTCCGTGCCAACGAAACGGTTGTCTGTTATCGTTTCGCCGATAAGTGGCACCGTTGCCTACAGTTGTCAGTCTCTCTAATTGCGCGAATTGACGCGCTCTCAAATTACTGCGACCAGTTCGAAGGCGCTCCACTGCATGCAGATTCGAGTGACGATTCTCATTTCCTATCTTTTTTCGCGAGTATCCTTCGCTCTTTCGACGAGACAGGACGCAAAGGTTTCAGCAAAACGGGACGGTAGAATTCTGATTTTAATTGTGTCGACACTTGAAACGTTTTATCAATCGTTCTGAGAACATACACACTCGTGCGCTTAGTTATTTTTATATCCGACAAAAGCGGAGTGAGCTTGCATTTGAGATTGAAACAGATTACAATAAAACGACGAAATTTTCTAATTTTTTTTTTTTTTGGTTAAATCATATTTTGGTTAATCATATGGTATTGTTTCATTAATTGATAACAATTATCTTTTGTCTCGTCCTAAAGTATTCTAAACTGTGTTAAAATTACGAACATGCTTCTTGCTTCATCAAAATTCTATTTCTTCGACAGCAGGTGCAAGTATTTTTTGCCACACGATTGAATGTACTCGTCATGAAGCCAGCCATCTTTTCATGACAGGTACACTCGACATAAACAAGAGTAAAATATAATTATAATAAGTGAAACATTTATTTGCTTGGAAGAAGCGTTTGTCTCAGCTTTTGTTTCAAACTTCTAAGCACGGTACATGGCTTTTTAAACAAGTTGTCTTTTATATTACATATTCTACGTAATCGCAGGTCTAGCTTGCACACATCGTCTAAGTAAGGAAACAATAATTATTACCAAGCGCAATAGCACGGATATCGTCGCAAATGATTGAACAGCAACGGTTTTTGCTCGTAAACGTGAGTCATCAGGCCGCGTGTAGCAATTAAAATACTAATTACGAGAGAGAGCCGTGTCGGCACAGCGTGAACGTTCGTTTAATTTCTTTCGATTTAATTACCGGTTTCACGCTCGCTGTTGCTGCGACGAGCGTAAACATTTCGCGGCTCTGGACCTGTCCGGCCTGTGGCCCCCGATCATTTACAACGTTTCCCTCCATCGATTTCAAACGTAGTTGATTTCAAACGTGTATTTGACGATTATTAATTAAACCGATCGTGTCACTCGTTGGAATCGCTTTGGTCGTTCGATTCCATTTCACATCGAATTATTCGATCGGGTGAAATTTCGAATTTTTGTGCGGATCAATTGCACGAATTATCCTGCGCTTTTCATTCCGGTATTTCGGCCATGATTTTCAAGGTTTCAGCGAAACCTGAATCGAACTAAAATCCAAGTAAAATTTCGCCGTCGCCGAAAGGAATCGAATTTCCAATCGGAAGTTGAATCGAGAACAATTTCGCCCCGAGTGGAATTCCATGGCAAATAGTACAACGATCTATCGTAAATGGTACAAAGCACGAAGACCGAAACTTCTTGATTTTAAACCCATTAAAGCGAAACTCCCGGTTCTCGGCGGCACTGGCGAGACATAATTTAATTAAACCTACATAATTCAATGAACCTCCGCGAAATTTAAAGTTGCATCTAATTTAATTAAATGCCAATTTAACTTGGCTTTTACGCTGTCACATAACTCGACTCAGGCATACTGTGTGCCACGTGGATTTTTCTTTGATCGAATATTTTAGCTTTTCAGAATGAAACGGAACGTTGTTATATGATACTTTTGTTAACTCGTACCTATCTTTACAATTATATCGACAGGTTCGGTATATTCATAAAATTGGTAATAGTTAAATCAAAATTGTACGATTACTTATGAAACTTCAACAAATAATATTTCTTACACGAAACTGTCATTTCAAACATCAAACGTAAAATTTAAAAAGTTCACTTTAGATAAAATCTGGCGCTTAAAATAAGTCCGAACGTGTGCCATGTTTTTCTACTTTCATACATCTCGTTCAAATTTTCTAGCAGTTACTAACAACATGTATGACAAGAAGTATATATTATTTTTTTTTTCAATAAAATGTAATTTTATCTGCGAAAATAATTCTCGAATTCTCTTTAGCTTGCAACCATTCAAAGTTATACAATCCCTCAAAAACTTTCTCGGCGCAATGTTTGACACAATTGCGTGTTGGAAATATGTATTGTTTATTACAAAAGTTTCATAAACAATTGTAGAATTTTATTATTTCAACGCTGCAACGGTATATCGACATTTTCAAGTCTTTCACAAGTTCGCTTAAAAGACTCGACGGATATCCTCGTCAAGATTAATATTAACTTCCGTTTGGACAGAAACACAATTTTGTAAATCCGTTTGTCTCAATTATCATTCAAGTTACAATAATTTATACGCGGAATACTTTGATATTACGACAGAGATATTTTCATTTATTTATTCATTCATCATTTAAATTGTAATAATTCACATATCGAATATTTCGATATCATTTAAATTACAATAATTTATACGCAGAATACTTTGATGTTACGACAGAGATATTTTCATTTATTTATTCACTTATCATTTAAACTGTAATAATTCGCATGTCGAATATTCTGATACGATGTTACTAAATATTTTCATTTATTTACCTATTTATCGTTTAAATTATGATATACGCTGTATAAAGTATTTTGATACAATATTGCTGGATATTTTCATTTATTTATTTACATTGATTTTTTTTCGTTAAACACATTCCGTGGCCACGTGTACCACCGATGGTACACGATGTGATAACTACTCTATACAAGCTAATTATACCTATGGATTGACGATGTATCGATCATTCTTCTGTCAAAGCCCATTCTAATCTTTAGCGAAAAACATCAAACGGCCTGAATGAAAAGTCAAGGGAAAAAACGTGTCAATCAACCAAAGTCAAGTACACAAGTGACTTGAAAGCATCAACCGAAGCATTTTATCAAGCATTTTATCAAGCATTTTATCAACCAGCGAGCTCGCGACGATAGTCTAGACGATACGTCCACGCGTATCGCGAATAGCCGATATCATCGAGCTACGGGACGTATTTAAAACACCGGTAATTAGACGTGAAGCCGCGGAACCCGATAACCCGGTCGTCCATCCCGCGTGTAACCAGAGATTTTACGATGCGAGGCTCCCCGAGCCTTAAGCTCGGCTATCTCCGAGCAGTCCTGCGCTGCGTAAATTCGAGCGGTTTAATTCCCCTCCCCAACCCCCGTGCGCTACACGTACGGAAATATTATGTGTTTTGTTTCGTGGCCGCTGGCCGACGGGGCCAGAGAATCCTACGCTCGCTACGCCCCCGCGTAACCGTATCGACGAGTTACCGCCACTCGGACGGCTAAACATCCGAGAGAAATCGCCCGCGGCCGATTCCCCAGTTCGCGTACGCCGCCGCGTCGTCCCGGAAAACGGAAGAAGCCATCGGCCATTGTAGAGAAATGACGAGGGAAACGTCGGCCCGCGCGGGATACTCGACGACGCGACGCGACGCGCGTGGCTCTACGCTCTCGTTTCGGAACAATGGCGGCGGGGATCGTTGGAACAAGGTCGGCCAAAGATAATGGTTTTCCAGTCGATGCCGAGGGACTCGTTCCTTCAACGAGCTGTTGTTACCCGCTAGCTGGCGCTGCCCTGTTGCCTCGATTTCCAGAGTTTACGAATCATTTGCCCGCGCGGATCCTCCGCCGGAACGGAGGAATTAGACGAATACACGATATGTGTATATACTACACACGAGTTTACACGCAGAAGACGGTTTCAGAACGATCGAGTCCATCATGTCTCACGCGATAATATGGAAATTTCGTACAACGAGAAAATTCTTGACGATTCGGAATATTTTTCATTGTTTTCTATCTGTATGATGATTTCATCTTGTCTACGCAATATTAGAAATTCTATCGTTTGTTAGCAATTTATTACCTACCTCGTTGTATTATTACAGCATTTCGTTTATCATTATCTGTCTTATTGTTTATTGCGACAATTTCACCGCATGTAGATAATATTGAAATTTCTATATTATCATACTCATTTGGTAAGGGGTTTGTTAAGAATTTAGAACATTTTCATTGTTATCTACCTATCTATCATAGTTTATTATGAAAGACAATTTCATCAGTTCACATGTACATTAGAAATTTTATATTATTGGAATCATTTAATAAGAAGATGGTTAACAATTTAGAATATTTTCATTATTATCTGTCTCATACTTTATCCTGAAAGATAATTTCATCAATTCACATGTTCATAGTACATTCATCAGTTCACATGTACATTAGAAATTCTATATTATTGGAATCATTCAATAAGGGGATTGTTAACAATTTAGAATATTTTCATTATTATCTGTCTCATACTTTATCCTGAAAGATAATTTCATCAATTCACATGTTCATAGTACATTCATCAGTTCACATGTACCTTAGAAATTCTATATTATTGGAATCATTTAATAAGGGGATTGTTAACAATTTAAAACATTTTCATTATTATCTGTCTCATAGTTTATTATAAAAGACAATTTCATCAGTTCACATGTACATAGTATTAGAAATTGTATGTTACTTGAATCATTTAATAAGGGGATTGTTAACAATTTAAAACATTATTATCTGTCTCATAGTTTATTATAAAAGACAATTTCATCAATTCACATGTACATGGTATTAGAAATTCTATATTACTTGAATCATTTAATGAAGGGATTGTTAACAATTTAGGACATTATCTGTCTTATTGTTTATTATAAAAGACAATTTCATCAATTCGTACGTACATGGTATTAGAAATTTTCCATGTATTATTTAAGTACGAAGATTCTCAATTATATATCAGAATATTTTCATCATCACCACTTATCTTGTCTCAAAAAACATCCAGCACGGAACTCTTAGAAAATAATTGGAGATCTAAAAACTGTCGATATAATTGCACGTAGTTAGAAATTATTTATATATTTATAAATTATATTTCAAATCGCCGCGACATGGACGCGATTTCGACGTTTAATTAAAAAAAAAACACTCGCACCACGCTACACTTTCCTAAAACCGCATAAATCGTTTTCAGAGTCGAAAGTCCGGTCCTCTCCCCCCCCCTTCCCCCTCACCATCCCCCTCACCATCCCCACTCGCATCTGCGATATTTTCGACATCTGTTAAACGACACCGACGGCCGGCGATACACCTACGTGCTGTACGTGATCGTTTGAAAAATCGGCATTGGCCGCCTCTCGTGGATGCCGTGCGGCATTTCCGGCGCGGGGACCCCCCGGCGGGTCACACGCGATGATTCAGTGGATCCCGTGCGGAAAACGAGCGGATTCGAAATGTCGTGCGTGCCCGGCGACGATAATGATAAGCGTCGACGAGGCACGGTGCTGGACGCACGGCGATAACGAACGAAGCGACTGGTTTGCAGAAAAAACCCCCGACTGATAAAATAATCGAGCTCGGTAACAGATATTTGTCTGATAAAATGGTCGGAGTTTTTTCTTTCCTTTTTTTTTTCTTTTTTTTTTTTTTACTTTCGTTGTTGCTGGTTGATTTTACGGCCGCCACTTGCGCGCCGGTCCCAGCGAAAAGAGGTTCTTGCGATAGCATTGTGCGCGGTTATTCAGATGATGGCGATAAGTGTGTAAATGGGTGTACGCAGTTCGACATGGGTGTGCAGAGTGTTTATAAATACGCGAAACCCTTTTTTGCAGCGGTTGCCAGGGATGGAGAGATCGAAGAAATTCGCAGAGCGCATCACGTTACCGCAAAATACACGCGAATTTACAGAATACGTTCGATATTTACGTATTTGATAAACAGAAAAAGTGAGTAACGTATCGCGGTAAACAAAAGAAAATGGCAATCGAAAACGAAGCACTGTTTGAAACTCGTATTGGAAGATGCCTACATATATGGAATTCCCCAGACAGAGAGAGAGAGAGAGAGAAAGAACTCTTCGCTCGCGTTAAATATTCTATCTTATCGAGCACAACTGTGTGTCGTCGATTATTATACAACTTCAAATTCGTTTCGAATTTTCGTCAACAGGCTATCTGCTATTAACCCTTAATGGACCAATGCCGCCATATGGGCGGCAAAAATCAATTTATTATTTTTATCACTGTTAGAGTTGTCATATTTATTATTAACGCGTTAAGTATTGTGCCGTGTCATTTCTGTGAATTTGTTTTCGCTTGCTACCTATGTTCTGTTATATTTTATCGTTTTTTGTGTACGTGCACCGTTTTGTGCTCTTCGCGTGTAAAGTCAGTCTTCTGTTTGATTTTTCAAAAGAACGTGCGCGTTATTGGAGTTCTTTTACACAGTTTAGTTCGTTACATTTTATTTTGTTAATACAAAACCGTAAAATATGGCCGGAAATTCTGAGAGAATAATACACGCATGATAACGATAATTTCAATGATATTAGCAGTAGTGACGACGAATTTGAATTCGGTATTTTTATCGATGAAAATGAAAATCTGAGAAGCATTACATTTTCAGACTATAATGACAGTGACAATAGTATTAAATAGCGAAGTAGTACCGAGTGGAAAAATGTTACAGAAATCGATGACATTCCACCTCGGATACAATTCAATACTTTTTCTCTTCGTATGAAAAAATAGCTTGGACCTGGTGGGAAGTAAACTTGAAATACTTCCGGACCGTTAAGGGTTAATATCGCAGTTAAAGAAAGAATAAAGATGAAAGTTTCACGCGTGATACTTTCCGAATTTTCGGACGTTCGCGAGAGGTGGCGGATGGCCGATTTCCGCGACACGAAATGGAATCCAGTTCCATATTCAACGGAATTCAAGAAATACCCGCACTCGATATTCCGGCGAAATTCTACTCGCCTGGTTGGTAATTAAAACGACAGATACTCTCGTCGGGTGACTCGTCGTCGGGTTGCAGCATTCGAAGCGACGCGACGCGACGCGAATCGAATGAAACAGCAGCAGCCTCGCCGACACAGCGTGGCTCGCCGATGGGTCCGCGTGGATTTCGCCACGTAGCTGATGATATCTGTGGGACCAAATGCACGTGGTAATGGATTCCCGGAAGGGTTGAAATTAATTATAGAACGTTGTAACTATTAGGAAGGAAGCACGGTCTGCGCTGGCACGATAACAGCGACAAGAACTTCGTTGTTTTCGGATTGAATCGTGCATTCTACCTGACTGGCCGCGCCGCGTTCGTTAACTTGTTCAGCTTGTTTATTAAGTCTTGTTCCCTGTATGTTCTCGCTTCGGCGACATATAATCGTGAACGTGTTTGTTCGAAGGCAAAGTGAAACTTTGATTAACATTATCGTTAGCATTATATTTTGCCATCTGTAATTACGAGTTTCTGTATCTCCTGTGTGTTAATCCTTTGCCCGGAGTGTGACTCGACGACTCAGTTTCTATCACAGCAACTCTTACGCTGAGTCACGCTCGACGATTTTTAAATTGCCAGTTAAATTGTCGGAAAGGAAAAAGAAAAAATAATTGAAAAATAATTTCGAGTGCAAAGGGTTAAAATAATGTCAATGTTTGTTGCAACGATGTATGATATGTTGAGAATCGATGATCGCGAGATATTATTTTAAAGTCTCGACTGGACGAGTAGAAATAATTGTCAATTTACCCATGTTCCTTGTCATTGGTTATTAATTCATATTCAAATTTCATTATCGGCAGCCAGAAGTAATTGAACTTGATTTACATTTACGAATTGTAGTGATTATGCAAACACAGATCGGACAGTAGATATGATTTTCGGGAAACTGATTAGTGATTAAAGGATATAAAGAAATGGCAGTTTACCAATTTTCAATAGCGACCATCGTGTCTCCAAAAAATTGACGAAGATCATCAATCTGAAACAGGAATACGATCGAATCGGTCTCTTCTTGCTCGATCAAGCACAGAGTGGGACCTATAAAATCGATCCCAGAAGAGACAGCCCATCGTGCGAAAAGTCCAATCTCAGCTAGAAACGCGAGTCAGACTCGGCGAAACGGTTCTCTATGCGTCACCATTACTGCTCCAGCTAGGAACAATTTCCTGGGAAACAGCTGGAAAATGACTTTTTCCGGCAAACAGAGCAATCGATCGCTTTATTCTCGTTTTTCTATCGGTAAGAAGATTCGTTTCTCCTCTCCTCGTATCGATGAGACTACGATTCGTGTTGCCGTGCGAAGAATTCCTCGGATTTTTAAAAGAATTCCCCCCTGAACTGGATCGGTTTTATTTCTATTTTTATTTTACTATTTCCTTCGAAATACATTCGAACGTCTTAGAACTAAATTGAAGAAATTAAATAATTAACAAAGAGATTTTCCAATATATTCCAAATAGACACGAAATGTGAGATGTTAGCGTCCACCGTTCGAGGGTTAAAACGTACCGAATATCAAGCGAAGCGTCGATTAATTATTTTCAAAAATCTGTGCAACATTCGGAAGAGAAATTAAACAATGAATTTATAAAGTAACCTAAGATTAAGAAAGTAAGATTTTCCAATAATCGCGAAATGTGAGATCTTAACATTCATCGTTTGAGGATTTGAATTATACCAAATATCAAACGGAAGCATCGACTAATTATTTTTCCAATCGCTTGAAAAGAATCTGTGAAATATCGAGGGGAGAAATTAATTTGAGAAATAAAACAATATTTTAAAGAATCTTAAGTGTCCTAAGACTAACAGAACTAACAATTCCAACGTCTTCCAATAGCTGCGAGATCTTAGCATCCACCGTTCGAAGGTTAAAATATACCAAATGAGACATCGACTAATTATTTTTCCAATTACTTGGAAAAATCTGCGAAACGTTCAGAAGGAAACTAATTGAAAACATTAAATAATAATAATCTGTAAAGTGTCCTAAGACTGACGAGATCTTCCAATAGCCGCGAAAAATATGAGATCTTAGCATCCACCGTCCGAGGGTTGAAATACAATGTACAAGGTCGACTAATTATTTCCAATCGCTTGAAAAAAATCTGCGAACCGTTCGAGTCGATCGGAGGAGAAGAGAAGGAAGGAAGGAAGGATCGGCGTGAATTTTCCACGGGACGAAACACGAGAAGTGTACGTGTGTGTGTGTGTGTATGGGAGGGGGGGGGGGGTACTGGCTTTCGCACCGGGTGGAACCTACTGCACGGACAAATTTCACCGGGTGGGTCGCGCGAACGGCTCGATGTTGCCGGATAGAAGGGATAATCTTTCCTGCCTGCGCGCCATTATCCTGGCTAAATTGGTATCCATTGTTTGTTGATGGGCCTGCTAATTACCTAGCGCCGCGCACTGACGTCCTAAAGGGTTCGGGGGATTAAGTAGATCGGTTGGTATTAGTCTGCGGTTGCTGGTAAATGCGCACTGTCTGGTACAGGCGCAGCTCCTTGCAATAAGTTTCCTTAATACCGCCCCCGCGCCGCTCGTATCGAAACGCTCGGGATTAATGAATCCTTCAGCTCGTGAGCTCTGTCAATTTTCCACAGGTTAACGCCGCTCACACACCTGCCCGCTACAACAACCCCCCTCCAAAATTTAATCTTCTACAGCATATTAATATATTATTATTATTGTTGTAGTGATGTAATTTAAATGATGTTTATCATATTGAATAAGAAAGGAAACGGAAACAAAACAACAAGTAATACAAGATAGACAACACAGACAACAATAATTCGAATAAGCTCAAACGACACAATTAATTCGTTTGTACAACACAAATGATCACTCTTTTTCATCACACTCATTCAACCGCTCTTTTACGACTCTCCGCTGACTCTGTTCTTTTCACTCGCACGACTTTCCTCTTTTTCAAAAAAGAAAAGCGCTCGATGCTCCAACGCTGTGCTTCTCACATCACCATTCATACTTTTTCGTTCACGCATCTCCAGCAAACAGGCCGTCTATTAAAAGTAACTTATAAATATAACTATTTATTATAATAATTTCGATACTACATTATTATTATTATTATTATTGTTATTATTATTATTGTTATTATTATTGTTGTTATTATTATTGTTGTTGTCATTATTATTGTTATTATTGTTGTTGTTGTTATTATTATTGTTGTTGTTATTATTGTTGTTGTTATTATTGTTGTTGTTGTTATTATGCCAAGCTCTTGGCGATTGAGCATGCAATTAGCGATGCGTTGCGAAATTATGACTTCGCACGATTAATTGATTTTTCAAGAAACCGACAAAAAAAGAATTCGAAACACACGAGAAGTGTATTCATGAAAATTACTAGTAAGGAATTCTACGAGATCGTTAAGTTCCTCGAGTTTCCAAGTTCCACGGGCCGCAGAATTTGGGGATTTCCGCATTTAGGAATCGTACAATCGTAGACCAATTAGCTGGAGAAAACGCGGAGGATCCGCGTATAGAGTCGAAAGATATCGAAAATCAATGTCGACAGGGCGATTCCCTATGCTAATTAATTGAATAACATTCTGATCTTATCGGCGGAGAGGAGTCTCCATTATGTCGCGAATGTCTTACGACGGGGAGAAGAAAATGCCTCGGAGAGAATCGACGGTGAAACGACGATTGCTTCGCGGATTGGAAGCCCCATTAACGTTTCTTCCAATCGTCTCAAAGCGATCAGTTTTTTTGCGGAGCCAGCGTCAAGGAGATTACCGGTATAATTAAGCGTGCTCCCGCCACAACGGGGAACAAAATGGCGTTTAAATTTAAAGAGTTCGTCTCTTCAAAATGGCAATGCCTTGACAATTCCGTTCGACGGAATCTTCATAATCTTCTGCCAAAGAAAGTTTTCACTCTCGTCGAGTACTCTCTCTTTCTCTCTCTCGGTTTCCGGGACGAATAAGGGTTGATGAAATCTCGTAAATAAATAAATAAATAAATAAATAAATAAATAAATAAATAAATAAATAAATAAATAATACGGTGAAATATCGTATTTTTAATGACATCGTTGCGAGATACACGAAACACACGGAAAATTGCTCGCTCGCATTGAATTTTTATTCGATTTTTCCCCATTTTTCCCCGGCTACTGTTTCATATATTTTCACAAGCCCGTATTTGTTTTCTGCAGTTTAGGTTTTTGCCTATCGAAACACGGCGAGCTTTTATCTTTCTGTTCCCCCCATCCCCCCCTCTCCCTCCCCCGTTTTGTTTTGCTTGTCGTCCGATATCCAATGATTCGACCAATTAAAACTTCACTTTTAGCGAACAAATCTTCGTAATACGTCGAAAAAAAAGATCAAAAAAAAAAAAAAAAGAAGAGGATAGAAAAAAAAACATAGAAGCATCTACATTTCGTTTATTTGTTTCGTTCGATTCATAATGGTCCCAATCAATTAAAAAGTTCTCCACCGGTGGACAAATGGCTAAATGAAACAAAATACGTACAAAAGCTTCGAGTCAGAAAAAAAGAAAGAAAGAAAAACGCGAAGGTTCATTCTACGCGCAATTCCGAAATATTTTACTAATAACAAAAAAAAAAAAAAAAAAAAAGAAAGGAAAGGAAAGAAAAAAACGGCGCAACGAGCCATTAGCCGCGTCCGTTTGAAAAATATGGCGGAAGAAATGAAACTGCAAACACGGCGAAGCCAGCTCATTGCACGCGATTCGAAACGAAGGAGAGAACAAAAAAAAACGGAAAAAAGGGAGAGAGAGAAAGAGAGAGAGAAACACTGCACTAGCCGGCGCGTGTCGCCGAATAACGCCAACATCCAGCGATCCAGCAATGAAACGTTGGCGGATCGCGTCGATGGCGGAAGGCCGCTTTCCATAAAGGATCCTCCCCGGTGAATCGGTTTTATGCTGCAATCGCATCCCTCCTCGCTGGCGTGGTATGCTCGCGACGCGAGCCACCACGCGGGTCACGTGGCCACCGGTTTCACGTGTGGTGCGCCGGCGGTGCAGAGAGAAAACACAAACCGCCCATACAGGTATATATATATATATATATATATATATATATATATACACACACACACACGCAGAGAGAAAAAGAGAGAGAGGCTGGCGCAAGAGGGGTCGTGAGATGATTTCTGCGTTGCCATATTGAATTTCATTTGGGTATCCAGTTTCGCGTGCGGATGACATTCTTTGTCTTCTTGGCCAGGCCGGAATATTGCATTCTTCCTGAAAGCTTTCCTTCCTTTCCGGCAAGCGGGGCCGCCTCTTATCCGAGCTGAAATGAAATTCCACGTCCAATTTGCCATCGAGCGTCGCTGGCGGACCAGTCCGTCCCCCCTCCCCCTCTCTCCTCCCGCACCGATGGGGAAAAAAAGAATCGAAGACCCCCTCCCCCCCCCGCGAATCGACCGACGAAAAAACGACTCGACGACGCCTAGTTGTCTCGATAAAATAGGAAAGAAAGGAAAAGAAAACCGCGGGAATCAGTTTCGATCGTAAACGGCGCGGATGGAGAGGAACGCGAAATGGAAACGCGCGTTTCCCGACGAAAGCAGCCGGAGACTGATCGGTTTGGGCCGCTGGTGAAGATCAAGTCGCTTGCCGAGGATGCCGCTAGATTACACGCCACACGTGCTGAGAAGAGACTCTTCTATTTTGAACATTCGGTGTTTGTCACGTGCATTCTGCAACAGAAATCTCCCGTTCGTCGTATATCAAATGAAATATAACATTTCGCATTTCCAGTTGGTCATTTTGTAAGAAACGTGCTTAAAGGTTAGAGAAAAGGATCACATTCTGATCTTCGTCGATAGCATAGTAGTTGGAACGATGTCTCGTGTCCCCAGCTTCTTTATCGAAAAAATGAGAATCGTCGGGTTCCCCTGGCAACGAGAGAGACAGACGACAATGTTCAATTATGAAATTGAAGTTTCGCAAGATGATACTTACAGGCCCAGGCTGTCTATTTTCCAAATTGAAGAAACGGCTGAACTATTCAATGTCTTTTGTATTTGCATATTTGTAATGTAGTAAATGACATTACGCTTTCCATGGACTCTCTTTCTCTTTCTGTTCATATCTCGGATTCAATTTCTTCTGGTGCTTTCTGAAACTCTCCTCCGAATACTCGTCCGTGAATGAGAAAATCTCCAAATTTATCGCAGCGCGAGCAAGCTCTCAAGCAGCGATCCAATATAAAATAAAGGAAGCAGCGGTTCGCGGAAACGAAAAGGCGATCGAGAATGTGTTTAAGAATATGTATTAGAGAGCTGCGGGTATGTGTATGCAAGATCCGTACGTCGGCGTACGTGCGTACATACGTGCACCAGAGACACAGTATCTGGCCAAGGGAATGCACGCTATCGGAAAACTGTCCCACGATATTCCAGTCACTTCGAGCTGATTCTTGCCATTTGCTTCTACGATCCGGCGCCCCCAATCCGACGCTTTTTTCCTCGTCCCGAGTCCCGTCGGTAAAGCTTATTGCCCGTGGCCGGAGGAAAATAATGCAGGTGTCAGGATTTTCCTTCTCTCGTCGCTCGAACATTTTCTCGAGGTATCGACCAACGTCGTTTGTACGTTCGAGTACCCTCTTCAGATCGTGCAACAAATTGCGAAACAACAATCGGCGACGATGAATCTTTCCGTCTTTCAGTTTGTTGCATTTCTTTTTTTTTCGAAATACAGTGGACGTACGAAAACGCGACGAAAAAATTGCGAATAGTACACTCGTACTATGGTCCCATACATAAACGTGCGAGATTTCAACAATGGTTGGACACATTTTTCGATTTCTTGTCTCTTATACGAGCGATATTATATTTCTCTGTTCGAACTCTGTTTGTAACACGTATTTTGTTCTCATTTTGTTCGAATTATTCTTCAATTCCTCAGTCAATTACAGTAGTGCCCACTTAAGCGTCAATTGGGACTATTTCCCTCCACCCTACCTTGAAACACGACAACACAAAAGTTAGGAAAATTTTGTATCAAGCAAGAAATACATGTTCAATTTATATGATTTTATAACGCGATTATAGAATCATACTACTGTTTATTTAATAATTTGAATAATGTAACTTAAATTCAAATAATTGATGAAAAATGTAACAAAAGACTTTTTTTATTCAAGATTTCCATTCAATCAGTGATAATTATCGATTAACAATTACTTTTGTAGAAATTTCAATAAATTTTCGAGAAATTTAGATTAATTACAATCATTCGATAATCAAATGCTTCATTTAGTTTAAAATTATGTATATATTATTATAAATTATTATAAATTAATTATTAATATAAATGTATATATTATTATAAATTTAAAGTATGTATATATTATATAAATTTAAAATATTTTGAATGCATTCAGTTTAAAATGAAATGTTAAAATATTAAATTTCATTACGATCGAATAACGTAGTAAACAATACTGGAATTTGCTGCATGTGCTCAGTATCGATATAACAATTAACACTTTTTCTGCCTTCGGTCCTGACTGCGTGGACGCTTAAGTGGGCAATGGTTGCCACTTTTGCGTCAGATTTCAACTTATCTAGAATTTTAAACTTTTCCTACCAGAGCTGTAGTAGTTGTTTTCCTCTTATTTATCTCCAAGTATTTTCATAATTGACAACAACGACGCGCAATATTTTTTCCTTTTTCTTTTACAAACGAGTAAGTTACGTTCAAACTCAATTTTTAATAATTCTCGTATAATTATCGTAACGTTCGCAAATTCGAAAATTTTCGATACTATCGTTTCTCTGTCACGACTGTTTAATCCTGGGAATTACGAAGCGTGAAACATTTGCAGTTGATCTCGTCCGATCGCAAACGAACGGAATCATAGTTTCCGCGGAGAGTTGATTTCAATGCAGCCTCCAGAAGAAAGTTCTCCGAAGTCAAACGAACACTCTCGATGTTCCGGATCACAGGAACACCCTGCATCTAATTGCATATTCGCGAGGCACGACTGCCTGGGAGTCATGCCACCGCTTAAATGTCACCGTACGAATATCTCGTGTGCAGCTCTCGATCTCGATCGGTACATTCAGTCTCTGTCCCTTATCGCTCGGTCGTTGCTGGCCATTGTTCCACGTGCTGAACCACTATTACGCGTATCCTTCCGTCGATTGTCATAACACGTGCTGCGTACAAATGCGTCGCGACGTGAGCTGCTTCTTGAAGGCCCTCCTCGTCAATGATCGCTTCTCCCGTCAATGAACTCGCTTCGTTTCCCCATCGATTAAAGGACAGAACAGCTTGAAACTGTAGAAAAATGAAGTTTCTTACTTCCTATGATCGTGACAATTATCAATTTAGCGGAACTGATATGAGAGGAAATGTATAATTCAACTGAATTTGTCAAACTTTCTTCAAATATTCCAGTTTTACAGTAATTACCATATTTATAATATTTATAATATATTTATAATATATTTGTAACATAATAATACACATTTATAATGATCATTCAAGTTTCTCTGGAATCAGTGTCCTTTCACATTGCAGAAGTTTCTTCAAATTCAACGAAATGCTGCACGCTTCCGTGAAATTAAAAAAATATTAAATCTCGGTTTTCTTATTCTCCTTAATTAAAATCCTATACTTGTCCTAGTCAGAATCAAAAGTCAATTGGCGTTTTACTTGCCACCTCGTCGTTTGCAACTGTTGGAAGCAAACGAAATGATTATTAAATGTCATGCTCATCATGCTTATCATGTTCAACCTTAAAAATCGAAATTAAAATTGAAATTATCAAAATGATCAGCTTGAACTGCCAAGATCAGTAAAATTTACGAAGTAAAACAATGCAACGAGATTATATTACAAATTGTATAAAATTATTATTTCGCTTTAACGTCGCGACATTTTAACTTTAATCAGGATCCGAGAGTGAAGCAAAATTTTCGCCCAAAGTTAACTCGCCGCGTCGCGCTGACACTTAATCCACGACTGAAGCACAATGTCGATATTTGCAACGAGGCCACGGTTAAATACGAGACAGAGACCGGCGAGAAATGCTTAAGGCCGGCCTTTAATTAATACCGCGCTTAATTAACTACGACCGGCGGTTTATTCCTCCCCCTCCCTCCACCCCCCCCCCCCGCTCGCAAAATTCACGGCGTCGGTAATGCATACGTAAACGCGAAGGGCCTGCCCTTTCTGCACGATTTTCCCGTGCCCATATACACGCAAGCGAATGGAATTCGCCTCTCCGCGGAATTTCATTTTCGGAGCCATCCACCATTCGCGTCCTCATCGGCGCCATAAACCGCGTGTTCAAAAGCGCCGAGTTGCGTCACAATCTCGCCTCGCCGGCATTCTCGTTGCGAACATTTGCAACTTGTTTTAGAAAAATGAGGATAGACTACTGGACGAACGTGCCCTCGCAGAGACTATTAACAGCGATTGCGCGTCACTTGTAATATAGTCGTTAGCACTTGCTACGTCACCTCTGACTCCAATTCTAACAGATACTTGTCAATTTCGCTGACTTACCCTGTAAATTGTGTCAAAGTAAAATTGAGTAGAAAAAGTGTCGAGAGAGTTTTCTTCGAAATTAACACTAGAACTATCACATCAGTCAAAATGACTGGTTTTACAATTTTATTTTAAAATTTCTATTTCGTGTTACAATTTTTTTCCCCGCAATGATACAATGACTTTTACAGTGATAACTAAGGAAATAATATAATGAATTTTATTTTATTTTTATTTATTAAAATAATCAAAATAATTTTGGTAGAAATAACTTCGTCTTAACTACGGTCGGTAGTTCTAGTGTTAAGGTGAATCTAGCTCTGTCGAGTTTGAATCTAGCTCATCAATTTTGCTAACTTAAGTTTACCCTGTAAATTGTGTCAAAATGAGTAAAGAAGTGTCGAGAGAGTTTTCTTTGAAATCAAGGTGAATCTAGCTCTGTCGAGTTTGAATCTAACTCATCAATTTTGCTAACTTGGATTTACCCTGTAAATTGTAATTGTGTCAAAGTGAGTAAAGAAGAGTGTCGAGAGAGTTTTCTTTGAAATTAAGGTGAATCTAACCCTGTCGAGTTTCCTGATTTCGCCCACGATCACGACGTTGCTACCATCAGCAACAGACTGCAAGCAAAGAAAAGAAAGAGAAAGAAAAAAGCATATTCAACAACCATCGAAAATCAGGGCCCTCCCCTCTCGATAATCGGGGAAGAACGGCATCCTAGAATCTGCGTTTTAATGCCGTTTATTAGCCCAGCCGTGGCCTTTATGAAATCAGTAATCTGTTAATGGTCGTCTCGCAACCATCTCCTCCTGTCCCACCTCCTCCACCCCTTTTGGCCGCGTAAACACCGCGAACGACAGCCAGGGGCTCTCCCCTTTCTCCCCTTTCTTCCCCAATTGGGGATTCGTCATGCGTGACTGAACGGAAGCTGCGTAATCTGCGTAATACCAGGGCCAGTAACACACCATTATGTTATTACGCCGGGGTGTTGCTGGCCCTGCTGGTGGCAGCACTGGCCAGGGTTTACGCGGGACCCAGGTATTAAAAGGCTCTTAACGTGAAGGTCCTTGGAAAAAGTGAATCGTTCGGGCGAATTTTCCATTCGATCGCAGGTGGCTGGAAACGAGAGCGACGACTGTTAATCCTGATGGTTATTATGGTAGCACTCGGACAGATTTTTCGGGGTTGTCGGACGTTCGGAGATCGATCAGAGCTGACGTTGGATCGCGTTCGCTGTGCTTCGGAATCGAGCACCGGAGAAACTCGAGGCCGCGTCAGATTGTGAATTACGCCAGTTTTAATAAATTGTAAACAATAGTAATATACGAGTTATGATAAATTGAACAATACACTGAAGTTGTGATAAACTGAACGGAAATAGAAAAATATATATAAATTGTAGTAACGAATTACAGTAATAAAATATATATTATAGTAATATAAATTGAAGTCAAGAAGTAGGAGAAGTTTTAATAGTTACTATAAAGTTGTAATAAATTGAACAATAGTAATAAATAGAGAAGATATATATATATATATATATATATATATAAATTGTAGTAACGAGTTACTGTAATAAAATATTGTAATAATATAAATTGAAGTCGAGAAGTAGAAGAAGTTTTAGTAGTTACCATAGACTTGTAATAAATTGAACAATAGTAATAAATAGAAAAGGTATATATAAATTGTAGTAACGAATTACGGTAATAAAATATATATTGTAATAATATAAATTGAAATCGAGAAGTAGAAGAAGTTTTTAATAGTTACCATAGAGTTGTAATAAATTGAACAATAGTAATAAATAGAAAAAAAATATATATATATATATATATATATATAAATTGTAGTAACGAGTTACTGTAATAAAATATTGTAATAATATAAATTGAAGTCGAGAAGTAGAAGAAGTTTTAGTAGTTACCATAGACTTGTAATAAATTGAACAATAGTAATAAATAGAAAAGGTATATATAAATTGTAGTAACGAATTACGGTAATAAAATATATATTGTAATAATATAAATTGAAATCGAGAAGTAGAAGAAGTTTTTAATAGTTACCATAGAGTTGTAATAAATTGAACAATAGTAATAAATAGAAAAAAAATATATATAAATTGCAGTAATAACATACATAGATTGTTGTAACAGATTAAAGTCAAGAAGTAGAAGAAGTTCGAGATCGAGGAACGAATCGGACGAAGCAGTTTGATTAATCGAACAAATAGACCGAGATCCGACCGCAGGAAAGTTAGTGTTTCTGTTTCTGGTGAAAACATAAATCTAGCATTACCGATTCATCAAATCGAACGACCGTGACGTGATCGAACGTCACGATTCGGACGGAACAGGAAACGTCCATTTTTCAGGCTAATCCTTCACCGTCCAACGAGAAAAGTCGTCCCCCGAATCAAAAGGTGTCGTGTCTGTCATCGTTTAAGAATGAAATCAAAGCAATAATAAAATTTTCAAAAATTACTTTCTTCGTTGTACGAAGCATTAACTTTTTTCCCAAGTATACGTTTAATCTCGACAGAACATCCTGGGACATCGTGTTCCTTTGCAATAATTAATTACCAGAGGGATGCTGCGCGTGCCAGAATCGCCGTCGTCATCGTTTGGATCGTTGCAGATGTTTCTGACTCGGTGGCAACGGTCGTCAGTCAATCGTTGGATCGCTCGATCTCGATCCGGTCTGGTAAGTAACACCGTTAATCAAACACTGTAACACCACGCTGTGTTGGAACACGTAGCCGGTTGCCCTCGACACGTAATTTCCTTCGATGTTAATGCGGATCGGAGGATTTCGTGGGCGTCCAGCCGGTCGCCAGACGTAACGAAGAGAATCGCCATCGTCGCCCGCCTAATACCGTGGAAAGTTTGTTAGCCGTCGCCCCCTCGTTCGTGATCTGCCCGGTTTAATCTTCGGCCTGTCGTCGCTCAGCGAGCAATTTCTCTGGAAGGGCCAGTCGTGGAAAAATATGAGGAGACTATCTTTCGTGACAAGGACAAGGCTAGTATCGGCAGATACGTAGTCGATGCCGACTGGACTTGAACACGAGTTAAGTCCCGCTCGCTCGTTGAAGACTGTCGACGATCGATATACAAGGTGTTCGTGTTTTTCTCATAAACGTAAACGAAAAGTTATGAAGATGTTCTTTATAATGATGGTGTACTCCAGTTTTGGAATAAAAAGTGTTTCCATCTTTAATTTTTTTTCAACGGAATGACACTCTCAGATAGACATTAATCTCCGTATATCTCTCTTATTTGTTAATCTTTTGAAGATTATAATTTTCAAAATTTGTGTTATTAATCTGACAAAAAGCTTCGTACGTCTCTCTGAATTAATCGCTGTACGATGGTATGTTATAAATGTGACAGTAAAATTTATATTAACATTGCGCGTACGCTTTCATTTTATTTGTAATGATATATCATATACATTCTCTATGAAAATTCATGTTATTAATCTGATCGTGTCTCTCTCATTTATTAATCTTTGAAAATTTTAAACGTTTCATCTGAATTAATCTCTGCATGTTGCTGCATTGTTAGCCTGATAGTAAAATTTATACAATCGTACGTGTGCTTTCATTTTATTTGAAATAAAATGATTTCAGTTAATAGCGACTATACAGGGTGTCCCAGTAACTTTGTACTCCTTGAATATCTCCACTGGATTTGGAAATACGGAAAAATTTTAATAACGAAATTTTATTCAACAATGATGTTTTCTTCTAGGTGGAGGGATTTCAGAAATTTCAAGGTCATCCCCACTTTCTTAAATGGAGTAACAGATTTTTTTTCATTTACCAATATAATGTGTGTGTACATCGAAAAACTGTTAGTTTCGGAGACATTTTAATTTTAATTCCTGTAAAATCTACCATACGAAAGACAGAGGTAGCATTCCCAAAATTAAAATTAAATCATTTTTCGACACGTATAGATTAATACTTCGAAATTCGAGTACGCTCATCATGTTCATATTTTCCTATTTTTTCAATTTACGAGAAGAACGCCAGTAATTATATAACGACATAAATAATATTTCTCCTCTAAACAAACTAGCAACAAAATTGACGATGTGCTTCGCGATGCAGCCATCCTTCGTAGTACCACCTAATCCAAAATCCGAATTAACGACATGAGAATTTAATTCGAAAGAAACTCAACCTAAACTTACAACCCGAAAACCAATGACGAAAACGAACAGAATCCAGAAGAACGGGAGCCACGTTGTCGGCGATTTTACGAACGCACGGCACAGCCCCAGAGCTTTTGCTCTTTCGAAGATCCCTCACCCTCTCGCGCTTCATCCCCGAGACGTGCCTCCGCTAAATCAGTCAGATCCGAACGAATCAATGAACTCCGGCAACGACACCTGAAACAATGACACCCACGTCGAAGGAGCTTCATCCCCTTGCTTGTCACACTGCACCCCCTGAATGAAGGCCGATCCTCTGGCAACGGCTTCATCCACGTGCACGCACGAGTTCCGCGGAATATTGGACGCAGTGACGGCGAGATATTGAAATCCTCTGCTTTGTAACGCGGCTCTCTCTCTCTCTCTTCTTCTTCTTCTTCTTTCTCTTGGCTTCGCTAGCTACGTGATCACGTTACATTAGCGAGAGAGACTCGGCTCCAGCACGTGAAGAGGGTGCTGCGAGAGAAAGAGCCGACGACGCGTTGATGGACGTAAGAAGAGACGAAAGGAAGAGAAATAAGCCGAGGAGAGAGAGAGAGAAAGAGAGAGAGCTGAGAAGATAGTGTCACGTGGGCGGAGCGGAAAAGCGATGACACGGAGGAGAACGAGAGACGGAAATGGGTGGAAAGGGTGAGCCGCGTCGAGGCTCGAGGAGGAGCGAAAGTGGTGAAAGATGGATGAAGAGGCAGGAAAATTACGCAGGTGATAAAGAAGAAGTGGCGAGTTTGATTAACACGATGTTTCGTAACCGGGGGATTTCCGTTTCGTATACTACGTGCAGCGACGGGACGTTACGAGTTCCGTGGAATATATATGACCTTCGCTTACAACGAGGATCGACGCTGCATTCCATTGCATGAGCCTGGCGTTTCATTTGCAGTTTCCTTTTTTTTTTTTTTTTTTTTTTTGGTAAATCTGTATTTGTATTTGTATTTGCATTCAACGTTGTCAACCTTTTCGCTACGATGACTCGCTCCGCCGTCACGTCAAAAATGTAACACACATCGATCGAATCATTTTTACGAGTTTGTTCGTCCGTTTTGAAATGGAATCGCTTTCGAATTTCCTGGTAACAAAAAGTTTCGACCAAAAAAGGCCTGGAAATTTGAATTTTCGAAAAATTTTCAAACAAAAGTCTAACCTGAAGTTCAACTTGACTAAAACTTTAACCCAACCTAATCTAACTAAAAATTTAAAAAACCTAAAAACCTCTAACACAAATTCTTAAGCGATTAAAATGAATTGCAAATAGATTAAGAAAGACTTTTTATTACAATAATTCCTCGTCGTATAAATATTCCACTGTCGGGTAGAAAGAAAGAAAAAAAAAATGGAAGAAGCTCATCTTGATGGCTAAAGTGTACTATTAGTATTTTTAACACGTGATTTCACTCCAATACGTCAATCGATGCTGTATATATCCGGCGCTGATGAAAGGATTAAAATTCCAAAGATACCAGAATACAAATCACAATGCGCTTCTTCAAGCCACGCTGATTTTCCCTAATTTCTTCCCGAACTCGCGAAGAATTCTCATCGCGCTTTATACACCCAAGCGAGTGTCACGCGATCGTCGATAAAACATTTTCGATCTAACCTAAACCAACGGCAACTGTTGTCAGAAAATTTAAAAGAGCAAACGGTTGTAAAAACGTATTGAGAAAAACTGGGCTAGCATAGGAGAATCGTGAGAGGAGAATCGACGTCCGTGCGAGAGATGGACGGAGGATGGGGATGAAAAGGGTTGGAAAGGAAATAGTGGAAAAAATGTAGACTATGTAGGTGAACAGGGGATTAATTAGCTGAAAGGGGGGTGGGGAAGGACTGAAAGGAGGGAAAAGTAAAAAGGGAGCGGTGAGAAAGAAGCACGCCGGTGTAGAAGAATTGGAAGCGGAGTTTGATGTATAAGGTGGATGGAGGAGGTGAAAAGGATTGAAAAAGAAACTAGAGGAAAAATGTGAGGAACTACGTAGGTGAACAGGACTTTAATTAGTTCAAAAGGAGAAAAAGACGAGAGAGAGAAGGGAATGAAGAAAAAAACGTGTGAATTGAAGGGGTGAAAAAGGGGAAATTTCGAGCGAAGAAAAAGGATGAAAAAGACAGATGGAACAAAATTGAAATTACACGGGGGCGAAACGAGGAAAAGAGAGAAAATTTTAAAGAGCAAAAGGAAAGTAAGGGATGAAATATCGAAGTTGAATTTTTCGTAAAAAGAGGTGGAAAAAAAAGGAACGAAATAAAGGAAAGACTACGTAGATAAAAAGAACGAAGAGTGAAGGGATTAAAAAAGATATAAAAATACGTAAAGGGAACACGATGACGATATTCGTCGAAGATAAAAGTAAAAAAAAAAAAAAGAGAGAGAGAGGAACAGAAAGGAGAATGAAAATGAAAATGCACGGGCTGAAGGGATTTTCAAAGTGGAATTTGATGCAATAAAGGTAAAAGGGAGAAAAAGGAAGACTATGCAGGTTAGGGATGGAAAGTGGTAAGCCAGAAGGAACGAATGAAAAGAAAAAGGAAGTGGAGAAGAGGGTGACAAAGAGGAACAAGAGCATGTGAGTTACAAAGGCTGAGAGAGGAACTTATTACACGACGATGAAAGAGGCAAAGGAATTCAAGCAGCGGGGGGGAAAAAAAAGGAGAAGACGGGTATTTCGCAGGTGAAAAACACGTGTAAGAATACGCACTTACAATTATTAGAATAAATAAGAAGCCAGATGCAAAATTTCAATAAACAGAGAAAGGAAAACAATTCGCGAGGAAAACAGAAGAAACAATGAAACAATGAAACGCACGGAGGCTCGAGTAAAAATAAAAAAATACGGGCCAATCGAAAATCAACCGAGAGAAAGAACCACCCTCTCTCTTATTATTAATTATAAAATCTACGCAAATCCATCGTGAGAAATAGAACGCATTTTAACGATAAAACACAAAACGGTTCTGCCTCTGCAAATAACAAGCGAAAAACATTGTAACGGGACAGAACCACGAGATTATTCGAACGATAAACCAAACGATTGAATTTTCCATCCGAACTCTTTTCATTCCTCTTTATTTCACGCAATCTCTTTATTTCCTATACGAAATTCGACGAACGATGTATTGCAACGATTTGCTGCGAACAGCCTATAGGAAGGAGAGTATCAACGACAAAGCGAGCTTTTCATTAAAAGCAGTAAATGACAAGAAAAACGCGGAAGAGGATAGCGAAACACGCGGAAAGGGGGATAGAAAATTCAACCCGAGAGATCCACGTCGAAATTTGTCCTTTTGGCGGTGAATGCGCGGCGTACGTCTCGCGGAAGGAAAGCAACGGGCGAACACTCTCGGGTCGTGTTCCACGTTTACGGCACGTGTACGGCATAAGGCGGCAGCTTCGTCCCGAGAAATTCGTTTAAAAGCCCGGCGGAAGGGCGTAAATACGACATACAGCTTCGTATTTGAGTGCGCAACTTACGAATCAAATTGCATTCACGTAGCTGGGAATTCCCGCGGAATTCAGAAACTCGACCGCTTCCTCTCCCGTTGGCGTTGTGTCGATGATACTAGAATTCCACCGTGGAATTTACACGTTCCATCTCGCGGAATCGGCTCGGTGTGTTTCGCCGCTCTCTCGACTCGCAGTCGGCAGATGAAATTGTATAATTCCGCGGGATGGAGTGGGATCGACAGCGGGACGTTGTTTCAACTCGAAACGAGGATGGAAAGATTTTGTTCAAGGAAATGTCAAGCAAATGTATTAATGTTGTTTAATGGAAGGTAGTATTCAAGTATCAAGTTCAAAGCATACATCGAGGCTATTAAATCTCGAGCTTGTCACTTAAATCGAGCTTAGTATTTATACTCATTTTGCATTTGCGTATCTGTACCTAGCTTGTACTACCGAGTGCTCTTTTGATGAATTCTATACCTGGAGATTTGATGAAGAAACGTGTCGATGAAGAAAATTCACCTTGGCCTTGAATTTCAAAGTCGAAACTTGTCTCGTTTGCATCGCATCGCGCGAATCATTCTCTCGAAAAAAATGACAAAAAAAAATTTTTTTCTTTTTCATCGTTAACTCGATCGTAACACTTTGCGGACGCTTCTTCTTTATCATTACTAATTTCTTCCTAAAGTCACAGTCAAATTCCAAGTCTCGTTTCATTCGGTCGAGACTGACCACTCCGTGCCTTCAAAACTCGAGCAAACCGCCCTTCGCCGGTTCTTCCGAGCGTTTCTCGGGGCGGAAGATGCGAAAATAATTAGGAATAATTGCGTCTCGAGGGTGAAGGGTGCTACCTTTCACGTGCAAACGCGCCCCTTAAGTGAAATAAATGTTCGTCGACGGTGCAGACTGGTTTTTAACCCTTCTCGGTTGCCCGGTCGCCCATTCAAACACCGGTAACTTCAACGCACGCCGCGAATTAAGTCATCGCTAACAGGCTAAGAGGAACGAGTTGAACGCAACGTAAATTATTCGAAATACCAGCGTGATTTTGCACTACGAATTATATACTTACAAATTCGGTTTATATATGAGCCGTTCACTGCACAAATCGATTAACTCCACCTTTTGAAAAATCTTAAATTTAAGTGTCAAAGCACTTGGTAATAGTTATAACTTTTTATATTTATAATAACTTTTCTGAATGATAAAGATTAACACCATTAAGCGACAAAATTTTTTTGGCCATTGAATAATAAATAATTTATTTCAGAGGCCATTTTGATTAACTCCATACTCTAATGTAAATCGTTGCAGTAATGCAACTCAAATGCACTGGCAAGCGTTGAATGATAAAATGGTAAATTTTTTAGTGCCGTCTTATCAGAATTAAAGTAACATAAATTAGTCAGTGACAGTCTAATTGCCGCAGGATCAAGTACTTGTGAAGTAAAATTAATTATTATTAAGAATAAAGTTTAATTGGGTATATTTTAACTTCTACCGTATACTTTACCAATATTACACGGACTAAATATTTTTTCAACTTTTTCAACATCACTCCCAGATCGTATTTGGGTTTGAATTATTATAAACAATTATTTCAATTTGTCAGTGGTTTGAAAGATCAGCCTTTACCAGTTCATCGATATCTGGTTTGATACAATTAGTTAGCAATACGAAGACAGAATATTTTCAAGATGCTCGTCTAAAATTTTTGTTCTTATTTTACTATTTCTGTGCTTCGTCTGTTGGCAATATATAAGTACTCGCCAAAAGGGACATCATGTGAACATTCATGGTTAAAATTATTCAAACAATAAAATTCTTATTCAATTATATTCCAATTTTGGTTGTACAACGCGGGACGCATAAATAGAGTTTAAAGACACAGCTTGTTCTAACTGAACGCCTTCGCACGCAATAAATTGCGAACCATTGTTTTATAGTCTCATTGAAGCATAGCAGCTGGAAGTTGGTAGCTTGCCAAAGACATTCCTTCTAATTGAACGATCTACCATAAATCTATCTTCCGTCTAAACTGTTCCCACGTGCTATCGGTCAATCGGCACGAAGAAACGATCAGCGGGGACACAGTTCGCGGTCACCGATCCAACGCCTCAACAGATTCCTGCATTAGATTAAACAACCGGCGGAACTTGTCGGTCTTGTAACCTCTTAATAAATCAGTCGAGACAAAAAAAGAGTACTAGTTATATCCTTTCACCATTGTCGCGTCGCGACGAAAAGCATAGATGTTACAACAGCTCTCCTCCTGTTGCTTCGCATTCGGCGCAACACGTATTGTTGACGATATTGTTTATTGTTCTGTGTGTAACATTTCCATTACGAAACCACCTGCAGTTTCTGCAAGGTCTTCTCGCGCGACACATTTCGTGCTTCTTCGTGTCGTTGGTATTTAGTAATCGAAATCTCCGAAGAGGTTCAGTGGATTAAGAATACAAATTATTAATTGTGATTTAAATGATTTAACCTCTTAACTGGGCAAAACGAAATATTTCGTCACACCAGGAAGATATAACTGCAATGGGCATGACGACGTTCTTTCGTCGTGAACATTTCAAAAGTAACAATGTGACAATATTTTATTCAAGGAAAAGGTCTAAATGGTATTCATATATTTGCTAAATGTGAAAAACGAAAAAATTTTCTTTTCTCTCATCACTTTAGGCGTAATAATGTAACTTCTTCTTCACTGCGAAGGAAAAAGATCCCCATTGTGATACAAGTTATTTTTACGCGAACCAAAGTTAATTTTTATTATAATTTTTCATATAATTGTATTATAATTTAATTACAATTTAACCCCTGGTTAAGTGGTTAAGTAATCAAAGTTTGTAACTTTGTAACTATTAACTTTCCCCGCCCACTATTTACTAGGACTTTCTAAATTTCGGCGAATTTCGTATCTAGAAATCTACGATCCATTTTTTTTTTTCTATTCACACCCGTAAAGTTCGAGTTGCCTGGCAATGATAAATTCTCAACCACGCCGCCAAGTTCATTTTACCCAGCAATCGTCGAAAACACCCCGTGTCGCCAACAGCCGAGGACACCGATTCCTCGCTGGCGACACCCTCGCTAACAGGGTGGGGGAGGGGGGTGAGAGACTTGCCGCGGCGAGGTGAGTCAACGAACTCGCAATTCGCGTTCGTTTCCTTACGTCAAAGTCGCGTGGTCCGCGCGACGGACGCGGTCGCGTGCTTCGGCTGTTGCGTGCACCGGTCGCCGTGCGGCGCTCGCCGATCGATAAAGCACGACAACGGTCGCAGAGAGAGAGAGAGACGGTCGAACCGTCCCGCGGCGGCAGGGGAGGGGGTGGAGGAGGAGGAGGAGGAGGGAAAGCGTGTATCGCCGCTCGGCGGAAAGAGGGAATAAAAGCGCTCGGAGGCGGAGGCAGAGGCTGGAGTAAAGCAAACACGACGAGCAAAAACCAACCGACCAGGGACGAACAAACGAGCGTTGCCTGGCTCTGGCTCTCTGGGTGCTGCAACGACAACAAATTGTATTCGAAAACAAAGTACGCGTAATTGCGAGCGAGTCTCCTCCGCCAGACGGTGGGAGGGGAGGGGAGGGGGGAAGACCTGGTCCCAGCCACGCATCCAAAGTCGTCTTTTTTTCTTTTTTTTGTCTTTTTTTTCCCCGACCGAACCGGCTTCCAATCTCTTTCTCTCTCTCTCTCTTTGTTTGATCCACCTACAAGGCCAGTGGCGAATGCTCGTCACGTAAGGGAATTGGCTCGCTCATTAGAAGGTAACTACGAGCATCCTCTAACCGGAGTCTCTCTCTACACCTTGGCCGACCGAGCTGTGTGTACCAGAGAGTCCCGAGAGCCGCTTTCGAATTCACGTTGCGGCTTTCCTGCGCACGTATTCGCTACACGCGGGACCATCGTTCTCCGCCGGAAGTTGGCTGCCGGCTTCCTCGATCGACACCAGGTGTCCAATTGGGCTGATCTCTATCTGGGACGGTGATGACCGGTGGCGATGATGATCCGTAGGAGATTATACGTTTTTAAGGAATCGGAACGACGATCGGTGTTTGGCTTCATTCGACGCCAATCCTGTTCCATCTCATTTTGGATTTTCATCGTGTTTCCAATATCCATTCCCTCGCGTTTGAGTTCTAACGTCGAGTTACACAATTCGCGGTGAGAATTACGGTTCCTTAATGTTCGAAAGAAAATGCAAATTGCAATCACGTGCGGCACGTGAGCTTGAATTTTCAATGTTCCTCGAACTGAACATTAATAAAAATTACAATACGTGCGATATGTATTTCGATGTTTTACATATTCCGTTGATAATAACTGACGTTTACTAAAGATTAAGGCGAAAATCGTAAAGCAAAAGGGTTAGAGATGAATCTGCAAATTCACAGGGACAGTTTCGAAAGATTCACGCGTTTTGGGAAATCGTTACAATATACAGGGTGTTTCTGAAATCGTGTAGTTCTACGATTTTAAAAATAAGTTCGAAAAGAAGGATAAAATTTTTCGAGAAAATTTCGAGTTTGAAAATTTTATCCCTGACTTTGCGCTTTGAGGTTTGAGCTAATTCTATGCGCGACAGAAAAGAACAATTAACAAGGGACTTATTCTAAGAAATGAAAAATAAAAGTTTTGTAAATCGTTTGAAATTTTATCAAGTACACGTGTATCAAGTATTTTCTTAAAAATGAGAAAAACTTTATCCTTTACTCGTTTCTGAATACAAGAACACTCTCCTGTTAATTATTCTTTCCTGTCATGTCCAGTATTAATTAAACTCGAGTATTTGAGTCCGAGTGAATGAACAAACTTTCAAGCTCGATTTTCTCGATAACGAAGCGTTGAGTCGAAAAAAAATTTACTCTCTCTCTCTCCCGTAAAATCACCCCGTTCGCCAATTGCACCACGATCTCGGGAACACCCTGTACAATACATACTTAGTTTCGCAGCGCGTCGAGTATCGTCGAGTCACCGTGGTGAATTTTTGCGCCCCTTTGCACGACCCCCGTGTTCTCACGGACGCGAGATATCCCTCCTCGGTCGCAAATTAGCAAGAATTTACGAGTCTCCTGCGACGATTCCAGCAATCGAGCCCTCCTATTGATACCCAGTTCTGCCTAAGTGCAGAACCCTGAAATTCTTATCTGAACGCTCGGAGACTCGGCTAACGTTTCACGATATATAGGTCGTGGCGGAGAGGGTGTGTATCGGTTGGATCGGGCCTTTATGAAGGCAAGTTGGGATAAGACTCCCGCGGGAGTTCCAGCCCCAGAAGGGTGGATGATGTACTCGCCTTGCAACTGCTGATAGCATCCCGAGAGAAACGGGAGTGGCAGTCGTTCAAAAGCGACCCATGTTCGACGTTGATTCGTCGTAGTTCACCGAACAGGCTCCGATGCTTCTTGGCCATTATCGGCCATCTTCTCCCCCGAAAATTTATTTCCAAGCTTTATCGAACCTCGCTCGATCATTCTCAACATGTCGCCGGATTTTGTCGACGATCGTTGAAAACAACTGGAAATTTCTTGCAAAATGTTAGTGAAGCTTCAGGAGTTGATGTAGATCACGAACATCGAAATTTTCGCAGGTTTCATCGTGATCGTCAGACCGTGGACTTTCACGTAATAATTCATTCGTATTTTCGAAAATGTAACTGAACAAAATTGTCAAATTACTTTGACGAACTACTTTCGAAAAATATAAACTGTTTCACACACGCCAAATATTAGCACTTTGAAACTTTCCTGCGAACGTATAAAAAATTTACAGTCTGACGATTGTATCACATAGTCAATATCTCGCGCATAAAAATCATATTTCTTTTGTTCATTTATTCAATGAAACAGCTATTCGAAAACTTGTAAACCTTGTAACTCTTCAAAAGTCATCCATCCGGAGAAGGAAAGTTCAGCAATTCGAGGAGGAGGGGACAGGGGGAAAACAACGGGTAGAAGTTTAAAGGATCTCCTCTGGGCTGGTGGTGGCGATGGTGGGGGAAGGAACACGATTGAAAGCGGATGGAGCACGGTGGCAAATTAACGGCGGGCAATAAAGCGGCGGGGCGACCTCCGATCTGGCCAATCTACCAGCGGCTAGATTCAAATCCGCCTCCGGCGTTCCGCTCGATGATTAAATTTCGCCTACAGCCGCTGTCGAATATTAGTCCCGGTACGCCGCGTGGCCACCCCTCCCTCCCCCTCCCACCCTCCCGTTGTTCCTCCTGAGAGCCATCATCGACACGGTAGCGCACGTCGCGATCGTAAATTCCCCCGGATGCACGGCCGCGATGGGACACGACGAGTCAGAAATTGAGGTAGGTCTCGGCGAGGGTACGACGCGAAGGGGACACAGTCGATCGATTAATTTTTCTGGAGCAAACGCCTTCCTCCTCGAGGAGGAGGAGCAGAAGGAAAGTTCGAGTAGGTTCTGCGCGAAATACGCTCGAGAGTTTATTGAGTTTATATTGATATTTGAAGGCGAAGTGTCGCATGAATATCTGTCCTTAAGTATCAGAGACCTGTATTAGTTGATTCAAGTGTGGTTTAAAAGTAGTAAAAAAAATTAGAATATTTACGGAAAAATGAAGAATGAAAATTGGGATGATGTCGAAATGAAGTTGTTGGTTTAAGCCTGGTGCCTTGTGAAAGTTAGGATATTTATGAAGAAATGAACTAAACTTGGGAAAGGGAATGTTAGAAAGTTGGTAAAAATCTTCATCGATTGATTTTTCTGGAACAAGTGCTCGAAGAAGAAGAAAGTTGGAGTAAGTTTCGTGCAACTCGAGAGTTCATTGAATTTATTGATCTTTGATATTCAGCGTGTTGCTTGTCCTGTGATTGGTTTAAGCCTGGTTTGGGAGTGCCTTACTTGTAAAAATTAGGATATTTCTGAGAAAATGAAGTAAATTTGAGTAATGGAATATAGAGCGTTCCCTTGGAACGGGATAAAATCTTGATTGATTGATTATTCTGAGGCAAACGCTGGAAATAAGTTGTGTACAGCAGTACGCTCTGATGAATTGGTCTCTGATATTTAAAGATAGAGAGTTGCTTGACTCTATCCTTAAGTGTCAGAGACCTGTATTAGTTGATTTAAGTCTGGCTTAAAAGTAGTAAAAAATTAGAATATTTGCGGAAAAATGAAAATTGAGATGATGTCGAAAAGTTGGTGAAATCTTGATTGATTGATTTTTCTCAGGCGAATGCTCGAGGAGGAAGAAAGTTGGAGTAAGTCGTGTTTTGCAGCTCGACAGTTCATTTGAGTTTATTGATCTCTGATATTTAAATAAAAGTGTTGCTTGATTCTGTATTGTTGGTTCAAATTTGAAAATTTAGAAGCGTTTTACTCGTACAAATTAAGATATTTATAGGAAACGAAATTGGGAAGGGGGATTTCCAAAAGTTGCTTTGAAATCTTCACAGTGGTAACTCTCCGTTATAATTAAGCCAATTTCATACGGATCTTATCTGTCTCAAAGACGCGTTAGAAATTACAGATATATACCTCCAGAAAAAGATTTTCCAATACATTGGATGTGTAATATGTCGTGTAATATGCGATAATGGTGTTGAAAATTGAACGATGAAACAAATGACGAAGAATATTAAATATTGAATAGAAATCGGTACGGGAGAATTGAAGAATGAAAAGAAAAAATCAGAGAAGAACGAGAATTCAAGAATGAAATATAAGTCAGAAGGTGAAATTAAAGAGTGAAATAAAAATCAGAGAACGAAGGCAAAGGGAACGTGCGTAGACGAGGGCGAACGTGGCGAAGAAACGCGGTAGAGAGAGAAGAAGAGTATCAGCGAACCGCCGAGATTACGAAAATAGAAAAGACGGGGGCGGAGGAACAAAACCTCTGGGAGGAAGGAAAGGAAGACACGTACTCGCGTTTGCATATATTCCGAGGGAGGATTCCCTTTATGGGGTACACTGCATCCCGTGCACGACGTCTCAACGTCGGAGGGAGACGCAGGCTGTAGAGCATGACGTAGCTCGGCATTATATGAATCCCTGAAATTATGGGAACCCATGTAGGTACGCAATAAAGTCCCGTCGCCGGTGCGGGTACACGCCCTAAGATGTCGTCCCCTAGGTATGTTCTCCTAGAACAATTCGTTCCCGAAATTATGCCCCGCGCATGCCGTGAAGTTCAATGAAAATCGCTACCACCAGCGAAAGCGATCAGGTGCATCTGCTTGGCAACGTTGGTGGTTTCGCGTTTAGAACACGATATCCCGATATAACGCGAGCATTGTACTTGCATTGTAATAATAGATAACCAAGACAGGCAGTGTATGCACTGCCGTATCGTTTTCTACATACTCGCCTGTTTCACTTACCTATTTGCATTTGAATTTACTTCCAACTTTATCGTCAATTTTATCACGTTTATTACGTTTTTATTACATTCTATTTTTAAACTCGTCGCTAGTTATTCTCGTTTATATCCATGAATATGCGAAACAGTAATTTTTCGGGGTTCGAGATTTACTATATAAAAGGTACTTGGATGAAATTGACACGTCTAATAATTCTTGATCGGTGACGTTTACTATATAAAAGATATTTAATAAGATTGACACATCTATAGAATTATGAGACAATAATTTTTGGTCGGCGACATTTATTATATAAAATTTATTATATACATTTATTATACATTATTTATTATAGTTATTATATAATATTTATTATGTAACATTTATTATATACATTTATTATATAAAAGAGATAGTTAATAAAATCGATACATGATGGAAAAATTTATTGTATAAAATTGATATAAAATTTGAAAATGAAATTTATTGCATGAAATTGATATAAAAGTAAACAGTTAGCAAAGAGTCACTTAGAAAAGACGATTAGAAGAATTTATAAAGAGCATTTTGATTGTAAGAAGCTATCAGAAACACGAAAACGCGAGCCAAGTATGTATATCTGAAGCTTTCATCTCTTATCTCCGGCCCTCCCAATGGCACGTGTTTTAGATACGATTGCTATCCTTCCTCCATTATTCACAGAAAATACGTATTCTGGTAGATTAGATTCTTTCAAAAGCCTCTTCGTTTTTCCCTCTACACCCGGAGTCGATACACGACGATATTTATTTAAATAGACCGCCAGATTCAATCTCTTTAAATTGCATTTTTGCACATCTTTCACGTAAAAGTCCGCAGTCTGTTATTTTCTACAAAAAAATTTCCCACTTTACGTTAAATATAATTGCCATCTTCTACAATACGTATTTGTCAAAAGTATTTCAGTTCTTTTTTTTTCTGCCAAGATTCTATCACATTTTTTGAAAATCTTTCACGTGAAAGTCCGCAGACTGTGTTACTTTCTACAAGAAATTTCGAATATCTTCCATTTTGTATGTTGCATTAAATACGACTATTATCTTCTAGGAAAATTTCTACACATTTGCAAAAACTACTAAGGTTTCTTTTTTCCTGCGAACGTTTTTTCCTACAGTTTCGAAAATTTTCCGCGACCTACGAACCCTTAGAAATTAGAATTTTTTTCCATTCTTCGTTAGAAAGAGGAAATTTCAAAGAATTTCTTTCCACTTTAAATGGCGTGGAACGTGGAACGTTCCTTCCGCGTCTTCCGCCAATATAGAAAATTTCTGGAAAACTCGGTGAAAAAATATCCCGGCTATTTCTCATTTCCGGCGTATTCAGTATTTCCGGTAGGAATTCCTGCGCGGTTCCGCACAGCGATATGTACAATAAAAACCGGCCAGTCCACTTCTAATATCGCATATGAATGGCTGCCACGCAGGAGAGGGGGGGGGAGGGGGAGGGGGAGAGACGGGAAGACAGATCGACCTTTCTCCGGTTGAAAAAACCGGACGCATTCAATACGCGGGCGCTCTGCCGGCGGCCAGAGATAAAAACCATTAAACGCTTTCCTCGATATTTGTTCGACTCGATTAACTTATCGATGGCGACTGGTAAAAGTGTTCCGGCTTGTCAATGCGCGACGATATTTCAATGCGATATCGCGTTAGGAGGATTCTCCTCTTTTCTATATATCCTCGGATCCCTGGTCGTCCACGCTGATCCACGCGATACGAATCCCATCGGGTGAAATTGTCCGTTCGAAACTTTGTTTTGCAACGCGCGTCCCGATCGACGTTCCAATTAGTCGATCCGATATATCGATTCTCGAAACGTTATCGTCATCCAAGAACGATCCATCCGAGGGATTACTTGGATCGGAGCTGCGAATCTCCGTGTTGGTTGTTGAAAGAAAGAAAAAAAAAAAAGGATTTTAACTTAAAGCTTGTAGAACCCCTCTAAATAAGCGTTGCTTTCAATTTCTTTTCGGACACGTACTCGTTGGATATTTTTTTTTTTTTCTTTTATTCTGGTCGGTGAATACTATATACTGTCGTGTTGATTCAAATTGGCGCGTCTGATCGAAAGATGATTTGACAAATGACTTTTTTAAGTAAGACTCTAGGTATTTGACAATCAGGCATCGATATGTGCATATGTGACATGAACGGTAACCTTCCTTTTTATAAATTATTATTTTTTTCGAGCTGCTTAACGAAAAATTTGAACGAAAGTTGCAGATATGTTCGAATATAGTCGCTTCGTTTAAAATAAAAAAAATATTTGCAAAGTGCAGTGACATTCATAAAAATGTTTTCCTCTTCCTGATTGTTTTAAATGTTTAATGTAAAAATTTGCTTTCAAGTACTTTAAAGAAGAAATATTATTAACGAATATCAAATTTCGAATATCGGATCGTGCTACGTAAAATGTCGTAAGAATCGAATTTGCGTTCGTTCGGTGTTTCTTCTTTAAATGTTTAATTTTATTTTTTTTTTTTTCTGAATCGATGTGGATCCTCGTTCGTAATAATGCGAGAACCTACACAAGTATATTTCAGACATAATATGTCACAAATATAAAAATGTCAGAGCTTGGTTACGAAACTTGGGTCTCCTTGACTCTCCCAACAGATTTCTTTTTAGAAATTTGGAAATTTCAGGAAGCTCGGAAATTTCAGAGAGAAAAACGAATTCTTTTTCGTTGAAAGAACTACGGGTTCAAATACCACCTAATTTTGTTTAAAATGCAATCGAAAATTTGGAAATTTCAGAGAAAAAAACGAATTCTTTTTCGGTGAAAGAACTACGGGTTCAAATGCCACCTAACTTTGATTAAAATGCAATGGAAAATAATTTCCAAAAATAACCTGAAATCTGTACATAAAATCCAACATTTCGCGCGACACTGTGCGACACTCATAGATTGCATCTGCAAAATGTCGCAAAAAAAATCGCGAAAAAATTGAATGTCGAAATACCATACTCGCGAGGAACTGCTGCCGTGAAATCTTCGCGATTGACGATCCAACCACGTCCACGGTAGGATAGCCAGCCAACCGGGAAAATCGTGATTTGCGGGCGACATATGTATGTTGGAGATTCGAGCACCGTGCGAGGTTAATCGAATCACTATGACAAAACGATTAATCTCATTTAGTCTGGCGCGACGAGGGGGCGGATGTATGGGAGTTTAAAGGGGGAGGAGAACGGCCGGCGGAGGATCAAAAATTGTGATGGCAAAGGGAAATGAAGAGAAATTTCGCGGGGATCTGGGGGAATACCCGGAATAACCGTAGATGAAGAGAGATGAAGAGAGACGAAGGATAAAGGGCTTGGATAAAACTGGAGAGATTTAGTAGAAATTTAGTAGCCTCCGGGTAAAGTGAAGAATCGGCGAGTTCGGATGAATGTGACGAAACGGTTGAATACGAAATGATGTTGTAAATTTTTCAAGTGCCGATTGAACGAGGAGACGAAGATCTATAGGATAGAAATGTAGATTCCGAGCTCGCGAATGGGTGCAGGTGTGGTATGCAGAACGAAGAAATCGTTAATTTGGGAAAATAGTCCCTAGAGGAAGTAGCGTTCGAGCCGAAAATATAAATCGAGTTCGTGGAAAGAGCGAAGGGCTCGCAACTTGAGAAGAAATGGTGAACCATACGACGTCCCGACGTTTCTTTCTCGTTCAAGAAAGGTCTGTCAATGAACAAGGAACATTGAGAAGTAACGACGTTCCACGCTAATGCGAAAATCCGCGACAATCGAAAGATTCCTCGAAAGACTGCTCGGTTCGTCTCGAACTCCCCCACTGTCTGGGAAAATGGGGAGGGAGGAAGGGGGAGAGAAGGCCCACGAGGCATCTCGCGAAGACAGTGAAAAACAGCGAGAAACGCTCTCGTTTCGGTCGCAAGCGTCCAATTAACCCTGGCCTGGCCGTGTCGGTGGCAAAGGGTGGGAAATAATTAAGGCTGACGAAAGAGAGAAACCGCGCAGGGGTGGGGGAGGGGGAGAGGGTTGTGGCACGCTCGTCCCAGGCAAGGATTCAATTCCGGTTCCGTTCTTTCCAGGATTAGGGCCGCGTGTTAACCCCGGAGGCCCGATTGAATCCTTGAGCACCGTTTCGTCCGCGCCTCTTTCGTCGATCAATCAGCCCCGGCTGGAATCGGGAACACGTGTCTATTCGGTACACGTACGAAGAAAGGGAGGAGAAGAGAGAGAGAGAGAGAGAGAGAGGAGGGCGAACAGAGATAAATGGTCGGACAGATGGAGAAATGGAGGCGAATCGACGAGAGGGCAGGTGCGTGCCACGTTGGAGACGGAAATATGAGGGAAACACGGTGGAAACAGGGTGATGGCAGGGATAGTTACTCGATGTAAAAATCGTTAAAATTCGGAATCGTAGAAAACGTATGAATGGAGGAGCGATTGCACAATTTTGAAAAAAAAGGGGGGAAAGAGGGGACGAACGCGCGAGAAAACGTAGTAACGAAGAGGAGTGTTTCGTGGGTGTTAAGTAGATGTGACTAGATCCACGACGGTGGATCGAGGTGGTAAGACTGGCTATTTGTCTCTCTGCTTGCCAAGCCAGCCGAGTAGAAATCCGTCTTTCTCCAGCGTTTCCGGTGTAACGAATCGGTGAAAGTTTCTCTTGTAGGTGGAATTAGTGCACGATGATAACGGCGGGTATTCGTTAAATTCCGACGATTGAAAAATTTCATAAAGTGAGCGAACGTTCTTTGTGATTCTTGGAACACGTCCATTTCCTCGAACGAGGAAAAAAATGAAACGTCTTTCGTCGAGAATAGCATGAAAGGACAAAGGAGGGAACAATTGAATAATCGAAGGAGAATACACGTAGGTAGATACCGGGAAGAGAGAACGAGGGAGAGAGAGAGAGAGAGAGAGAGAGAGATGGACAGACGGACGAAGAAAGATAGGCTAGTTAATTAGAGAAAGAGAGAGAGAGAGAAAGAGAGAGAGAGAGAAAGAGAGAGAGAAAGAGAGAGAGAGAGACAGTCGAGGGGGAAATAAATAAGGCGGACAGCCAAGGGTGATAGAGATCGAAGGGGTGAAAGGGGAGAAAGGAATATTGCGAATCCTTCGCCGGCGTCACGTACAAACGTCCTTTTGAAAAGCAACCCCTTTCCACCGGTGCCGCTGGTTCGAACGCCTCGAGAAGGCAATCGTCCTCTCTCCTCTTTCTTTCCGCTTCGGATCCTCCAACGCGTGACTCGATTGTTCTTTCACGATCGACCGGGACACGTCCGCGCGCCGCTGTAAATTTTTACTTGTCCGTCCGTTCGTGCCATTCGTCATCTCTCTCTCTCTCTCTCTCTCTCTCTCTCTCTCTCTCTCTCTGTCTTTGTTCGATAAAATGGCGGGAATAGAGACGAAAACATTTTTAGAAAAGCTTCGATTACAGCCTCGATTCGTGGATTTTTCGTTTCATGGAATATTACGTGTCTTCGTCCTTTTTTTCTTTCCTTTTGGAAATCGTAAGATCCCGCGTTGTTCTTCGAAAATTGACAGACAACAAGGTGGGAAATTACGAACAAACGAAACACGTACACGCGGCACTTTGTAAAATGATATTCGAAGAATGACGTAGTAGCAAGTTTTTGATGTCGCTTTGAAGAGCACTGTAGGATGATAAATGAGTACTTCGGTTTAAGTCTTTGCGGTCGAGCGGTTTTTCAAGTGCGGTTCTCGCTGGGTCGAACAAATTTTGTTGAGGAAAGCGATATCATGTACTAAAGCGTTAAACGTATGAAGTTAATTGAAAAATATTTAATGGAATTTTAGACTTTATTAAAGAACAATAATAATTATTATTTTATAATACACAAATATGTTTTAGTTCTTGTATCTTTTTTTCAGAGTGTGAAATTTCTCGAAGCAATCGCCAATATGCGTGGTAGGTTTACGAGGGCAAGTATCGCAGTAGAATCGATCAGTAACTAGTGATAACTTCTGTTATCACTGTCACTATTATCTGGAAAATTCAAATTTACAGAATTTTCTTTTAGTATTTCATCGTCGTAAATACCGAACTCGTCTTCATAGTTATCGCCAATAAAATTTTCTTTTTTCTTATTTTGCGACATATTTCGGGGTTATAAAAAAACTTACTAGTGAAACTTATTTTGATTTTAGCAAATTTCGTAAACTTAAGTCACCGATCAAAGCAAGACTGCGATATCTCTATGTCTGCGTACACATTTACTCAATTCGTTATTTATTGCAATTCCTGTAAAACGAAAAGCAAAAATAACGGTTTCTAAAGTGTACTACCCAATAGTAACAACAGAGTATTGCCAAATTGAAAGAAATCTATCGATGGTGTAGATAACGAAATGATTTTCTGTCGCCTTTGCGGCGACATTCGACCTAACGAAATGTGATGACATTCGTCCGCAAACGGTTAATATTGATTTTTGGTTGAAAATTGACGCGAGTTACAACGATCGACACACTTTGTCACATCTTCGCAGTGAAATAAGGTTAGTACGGGAAAGAAAAATACCCACAGGTGATATATCGTGGTAATTTTTCGCTCGTTGCACGCTGCAATGTATCAAAGATCGAGGCTGCGATTTACTCCTCGACGGTCGTTAACGATCGTGTTCCTTACGATCTCGAAACAATTTTCACCGCGCAACCTACCTGATAAAGATCAATCGATAAAATTTCGGTCGAAGGAAAAATTTCTTTTAATTTCCAAGAACAAGTTCTTCGAAGATTTCTCGTCGAAGTAGAAATCAATCCACGAATTTACGTACGAGACGAAATCTGTTGATTTATACGTAGCCTTTTCCTCGCTCGCTGTAAGATATAATTTGATCTAAAACACAATTTCGATGTTTTTTGTGTCGAGTGCAGTATAAATTTGCATTCGCTGTTCAAGTAAAATTCAGGTAAAACGTATTCGTAATTTCAACACATTTCAGAGTTATCGGTACATGTAATTGTATGTAATTTTTTTCATGAAACGACGATATAAATATCTGTAATAAAATATGACTTAGAAAAAAAAAAAGAAACAACTGGAAAATCTCGTGGTTTCATCGTGATTTGTTTCAATAATTTTGCTTTTGTCGCAGTGAACAGTTTAAAAATATTTGAGTAAATTTATTAAAAAAGGAAAAAGAAAATTGAAGTTCGACGTTCAGAAAATGTTGGAAATCAAGAGAATGAAAATCAAAATCAACTTATCGCGAGAGGAAAAACGTTCGAATTTTTAGCGGAAAATCGCGATACGCCGCGGAGGAATTTCTCCGAAAGAAAGGTGTCTCCTAATCAATTTCCAGGTGGTTTCGGGACACGCAGCGATTCCTGCACGCGTCCTCGTCCCGGCAACGTTCAATTACCAGAGGGACGAGCACATTTTCGGACGGGAAGTGGCTCGTTATCACGGTCATTACGAGCCACCGTGATTACCTGGCATTATATCGTTCGAGGTAGATCGATTTAGGTTGGGGGGCGTGGCTGGACTGCCACTCGTGATCTACCCAGGCCAACGATCGAAAAGAGATCCCCTTCGAACGCTCGATGGCGATCGATGAAATTGCACGGAGTCAGGTGTGTTCTTCGAACGTTCTTTTCTTTCTTTTTTTTTTTCTTTTTTTTTCTTTTTCGCAACCGTTTCCTTTTCTTCGACCGTTCTTATCGATCGTTGCCGTGCAAATCGGGTATCGTTTTGATTACGGGACATCCGCCGGGATTAACGTCGAATTTTTGCTGACGTAACCAGCATGGTGCTTCACTTCCTGATGACTCTCTCGAACGATTCGCCGAGGATCTCCATTGTTGTTCCAGCAGTTTTCTCGCTGTTGTCGAAAGCTGTTGCGAGCTGGAACGAGAGAACGGCGGAAGTTGGATTTTATTGGCGGAACAATGCGAGTAATTTCGAGGACGTTCGCATTCTAGAAGCGACTTCTTCGGGCAAATACAGCGAATAGCTGTAATTTAAACTGATTTAAGATCATGTGAACGATTCATTCGATCTCGAGGCGTTAAGCTTCTGCTTTACGATACTTTTATCTTTCAAAGCTGAACTCACTTGCACGCTTTATAAGCGTCGCTTGAAACTTGTATAATTTTTCTCGTTTCTCGTTATTTAACTCTAATGTTCCAAGTTCGGTGAAACGGTGAAAGAGAATCGTGCAGCGAGTTTTAAGGAGTCGTTGTTAAGGGAAAGTTTCAATCTTTGAGACGATGTGGTAAACAAAATCTTTTAATCTTCTCACACATGTGAATGTGAATTTTGATAATTTTCGAAAAAAGAATATCCTCATTTCCCACCATCCCACTATGTGATACGAAATCGTCTTCGAGAGAAACGAGCTTACAAACTGTCAAAGTTCGCACTTTGAAACAAGGCCAAGTGGGTCTTTTCTTACAAAGTTGTATTAGCTAGAAATTATCGACTATTAATTTTTCATTTACGTGACGAAATGTTACGATTTCGCAAATTCTTCTCGTTCAGTCTCAATATGATAAAACAATAATGGCGAAAGAAAACGTAAAACATAATGTAATAATGATGTAATAATAACATAATGTAATAATATAATAACAATAATAATGGTAAAGAAAAAAAAATCGTCATTGGAACAGTTGTAAATACTTCGTTCATAACATTGAAATTCGTAATTAACCATAATTCAGAATCATCAAAGTTACAGCGTTTTGAATAAAGTTCAAGAACGTAGAAAGAACTTTGTTTCGTCCAAAAAGAAAAAAAGAAAAAAAGAAAAAAGAAAAAGAACGTAAAAGATTCTCTAAACTGTATAAAATTATCATACTTTTGCTTTAAACCCCGAATTAAAAAGTTCCCGGACTTGTCATGCACTATTTAACGGGATCCACTTCCCTTTGCATTAACCTTTCTTTTTTTCTTTTTTTCTTTTTTCCTCTCCCTCTCCTCTGACGCATTCGTCGGATAGAAACGAGCGCTGGCGGCGCGATTTTTATTCTCGCTTGGCGCGAGTTTCATTGGCTTTCTCGACGTCGTAAATATTACATGTAACACTCGACTTGCTTTACGCTTCTATGAATTCTACACGAGACGGCAATTCCGAGTTCCTGAAATTCCTCGGTCCATAACTCGACGATCTTATTCACACACACATACACGCACACGCACATATATACCGGGGGATGACACGGGTGGCGCGATAAAGACGGAAACAATTTTCATTCCTGTTGCATACGTTCCTTCCCCCCCCCCCCGAAACACGGTTAGCTCGCGCTCAGAGTATTTTCTCTGTCTGCTGAGCTCCTCTTGACCACTATTTTTTCCGTCGTCGGTTCTATTTACGATTCTTTAAATATCTTACGAGATGCACGGGAGTTTCTTCTCACTTTTCTCCGTTTCTCCGAGCAGTGATTTTTTTCGCGAGGAATCCTCTCTGCGAAACAATAAGATTGTGTGTACCTTCCGCTGGAAGGACTTACTCAATTTCACAAGTAGTTGCGATCTTTCGAAGTTTTGGCGATCTCTCAAGCCCCGAGAAAAGTTCCTTCAAACTTAACCATCTATTTTGAGAGTCATTTTTTAAATTATTGTTATTATTACTTAGACACGAGTTAGAAAAATTACAATTCCAAGGTATTGTCCAAAAGGAACTCTCGTACTCTGTCGAAGATCATCGGAGTATAATATATTCTAATTAGTATAATTTTAAAGTTCATCGCTTTGAAAGACTCGGCGCGTTCAGTTACCCACGAATTTTTCGAGTCATCTACCGAGTGGCAAAACAAAGAAAGAAGATCTTTCTTACGAGACGAGCAACAGAGAGAGAGAGAGAGAGAGAGAGAGAGAGAGAGAGAAATGAGCAACACAACCGCCGCTCGATCACACAATGCGCTTGCTATCGTTCCCCTAAATTTACATTTCCGACAGTTGCGCAAGCTGTCTGGTGGAAACGTATACGCGTTCCCGAATTCGAACACAGCCAGGTCCACGGTCGGCGGGGATCGATTTAACACTTCCCAGTCGGAACAACAAGGCTGTTCGTTTGAGTTCGCGGAATTCGCGAAAGTTCTCGGCGGGTGTACGTGATCGTGCACCTCCTCGCGATGAAATAAACATCAGTTCTTTTGACTGCGAGACTGTTAGAGCAGCTCGAAGTCGATTTTAGAACGATGTCCGTTGATTCAACGGGGGCCGATGCAATAATACCACTTGAGCGTTGTTTAATATCCTATTCGACACACCACTCACCGAAATCGAAGACAGACTCGACGATTGAAATTATTCGACCGGAGTGGAAATTATTAGTTAGCGATTAATTCAAGTGCCATTTCACGAGATGCACGCGCAATCATTGGTTGGCCTTGCAATGGCCTTAACACTAGAACTACCACAGCAGTCAAAATGACTGGTTTTACGATTTTATTTTAAAATTTCTATTTCATGTTACAATTTTTGTTCGCCCACAGTGATGCAATGACTTTTACAGACGACATGAAATAATATATGATGAAATATATATGACTTTTACATGACAACTAAAGAAATAATATAATGAACTTTATTTTATTTTCATTTATTAGAAGTCAAGATAATTTTGGTAGAAATAACTTTGTCTTAACTGTCGGTAGTTCTAGTGTTAATTTCATTTGCCCTTTGAATGTTCTCTTTCTTCTGAATTTCATTTCATCGCTTCTATTCCGGCGAATGACTGATAATTCTATACTTTTATGATAATTTTCGCGATACGTTCGATTTTACACTTTTACCGGTATATAACCGGAGAAATGGACGATAAGAAATTTGTTTCATTTGTGCGATTTCTTCTGACAAGCGATTTCTACTTTCCAGTGATATTTCGAGCCTTAAATTTCCCAAAAATTTATTACTGGATTTATCCGAATGTTATTCATTGTCGATCTATCGACAGTAACGAATGTGGCGAAATATTCTCAAAATTCTCTACTTTTACCAATATAACTGGAAGAATAATGTAACGTAAGCAGAAATTTTTGTTTCATCTCAAGGAACGTTCTACTGGAGCCTTAAACTTTCCAAAAATTCATTATTGGATTTATTATTGATTCAATATTAGTCGTCATCGATTTATCGACAGTAACTCCCTTCCACGTGGCGAAATATCCTCAAAATATCCTCGAGAAGGATATCTTGTCTTTTTTCTTCTTTTTTTTGAAAAGAGAAGCAAGTCGGCGCCGAATTTTCGGAATTTTATTACCATTTTCACGCGGGCGAGATCAACCACGGGTATCAGAGAATTTAAGCGGCGTGGAAGATCCCCCGAGGACACAGATCACTCGATACACCGTGAAAGAGTAGAGAGAGAGAGAGAGAGAGAGAGAGAGAGAGGGAGAGAGATTAAAGGAGTGGGTGGACGAGAGTCCTTGGCCGTAGTCCTCGATGCTCCTCCTCGAACTCTTGGGAAAGGTTCGTTCTTTCTGTCAGGCCTTACGTTTCCAACGACAAAGAGCTTTCTAAGCGGATCTAAGCCCAGCTTCGTGTAATAGGTAGTAGAACCTATGTAACGTCCCGTTTCTTTCCTCTGGAAATGACACAGTGGATGTGCACGTGCGGGGTGAATAAAAGGGGACACCCTCGTTGTAAATATCTTCGTTGGCTCTCGATGGCAAATGGCAACGTATCGTTCAAGATTGTTCAAAGCGGTAAGAGGACAATTACGCGACGTTTTCCCTTGATATTTTAATAAACGAAATGTTGACAATATTTTATCAATTACTTTTCGTGAAATATCGGAAGTTCTAGAATTTGAGACAGTTTATCTGTTTCTGTGAGAAGCAACGATTCGTGTGAATTTTTTAAAAACTATCAACACCACCGAGGCCCAACGAACAAATCAAGTGAGATTAAAGAGAATTGTTACATTGTATCGGTGGAGTTTGTCGAATATAATACAGATCTTGCACTATAAATTCACAGATCAAATTCACGCTTTTATAAATCAAAGTTCCTGTTTTTTTGAATCATTTGTAGCAAAAAGTAAAAACGGACGTAAAGTTGTTATTCGGAAATTAAAATTTACGTAACGATACTTGAACAAAAAAATAACATAAAATTACGTAAAATTAAAATATTTATTTAATACAATAAAAGTATTTACATACACACGTGTAGATTTACATATTCATATAATTAGAACAATCTGTAGAAGTGACAGTTGCAACAGAATGTTCATAGTTTGAAGGAATTAGTGAAAATATTTCTTCCATAGATTTGCTGCACTGGTAGAAATGATAAAACCTTGAACAAGATTTCTTGAGTTTCGCGGACAGGCTTTCGAGTGCTGGCTTGCATGACCGCACAAGTAATTACGAATAAAATAAAAAAAAAGAAAAAAAAGAAAAAACGAAAAGATTATATTACTTCACTTTCGAGTCATCTACAAGGTGAATCTGATTTGTGAAAGGAATGAATTTGATTTGAGCAAAGATGGTGAACACGATCTGCAAAAGGGTTAATTTGCAGTGCAAAACCTTCTAACCTAACTAAAATAATAATTACACGTTACGTACAACTATCCCCGATTTCGAGTTTTCTCAGATCCAACCTCCACGCGATATCTTCGTAAATTCAACCAAAAATGTTTTCCCTCTGGAATCCTCTGGTATCCCAAAGCTTTATCTCTCGCGAGACCTCCTTGCGAGAACGTCGGAGATGGAAAGAGAGGAGGCCGCGCGGAGCGACCATAACTCAATCAACGGACGAACGATTCTCTTTTTATTTCCTCGCCTTTCTGGCCGAGATACACGTCCTGTACATAAAACCTGCTGTCCCCTCTTCCTGTGTAAACGGCCCCTTGCTCCTTTGTGAGCCATTAGACGTCTGTTAAGGGATGAGCCTTATGTGACGTATTACGACCCACCCTCCCCTCCCCACCCACGTGGGGCGAGTGCCCTTCGTTAAAACTCAGTTAGGCGAGAGGGAAGGTCGCCTGCCTTTTGGGAATTAAATCTTTCTTTCTCGTCTCTCCTTTAATTACTCCTACAAGGATCCCCGCTTGCTCTCGCTGATGCCGTAAGCTTCTGCTTATTTTTTCCTCTCCCTCTCTCTCTCTCTTTTCTTTCTCTCTCATTCGTTCACGCGTTCCTTTTCCTTTTCCTTTCTTTCTTTTCTTCGACTTTCGTTCGCGTTGTCCGCTGACCCTTTTTTTGGGGGGGGGGGGAGGCGGATTTCTTTTTGCGGTCGCGGTCGTACCGATTTAAGAAGTTGGAAATGCAAATTACTAAAATTTTTTCGAGGAATTTGAAACTTCACGAGCAGAGCCGAGGATTTGAAATGGTGACCAGAGAGATGGTTTGAGTGACTATTCTAAATGGTGACTAGAAAGATGATTTGGAGTTACTATTTCTAACAGCAATATAGGATAAAAAATATATGATACAGAATATAGAACATAGAGCATAGAACATAGAACATAGAATATAAAATATAGAATATACAACATAGAACATAGAATATAGATTATAAAACATGGAATATAGAATATAAAACATAGAATATACAATATAGAACATAGAACATAGAATATAGAATATAGAATATAGAATATGGAATATAGAATATAGAACATAGAACATAGAATATAGAATATAGAATATAGAATATAGAACATAGAATATAGATTATAGAACATGGAATATAGAATATAAAACATAGAATATACAATATAGAACATGGAATATAGAATATAGTACATAGAACATGGAATACAGAACAAAGGATATCATTTAATAGCATTTTAAGAGCAAAAACTTTTTATTCTCTGCTTTTTAATATCAGTTCTTTTTCTCAAGACACTTCGAACATGTCCATCACATCTCCAGCCTGATTTATTCGAGGAGTTTGATGTTGAGTATCCGTAAGATTGCTATACCTCGAAGTTCCTTTACAATTTTAAGAAGCTCTGATTTAATATTCTACACACTCTCTAACTACTTCTCGGACCTTGCAGTCGCTTTCTAATATGAAAAGCTTCGCTTTTAATTCAATCATAGTTTAAGTTAATTTGTACAGAATTCGATTGCAATTGGAAAGTGAGCTTTATTTAGAATAAGAATAAGTAATATTTAGATGAAAATAATTGACGTAGTCTTTCTTTTTTTTTGTTGCAGGTGAACGACACAGACATCTTCGTCTGAAACAGTTTTAATTCTAGAAACCAGATGACGTCGAAGACATAATAAAAACGCTGTCTCTAAAAATTAATAAATTAATTATAAAGAAAAACACACGATCAAAAAGAAAACTCAACCTTGTACAGGGTGTTCTGTAAGCATGTGAGATTCTATAGAACAGGGTATCGTTCCTGATGAAAAAATGAGTCGAAAACTTTCTCTTGTCCCAAGGATTCATTTTCCGAGAAAATTTATCGAGTATACTTGCTATTTGGCTTTAATTCTATCGAGAACGAATAATCATCAGGAAGTTATTCTACGTGCAAAAATGTAGAATTGAATTTTTTTTATTCGAAGCTTCATTTTAAGAAAAAAAAAAAAACAGACTTTTGAATATGTCTCGCCTTGGCAGCTTGAACAAATTTTTCAAACTCGACTCGAATAAAACAATTTCACTGCACACTTGCTTTTTCGCGCGGAAATCACCCCCGTGCTGCTACAGAACGTTTTATTTATAAGAGACATTCAAAATATAGCACCGTTTCTACGAAATACGTACGACGCGAATTAGTTATTTTCGACTACCCTGGTAGTCGAAGCTGTTCAAGAAACAATGATCCATCGTTGAAACGAGCATGGCAGCGATTCACTTTCTCGGAGGGCGATTCTCGGAGGCCAGGTCCTCGCGGCAACCCTCGTCTTACGTCCTCGTGGAAACGAATCCTTCGTGCCTGCTCGCGGAATTTATTATCGTCAGTGATTTTTCACTTGCTCGCCGGCTGGGCGCGAATAGAACAGAGCTCCCGGAGAAACCGGAGCTCGATATCTCGGAATGAAATATTATTACCCGCCAGGGAGAGGGAGTTTCGTGTGGAACTGTTGGGGAAACTTTGCGAAAAAGTAACGAGGAAAAGTGTCTGGGCTCTCCCTTCTTCTTATCGTCGCGTCTGGAATTTCGAAATTTTACAATATCCCTCGCGTTACACCATTGTGTATTACATGAAATACTACTTTGACAATGAAAAACTGGAATTGAGTCAGTCGAGTCAGTCTTTGAATTTCTTCTTTGAATTTCTGCTCTTGAGGAACGAGTGTTTGATTCAAATGAAAGAGGGGTGGGGTTGGTTTTATCGTACGCTTTAAAGAACTCTAGTTTCTTGTTCAGAGCTATTTTCGAATATTTTTAGAGATATAACGTGGCATACTTTTTCACAGAATTTATCACCGTTACCATATCGAGTTCCAACAGTTTCACAGAGATTAAATTTAAAAAAAAGCTAATTTAAATTATCGACCAGTGCAAATCGTATAAAATCCTTGTCTAGAACAAAGAACACAGATGAACGAAATGAACGAAAATTGTAAATATGATTCGTGATCTTTTTTAAAATTGAAGTTCCCGTTGGCGAAGAGTCAAGCCACGAGACAACTGCGAATGGAATAAAGTAGTGCAAAATACAAAATGAAAGAATGCGTGATCGTAAATTGTTGGGAGAAAGTTTCTAGGGGAGGGGGGGAGGGGCTGCAAAGGGTTAAGAGGCCGCGTGAGTGCGAAAACGTGTTGGGAAAAATGAAGGTAATTTAACTCTCTCTCGTAATTATTGCTAATAAATGCAGACACGTTAATCCCATAAATTTTTTAAGAAATACCCCGGTAATTGCTGCTCGACTAGACTTTGCACCTGGTCGTAACATTACAGAAGAGATATTAGTCACACGATATAGTTCTTATTAAAGGTTTCAGACACAATCCCTCTTGAATCTTATTTCGCATTTCGCCATTCTCTCTGCTGTTTTTTATTTTCAAAACGACGAGATTACTTTCGAAACCTCGTTTGGAATAATCATCAGCTTCCTGTTTTCACATCGTGAAAGTGAATAAACGAAGTTAATCGTAAAATTCCATTTGTGAGCCAGCGATTTGGATACTTTTTTTTTATTTAGGAATATTTATTAGAAATAGGTGGGTATTTATGTAAATGAATACTCTTTTTACAAAAATACACACGACTTCTATTTCATATTCTGAACATTATAATTCGTGTTCTACATATTATATATATCATATATTATATATCACAACGACAGAATAAATATTACACAATACATCACAACGTCTCGTACGTCTAAATATCTCGTCGTACGTTTGTGCATATTTAAATTTTTCGTAAAAGAAAAGAAAAAAAAAGTATCAAACTCCAAGCAACAGACATGCGATACACACAGTTGTTGTTTATATTAATCGTAAATTATCCGTGAGAGTTTTCCGCCGTAACTATCTTCAGACGACGATTTTTCATCCACCCCTGTTTGTTTCAGTTTGAGCAAACTCGCCGTGCAATATTAATTCTCCTCTATTTTCATTTATTTTCCCGGGCGCTCGTTCCTTCTCACCCGAAGAGAAAGAGAGAGAGAGAAAGAGAGAGAGAGAGCGGTCCTAACCTCTTCGTCAAACGTTTCGAGGTTAAGAAAAACTTTTTCCCTTTTTCGCCGGTAGGTTGAGTTCCAAGTTGGCAACATGAATTTTAAAACGCACGCCCCGTCGCGTAAAAGCCGAAACTTTTTCGCGGCCGGGTTCTTTCACACGCGTAATTGTAATCCTCGCGCGCGGCCCACGGCTCAACATAAACAGCCAGCTGATTATTTTGTTCGCCGAGAACTTTTTCCAGTTCACCTCTTCTCGAATAGGTCTCGCGTTTAAATTTCGTCCGAGTTGCCCTAGGTGCAAGTTCTGTCGATTAAACTTTCCGTTCTGTCGATTTTGTCCTTTGAACTTCTCGAGAAAAAATAAATAAATAAATAAATAAATAAATAACTCAGCAAGTTCAAAAGTAAATAAAATTTTAATAGGTTTTCAAAATGATACTCCTCTGTAATTTTATTTCAAAAAAAAAAAAAAATATATAATTGTGTGTCGATCCCATTGGAAAACAATATTCAATCTGGTGGAATGTTCTTAGCTGAAATTCACTATTTATAGCTCAATGTCTCTGGTGTTGAAACGAATGAAAATCATGCATAGTGACAAAATACAAACTACGAATGTTGGTAAATTTTTAGCTTTTAGTTGCTTTCTCGCAATTGTGGCTCGCTGAAACTTTTATCACCGAGACTGAAGAAATCAAAACTTCCAAGAGGGACTGTAAGTCTTAAGGGATGAAGAATCGGTCCTTTTCTAACACAGTGAAAAGTTTCTAAGACTACAAGTCTAACCTTTATGATAGATTGTAAGATTTTGATGTCTAGATAAATAATGAAAATGAAAAAGGACAGTGTCACATTAAAAAAAATTATAACAGGAAGAGTCTCAATGTCTAAACTAAAGATTCACTGTACGAGAAAATAATCTCTCTGGTCTTATATCAAAATTTATTTCTAATGAAAAAAATTTCAAATAAACCTTCATGATTTTATTTAAATATTATAACATCAGTTATTTACTTTTTATATTATAACAACATTTAACTCAAACGTTGAATTAAATTTGCTTTAATTTTACATTTTACGCGAAGCATTCTTGTACCTTCGATGCAACACGATCTCGTTCGTAAAATCAAAACTTTTTCACTTATATACGATTAGTTGAATTAAGTTCAGAAACATAGTAAGTAGACTGTAAAACAATTTGACTAATTTTTTTATAAAATCAACAGTGATCAAACGTGCGTGAAATATATCGTTACGGCAATTTCATCGTGACGTGATTTCCTGACGAGTCTTTCTTGAATGTTATTTTACTTAAATATTATAACATCAGTTATTTACTTTTTATATTATAATAACATTTAACTCAAACGTTGAATTAAATTTGCTTTAATTTTACACGAAGCATTCTTGTACCTTCGATGCAACACGATCTCGTTCGTGAAGTCAAAACTTTTTCACTTATATACGATTAGTTGAATTAAGTTCAGAAACATAGTAAGTAGACTGTAAAACAATTTGACTAATTTTTTTATAAAATCAACAGTGATCAAACGTGCGTGAAATATATCGTTTTACGGCAATTTCATCGTGACGTTATTCAAGAAAATGTGTCGCGTGAATTCTCAATCCGCTGTGCTCTCTGTGCAACGCCGTGGCAAACATTCGCCGGAACTGGGTCATCGAAGGGTCTGACCGCTGGTTCCGCTTGAACCAGTCTCGCCCCGAAAATTCAGCCGAGTTAATCCCCCCGGCTATTTCGTATCTGCCGACGAAAATCAAGCGAGAGTTGAGAGGTGGTGGGCGGGAGAGAAAGTTTCCGACGATCGGGCGAAACGGCTGCCAGCTAGCAACGAATAGAGTCTGATCGTCTGGCAGTGGCGAAGACGCGTCGGCGGCGGCCACCTTTCTCCCCAGCCCCAGTTAGTTAAGAGTTTATATGCAACTTTGCAAGCGCGCGCACGCAATTACCAGCGAAATACCGGACCGGCTGGCATACGTAACACAGCACGACGTGTAGTCTCCAGTGGAAACTTGGACGACACTCGGCTGGCTTCAGCCGGGCCAGGACAAAGTGACTCGTTTAAAGTTACGGCTGGCAGTCACGTGCCTGGCGCGTCTCGAGAGTCGTTCGCGTGCCCAGACGTCGTTTACGCGACGCCGCGACGATTCATGGCCGAAATTCTGCGATCGGGCTAACCGATAGGGAATGTATGGCCGTAAGCCACGCGGGATAGGGAATTCTCGATTAATTGATTCGGCAGACGGAAGGTTTCTATTAGCGGTATTAGTATTTGACGGCATCGGCGAACTCGTTCGACGGGGAAGGAAGCAAGACCGCCATATTGGAATTACTCATCGAGGAGATCTTTCTTCTTTCTTTTCGCTTTTTTTTCTACGCTTTTCTGACTTGTTTCTTCTACGAATTGAAGTTTGAATGAAATCTCTAAACGATCGATAGGGAGTCTAGTTCTTGTCGTTGGTTATCTGCGTTATCGATGGAAAAACAAATATTGTCTCCTTTAGCAACGTGTCAATAGTCTGCCAGAGCTGTAGACACGTTATTTGCCATTTCGTACGAGAAAAGTTATTTTTTCGTAGTTTTCGGATTTCTTATCTTTCAGATATAGTAAATAATTTTGTTTTTGTATATTGTTCCTAGAATATTAGGCATACACAAATGCCCCAATTTCTATTTTATACATTACGTGTCAAGCTCTTTTTCTACGTGCTTGCGTAATATGCAATACACGTTACAGTCGGACAAGTTTAAAAAAAATATTTTTCACGATTAAAGCTCTTTTTTCTCCATCATTTTTGTACGAAAAAAAATGTCTGAGGGTAAAGGGGAGAAAAGGAAACTGGAGACAACACGAAAACGCCGGTTTTATTACAAATATCATTTTTTGATGTTTGATTTTCATCACGAATTACCAAATTATATAATTAAAAAGTTTAGCGCTCGATAATAAATAATAAAAATAGGTGATTTGCCAGACATTGCAACGAGCACTTTGTTTTGGATGTTTCATACATTTCGTTTTACGTAATAATATCTACTGTCCGGAATAGGCTCTGATATAAATTTTAGAAACATAAAATTAATACATATAAATTATTACGATGAAATATCAGAATTTCATTCGTCCAAAAAACTTCGCAAGTGGCCCGGTGCGTGTAGATTCCAGAATATAGACAGCAGTTGAGACAGGTTTTGCGGATAGGGGTAAATTATCTGAGAGAGAAGGGACCTAGTTTTGGTTGTTCGGGCAGATCAGTGTTATAGTTGTTCGCATGTACCGGGTACTTCGTGCTTCGTTACGTTGGAAGCGCGATAGTTTGAAACTTGGTAGCGAGAGTTTCGCGAAGACTACTGTATCGTTCTCTGTTATTTTAGTAATGTATCGGTAGTCGGACGCTCGGCGTCCGTTGTTTCAACGTTCTGCGGTCTAAAGATACAGTAAGAAAGCAAACGACAAGTAAAACAGAATGTACAGTGTGTCAACATAACTGTACCAATGGAAAATTGTCGATAATTAAACTTTGCGAAAAGAAAAAAACAACAATTCATTTCGTCTTGTTCTAAAAAACCTCTACTTTGACGTGAGTTTCTTTTTATCATGATTTTTCAACATCGTGCAGTGAGTGAGAAACTGAGGACGCATTTTTTTTCGAAAATCGTGAAAATTCAAACGCGCGCGTAAGAAGATCGAAAATTATTTTCCGTAACTAGATTCATCGAAGATCGAAGTCGTCCCTTTAAAACTCGCTGTATGATTTTTGAACGATTAATATTGGATGATGAAATGTTACGATTTCTTGAATTTTTTTCTGTTTAGAGTTCAAAGTTCCAAAAAGTTCGTTCTACAGGGAAAATTTCGATCCTCGAGAGATCATGGTAGATTTAGAATCACGAAAAGAATTTTCTCATTTTCCTACACGCGTTCGAATTTTGACAATTTTCAGGAGAAAAGTACTTTTTCTTCGAGGAAAAAGAAAAAAAAGAAAAAACAAGCTCACCACTGTCGATAATAGAGGCTTCTTAACTTACAAGATTGATCAAGTTATGCTCTTCTATAGGAATACATCAGAAAAGATTTTACACAGACTTTCTGAAATTTAGAAGAATAACATTTCCAATAACGACTCTCCTCTCATTTCGAGCAGACTTTCGACACGGATGAGTAAAAGTCTCTTCCGATTTTATTCAGAATCCTTCCTCCGTCCGCTCTTGCGATTTTCTTGCGCGTTCCTTCCGGGGCGAAGAAAAAAAATGGTCTGGCAGCGATCGTCGGGACACTCGAAGCGTTCGAAACGTCTGCACGATGGTCGTCAGGGTGTTTCGTGCATCGCCGGATCGAGAGGCCCCCGAGGGGGTAAGTTCCGCTGCAGAAGTCGGAATCTACATCTGTTTTCAGCGAACGATTCAGCGACAGACGAGCGAGCAGAATCGGCCGAAGGGGAGCCGAGAGGATCTCCACTTGACGCGGCAAGACGAAAGCCACCCCTCCGCGGCGTGAAACGATCAAATTGGCGAAACCCTAACGCGCCCCTTTGCTCGCTGGCCCGTGACGGGACACAGCGATCCTCCCTGTCGGCGAAAAATACACCGGATCCTACGTCGGTAGCTCTCCTCGCCTCTCGAAAAAACGGGGCAAGGAGATGAGGGGGGGGGGAATGTTTCCGGTTCCATATTCTCGTCCCGGTTAATAATCGAACTCGCTGTTGCGTCTCGTCGAACGCGTTTCGTACTTTTCCTCGTAGGATTTTTCAACATGTCGCGCGACAAAATGTGTATTCAGTGACGAGAATTTCTAGATTTCGTTTGATCATTGGCTTCCTAGATTTATTCCCTTAATTTCAGAAGAAACAGAGGAAAGGAGAAAGCCGTGGAAAAAAATTTCGTTCGTTTGTTAATGTCCAGATTTCTTTCTTTAACACACGTTCTTTAACACAAGTGCCGTACTTTGTTTATCTTTTCGTTTACGCCCTTCGCGGCAGGCAAAACGCACGATCAAAAACACGATTACATCCTAAGTCTTTTTGGGTAACTTTTGTAGAAATCGTTACGAAGAAAATGCAATACTGCTGGGAAGATATGTTAGTAAAAACGCGGCTAAGAAAGTTACATTTTGTGACGGATGCAAAGGCAAACTACATCTTTGCCCAAACTGTTTTAATAGAACCTGTTAAAATTACTGTTACTGCATTATTAGACATAATAAATATCAATAAAAGCGGTATTCAGCTACTGCTCTTTCCTGTAGTCTTAAAGTTCTTCAATTTTTAATACGCGTGTAAAAAATTTGTTTCGTCGGCCCTTGATATATTAAAACAGAGGTGGCTAACTGGCGACCATTGCCCCCACTTTCCTCATCGTTAGCGCTATCCCCTCCACTGCATCGATCTTTTCACTGCGTCGCGGCCACAATACTCGCATTAGGTGTGCGTGTATATATACGTATAAATTGGTTTCTTTAGTTGCTAAAGTTAAAAGAAGATAAGGGAAGTATGCTGCGATAATAAACAGAGTGAGAACAAATTTTCACGGTGGGGGAACTCTGCAGATTGAGCGAACAGCTTGTGCGTCCTGCGCACTGTTTCTTAACAGTGACATATAGAATCATTTTCTATCACTAAAAAAATCGAAAAATATATATATTCTTCCTTGATATTTTGGATTTATTTGAAAAAAAAAGGCAAGAAACAAAATTCACGCGCGAAAACTGTAAAATTCCACTCTGCCCCACTATTTACTTCAAAGCATACCACATAAATAAATAAATATTAGTTTCATTATGTATAATATATATGTGTATTTTTTAGACTATAAATTTATAACATTTCAAATTTAACAAACGTGCATATGACTTTTTTTAATTTTTTTAATATTTAGTACTTGATCTATTGTGTGGCAACCCTAGTGAAAATCAAGTGTTATTTTTTTTTTTGTGCAAATTATATCGTAATTGACCGTGGCTCGCCAATTATGTAAGTAAAAAAATATTTAAATTATTTATTTATTAGTAAAAGTGCATTTTTCTTAAAATTGAAAATACGCGGCTATCAAGAAGTTTAAAATCTTACGAGAAACAGAGGCAAAGACAAAGTAAAGAGCGTTCGTACGACGCTTTCGAAAGTGGTAGTAGTTTGAACATTCAAAGAGGAATAGACAGAGATATGGATCGAAACAGGTGGAAGATGCATAAGGCACGTGTGATTTATCTGACGGATTACGAGGGAAGTTTTTCCAATCGCCGGTGAACGACGACATCGGAAACCGATAAGTTCCGACGTTTCACGTGGCGGTGAAGCAATCGGGAAAGCGCGCGAGGGGAGGGTGAATCTTCGGTCGCAGCGTTATTTGTTCGTCGCGGATGTCTCCTCGCGTTTTGTCTTAATCCGACGGTGAAGTACCGCAATTTGTCGGAGCCTGCTCGCCCCGACTCTTTTATCTCGACTTGACAAGATTCAACCATTCGGTGAAACCTGAACTGCTCTCTCACGCCAGGAAAGCGACGAGATCGACGATATCGTCGCCGATTTTTCAGCGATTAATCATAAACCGTGAAGCTGAAAAAAAAAGAGGAGACAGAGGTGGCAGATTTTTTAAGAATCACGAGTGAAGCGTGCTGCCGTTGTCGAAACGTTAGGGGAACTGTCAACTCATCAGTCCAAGGGGCGAGCAATTTATCACGAGAGGCTGGAAGAAAAATTCCGGACTGTCTGTCATCCTGGAAGAAGACGCATTTTTCACCGCTCGGTTTCTACCGTTTCTCTCTACTACCCTTCTTCGTGGAGCCTATCCCTGTCCGTGAGATACCGCGTTCGATTATCGTTGACGCGTTGATGTATCCCTCGCTGGGCGATCGTTTTCCCCGAGACCGGCGAGTTATCGCGAGATTAAAGGCGGTTGGTTTCATTCGGCCGAGAGGAAAACGTTGCTTATAACGACGTTGCAAAGAAGGTTTCTTCCCTTTTTGGCTCGGAAGCGGGGAACTCGTTTGTTTCGCGCGACGTGCGCGACGGTTTTTTAATTTCTCTTATCGAGATCGGCTATCCGGTTCGTATATATACGTGTATATCTCCTTTCATCTTAGCCTTTGGAAAAACTGCGGCAATGGGATTCCTGATTAATTTTCCTTTCTTTTGTTTCTTTCATTTCGTTTCTCCTCTCTCGCGAACACGCACGGCACGAACATTTGAATAATGGGAAATAACTTTTTCTCTCTTTTTTTTTCTTTTTACATTAAATTTCGTTGATTCGTGCGGAGATCGAGAAAAATTTTAATTTATTCGGATACTAAAAAAAGAATGGAATCTAGAAGAGTCTGGAAGGAAACTTTGAATACCTATATAATATGATTTCTCTTGTCCAAGAACGACATAAATATTCGAATAATGAAAAATAATTGCTTCATTGTATATCAAATTTCGTTAATTCGAGCAGAGATCAAGAAAAATGTTGATCGATTTGGATACTTGAAAAGAAACCTAACCTAACCTAGAAGATTGTTTTATATTTTTTTCTAGTAGATATTGCACTTTGAATACTTATTTAATATGTAATAATATATAATGATATTTCAACGATACATGTATAACATAGTTTCTCCTTTCCACGAATGATATACAGAATAAATATTCGAATGATGGAAAATAATTACTTTCTTTTACATTAAATTTCGTTGATTCGGGTAGAGATGAAGAAAGTGGAGACGAAACGTGCAAGTTTATTTTGTTATCTACTAAATATTGCAATTTGCGAATATTTACAACATTTTACAGATTTAAATAATACTTAAAAAATACTTTAAATAATACTTCAGCTAGTATACTTTTGTACACGTGTTTGTACAGCTAGTATACTTTTGTTCGCGTGCAATCCGTGGTTGACCCGTATCTCTAAAATTCGCCGGAAAACGCATAAAAAACGTGTAACGCGTCACGCCGTCACTGATCGAAAGAAAAAAAAAGAAAAAAGGGAAAAAAGGAAACCAGAGGGGGAAGGAAGTAAGTAAAAAAGAAAGAAATGCAGGAACCCCAAGAACCTGAAAGCCACAATCAAGATCACGCTCAGCCTACACGAAGCCTGAACCTACCACGCGCCTACTCGACGTTTCATGCAATCTGAACCCTTGCGCTCTGCTCTCTGCCCCTCCCTCTCCTCTCTCGCCACCTTCGCCTAGACAGGAAATGCGTGAACGAGCAGGAAGAAAGCGAATCAATGACGGATCGTTGCCGGATATTACCGAGATGAGGCAGACGACGTTTCAAGACGACGACGACGACGACGACGACGACGACGCGAGCGGGCGTTAGACAGCGTAGCTAGACGCGTTAAAAGCGGAGACATTGCTTGCAAAGAGCACTTCCTTTGAAAGCAGACGCATCTTTGACGTGGCGCGGTGTAGCGCGATGGTGGTGGTGGTGGTGAGCTGAGCTTGGCTTGGCTTTGGGTGTCGGGCGAGGGATTACTCGCCGAGCGGAAAGGGAAACACCAGCGGCGGACGACCCTAACCTAGACGGACGCGGGGAGGGATATCTTTGCAGGATTGCGGGCAAAGTATTAAACGGATAGCCGTCGATGTTATTCCGCCAGCGGGATTAATATTTCTGCGGCGTTTAATAACGGCAAGCTCGGTGTTCAACGCGCGGTGGAGGAGAGGAAGCAACGGGCAGAAACGAGTTTCCTCGCCCGGGTTTCGGAAAACTTCGACACTCGGCTTTCGAAGGGGGAAGGGGGGGGCAGCGAGCGTCCGGATTGTAAATTAAATGTTAGATTCGTCGAAACTGTTGCTTCGCTGTCGCTCGGGATGAACGCTTCCTTCGAGTTATTGGCTGAGTTTGCCGCGTTACTTTCAGCGAACTTTGACCACTTCCGCCGCGCTCTTTGTTACCTCGCTGGTAACGCGATTTTTATGAGATTCTTTGTTGCCAATCGCGCGGCACCGTTCGCGAATACGTTGTACACGCTAAAGAGTGAATTCTGAATACGATATACGGAGAAATTAATAGTTTCGATATACTTCGAAAACTATTTAAATTTTCGCGAATTCAAGCGTGAAAGCGTTGAGTTTACTTTCCTGAGTTTCAACGATATCGTTTTTACATATCGTGCCTACGGGAATGCTTCTGTAGAAATTTAAACGCTACCAGAATCGTTGAAGAATTTTCTCGTCAACCCCTTAAATCTTGCTATGCGATTTCCTTCTTTTTTTTTCTTTCTTTTTTTAACTTTGAATATTAGGGTTAAATGGCAAAAATTGAAGAAGTTCTAAATGTTTCGCCATTCAACTCTAATGTCGAGAAAAAATCGTACAGCAAGTTTCAAGGGATCGTTGTAAAGAAAAAAATGTCATAATCATTTAATTTTCTTCTTATATTTTTTCTTTCTTTCAGAGGTGTTCGAACTTTTACAATTTCTCAGAACAAAAGTATCCTTGCTTTTCCACTTGTTGCACGATGTAAGAATACCTTTAGAGAGAATCGCGAAACCCAATTGAGGCCAACTGGATTGTTACACGGCTTTCCTTTGTCTGAAATTATAACAATTTAGTAAAGTATCGACAATTTTTCATCGAGCGTGCTACATTAGTGTCACTCGTGTTGTTTCTTAAACACGTTCCTTTTTGAATTTTGTAATCGTCATTTTATACTTCTTTTTCTCAAACCGGTATTTTTCCCTTGGGTACAAGTTCCTCGATAGACGCTAAAAAGATCAAGAACATAAATAATGTTGGTAAGTAAAAACAATTATTAAAGAGGAATGTTTGTATATCAATATTTATATATAATATGTTTTATGAACATTTCATAATTAACTATTAAAGTGCGTATAAAAAACTGAAGTGAATCTTTCTTTATCAGACTTTGAATATCAGGAATTAACATGAGAAACTATAACCAAGTAGTAGTGTGTATGTGTATATATATATATATATATATATATATTTTCGTTCGTGTGTGTGTTAGAGCGTTTTATTATTGATGTAAATGCGAGGCAATTTTGCCGTCGTATCTCGGCGATAAATCAAAGAAACTTATACGTGTATGCGCGTTAAAATTTTTAATATTTGTCGTGATACAAAGTGATTAACTCCTTGACGTATCCTCGGCTCGTCGATTTCTTCATTTTCGGATTCCGTTGCTTATACATAGCTGTTTCGCGAGCGTTGTATATTATTAGCCGCCGCGAACAGAAGAAAATAATTTATAGCGCAAGGTGATTACACGAAGGAATTTTAAAACGAGTTAGGCATAATAATCGGTTCGATGGAATTGATCGTTAATTCCTCGTCGATTCAGACGATGGTATATCTCGATACGCGTTAATAATCGAACGCAAACGATTTCGATTTCAGATTGCCAAATAATCAAGAAATTAAGAGTGAAAGCTGACCTGACGATAATTATGCACTATCGGCATATATATATATATATATATATATATATATATGGAGTCTTCAAAAATTTCACAGATTTTTTTAGAAGATCGAATTTTAAAAAACCACGCATACAAAGATCGAATAAAAATTATTCATTATTTGACTGCGAATATTTGTGCAAATACATATTTTTATAAAATATATTTTATAAAAAAAAACAAAGTAGGTAGACCAATAGGATCTGGATAAAAATTCATGTTGCTATTTTTTATTTTATTTTACATGCTTGGTCATAATCAGGCTATAAAATAATATTAAATGATAATAATAATAGGGGTATTCTGAATGTAGAAAGTGATATTGACGATAAGTGCATTTCGATATCAGTAGATGAAATGATTAATAAAATTGGCACAATACGTATTTTTGTACATTCCACGTGCATTAATAATCAGGCCACAAAATAATACAGCTATTCTGAACATAGAACAAATTATACTGGCGATGGGTGTATATGGATATCAGTAGATGAAATCATTGGATAAAGTCATAATGCATAATGCATATTTTTGTATATGCACATTTTCACGTACATTGATAATAGAGCCACTCGGAATATACAAAGTGATATTGGCGATGAGCGCGTTTGAACGAAACCTAGAAACTGACAAAATGTCGTCACGCGACAAACATTTCTCGTGAGAGAAGAAAAATTAGCGAAAAAACGGAGCGTCAGTGCTCTCGCGAATTTATCCTAGGAAAAACTTCTCTCTCGGCTCTCCGGCAACAGAGACTCCTCGGGATCCTCGTAAATCGCATTAACCTCTCAAGAAAACGGAACAAGCAAGCCGTGGAGCGAGAACACTCGCGACCTATCTCAAGGGTCGTGGCTCTAGCGAGAACAGCCGAGAAGCGCCCTCCGTGAACGAGAACGAGAACGACTTATAACCTAAGCAAACCGATTGTGTGTCCCTTGAAAATGCATAGCTCTCACGAGCAGCACGAGTGAGGCACGGCGCGGAGTGTAAGTCCTCCGAGAGGAGGTGGTCCGCTGTTCGCGGGAATTAATAACAAAGTAGAAAGTTGCACGGTTTGTGCCCCATCTCGGCGGTTAACAAAAGCCCCCCCGCGGGTATCCAGGTGGCCTCCGTGGCCCGTTCGCCGCCATTTACGTCCTCCGCATCTCGGAGGACTTATCAAAAAAAAAAAAAAAAGAACTCGCGAGAGCACGAGCAACCATCTCTCTCTCTCTCTCTTTCACTCTCCACACAAGACAAGGCTATTGCTGGCCTTGGCGGAGAGGAAAGAAAACGAAGAAAAGGAAGAAGAAATGCCCCCTCGCCCCATCCCCGGTGGCATTTGTTCCGCCGGTGCTTTCTATCTAGGATCAGCGTGTAGCGAAGCGTGTGGCCGCTCTCTTCCGGCCGTGTACCAAGGGAGAAAACAATGGCCACGTTAAAGGCAATATTAGTTTTTGCCCCTCCGCGTCTCGTTGGAACGCAGCGCGCGCATAAGCGGATGGGAAAGCGGCCGGCTCCTCGAATGAAGAGCAACTCTGTATAATCCTTGGATCATTGTTCCGCCTGGCTTATCGATAGCTACAGCCGCCTCACCTTTCGCTGCGGGGCGAAAAGTGAAGTTTTCGCCCAGGCATTTGCCACGATACCTTCGACTGTCAACTAGCTGTTAATTGAAAAGTAAGTCTCTCCCTCTCTCTTCTATGGCTTGCCGGAGAGCAAGTTCGTCGCTGGTTAACCATCGCCCGGTTGTCGTCGTCGTCGGGCGTTTCAAAGCCAAGCTTTACATACATGTACATACTGTAAAGGCAAACCTAACGATCTCAGATCGTCGATCGTCCATCGATTTGATCCCTAGGCCTTAGAATACATGGGTTTCGCGCACGAAATGGTGATTCAATTAATTCATCAAACTGACGAAGCTTACCTCGTGTTTCATGGTTTTCTCTTCCCGAGAACACGAGCCTAATCTCTATCCGCGTATTTCTATTTTATCTTGTTTTTACCGCGGATTCTCCCGATTCTCTCTGTCTTTGAACGATTTTTCGTTCAGTTTGAGCTAGGCTTTGGAACACACACGTGGTGATAATTAATCAAGCAAACTGATAGACCTTAGTTGTGACCAATAACAATGGAAAATTGTGAACAATTTAGTCTGATGTAACTTGGTCTCGTTTTGAAGAGCAAAGCTTCTTTCTTTCGAAGATAATTTTACATTGCGTAGACGCGTAAGAGACTGAGGACACGTTTTTTTCTCAAAAATTGTAGGAAATTCAAACGTGTGTAAAGATATTAAAAATTTCTTTTTGCTACTAGAACCACCGTCGTGAAGAATAAAGTTTCCTCTTCACAAGGATTTCCTAAAACTTGATCTAGAATTTTTTTCTTTAGTGTTTCGTCGAATGTCGAATGTTAGAGTCAAAGATCTAACCCTAATGTTCCGAATTCAATAAAATGATGAAAATGATGGAATTTTCACAGAGTTCTCGAGAAAAATGTGTTCTTAGTTTTATCAACCGCCACGAGAATAAAATCATCTTCGAAAAGAACAAGTTCACGACTGTGCATGCTTCATGCTTTAAAGTAAGACCAAATACTTATGTGATTCTTTTTTGTATTAGTTATATTAGTTTAAATTATCAACAATTTTTTGTCATCATTGGTATGCTCTTCCCTCCAATGTTTTATATTCTTACCAAAAATATGAAGCTAATAGTTGTCCGCAGATAGGTTTGCATTTTTTCAGACACTGACCCACGCAGGCTTTTTAAATGACCCACGCGTTAATTTTTATAAACTTATCGTCATATATATAAAAGAATTTTAATTATTTTTCGGACCCCTGTTTTCAAAAAACGATAAGAAATATCACGTGTCTAATTAGAGTTTAAAAATGTATAATAAGTGCATATTTGTTTCTGGAGTGTTTTAGACTTGATTGTGTATACATTTTGCTAAATAAAGTGATGTTTGGTAGGTTGAGTCGATAAAGTCTTGGAAATAATAAAATGAAGCTCAAGAATGGATAGAAGCGTTTAAAAAGTAGAATTAATACACAAACATTATTCCCCATTCTCAGAATGGGTAGCTTTGCTAGTCATGTATATATAAAAGAATTTTAATTATTTCTCGAACCCCTCTTTTCAAAAACTGTTAAGAAAACTACAAAGTTTGTAAAACAAATAGGAAACGTGAACTTTTCAGAGGATTATAAAAGTGAGAACGAAAAAAAAAGTTGTTTTTAACCATCCTCCCCTCTACCTTCCCAAAAAAAACTGCGTCTAGACGGTCTATCTTTGAACGATCGTCCATCGATTCGAACTAGATTTCAGATCGTAGTTTCACGCTAATTGATTACCAAAACTGACAAAGCGTACCTCGTGTATCTTAGATTCTTGCCCTCGCGAAACGTATCTACGCGCATCGTAATATCGTGTTTTATATCCCATATACGTCATAATCGTATATTTTACCATTCTTCTTCCCCTCGCGAAACGTATCTGCGTATATCACAATCTACATAAATACCGTCCTCAAGTCACTCGCAAATCCCCATCAGCGAAAATTACTCCGACTCTCCGAGCAACATATATATATAATCCGAGAAGATCAAGAAGAAAAAGAGAAAGAGAGTGGGGGCGAAACGAAAAAAAGAGGCGTAGCGGCGCGCGTAATTATAAAGAATAATTCCAGGGGAATCTCGGGGCGAAACACGAACTCGGCCGCGCCGTCTCCATTAACAACGCGCATCGTCGCGACGATGGCTCCTCTCGGATGCTGATACCGTTCAAAACCCTGGGAAACGCGCCTTTCGGTTATATCGCTTTGGAAACTTTTCCATGCCTGAGCCAGATCTTTCTCGATCCCTCTGCCTCGCCAATTTGCTCTTGACGCAATTACCACCGAGCTCGCGACTCCCTCTGTCCCCCCTTGTCTTCGTCGTTCCTCGTCGACGACGAGGTGCACGCGCGCCAAATAGAGCGATAGCCGCGAACGTTAAGCAACCTAGGGAGAGACATTAGTTTTTACTGTATTGCCTCCTTTTATCCCGGTGGACTCTCTCCACAGAGTGCATTCGCGTTTGCATTCGAGACCCGGACCGAACGACGAGGAATAGAAACGACGCCTTAATGGGCTTTTTGCGGACGTTACCGGCGTCTTTGTTGCGTCTCGGGGGCTGCTACGGCGTACCACACCTTCGACAAAATGGCCCCCGGGCAAATGTTCACTCGGAACGTCTCTTTCCCCGGGGCGTCTCTCGTTCGAATTTTATTAACGTTGCTGCCTCGTTGCGCAGTTCCTTCGTCTCTGCAGACTTGTCTCTCCCTTTATCGCCTTTATCGTCCTGTGAAAATTTCAAGGTCCTGCTTTACGCGCGTTGTCTCGCGCGGCGTTTCCCACCCCGAGGCTCGCCTTTAATTGTTTTTCCAATAGGCGAGGTCAGAGTTTGACGGGCCAAGTAGTATGGATCCGGTTTCGAGACGCTTGAACATTTTGTGGGAAACACACAGTGAAATGAAACGAAATGGAAGCGATTCCGATTGGAACGCAGATCGTGAACTGTGCAAAACTTTGACGTGATGTAACGCGAATGCAACGATGCAACTGTCACTGTCGCTGACAACCGGAAGTGACAACAATAAACGATCGCGTCCAGCCAGTATGAAAATACGGGCTGTTTCACTCATATTTGGATATCGATGAATTAAGAAAAAGGATAGCATTTAATTTTGGATGGTGAATTATTTTTAAATTAAATTATCAAACAACAATGTAACAATAACAATGGTAAATTGTTACTTCGAAGAAGTCACGACTACTTTACTTACGTAAAAATAATTGAATAAAAATAATGTTATAATTTATATATTATAATTGATATGTCAACTTGATAAACGTGATATTGCAGTTGTTTGCGATATATTGGGAAATATTTTAAATTCTTTGTAAATGATCTATACTCGAAGGACGCAAAAAAGAAAAAAAAAGAAAGAAATGAGTAAGAACTTTTAATTTGGCGAGCTAACACCGAAGAGCACATCCACAAAAAGAATAAAAAGGCAAAAGCATAAAAACAGAAGAAGAAGAAACAAAACCATTAAAAAGAAAAAACATACAAAAACAGAACAAGCCATAAAATTGCAATAAGCCCTGCAAACCTACTCGATTTGCTCTCGGCGATCAAACGGTGTATAAATAGAATAATAAATTTTGCGTGGACAAGAAGACGAACGACCTTCGAAATACGTACGAAATAATTCTAAAAATTAGAATTAAAGGAAATTCCAAGGCCCGAGGTGCCTTAAATTATAAAGTAGGGTTGGAGCCAGAGGGGTTCGCGCCAAGTAAGATCGCGGTAGGATAGCGTTGAAATCGGAGACCTTGGGGCTTGAAGTCGTTACGTGACCTGTTTGTGATAGCCGTGGAACGATATGGCTCGCCCCGCGTCACGTTTTTGCTTCTCAGAAAAGATGAGAACGGGGAGAAACAATTTCAACGTCGTAAAAATTATGAAGTTAAGTTGTATACGACAGATCGTTCGTCACGAGCAACGACATAATCGAAATCGGTCTCGCAGGACCCCCGATTTTAACCCTTTCGTTGCCACGAACTGAGTTATCTCGCGTCGTCAAAATCGTTCGCGAAGCGGTATACTTTTCTTTTTTACACGAACTCGAATTTTTACACGTCTCGACCAATGATTTCGATAAAAAGTCAATTCGTGAGACGTAGTTTATCCCCTTTGCTATTGTGAAATTTCTTGTGCGAAATATTTCATCAAACAATATCGTTCCTGAATACTGTAAATGAAATAATGATTTTGATCGATGATTCATGATTTTTTTTTTTACAAGAACTCGACCAATGTATCTCGATCAATGAGCGAATAAAAGTCAATCAATTACAATTAATTGCACAGAGTTTATTAATATAAAAATTAATAATACGTCGATCGTCGATATTTTGAATAAAATTACAATGTTTTATTAATGGGTGAAACATTTCGCCAGACAATATGCACGTTTCATTTTTTATAAGAATTCGATGCGTCTCGGCCAATAATTTGAATAAAAATGAATTTACAAGAGGACAGCGCTTGTATAATATAAAAGAAGGATCACAATTCCTTGTTAATATGGACGAAGTATCTCGTCAAGCAATATAAAATAAAGTAATTTATAAATATAAAATAAAATAATTCGTATATCTTTTTTTCTATGAGAACTCAATATTTATATTTCGATCAATAATTTGGATATAAAAGTCAATTCGTAAGATACAGAGTTTTTTTTTTTAACGAAGGATCAGTAAATTTAATACCTTCGCTGTCACGGAACGATATATATAAATATTTCGTTCCGTAGCGCTTCACGTCTCCATTCGTGACAGCGAAAGGGTTAATCTTTCCATCTCAACGACCATTTAATCTTCGTATGTTATCATTCTCCGTAGACATAATAATATACGTAGGAAAAAATCTCGACTTATCAAACGTATTAAACTTGCGTTCCAAGAGTGTTGGCCCAGGCTGGTTCGATGTAAGAACGAGGTTACAAGTTCTCTAATATTTTACGTGATCCGCAGAAAGGGCGATCGTTATAAAATCACGTGGGAAAACAATCGTCTGGGAAATTAGTTTCGCCGCCGCGTTATTTCGTGACAGGATCGAAAGGATCGAAGCGCGAAGCTCCAACGAACATCCGCAGACAATATTGCTACCTGTGGATAGGCAATAAGAGCAGAGAAACATCGTGGGGGGGAGAGGGGGGGAGGACGAGACCGAGACCGCAATAAAATCAAACCGCTTGGAGGTTCATAGTGTCAACCATTGTATTCCAGGGCTCAGTTTGATACCGAGCTCGAGTTCTCTCTCTCTCTCTCTCTCTCTCTCTCTCTCTCTCTCTCTTTGTGGAACGTATCCTTGAAAAGAGCTCCGGCGAATAGCACAGTAATCCCTTATAAACGATCAGGAATTTGAAGACTAAAGAACGACGACTGGTGGCTGGTTCTGTTTCCTTTTTTCTCTTCTTCTCCATCGGTTTTTGAATCACGTCGAGGAGATCGTGGTCTCTCTTTGAATAGCTTCGTTGCTTGCAGCTTTCGCAGACAAATTTCTTCGTAGTATCGATCTAGAAGATCGATCGTCCGTTGATTAATTAACACTTCAATCGTTCCGTCGAAAATTCAGTCTATATGATACAGATTAACATTAAATTGATACTACTTCCTTTGTGCGGAAAGATTATTTTTTCGAAAGATTATATTTTGTCGTCGTTCACAATTAACAAATGGGGTTTTTCTCGTAATTTAACAAACATTGCCATCGACATTCACTTCGAAAATGAGCCTCATTTTACAAAAAAAAAAAAGGGAACAGAAAGTTTGTCAGAGAGATGGGCGAAGATTTTTAATCTATATTATAGATTAAAATTAGCTCTTGAATAAAATAGACTCTTGTACAGTATCGAAAAGAACGACTTATGGGTATACTCGTAATTAAATTTCCCCGTCACGCGCGAGAAATACAATACAAAGACGAAATAAAAGAGTTAAAAATCAGAAAACAAAAGTTCAAATACAACAACTTCAATCTAAGCAAACTCGTTTCAAACGCTCTGCAAATATATTACTCTATCATTCATACGTGACACTGAAAGAATCGAATTCAGATTTAGGTGTATCATACAATTTACGATGCAATTCTATTTTCAAAGAATGATGTAAATGAAAATAATATACGAAAAGAGATAAAGATAAAATTAACCATCTATGGGTGTAATTTTCAAGTCACGTACTAATATGTCGATATTTTATTAAATAATTGAACTTTTTCCACAAAATGGCGTACACGTCTTGCTGTACAATGTCTGCTTATTCTTGATAACAGTTATCACCCCTATCCTGAAATGTCAGTTTTACTATTCGTTGTAATAAAATTTTCGAAACTGCTGAATTCATTGTTAATCTGTAGTAAATTTTTTTGTAGTGAAGAAAAATATTCGATCTACAGAGGGTTAACATCGAAAAACAATTTCTCTCGGGAAACAGCTTGAAATTCAGGAGACTGTTCATCGACTATTTGAGATTAGGAAAATTCTAAACCTAACCTAAAGCCTAAACCTAAGATTCCTTAAAAAAGAAATATCAAATATCAAAGTTGTCAAGAGTCTTATCGAAAGAATTACAAAGAAAACGTCAGATATAAAAATCTCTGAAAATCACGTCGTGATCTTTTGTCGCAAAAATTGCAATATCCTCTCAGTTTTAAATATATTTGAAATACAACCCAGCCAGAACGAATAATAAATTTATCACTTCTTAATTAATTTTTATCCAGTGATATCATATCGACGAGTTCAAAAGCGACGAATTTATTTCATTTGTTTTTAGAGAGCCATTGCAAGAACTTTAAAAAATTCCAAAAACCGATACCAAGATCTCAAAAAAAAACCTTGTCCGGAAAGAAGGGAAGATATAGAGGAATAATGCAGCTGGCGTGCAAACAATCACGAAACGATAAAAATTTAATCCGCGACGTGTAAAAGCGTGGCAGGCAGAGCCTGAAAAAAGCTGGTAGCGTAGAGGCCGTGGCCTTGAAAAAACGTTTGACAAACAAGACAGCCGCGACGGTATCTGATGTCAGCACGAAAAAACGAGCCTCTAACGCGTTCAACGCGTTCAAAATGGACGCGGCCAATCTTAATAAAGACACTTGCCAGTCTGGTCGACAAAAGGCTGCCGTGTGGCTCGCTTCGTGAAGAAAATGGCGGGTCATCATGCAACGTGTGCTGGCTGCCGTGAGCACGAGCCCTTAACGACTCCTACCTATCGGACCTATTAACCTGACAAACTGGCTCTCATTTTCCAACTCGAGCTCGGAAACTAAGGAAAAATCCTCGAAAGGAACCGAAAGAAAAGGTGAGGCAAGAAAAAGGCGAAGAAGGAGAGAGAAAAAGGTGTCCCGTGTCCTTTTGTTCCTGCTGACTTGGACTTTTTCGCGCGGTGACGCGGCTGTCTCTCTGCCGGAGATTGCTACACCGTGTGTCGTTAATTAGCTTTTGTAGGTGGCTCTCTTCCATCGGACAGCGACTCCTGAACCTTCCGACCACGAGAACAAACGAAGTTAATTATCGGACTTCGGGGAATTGATCGACAAGCCGGTGATTTTTGTCTTCTTGGTGGTTGAGAGTGGATAGCTCTCACGGAGAATGGATCGATCGATCGAGACTCGGACGAGAGGAGATGGTTCTTTTTCTTTTCTTTTCTTTTCTTTTCTTTTTTTCCCTCCTTTTTGTTGGACAGTGACGAGGCTGAGGCGAGATCTAAGATTAAAAAGGGTCAGTTTGCGATATTAATACTTTCAGCGATATGCGACGCTTCAATTATCCGATGGAGGTAATTCTGCGACGCAGAACCCGATAGCGTAATAAAATACGTTAACTTTGATTGTTTCTCGACGATATTAGCAGCAGCTAACATTCGTTTGAGACTGTAATAAAAATTTTCGTGACTTCGTATTATTTACGTTTTTGATCAGCGATTGGGAAATTTCAGGATTTCTTTATAAATAGGCTCCATTCGAAACGTGGATCGTAGAACTTTTTCGAGAAAATGTTCTTACATGCGTCACATGCTCCGATGAGAGCAGATAAACAAATGTTCTTGATAATAAAAATTTCAGAGTTTCCATCTCAGAATATGTTTATTTCAGAAATTATTCTGTCGTGTGATATTAAAAAAGTTCTCGATATTTTTAGACGTTGAATACTATATTCGATGAAATAGTACACGAGTGTAAATGTGAACTTTTAGTCAAATGCTTCTGGTAAATAACTTGTTTCCATAAAGCAGATAATACAATTAAAATATCTGTTCCACGAGAACACTGTTCGAAAGAAGTGTTCCTAAGTGTAACAATTCTTTCTATAAAAATTCCACAAAATCAAATGTTTCGTATAAGTTCAGGAGTATAATTTTCTCCAAAAGAAAAAAAAAAAACGGAAAAAAAATTTGTTAATTTCGATCCCTGTTTTTCGATTCCGAATACAATAATAAATCGCAATTTTGATTCTTTTCTCTTTCAATTCGTCACGTTTACACGAAATCGTTGACAAGGATACGATGATCTCGCACACTTTGATTGGCCTCGAATCGAGGACAGCGATTCGGCGAATTGCCGAACTCGGCCATAAATCATTGATCTCCGATTCGTTCGACTTCGTGACGATCGCTCGTCGTGAATCGCGCAAGTCGTAAGTCGATTATTTTTTTACACTAGAGTAAAATTAATTAAAGCAGAGCAGCTTCTTCTTCTTTAATCTGCCTGCGAATTTACCGTTGTTTGAACGAGGATTCATTTTGTCAATAGGAACTTCTCCCCTCTGTCGTCTATCGGCAATATTTAATTGCAGAAAAGTAGCGCTTCTACTTAATTTCTGACACTTTGATCTTCCCCCCGAGTCCGCCTTGTTTGAACGATCTCGAGGATCGTCTTCGTCGGTAGAAGCTCCTCCACTGGAGATCTAACCTTGAGAAAATAAGCGAGAAAATATATGAAATATCTCTCGGTAGAAAAATCATAGTCATTGCGGCAATTTATTGTGAAACAACAGAGAGGCACTCGGAGCTCGAGCTCGAGCTTTTCTATCATAACCAGAATAGAAGGAGTCGTGGGATATTTTTATCATTTTTTTTTTTTCTTTGACTAAATTATGTTTTTGATTACAAGTTAGGAAATTGTTTCGTTGCCAATGATCGTTAACGAGAGGAATTTATTTGGATTAGTCTGTGTAATATTGATCGACGAGGGAGATTTTATTTCGAATGCTCGCACGCAACAGTTCGCGAGATTCACGTCAGAAAATAAAGCCTACGATTTTTAAAATACCTATTCTGTATTCACAGCCATTTACCGAGGATTGTTTCGAATGCAAAATTGTTTACACCATTATGAGCTCTCCTCGTTGATAACTGTTACGAGCAACCGAAATAAATATCCTCCTGGTCGATAGCTATTATAAGCGACTGATAAAACAGAATTCTCCTCGTCAATGATGGCTGCCAAAAATTGTCCTTTGCAAACGAAACCAAACTGCTCGAATCCTCGATCACGTGGCTTTCGTTTCTTTGGCAAATTTTCCTCTCACATATCGAAGTTCACGCCGTCAACTCAAATGACAAGCATACAAGTATGCCGGTATAGATTTATAAAAAATAAAAAAAGACAACCGAGCTTTGCACTTTTGCTCCCTGGTTACGACTTTAATACGAGCGTGAGTGAAAATTTCCTGGGACGAGAGAGAGAGAGAGAGAGAGAGAGAGAGAGAGATACAATTGACCCGGGAGCTACGTGCATACTTGACGAACGATTCAACTGGCCATCCGCTATTTAACGAGATTGAGATTTGTGACGTCGAGTAACCCGAGATCTTAATCCGCTTATTATAGGTCACGAAAAGACGCGGACGTCCTTTGGAAACGAGAGATTCCTTCGTGGCACAGCGTCCGGCAACGTGGCGATCGTCAACGAGTTTCACGCTGTTGATTGATACAAACTTGATTGGTTGAATTGCATCTGGCGGAGGGACAATCAGGCGGCAGTTTTTCTTTCTGGGTGGTGGTTGCAACACGCTCGGATGCGAGCGTTTTACAGCTTGCCCACACGATCCCTCCCGTGACAGGGTCAAACGGTCGTCTGAATTACGGCTTTTAGATTGCCATGATCTTCCAGACGATCCTCGAACGATGGACACGCGATAATAATGAATTTACTGGTTATCGTCTCTGAACGTTAACACTAAACGTACCAAGCGGGGTCAAATGACCCATTTTTCAAAATTTACTTGAAAATCGTACATTCATTGTTATTTCTTTCGCTAATCTGACGAATTTCTGCAAAATTCTTATACTATCTGATTATTCGATTTCTCGCTTTCTGTTTTTCTCTTAGCTTATTTTTTATCGAGAAAAATCCTTTGCACACCTGATGTACCGCGAGGTTATGTTATTTGAAATTTACGTATTTTTCTGACTGAATTTATAAATCAAAATCAAGGAAAAAAGTTACGATACTAAGTTCGAGACATAAATGCGTCAAAACCAAAAACAATAGAATGCGAACAACCGAAACAATTAGTTATTATAATAAGACTAAATTTGGCGTCGATGTGGTTGCACCAAAATGGCGCGAAAATACAGCGTCAAATCCAAATGCAATAGATGGCCTGTGCACGTATTCTTCAATATCCTGGATTTAGCTGGAATCAATGCATGGATACTCTGTCGGGAAACAACTGGAATAAAGATATCAAGACAGCGTTTCCTGTTACAATGTAGCAGATGAACTAGTCACAGAGTATCACGAATTTCTTGAAGAACGAAAGGAAAATCTACAAGGAACATCAAGCAGCCCAAGCAATATTTCCCGAATCACGAAGAAAATGTCAAATAAGATTGCGCACGGTTAATAAAACCACTCAAACTTGCATAATTTGCAAAAAATTTGTCTGCGGAAAATGCATGAAGGAGAAACCAGTCGTATGTAAAAAGTGCAATTAATTGATTATTTCTTTTATTTAAATAAAAATATAAATTCTCATTTCATTATTTCATTAGAAATCAGAAGTTACGTTGCGAATTATTTCCTTTAATAAATGACGAATTTCTTTCTAAAAATCAACGTTCATTCATAAGGGATCAAATAACCGCTTATGGTAAGATAGGTATATGTAAAATGCCGGTACGTTTAGTGCTAAAACATTAGAAACGAGGCAAAAGACGATGGATTAATTGCTCTATACTTAATGACCCGTGTAGATTCTTCTTCTTTTTAACGCTAGAATTATCGACGATTAAATGTGAAATTTGTAACGGAGAAATTAGAAAGTGAAAAAAAACAGAAAACTATAAATATATAACGAACAATAAAGAACGTAAACTTTTACTTGTCACAGAGTGTTCCTGAAATTGTGGCACGACCATCATATAAAAATAAGTCGAAAGAACTTTTCCACGTGACTCTTCGTGACTCGAGAAAATCGAGTTTGGATAATTGTCAAATATACTTGAATTTTAGTTAATTAGACAGAAAGCTGTACCTATGTATATAAAAATAAGTGAAAAATGTAAGGTAAAACTTTTCCATTTCAAAGTTTCATTTTGTCAAAAAAATGGACACTTTGTTGTTTTGAGACGAGCTTTTCTTTCCATTTATTTTCACACATAGGAATCCTGGCAGGTATCACGATTTTTTCTACGTATCTCGCAAAACATCATTCGAGTCTGTAAAAATACACCGTTGCAAATATATAAAATTTCTACGAGAAATTATGAATTGGTCATTTTGCCAACGGTAAGTAGTTCTAGCGTTAAAAAAATTGATCGATCGATATAAACACGTGAAACACGAATTTTACTTGAAGAAGGAACGAAACTTGAGGTGTACATATCTGTCTTTTCGAATTTTCCTTCTAGATAATTAATAACGAAAAGCTCCGATTCCAATTTCCTTCTCGCCGTCAGTTCATTTCATCGAATCGAAACGAAAGTATAGGCCCAGTTCACGTCATCTGTCCGCTGTGACATCATCCAGTCGATAAATCGCCCATGCCGCCCGTCGCATAGCAAAGTAATTCACGTCGGGAGCCAAGTGCACGCGTGATTCATTAAGATAGCACAGAGGACTCGTTAACTCTCGGGAATCGAGTTAGCACAGACGGTTCGATTCGGCCGTACGAAAAAGCGAAGTCAATTCACGTGGCACGTATGCCACGGCACTTGTGCCCCCGATGCGGGTCGGCACTCGCCACAGGGGGTTCGGTGCCCCGAATTTCTCGCGCAGGGGCGCGCACTCCAGCGAGGGATATGCGATCGAGCGTCACGTGCGCCGTCCCATTTCGAACTTCCCCGTCCTTGAGTACAAAAGGGGCTGTCGGTGGTTATATTCTTGAAGGACGAAACGAGGGATGGACCGCGGTCATCGAGCAGACATATGGAAGAAGCACGCGTTTGGTCCCCCGATTTGTCGTTCCCAACGTCGCGTCACTGCCCACTTGCACGATAATTTCACTGATCAAGCTGTAGATTATCGTGCAATCGTTTGTCACAGGAACCGAAGAGAATTTTGCAAACGAAATGTTGCGTCAATTCTTACATGTTTCGTTAGTCTGTAATCTCCAGATGTTGAAACTTAACCTCTTGCGCTGGCAACTGATTCGCGGACCGTAACGAGCGACCAAACCATAAACAATAATTCGTCGCTTTCTTTTTGAACTCGTCGGTATGATATCACTGGATAGAAATTGTTACTAAGATAAATTTATTATTTGTTTTGCCTGGGTTATATTTAAATGTACTAAAACTGAGAAAATATTGCACGTCATTCCAACGCAAGAGGTTAGGTAGATGAATTTTGAGGCATCCTATATAATTTCGTATCTTTCTCGTCACGCAGAAATGGAAACAGAAAAAAAATTTGTAAACGAAATGTTGCGTTGATTAATTTATGTAATGTTCAAAATATAATCTTCAAACGTTGAAATTTAGGCAGATCAATTTTGAGACATCCTGCACAATTTCCTATTTTTCTCGTCACGTTGAAATCGAAATGGGAAACGAAAAAAATTTGCAAACGAAATGATACGTTGGTTATCTGACAAGTTTGATGAATCTATACAATGGTCAAGATGTAACCTTCAGACGTTGGTACTTAAGTAAATTAATTTTGAGGCATCCTGTATAATTCCATATCTTTCTTCTCACGTAGAAATCGAAACAGAAGAAAATTCGCAAACGAAGTGTTACGTTGGTTCTAACAAGTTCGATGAATTTATACAATGTTCAATCAAAGATATAATCTACAGATGTTGAAACTTAGGCAGATCAGTTTTGAGGCGTCCTGTATAATCCCGTATTTTTCTCGTCACATTGAAACAGCGTGCTACATGGGATCATTTTTAGATTCACGATCCTCTTTGTCTTCTTTTTTAGCTGTGCCACTTCGCGGCGCAAACAACTGACGTTTTAGCTGGCAGCTTATCATTTGCTCCATTTATGCAACAATCGCTCTAGTCCCACTGTCAAACGTTCTGTCCACCTCTGTCTTTCTCACTCGCATACGCACACGCGTGCGCGTGCACTTTCTCTCTCTTTCCCTCGAATGAGTATATTGTGGCAGCTGAGACAATAACTCCATTCACGCGAAATGTCCCCGTTACGTTGAATAGCATGGAAAAGTGATTGTCAGAGAGATTGTGCGATGTTCTGGGGAATGTTGCTCGGAGGAAGCGTTGTCTATAATATATATATATACAAAAAGCATTTTATTTCTTTCTATTTTTTTTTTGTTCGTTTCAAATTTTTGCACGAATGGTTTGCACTCTTGCGAAAACGAATTCCACGAACTTTCGGCTGAAAGTTTGAAATCTTTTCTGCGGGAGATTTTGTTCTGAATCGGAAACCAAACGCACGCTTTGTAAATTCACATGCAACAGTCTTGTTTTACGAAATTTTTGCTATTAAGAATTTCCAAGCATTCGGCTTGCTTTTAGATAAATCGCAGTCACTCGACAGACTATCGATCTGTCATACGAGTGCAAATAAATTTTGAAAAACGTTTGTCTTCCCTCCAAAAAAAAAAAGAAAAATATTCTAAAAAATATTCTGCGAATTTTTCTTTTCGCGAAAATAACTTTCCGCGCTCTGCGAGTAAATTTTCGATTGAAAAATTCAGACGAGATACGTATGCGTATAAAGAAAGAAAGCAGAAGAAGAATGATCTTTAAAAAGCTGATGCAGGTGAAAGGGAACAACGCACGGAGAAAGGAGATCAAAATTTTATTCAGGGGGAAGGATGTCATAAAAACTTTCCCCAATCCCTTTGAATCTCTTCGATAATTCATCTACGTCGAAGCATCCATAATTACATGAAATATCTAATATTGGAGCAGGGACGACGGTACGTTTAACTGGAAAATGAGCCGAGGGTAGGGAAAACCAACGACGGGAAATCCATAAAAGTTCCTTTGAATACCTTTCCATGCAGCGATAGAGGGCAGGTATTAGCATTTTACTTTTTTCTTTCTATTTCCATCTTTCCCTTTCTCTCTCTTCTCTTCTCTTCTCTTCTCTCTCTCTCTCTCTCTGACCGGCTGCCTCTTGGTCGGCTCGATATTAGGGTTCTCTCCTTTATCCTCAGCCTTTATCCCCTTTTTTTTCGCCGTCCATTTCCTTGACATTCACTTCGGCGTGCTGGAACACGCGCGTGGAAACGCACTCTCGCTCGTTTGTGACGCGAGGACACACCTTATCGACGTCATCTGGCCGATTTTCGAAAGAATTTTCCTGGTCTCTCTCCTCCTGGTCGAGGAATCGCCGCTTTCGTGCCGTTTCGATTCGCGTTGAAGTCACGCGTGCGAGTGTTTCATCGATGAATCGTATTTCGTTCAAGACTGTTCGACTGTGTCATTCGTTTGATCAGTCAGTTTTACTTGAACAACTATCCAACGAAGTATCCAGTCGAAGGAGAACTCATTCGTCCAAAAGGAATTGCAAGACTTTCTTCGAATGAAAATTCATTTTGTGATGATAGATAAACGAGGCGTTGAGATGAGTTCGTCGATCCAAACCAAACACGTTGGTTTCTGCGATTAACTCTTTCTTTTTTTTTTTTTTTTTTGGTCAAATTCGGTGCATCATATTTGGATCGATCTGTTTGCACAGGCGAAGCCAGAAGAGCCAGCTTAATAGGTAATCTATTATGCTTTGAAATTAAGTAATCTAATTCAGAGCTAACAATAAGTTGAACTGTCGTGTTTGCAACGCCCTCGATCGAGGGTGCAACTAGACACGTGCAACCACCACGCATCCCATGAGAATCCTTGTAGAGAAACTTTGCAGTCTGCATAATCAAGAGAGCAGAAAGATACTCGACAGATTTTTTTTATTAAGCCTCGCGTTGACACTCGCGACGTTAAATAATCGAAATTGTTGTAATTTTGTAAAAAGAAAGTTGTGCTCATTTTGAATAGCTTGAAAAGTTTTCAAGTTTCTTTCCTTCTTTTTTTTTTTTTTTTGTACATACTACGATAATTTATAGGACTTTGGAGAAGAGAAGTCTATCTTCACTTACCCGCCACGTGATTAATCAAATGAACAACGAACTTTTTGAAAGTAATGGCTTCGAAGCTTAATAAAGATAAACAAACTCAAGTTTTTTTGTTTTTTTACAAAATTGTAAAAGTATTTAGCGAGTCACTGAATATTTATATTTATATTTTATATATATATATATATTACATACATGTACTTCATTATTATACCTTATTATATAATTTTACTATTATATTTTATTGCACATTTTCTCTTAAATATCTTGCGATTCTTGTGCGAACTGAAGATAAAAGAAAGCAATCAATGACAATTGACGAAAAGAAAATATAATCAGATTGCGAAATGAAAAACGAAAAAAAAAGAACGCGTTTTCGTTGCATTTTTAATCGTACACAAAAATCAAATATGTTCCACTCTACGCTTACAAATCTCGCTTCGGCAATCGGCGTGTTAATCTCGTTCCCCTCGTTCCCCTAAATACGTACCAGAACACAAACCACCATCAGAAGAACACGATCTTATCCAAGTAATCTTTCTCCGAGGCTATCGGTTCGACTCGTAAAATGCATCAGTCTCTCCACCATCGAGATCCTCGAATTAATCCACCCCCTGCCTCCCGGAACGGGATGCATCGATCTTTAATGCACCCTTCGAACTCGCGACTGGTAGCCCTGCGCTATAATCGCGGCGACGCGGCTCGGAATAAATTGCCAGACAAACAGAACCGTCTTTTTCCCGGTGGCGAGATGGGCGAGGAGGGTGGAAAAACACGTGGCGAGGGGAGGTGAGGGAGGGTGAGATTTTTCGAGCGAAACGGCCGCCGGGGATTAGCTGGGAAGAATAAACAGGGTCGCGTGGCACGAGTATCGCCACCCTGGATATCGCGGCTAGTAGTCAGCTCGGTCCCGAGGCCGATGACGCGTATTAAAAATCGTCGATATTCACGCTACGCATTAACCTTACGGAGTAACAAACCGGGGGCGAGAGGGGGGAGGAGGGAGGAGAGAGAGAGGCAGCTTTTTCACTGGGGCGATTCTCCTTTTTTTCTTTTCTTTTTTTCTTTTCTTTCTTTCTTTGCCCTGAGTAAATATTTCGAAAGTCGTCCCTGCCGGTTGAAAGCATGGCAAACAGACCGACGAAAAGATCGTGTTGAAGTTTTACTAGATGTAGATTATTGCGTGTCTTTATTAGCTTTCATACATTCGACGTTCGAGTTACAATTGAATTGCGAAACGAGAAGAGGGAGAAGAAGTTTTTTAATACACCCCCTTTGCGTGTAACATCTTCATTTCAATTTTCCGAGGTAAGCATTGCCACGACTGTGACCGTGGTTATCTTAAATATTTATGAAACGTGGAATATCTATGTATTAATTTGTGTACTTGTTAATGTTCAATTTTGAAGAAACTAAATTTTGAAATTCGTATCGAAATTTCGCAGACAATTTCACGATTTGCTCTTTCTTTGAAATTGAAACTACAGCTTGTCGTAAAGCAAGGGGTTGATATATTTTACAAAGAATCATTCAAACGTTTAAAGATACGTCTTTAGTTTGTTTTAAAGTTGTTTTGTTATAAATCAAGAGGTTAATGTATTTTACGATGAATTATTCAAATACGTTCACATCTTTACGAATCTTTATGAATGTACAAAATTTCCATAAAAAATTATCATGGGTGTTTTATTAGATTAGGTTTAGGTTGTGGTGAATTTCCATGAAAAATGATAGGTTTTATTAGACTAGGTTCAGGTTATGGCATTTTTCCATGGTAAATTTTTTTGAGGAATTATAGGTTAGGTTTTTTTTATTAAGTTGTGGTATCTTGACTATATTGGCAGCTTTAAGAACAACTACTAAAATATAGAGTTGCATGTCAGAATTCTCGCTTGATTTCTGAAAAAGAAAAAGGATAATATCTGAATCTAATCGACACGAAATTACCGTATTCGAGCGATTCAGTTATTCGAAAATTCGTTACATACGGCGTGATGATAGAAAGAAAAAAAAAATACTAATCGTAAATAAAATTTCTCCGGCAAGATCGACTTCGAAAATGTATTGCCAAAAAAATACCGGTATTCGCAAAAATGTAGATATATATATATATATATATATATATATATATATATCGGAATAACTAACTACCTAACCTACCACAGCGATTCGTTGAAAACTCTGCCCGATCCGAGGATCGATCAACCCCACACGGTCGGGCCACCCTCGACGAGAGTAGCGAGAACGCTCTCGAGAGCTCGTTAAGAGAAGAGGCTCGTTTTCATCGGTAGAACTCCGGTCGATTGATCAAGCGGACTCGCTGGAGCGTCGCCGCGAGATTCGAACCGGCATGGAGCCACGCTGCGATCTGCAGAAGGAAAAAACCACGCTACCGAAGGTGGAAGACGCTTCAAAGGGAAACAGAAACAAGGGGCGGGGAAGGAATTCAGATGGAAAGAAAGAGACAGAGCAGTAGGAAAGAGCAAAGCGAATAGGAAACTGAAAACGGAAGCTCTCGGCGGAGCACGCGTGAACGAGCTTCGGACGCAGTATTGCGATCGGCCAACCAGCCCTCCGGCAACTGCAACCCCCTCACGGCGTACTCTCGCTCGCATATCCACGCTGGTATCGTGGATACGCCCCTGACCCGTTGCCTCCGGCAAGTAGACACTCTCCATCGCATCCTGAACTCGATGGACTGATTGGACTGACTGAATTCTGTTTGAAAGCCGATCTGGCCGAAGGCTGTTGTGGCAGTCCAAATAAATGCGCGACAATCTCGACGAACTGGGATAGGATCGGCGTACGATCGCCAAGAGACTACGAGTTCTCGAAGTTACGAAGTAGCTAAGCATCGATCGGTCGGAAAGAAAATGGATCAGCTCGAACGTACGACAATGATCCTTAACCCATTGACTGCCAGGCAAATTTAGAGCGTTTCTTGCCCTAGGAGTGGGAGCCAAAATTTTATTTCAAAGAAAGCATGAAATTTTTCCAAAATATAATAATACTGTGTCACAGATTTAGCAGTGAAATGGCATTTACAGTAATTTTTGTTGAAGAAAAAAAAACACTACGAGATAACTCGTAGCTGAATAAGATTCCTGTGCTACCCGCCGCTTACGAGATATCACGTAGTGTTTTTTCTTTTCAATAAAAATTGTAACAAACAAAGACATTTTCTTTTATGCCAATTGTAATCAATCTAAACTTGTAGCGCAAACTACGAGATATCTCGTAGTTGGCAGTCAATGGATTAACCTCTTAACGCACTCGCCCGAGTGTAAGTCGGGTTTAAGAAAACAATTTTTTCCCGCGCGCCCGAGTTAAATCATGAGACCTGCAGTTTTGGTTTTCGTATATAAATACAATGAAATATAGTCGTTAGACAGTGTTGTGCTTATTTCCTCTCACTCAAGAAAAGTTTGCCACCGGTGAATTCCAGCTTTTTCGTTTACGCTTGCACATTTTGTGCCCATTATTTTGAACCTTGTGATTGTCAGCTTTCTTTATTGAAGACAATAAAACGGTTCGCAAAGAAACAAGATATATGCGTGCTGAACGTGACATTCCTCTTTGTGTCGTTCCGTGTTTTAAAATTCACCATAACGTCGTAAATTTAGACTAAAAGCTTATTTCTTAATATTTTTTCGATCCTTTTTAAGTTTTTTTTTTTTTTTTTTTTTGTTGGCCGAGTTAACTCAAAGTAGGTGCAATTACCTTAGTCTTTTTTGCATAAAACGACATTTTTTTGTGTTTTTTTTCAAGATTTGTTAATATTCTTTTGTATTTAAAAAAAATAGAGAATAAAAAAAGATTGGTGGAAAAACGACTGCTTTTTAATTTTTAATCGGTGCGTTAAGAGGTTAATCCCAACGACTAATTGTAAGTGAGAAATTGTCGGAGTGTTGTACTGAGCGTCTAACTATGTAACTAGGCTAACTCTAGGTCGAACAGAGTGAAGACACAAATTTGAAGAAGTTAAATATTCACTGCCTTTTTACTCATATTCTTGTACAGCTCTTTGCCGCATTTTTCGGGAAATTTTGGCAAAAATAGCGGGGAATTTTCATTTTTTCTATTCGTAGGGCGTCATATGACACTGTTGCAGAACACGAGTCCATGTTGTGAGCTGTTTCCGGCTGACGAGAGAGATGAATGAAGCTTGTCTGATCAATTTTTGCTCGAACGAACAGAATTTCAGTAATTTCACGACAACACGAAACCACGAATCTAGATAAATTTGGTCTAGATAAATCTGTCTAAAATAGAGAAGAAAGTTCTCACACGTCCATTTTCTTACAATTGAAGAGACCAAAAGAAAAAAAATATCTCAGACGTTTCAATAATTTCCAAAGACACGAGTCGCCAAATTTGGTGCATTTGTCTAAAGGGGATTCTAAACGAAAGTTCACAGTACAGTGAAGAATCTTCGGGCTTCGTGAAATTCAAGAGACCCGGAAAGAAAAAAAGGAAGAAAGAAAGAAGAAAGAACAAAAAAGAAAGAAAACATTTCAGCGGGACGTTTCGGCTGGCAGGAGAATAAACGAATGGCGGAATTAAACGAATCCGTGGGTGTCACGATTTCGCGGATCTCGTAACAGTTGCCCGGCGATTTCTTTCAAAATTGAATTCCCCACCTTTGGGAGACGGAAGGACAGGACAGGAAACGCTCTACCTGTCCGATGGAAAACCAATGGGAATAGAACTTTTCCAGGACGAGCGTTTCCACGAAGGCGCGGGAAACGCTCTCCTCTACTTCGAGCGAGAAGATTATTTTCGCTACGCGGAAACTGCTGGCAGATGGCATGGCCGGAAGGAAAGGACAGGGGGAGAAGAGAAAAAGGGAAAGTATAAGAGGAAAAAGAGGAAGAAAAGAAAAAAGAAGAAGAAAAAGAAGAAGAAGAAGAAGAAGAAGGAAGAGGAACGGTTCGCGCTTCGACCCCTCGAAAAATCTCGGGGACAGAGGGCGGCTTTTCAAGCCCTCTGCACACTGTCTCCTCGTATGCGCGAAACGCCGAGATTCTCGTAGCGCCCGAGGGTAATAAAGGGAGAGAGGAAGGAGAGAGAGAGAGAGAGAGAAGAATGCAAGGAGGATAAAAAGCTTGGAGTAAGAGCAGGAGGGAGGAAGAAGAACGTTGCGGATGGCAAAGGAGGCTCGTTAGATTGAGTTTCAGCCTGGCTATGGCCTGGCAACGTCTCGTTTTACGCAGGAAAATTTTCTGCTACCCTTGCCGTCCCGCCGAAGGGAAATATAAACGCGACACGTACTGACAGAAAGAGGCGGCCTGTTTCGAGGAAACAACGGCCGCGTGTTTCTCGCTCGTTATCGTGGCAGCCACTCTACTCGCCAACTTTCCCTACGCTATGCTCCCTACGTACGCTGTTACAACGACAACCTTCGTTACCGAACATCCGCTTTCGCGTTAAGGAATTATCTCTATCTAGGAAGAGTGAGCATCGTTTACCGGTGACCGGGAATCATTCTCTGGAATATTTACAAAGGTTTATTGCAGCTCGAATCTCAGGTAGTTGGCGTCATTTATAAATTAGTACTCAAAGATTCTGTATCGTGGTTTGTTCGTACGATGATTAATATTACTATAACGTTAGTATATAATTTATATTTGTAATGTATCATTGTTTCATGGTGATTGATATTAAAAATTGATAAAAGTGGGCACACCATGACCGGGAATATTTAGGACTCTTTCTTCAACTCGAATCTCAGATAGTTGGCGTCATTTATAAATTAGTACTCAAAGATTCTGTACCATGGTTTGTTCGTACGATGATTAATATTATTATAACGTTAGTATATATTTTATATTTGTAATGTATCATTGTTTCATGGTGATTGATATTAAAAATTGATAAAAGTGGGCACACTATGACCGGGAATATTTAGGACTCTTTCTTCAACTCGAATCTCAGATAGTTGGCGTCATTTATAAATTACTCAAAGATTCTGTATCGTGGTTTGTTCGTACGATGATTAATATTACTATAACGTTAGTATATAATTTATATTTGTAATGTATCATTGTTTCATGGTGATTGATATTAAAAATTGATAAAAGTGGGCACACCATGACCGGGAATATTTAGGACTCTTTCTTCAACTCGAATCTCAGATAGTTGGCGTCATTTATAAATTACTCAAAGATTCTGTATCGTGGTTTGTTCGTACGATGATTAATATTACTATAACGTTAGTATATAATTTATATTTGTAATGTATCATTGTTTCATGGTGATTGATATTAAAAATTGATAAAAGTGGGCACACCATGACCGGGAATATTTAGGACTCTTTCTTCAACTCGAATCTCAGATAGTTGGCGTCATTTATAAATTACTCAAAGATTCTGTATCGTGGTTTGTTCGTACGATGATTAATATTACTATAACGTTAGTATATAATTTATAATGTATCATTGTTTCATGATAATTAATATTAGAAATTGATAAAAGTGGGCAACATAACCGCGGAATATTTATAAAGATTTAAAAAGAGGACTCTTTCTTCAGCTCGAATCTCAGATAATATGTACAATTTATAAATATACATATATTTGTAATGTATCGTTGTATTATTATAATATTAACAGAAGTTGTATCATTATATCATTATATATAATATTAGCTTGGAATAGTTAATTCACCATAGATTCATCTTTCAATTCGAAGATGAAAATTCTTGTATCTTCAAATCTAATTAATTCTGTGACCTCGCTGTGATATGCTTCTCCTGCGCGTAATTAAATCGTTGAAGATTTTTTTAATCGACAAGATTCTGCAATGAACGTTGCAAATAACCGCGTTGCCGAAGACAGGATTGCAGGTTGGTAAGGTAACGATGTTGAAAGATCACGGCGTGAAACTTTGTGAACAAGTGGATAAAGGAGTCGATCTAAAATTGAAGGACGGCGCAAAGGGCGAAGGGCCTGATACTTCGTTTCTTGATTAACGAGCAATTCGGTTTAACCAAAGAAGCAATCAGACTTTACCAGTGGAAGTTGCCCCGGTCTGGAACTCAGTCGATTAACCGACGTAATCAAGCTTGTGTGCTCGATTCTGATTAATTTTGCTACGGAAGAAACTTTGATTTCAATTTTGAATATGAAAATCCTTCGAGATCTTCTCCCATCTATATTCCACAAGTATACATATTTAAAGAAATCGAACTATTGCTTTGGTCCTCGACAAGGTAACTTGCTGAACGTTTTAACGAAAGACAGAAAGCCAACTGACCATAGAGTTCGATCCATCGATGTTCTTTAATGATTAATAATTAATTAATTAATTATTCTCACGTTGCTTGCCAATATTTGATTTCGAATCGAACAACATTCACATACGCTGGGGACAAGAAAAAACTTACTGAAACACATAATACAAGAAAAAAATCACAAAAGAATCTACGAAACTTCGGTCAATCATGTTTTCGAAGATCGAATTCTCCCCTTTGCGACTCTATAAAATTCACTGTACGATTTTTTTCTTTCCTTTAAATCATTTCATTGAACCATAAACATCAGGGTCGAATGACTTAATTGTAACGTTCAAAGTTCAATAAAACGACGAGAATAAAAAAAGATATCGTACAGCGTGTTTTAAGGGTTCGTTGTGAAATGGGAGACATTATTCTTCAAGATCGTGATGGATTTTTAGTCACAAATGAAATTTTTACAAATTTCTTTGAGAGGAAAGACAACTTTACCACGCGTGCCCGAGGATATGCTACGACGTAGGTAAGCGAATAAGTAATTCGAAACACCTGAGCCGCGCTGATAATACCATTCGCCAACTGCTTGCAACTCGCGTCACGAAACCACCGGCATACATACATACATACATACATACATACATACATATATATATATATATATATATATATATATAAACGTTGACCGAGGGAGTAACGCCTAGGTCTGGCATCTCGTGGCAGCTCCCCTCCAACAGACGAAACACGACTTGTAATTACGTTTCTGAAGGCAAATAAGAGGTCTCGTCCCGGGGAAAGAGGCAGAGCCGGTACCGAGTTTTGTTGGCATACAACTTGAAACTCAATCTAACGGCTTTTCCACGTTTTATGCTGCTCCGCTTTTCTCCGGTTTCACGTCTCCTCCGCGCGACTCACTCTCTGGCTTTCACCCTCTCGCCGAGCTGGGTGATTTTCCTTCTTAGCCCACACGAGAAGGATCCAGGGGAGGTTTTCAGAGCCGCGGCGCAAACAGAGGATACACCTTTGTCTGTCTTTCTAATTCTCCGGACAACAGGTCGAGAATATGTTGCCAACTTTTCTCTTCTCGAGCCAGACACCCGGTCGAAGGATCTCCTCCTCCTCCTTCTTCTTCTTCTTCTTCTTCTTCTCTTTTAACCATAAAAAGAGAAATCTTTCCATGTTTAGATTCTCATCCCACGTCTTCGATTCCTCTTCTGTTTCTTTCGCGACTACGCTTTTGTCGTGTTCTCTCTCTGTTTATAAAATAAAACCCGTTCCCGTTCTCCAGAAACGTTCGTCGCGCGGAAGCGAGATTTCAAAGGCGAGGCAGAAGATTCTCCGATATTTTTTCACTTACAGAATTAAGTCCGCGGGAAAACTCATTTAGAAATTATACTCCGCCTGCGTTTTTTTGTTTTCCATTTCGACGACCTCCATCAGTCCCGAAGCGAAGGGGAGAAAAAAGGTGGATCACTCTAATCGCTCGGACAAGTCGCTGAAAAACTGAAACAGACGGAATATCGTATTGAAAGAGAGCGTTGTGGTGGCCGCGTTCGTCGTGTTCGCGTTCATTTTACGAATATTAAAGCGACCGAGGGTGTCACCCCTCGAGAATCCACGGTGAATCGGTCCATCGATGTGGTCCTTTCGTTTTCGCACGCGAATAACAGCGCGTGTTGCTGCTCCGCGAGGGCCCCGAAGGGCAAAGAAAGGTGAAAGACGGATGAGGGAAGGAAAAACGGGGGAAGGGGGAGGGTAGCGAGGGAAAGAGAAAGCAGAGTGGTAGCGGGAAGCTTTAATGGTGGGGAAAGGCCCGCATTTTGCAACATAACCGCGGGGACGACCCGGCTACAAAGAATCACTCGTCACCCCAACCGGTGGAGAAAAGCACGATCAAGTTTTCAGACTCGGTTCATAGAGGGTTGGCTCAATGAAGAATCCAATCCGTGTCCCCGAGCCTAAACGCGTTCAGGCGTTCCCGTCATTGCTGTCACTCGCAGCGCGACGACGATTATTTTTAGATGCCGTCTTCCCCTCGCATTCGCAGATTCTCCTCGTTTCCTCGACGGGCAGAGTTTTTGCTTCGACTTCTTAGGGACCCACCCCGTTTGGCTCACGTTCACGAGGAAATATGTATAGCACGTGAATGTGGCAATTTAGGTGATTAATATGACCGGGTGAATATAAAATTTGAACTCATTGAAACTGTCTGCGATAAATATTGTTTTTATATTTTGCAGTTGCGTTTGTATCTCAAATAACCGAAGTATTTCGATACTTCGATACTTTATCCGAACCGACGAATAAAGCATGAAATTTCATACTATTAAATTTATATGAAATTTATATTCGAGTTTGAAAGTATATGTTAATATGTTTCGCATCTTGTAGTTTTATTTATATTTCAATTAATTAAGCATTCGACGATTTGGTACTGAAACCGACGAGTAAAGCGTAAAATTTATTTATGCTCTGAAATTTATCGGACGAAAACGTTACGATTTTCAGGAAGAAAAAGTGTCATCTGTTACACAGCGTAAAAATATCTTAGAATAACAATTGAATTATCTAAATAGATGTTTCAAGCTCTAAAATGGACCCAAGTACGATATTTTTTTTTTACAAAATTACAACAGTTTTAATATTTAGTATCCGGACATGTACAAATGAATATATAAAATATATTCAACGGAAAGATAAATTGGAAAAAGTGGCTAAACTAGAAATCAATCAATACAAATTATAAATTGGCCATTTTTACCATTTTGCTAGCTTTGGCGTTAAAACATTCCGGTTTTCCCAAGAACTCAGTTTTCCCTTATAAAAAACTTCTTTTTTCCTATTTAACACAATCTCGTGGATATTGCATGTAGTTTGAAAAATATAATTTCAAAGAAAATTAACTCGAGACAGATAAATCTGTAATAATTTTACCTGAATAAGTCTATGAGGAGCGTCCATAATCATAACTTCCTTTCTTTCCCTTAACCTCAATCTTATGTACATTGCACGCAGTTCAAAAAATACAATTTAACTTACAAAATTGACTCACAAAACCGGTAACAAGACAATTTATTTCTTTAATAAGATATAGATAATTCTGTAACAAGAGAATTCCTCTCCCGAATAAATCCGGTGTCACAATGAAAACCTTCATTCTTTCCACTTAACTTCAATCTCACGGATATTGCACGAAATTCGAAAAATAATGAACTTACAAAAATAATTTAACTTAGAAAATTGACTCACAAAAACGGGTAGTTTTGTAACGAGACGACTTACTTCTGTAATAAGATACGGATAATTCTGTAATAATAGAATTAATGAAGACTTTCTTTCTTTCCACTTAACCTCAATCTCGTGGACATTGCACGTAGTTCAAAAAAATACAATTTAACTTACAAAATTGACTGAGAAAACGGGTAATTCTGTAATAAGATGCAGACAATTCTGCAATAATACAATTACTCTGCCGATTAAATCTGAAGCAACAATCATACGTTGTCACAGTGAAAACTTTTCTTTCCACCTAACCTCAATCTCACGGATATTGCACCAAGTTCAAAAAATAATGAACTTACAAAAATAATTTAACTTAGAACATTGACTCACAAAAACGGGTAGTTTTGTAACAAGACGACTTACTTCTGCAATAAGATACAGATAATTCTGTAATAATAGAATTAATGAAAACTTGCTTTCTTTTCACCTAACCTCAATCTCACGGATATTGCACGTAGTTCAAAAAAAAAAAAAAAGAAAAAAAATAAATAATACAATTTAACTTGCAAAATTGACTCGACGAGGCAAATAATTCTGCAACAATTTTACCTTTACTACTGTCGAACAAGTTCGGAGCGTTGAGTCGTCGGTACAAGGGCGAGCAGGTGTTCCGGAAACGACGAAAATCTCGAGGATATCACGTAGCCGCGTTCAACCGCTACGTGTCCTCCGCGTCTAACTCGCTGATATACCTAAACGCATGCTCTCGACGACAGACACGCCGCGTATATCCGCGGAACGAGCCGCGGAACACGGAGCGAGGATTTGGGCCGGGTATCCCGCAAGGATCCCCGGCCACGTTGAAAATGGAATAGGGAGAAACAAATACGACAGACGTGCTTGCTGGTTGCCCTCGATGGTCGATTGTCGCACGAAAATCAAGATCCATCCGCCCACGTTGTTTCTCCTTTCTCCGCGAGCTCGGATGGGACGCCCGGTGTTTTGTCGTTTGGATTATCGTAACGCGTTGCAAAGACGAGAGAGAGAGAGTGTTCGCTTCGATTTTCAAGCAGGGTTGGGAAACTCGCGAGGGTTGGGTCGAGTCGAGAAGGATCAACGGTTTCTTGTTTTTCTGAGTTAGCAGGATGATGGAAGGCTTTATTGCGAGGAGGGAAGATAGATTTTCTTTTTCTTTTTTTTTTTTTTTTTGCGAGATACGTACGAGTGTTTCTTACGAGGATAAGGCGTAAGAAGAATGAAAGAAAGTGTTCCAGACTGGAATCATTCTGCCAATGGAATTAACGTTGAAATTTCAATCTTTTTTTTTTTTTTGTTTTTTTTTTAGAAGAGACCGAAATTTAGGGGAATGGCATGGAACGAGTTTTAACACTAGAACTACCACACCATTCAAAATGACTGGTTTTACAATTTTATTTTAAAATTTCTATTTCATGTTACAATTTTTTTTCCCCCAAATGATGCAATGTCTTTTACAGTGATAACTAAAGAAATGATATAATGAATTTTATTTTATTTTTATTTATTAGAAATCAAGATAATTTTGGTAGAAATAACCTCGTCTTAACTGTCGGTAGTTCTAGTGTTAATCGCGTTGAAAGTTTCATTCGAGGCGCCAACGCGGAAGCGTGAATTCTAGGGAGAATTGTAGAAAGAAAAATGTACAGGTAGTGTGATACTACGTGTGGCTCGTGTGGTAAAATGGAATGAAATTCTCATCGCGCGAGATAGGAAGAAATGTACGGTATAAGGAATCTTTTTAGATAAGGTTCGAGCCATTTCTCGCGGGTCAGGGGTGAATAATAAGGGAGAAGGAAAACAGAAAATGTTTGATACAGCGTTCTTGTGTTTTAAGGCGGAAGGAGGCTTTCGTTACGTAAGATAAGGAACGTAGAGTACGGTGAAAATCTCCTGAGTAATGGCCGCGGTCGTTGCTTCGTCGTTTAATAAAAAGCCGGCAGCAAATAATCAAGAAATTGGACGAACGTAGTAAGCTGCGAGTATTTTTGTCTTAATGGAAATTAAAGCGTTTATCATTCGAGGTAAGTAACAACGGGGGGAAAATGCTGCAGTATCGTTGGTAATATATTCGAGAAAATATTGTGGAAAGTACTTTATACGACACGACGAGTCGAATAAAAACAAAATGGAAGCGAAAAGTTTCTCCAACAAATTCCGAACGTCTTGCGTTCTAAAACGAAATACGTAACGGGAGAAAGTAGCACAGGAATATGAAAAAGCTTTCTTGCGATATTTTGTTTTAAACAAACGATACATTGCAACAAAATCCGTTTCCACAAATAGTTTATTACGTACGAAAGTGATATAAAAAATTGGAGAATGAAAAAGATATTGACACACAGCCCTACCATGTATTTGAACAGAGTATAAAATATTTTTAACAACAACAAGTATTTTAACAGTACCGTTCGATAACGCTCCAGTACTTATGAAAGGATATTTTGTCTTTTTTTTTTTTTTAAATACTTTCGAATTTTTATATTTCTCGTATATTATTATTGTATAACTCGTTATTGGAGATGGCTGTAGTGCACGTTACTTTCGTACATAGTAAACGATTTATCGTGACAGATTTTGCTAACATGTCATTTTTTTTTTTTTTTTCATAAAGATATCCAGAGAAATAGATATTCCAATACTTCTTGTATTTTTCCCTCTCACTAATCAATTCCTCTTCCTCGAATCACTACGATTTAAATCATCACTACGTAAGAAACACGATTGAAAACCCGTGAAATCATCGTATCGAGAGCTCTTAATACCAATCTTGTGTAGTTGTTCCGAGCGATCATTCGAACGCGTATCGACCTAATTTCACGCTCAATCGAACACCGCTGTGTCACTGTTTCATTTTCGTGCTTCGCAACACGCGCGCACTTTCTCTCTTTCTCCCTCTTAATTACCGGTCATCTATCGATCCGACCCTTTCTAGAATCGATCTAAAAAGGAGAAAAGATTTCTTTTCACTCTGTCGCGCGCGTTACGACGTGTTGCCCGACGGGAAACGTGAGAAACGAGTGACGGGGGGGAAAAATATTTTCCGGAAGGCGCGTCGTGTGTACACGTACGCAGTTTCGCGATCGCGACCGCGATAAGAGGGTCAACGAGACCAGGCTCGTTTTAACGTTTGCTCGATTTCGCAATTTTCACCGCGTTCGTGGCTCGCGTGTACGCCTGTTATCAGTGGGCCGATAAAACCCATCCAGACGACGTTACGACGCGTTGCTCGAACGTAACGTATCGGTGAAAGGCGCCACCGATTTTTGAATAATACATAAACGCGGTTATTAATGAGAGAGACCGTGGGTCGTTAGGAAACACTCAACGCAGTGGAAACGAACGTTACGTGCCTGCGGGAAATTAGTATCGCGGCCGAAGACCGATGGGTTCGATCGTTAGACGATCCCGTCGTCGTTTGCCACAGGCACCATGGAATTTCTTTTAACGCCGAAATTGTCCAGGATTGTTGGATTTCAATAAGTATCGAGAATTGTTCCCGCAGAAAATTTCTGATTCTCTTCTTCAGATCAAGATCGAGGTCCAATTACTTCACAAAAAAAAAAAAAAGAAAAGAAAAAATTGCGTCACAAAGGCCTCAAATGGAAATTTTATGCTTTAATCTCTGATAGTTCCAGCGTGGAGGATTCTCCTTTCAAGTTCAAGATCCAATCTAACCACTACATCAAAAAAAAAAAAAAAAAAAAAAAGAAAAGAAAAAGACTCGCGTCACAAAGGTTTTATTTTAAATTTTCCTTCAACTTCATTCTCTTTAAGAAAAAAATAAAAAATAAAAAATTTCCCGATAAACCTTACAGTAACAAAGAAAAAATAAAATTCATGCGAAAAGAATTAGAATAAAACATATATATATATATATTTTTTCCGCGTAATTTGAATTTTAATTCTTAATTCTTAATATATAATATATAATTACATATAATTATATATATATATATATATCGAGAGTAAAATTTTCACAAAACCTCATCGATTGCAGCAATTCTCACTGGTTTCGCAAAGAAATTCGCCGCGAAAAAATTTCAATCACCGGAAGCGCAAATGCTCCAAGAAAGAGCCGCCCATTTGAAAATATGGTCGCTGCACGTCGGTGAAATTTCTGTCTTGGAATTGGCTGCAATCGGGTATCTGTTTCCCGAATCCCCGATTCGCTGGACTCGCGTTCAATCTGGCAGCAGGGTCAGAGGATATTCGGCGCGGCGTCGCGACGAAGGGGATGAAATTCACCCCTTAAGCTCGCTGCAGGCGAACGGATACGTCGCATTAAGCTGCTGGCTTTGATGTCCAGGTCAGGATCTGCCGGCCGGTTCTCGAGCTAACGGAGAACCCGTGCACACTCCCTCCACCCCCACGTTGCAAACCCACGCGCCGCTCCCCCAATTAACCGTCTTTTGAGGCTCTGTTACGGCCACTTCCGTCCCCGTGCAAGTATCAACCCTCTCGCGACCACCGATCGTTACATTTCTGCGTTTCACGACCGGTTGCCTCTGGTCGTCTCTGATTTAAAAAAAAAAGAAAAGAAAAAGAGAGACCATAGCGCAATATTGCATTTCCAATGTATATTCTTCGAAGGATACAGAATTTTCAAGAATATTATAAGCGTATAAGTATTTCCGTTCGCGTGAAGTTTCAGATTTACTAGCGACAAGTTATCTCGCTCGATCAAGGTTACCTCTAACTACACATATTCATCAGGGGGGAATTTGAGAAAGAGGTTTGCAACTTTTAGGGTAGTTTAGTTTCTCACTCGCCGAAGTGTGAGAAAAAGAAAGAAAGTCCTGATAAACATGGATGGAAAATAGCTAACAGTTTCAAAGTTATAAACGATTGAACGTTATGAAAAAGTTCAGGAGAATCTTTGAGAGAATTCTCTAACACAATGTTGTCGAGAGCGTATATAGAAATGAAAGGAAGGACACGTAGAAGAAGAAGAAATTATAATTATAATGAATCATTTACATATAGTATGCTGGTGAAGCGAAGAAATTCATTCCTTCAACTTTGAAACTTTTAATTTTTTCAACTCACGTTTATTACGACTTTTTCTTCACAAGTTTCGGCGAGTATTATCTACCATAGAACTTATGAGCCCCTTTTTCGCCCTGTACATAGATATTTAAGAGAACGACGTACATTTATAGAAAATTTGTCGGCGAAATTCAAGGTGCAACGGTTGTAAAATTTTGACACGAGGTTTCCATCTTTTTAATCACATTCCTAAAAACAATATAACAGTACGATATATGCGTGTAAATTAATTTTCGAACCGTCCACTGGTCGGCGTGCAAGTTGGAAATAAATCACGGTAGAATTTCGCTTGAAATTAATTACTCTTCGTCAAAATGAAATTGCACCGGCAATGATTTTGCTGGCGATTAAAATATTATACATACGAGACTTACGCAAACGTGTTTCCGGTATCGTTGGTGAGTATTAGTATTAACCCTTAACGGACCAATTACTTACTGGGTCCAATGCCGCGTATATGGCGGCAAAAACCAATTTATTATTTTTATCTGTTAGAGTTGTCATATTTACTATTAACGCGTTAAGTATTGTGCCGTGTCATTTCTGTGAATTTGTTTTCGCTTGCTACCTATGTTCTGTTATATTTTACCGTTTTCTGTGTACGTGCACTGTTTTGTGCTCTTCGCGTGCAAAGTCAGTCTTCTGTTTGATTTTTCAAAAGAACGTGCGTTATCGGAGTTCTTTTACACAGTTTAGCGTATTACATTTTATTTTGTTAATATAAAGCTGTAAAATATGGCCGGAAACTCTGAAAGAATAATACACGATGATAACGATGATTTCAATGATATTAGCAGTAGTGACGACGAGTTTGAATTCGGTATTTCTATCGATGAAAATGAAAATCTGAGAAGCATTACGTTTTCAGACTATAATGACAGTGACAATAGTAGCGATAGCTACTAATGTAGTTCCTAGAAAAAGAAGAAAAATTCCAAAACATAAGTTACAGTGATGATGAAGAAGATGAACTATGATACTGCTGATGAGAATACCGAGTGGAAAAATGTTACAGAAATTGATGACATTCCACCTCGGATACAATTCAATACTTTTTCTCTTCGTATGAAAAATAGCTTGGACCTGATGGAAAGTAAACTTGAAGTACTTCCGGACCGTTAAGAGTTAAATCCTTCGAGAGGCGAAGAAACATCGGCGTTGTTGGTTCTTATTCGACGCAGGTGGAAAGTGCAAGCTTGCGTCGTTCGCCAAGAAATAAATAAATTACGATACTCGCGATAGGTTAGGTTTAGATTAGGCGTAGAATTTCGGCGACGAAGGAGGGGGGAGAGGGTGTGTGTGCGTGTGTGTGTGTGTTGGCGAGACTCGTTTAATTAGAAAATTAGTGGTTGTTCTCCGGGGGCGTGTAACCGGCTACCGGACTGGTACGCTCCCTCAATTAACCTGCTTTGGCGCCTTAATTGCAGCAGCCCAGGTCTTTCCACCTGTTAGATAACGAAACCACTTGTGCACGGTGCACGCGTGGATACCGCGACGTGATGTAAATCTCTTTTCCCCGCTTTCAAAGCCGCTAGTCCGCGTCGCTTTTTTTTCTTTTTTTTCTTTCTTTATGCTATTGAAGTCGGATCTTGCAATATTTTCCAACAACACTTCCCGCTTCTTTGAGGCTGGCTGCACGGTCGAGCGTGGCTCGATTTGAATTTTAATCGGGGAGAGAGAGAGAGAGAGAGAGAGAGAGAGAGAGGGAAAACCGATCGACAGTGAGAGATATGCTCTCTCACTTACACACACTTTCATTGCACTCGACTGTAAAGTTGTCTTCCAAGGGGACATTGTATTTAACACGTGAGTCAACGTCCCTTTTTTTTCTTTTTAACAATATAATTATAACGAATATATGTAACAAAAGTATCCAAATATTTGCTTATTTGTGACAAGTCGTACCTCAGTTGCAAAAAAATAAAAATGCAACCGTTCTATCTTTCGCAATTATTACGCGACGAAATACTTCGACTCAATTTCGAAAGCACGCGCGCAATTTACGAAGGACTTTCTAAACTCATTTAACGTCGTCGAAAATGTCAAAGGGTCGTCGTCTCGCGAAGAGAGAGAAAAAAAAAATAAAAAGAAAACTCGGCCCATAAAAATGTTCCTACTTTACAAACTGGAGTGGAGAAACTTGCGGAAACAATTTCCCGCTTCAAAGTAATCCTCCGAAATGCATGTCACTTTGAATAACCCATTCAGTGACTGCTCCGTTGCGAAAGTATACTGCTCTCTCTCTCTCTCTCTCTCTCTCTCTCTCTCTCTGCCCGGCGAGATAAAAATTGCTTTCAAATCCTTCATCATCCTCCCGTGCCTCGTTTCACGTAACTTTTGAAAAAACAATTTTCCACGCTTAATATTCCTCTTTCGCGGCGACTATGTCATCTTGAGAGTTACACGCGCGTATTTAAAAAAGTTTCGAGTGAAACGCTGCGTGAAACGTTTTTAGGCGAGGCTTGAGTCGACGAGCCCGTTGGATTGAAATCATCTATCGTTCGTGTTTTATTCGATAAGTTAGCGGAAACAATTTCCAGCCTTATGGCGTTCGTTCAGATGACACGTCTGAAAGGAGAAGAAAAAAAAAAAAAGAAAAAAAGATCTATTCAAGAACTTTTTATTGAGAAACTTCCCAGTAACCCAGAAATTCTCACCGGGAATCGTGCCGTGCCAATTTCAAAGTTTGATCTGTTCCTCCGTAAAAATATTCCGCTCTAACGCGGAGCTGTTGGAAATTTCTTTCCGAGCTGTGAATATTTTTCTGCTCCTCTTGAAAACTTGTCGATAGAGACGTACGATGGAAGAAAATGTTCGGAAACGATTTCTTTGAAAATTCTCGTTACTGTTTCCACTCGAAGGTTGCTCCAACCAAATTAGAATTTTTATTTAAATCTGAAACGAAAACGTCTCTTTTTCAAATGCTTATATTAATAGCAGACAATATTCTGACCTTTTCAAGCTCTATTCCAAAATTAAAACAGACAGAGTCTCGTGAAAACAGTCATCCTTCTCCAAATATTTTCTTAATCCTTGTGGCATCGTTATTAATTTGATACGATAAGTAATTTCGACTATAAATCTTTAATTGAGAATGAGCGTAGAGTTGAAATTAATTTGATGCGATAAATAAGACTTAATTAATTCGATTACGAATTTAAATTGAAGATAATATTGACCACGTTGATTTATTCTCCCTTTATTTCTCAGTATGTTTCTTTTTCAATTATCATTTTTTTTTTTACAGAATTTTCATACTTTTCCTTTTTTTTTTTTTGTCGAACCTTGCTAAACTACGTCAACTTGGTTGGTTAAATTTTTCGGTCGGTACTAAAAAAGTTAAAAAAACACCACATAAAAAAAAATTACTCTTTAAATATGACCGCGCTCAAGGATAATTGTCACTTACCCTTTAAAAATTTACTACAGACTATTCGACCCATCCTAACCTGAAAAGACTCGCAAAAAAAAGAAACCACTCTTCGATCATCGCCATTACTCGGTTAAACAACACTCTTGCTTGAAAAAACCTTTCTGCCTCGACCAGGCCCTAGAACGCTAACTTTCAAGGATTGCAAATCAATTGAAGAGAAAAAAGAAAAACCTTCGTTAAAGGGTGCTTCCGCCCCTCTAAACAAATTCATCTCCGGCAACAACATCCAGCGCAAACACGCGACCAAGTACTAATTGTCTCGCGGTGCATCTCCTCCTCTTCCAAACAGTCCCTGTTGTGTGCCTTCTTCTTGTCGTGAAGCGAGGCTGCGCTTTATTTAAAACCTCCCCCATCGAAAATCCCTTCCGTCGAAAGCGTTCTTTGCTACTGGAGCTACGAGGAGCCACCCCCTTGCTCCGAAGTCGCCTTCGGTTTCGATTTAAAGCGGGTGGTTCATCGGTCGCTCGGCTTCAAGAGCATCTCCCACCCCCACCCCCCGCTTCTTCGCGGTTTCTTTCACGCGCGAACGAGCACGTCTGGCCGAATCCGTCCTGGACAGGAAAGTAAGTATTGCTCCCGTGGTGGATTTCGTTGTCATTCGCTGCGATTCGAACGGAAAGGAAAACACCAAAGGAGGCTCGAGGGAGAGGAGGGGGTTGAACGAGGTTTGCCGAGGTAAACAGCCCAGCGTGAACCGAACGTTCGGGGGGTGGAACGTGACACGATTCTCGTTTCCTTTTCTTCTGTTTGCCCGATTTCCTCCTTTCCTTGCTCGTGTGTTTGCTTTTACTCGCTTACAACGCTTCACGGTTTTTTACAACGCTCGCCGCCGATGATTCGCGAAATTTTACTCGAGAGACATATAATTATATATATATATATATATATATATATATATATATCGGGGATGAAATTTGAAATTTACACTTCAAGAGAAAGAGAGAGAGAGAGAGAGAGAGAAAGAAATTAAGGATTGCAAAGGAATTTTAGAACTCCTCCAGTCCCAGATAGTTTCTCACTTTCTTTTGAGGAATTTCAGAATTACGTTGCGTTGGTTTACAAACTTTCTCTCGCGGGCGTGAACGAGAGCTAAACTGCGAAGTTCGTAGCTTAATAAAAATGGAAACTCGATCTTCTGTCGCGAAAGAGGTTTCTTTCTCATCGAATCTTCAGTTTCGTCGAAGAAATTCTCACTCGTGCTGGGAATTTTAGAATTCCCGGTCTCTCGCTTTCTTTGAAAATTCTTTGAGAATTGTACGGTTTACAAACGGTATACAAACTGCGAAATTCGCTCGTTTTAGCTTAGATAAAAATTAGAAACTCGATCTTTCACCGATGAGTTGTATCACGAAAGGGGCTTTCCTCCAGTTTCGTCGAAAAAAAAATTTTGCTTCGAAAACCGCGAATAACCTCGAGTCGCCGTAGATCGTAACAAATGGATCAGCGTGGTAACCGGAGTGCGACGTCTCGGCGCATCGTGAGCTTTCCACCGGTGGAAAAAAATTCTATTTCGCTCCCTTAAACGCAGGAGAGTCTTGCATTCGGCTGGTCAAAAGCCAGTATTTCTGCCGTATTTTTCCACCGTTTCGTTCCCTTTTGATCTCCGTCGGCCCCGGAACTCGGCTCGATTCGTTCCTACGAAAAGGTCTGTCCCCTTCCTGCAGAGAATCTCTAATTCCAACAACGACGGGAAAATACGTAGCAAACAAAATTATCGGTCGCAGCATGTGATTCAGTTGCAGACCTGAAAATAAGGGGGGAGGCAGGCGGGGTCCCTTCACGATGTTCTTAAGGGTAGTTCCTTTCCGGTACCCAGGCCGGCCTCTCAATCCCAATTTCCTTTGAAGAATCTAAAACAGTCGAATCGGGATCGAACGGCCCAGAGCTAATAGGAAATAGGTTTATTTGAAGTAGATTCAATCCTGGCGGGTGGGGGGAAAGGGGGGAGGGGAGAAGTTTATTTCACTTCGGGAATCTCGCGATTTCAGAGAGAGCGTAGAGAGAATTTTATAAGCTGCGGAAACTCGCGACTCCCACGCGAGAGCTCTTTCTCCTTCGACAGACCGTTGCTCGAAAAATATTATTATTCGAGCGAATAATATTCGTATACATTCGATGTTCGTATTCGTTATTTCGAGAAATTAATTTCGATGTTAATAACAGCCCGGCTGCCTGTTTTTATTACGCGATATTGCGGTATTCTATCATCGATGATTTCGATATTGCACTTTGCAAATTAATTAATCCCCTTGTACGGGCAAAAGTAGGTTTCCCCGGAAAATAATAAATCGATTAACTTCTCCGACTAATGATGCATTTAATTAATTTCTCGTTAATGATCAATCCCCCGCCCCCCCCTCCTCACCCCCCGGAATTGCATACAGAATGATCCATTTTGATCGCTATAGCAACGATAAATGTATTATTTCGTTGGGGATGTGAATACCCAAAACTCCGATAGATAATTAATTGGATAATCTCTTTTAAACTTTTATTTCTGTAATTTATATTCTATATAATGTTATAGATAAATTCTAAATAAATTCCGAGGAATTCGCGATTTTTCAGATCTCATTCCTTACCTAGGTAATCCTAATCCTACAGCTTCGTTATTGTTATATTTTTTATCATTACAGCTGAGAAGTAGCAATATTCGTTTCAAACAGCATAAAAATCTTCCGCATGCTCTTCTACAGTATTTTACTTATTATTTTAAATAAAATTCTATAGGATTTTACATTATTGCAATTTTGTTATTATTATTATATTCTTGTACTATTATAGCCTTATATCACATTATTATAGTTTCATTAGTCCACCATATTCTTTATCATTAGAATCTCATTTGTAAGAAAATTTTACAGTACCAATGTATATTTCAAACAGCACAAAAATCTTCCACATGCTCTTCTACAGTATTTTATTTATTATTTTAAATAAAATTCTATAGAATTTTACATTATTGTTATTATTATACTCTTGTGAAAAGAATTTTACACAATTTTGTTATTATTATACTCTTGTGCTATTATAGCCCAATATTATGTTATTTCATTATTACTATATTCTTTATCATTACAATCTCATTTATTCAGAAAATTCCAGTATCACCGCGCGGAATCGAGAAAAATCGTTCAAACAGTTATCAGTGGCGTGGGTAATAAGTAGTTGTGTGCTTGCACAACCACCAGGTGACAGAAGATCGAGAAAAAACGAGGCAGCTTCAGCGTGAAATTTCCCATCAAGGCCGGCACGCGGGTGTTTCGTCAGCGTCGAAGCGTGAAAAGACGCGGAAATTTGTTGGTGTTTGGCGGCGGGGGAGAGGAGGGTGCTGCGAAACAGCATACTTACGCGCGATCTTCCGGCGGGAAGGGCGAGGAAGGGTGTGCGCGCTCGTTAATCTGCCGTAAAAGGCGCAAGGTACATAGTTAGAAAGCGATTTAATTATCCGCTCGCGCGATCTTTCGCTCGGCCACGGCTAAGGAACAGCCGAGTTAATGGCTGTTAATTACTCGACGGAAAATCAACCGTCGCCGGAACGTGGTACTTTATTTATTTTGTCCGCGCGTTACTCTCGCAGATTCTTATCGCCCGAACGATAACTTTCCTTTCACGCGGGTGAATGAAATCTTCTTCTTCTTTTCCTTTTTTCTTTTCTTTTCCTTTCCCGAGCTGTTTGTTCGCAGACGAACGTAATGGCGTAGAAGTAACGACGTTCTGTTTGGCACTGTCGAGAAGAATATATCTCTTTATACATGTACTATTTCGGTAGAGGGAGAGTAATTACCTAGCCGTTTTCACCAGGGAGGCAGTAATTTATCATCGTGCTTTGAACATTCTTGCGAGAGAGTACTCTTGTACCACCTGGAACTTGCAGTCGATACAAAATTTTCATAAACAATTGTCTTTTGCCACTACTCGCGTGAATATCATATTTTTTTTGTTTTTTTTTTTTTATAGACAGTGATATTTATTCAATCTTGTTTGATCAAAGAGTTTTGTGGTTTTGAAGAGAGGTAAAGGAAAAAGCGGAACGATCGATAAAAATGTTAACACTTTACCGACCGGTAGCCTATTAATCGGCTAACTATTCACCGCTAATACACGGTCGGTAAAGTGTTAATAAACAGTCGTCTTTTATCAGATTTATTCGCACGAATGTCACATTTTTCCTTTTCTTTCCTTTCATAGAAAGTGATGTTTCTCAATTTCCTTTGAAGAATTCTGCGCTTTCGAGAGAATGGAAACAAAGTTGAACCGTTTGAAAGAACGAAGATCACACTCTTTTTTTTCTTTATTTCAAAAAAAAAAAAAAAAAAAAAAAAAAAAAAAAAAAAAAAAAAAAAGAAGAAATCTCGTGGATTATTCACCTCGTGATCGAGCTAAGATTCAAAGCGCCGCGCTTGAGACGAAGGAAGAAGAGTCGGGCGGGGGTTGAATCGACATATTTCTTTTTTTCTTTTTTTTGACGAAACTTTCCATTCGTCGTGGTGATGAAGCCAGCGATGGAAACGGCCCGTTCGTTGTCGCGCGGCGAATTTTAATTAAAGCCGAAAAATTCCGTATGGACGAAAGGAGTCCCCGCCGCGATGGGGGCTTAGAAGGGATAAAATGATTCTCTGCAAGTGACGTTCGAGGTCGGGGGAAAGTGGCCACGTCGTGGATCAAAACGTAGCCCCGGCAATTTCTCATACCGCCTTGAAAGCTGGATCCAGAAGAGATTATGCAGATAAAAGCTGATTCGTGTTCGCGGCTTTCGTTACATCGCTGCTGTTGCTGCTGATATTGTTCGATTTATACGATTTTCGTGTCGTGCTACGACCTTGTAATATTAATAGACGCTTCTGTTAATGTTAGACATGTGTCGAACTCTGCGTTCTTCCTCTTACATTCTTGTTCGAATTGCTCTAATTGTTTTTTTTTTTAATGTCCCAACAACAATCTAATGTTCCACACATCTATCTGCTGCAAACTCTGCAATCGTATATATTCCAAAAATATCGTATTATTTCGTGATTGTCGCTGGACACTTTCTGAATTTTTTATTGTAGATATAAGAAGTATTTGCGCTCGTATTTTTATTCCAATTACAATTCTGATGTTCCATACGTCTGTAAATCGTTAGATTCTACAAATCTGTCGTGTAATACTCGCGACGATGTGAAAATTTTCGTATTATTTCGCTGGAACTTTCTTGTTAGCCATTGAATTTCGTATTGTTTCATAATTTCAAACTTTCTTGACGGACGTTGAGTCCTCTATTATTCCTTCATTTTGTAAGTTTTTATTATCGTAATAGAACGTGTCAAGCTATTCTACTTTGAAAGTACATTTCCTTTTCTTTTCTCTCTCTCGTAACTTTGACTGTTTAAAAAGGAATTCGAAAAGGAAAGGTCGTTTTAATCCACAGCGAGGGGGGCAATTAAACTCGCGGAAAGAAACGTCGAAAGTCGTCGGTTACGAGCCTCAGTTGTCAAACTTGCGAAAGCTAATTCAAATTTCTTCCCAAGAAGAAAACTGTCCGAAGTCTCGTTTCAGATGGTGGCTCGCGATCGTCGATCAATCCCCATAAAACTTATGAGACTCTCTCTCTCTCTCTCTTTTTTTCGCGATCGTGTCGTCCAACAGTTCGCCACCCCCGCTTAGCTACTATTTTCAGTACGACAGCTGGAACGAACTGAATTAAAGTTTAATTAAAGCCGGTAGAAAATTCCTGGTAGACAAGGACAGCGACAGAAAAAGAGAAAGAGCGTCTCTCTCTCTCTCTCTCTCTTTCTCTTTCTCTCTCTAACTCTCTAGCAGACGCACAAGAGGGGTGAAAGTTCTGCGAATGACGTACGAAATTGCTGGCCACGTCAGAGGGTCATCGTAACCCTGAAACCAGCGGTGGACACTCTTCCATTTTTTTCTTTTCACAATCTTTTTTTTCTCCCTCTTTTTTCTTTTTTTTTCTTTTCTTTTTTTTTTTTCTTATTGCTCCGTGGAATTTTTTCCGGGAAGAAAGAGAGAAGGGGTGAGTATTACGAATTGAAATACTCCTTTGTCCCATGACGAAAGAGGGGACGATGAAAAAGAGAAAGATAGAAAGAGAGAGGAAAAGGGGTATTTCGCTGTCGAGCTCTTCGCACAAACATCGACAAAAGGGATACTTCGTGCCGCTTTTTTCTGCTTCTTATTTTTTCACCCAGCTCGCTTTTTCTTCTTCTTCTTCTTCTTCTTCTTCTTCTTCTTCTTCTTCTTCTTCTCTTGTGATGGTTTCTCTCCTCCTCTGTTTTTTTTTTATATACCTCCTTTCAGCAGGAAAGCTCGAACGAAGATTCTTTATTAGAGTCGGGAATTATTATTGAAAATTAATGGAGTCGATTATCGCGTAAATTTTCAATCTATCCTTCTTCGACAGGCAGCAATCGAAAGCGCCAAATGTCTGCCGGACTGGTCTTTTCCGCGTAACTTCCGCGGAACAAGTTTTCCACGTTTTCAGGGTCGTCAGCGACGGAAGACGGAACAACCCTTGTGAAACAATACCCACAATCAAGACAGCAACACGATCTCTCGACTCGTCTCTTCCCTTTTCCAGCGATTCCTAACCAACTCCATTCTTTTCTCTTTACTATACACACAGTGATACACCGCCCTCTCTCTCTCTCTCTCTCTCTCTCTTTTGTTGCATCGTCTCACGCCCTTACGTATACGTTCTCCTTCTCTTCTTCAACCCCCTCTGTGTTCATCTTTCTTCCCTCCGTTCGTTCTCTCTCTCTCTCTCTCTCTCTCTCTCTATCTCTGTCTTTTCAATATTATGATCCATCGTCGATGCTCGTCTACTCTTCTCTTGTTCCTACAGTCTCTTCCACGCCACTACGGCGGCTTCGTTATTTTATAATTGGCACTATCCGCCCTCTTTCATGAATTATTCCACAGGCCGATAAAGTCGCGGAATATCGACGAGTTTCCCTCTATGGCTCTTCTGTCTCTCCCTTCTGTTTCTCCGCCCTCTTCCTCTCTCTCTCTCTCTCTCTCTCTCTCGTTACACGGTTTCTTCTTTTTTCTCTGTTTTTTTTTCTTTTCTTTTTTTTTGCTTTCGCTCTACTGTTCCACGGTGTCTTTCGCGTACGAGAATCGAGCTGCCTCGGTAATTGTATCTCGATCGATTATCATCTTTCAGCGGTAGATGGAAGGTTGAGAGAACCGAATCCGCGGGATTATTCTCTCGCAAGGTCCTGCCTCGTCGCGATTTCGCATTCGCGTTGGATTACTAACTTTCCTAGCTAGCTGGGAATCGCGACCGAAAGTTTAATGGATAAAATTAAACTGTTGTGTTGCTTGTAGCTATTCGTTAGTTATTGCACGTGGCTGTGAGGTGAGTCGAGGTGACTCTCTTACTTTAAATTACTTGCATATATTGGCGGTATCCATAAGTAATTTTAAGTCATTTTTTTCTTTTTTAAAATTTAACAAACATTGCCATCTAGTGGCAACTTATCGTAATATAACCTATATTCTGGTTAAATATATTGACATTTAGTGTGCTCATTGTTAAATTATATTATATTATAATGTTGCTCATTGTTAATTAAATTATATTATAGATTGAAATTGTATCAACTCTTGAATAAAATAAAATTTTGTACAGTCTCAAAAAAAAAAAAAAAAAGAAAGTGATATTACTTATGGGTACCCGTAATACAAGAGGAATTTTTATACCAATTTTTCTGTGTTTTCTTTCATCATGTGAAATGTTAACTCTGTTAAGCTCGATAATATCATTTCATCTGTGATAAAACACGTAAACGCTTCTACCACCCGGGAGAATTTGCAATCGTTTTAAATAACATTTCCAGTGATGTTATTTTAATTCAATACCACTGTCAAATTTCCATCGATGAAAAATACATTATTTATTGCTCCTGCTCCTAAAAGTCGACATCCCGACCTGCTGTTGCGTCTACACTTCCCATAAAAACTGTAATCTTATAATGTAACACCGTCTCGTTTTTCTCGAGAATGTTTATATTCTCATTTCCTCTGTTATTTTAGTTGGTTCTACAGGTATAGCTGCGACAAACCTCAACTGAGAGTCTCAAAGTACAAGTTAGAAAAAAAAAAAACAGAAGAAAAAATTGCCATATCAATTACCAACTGGCGTTTCATACTCGAAACGAACGGAAAAGAGAAAAGCGAAAGTAATAGCCCTCCTGTTTTCAATTTACAACATGAAACCTTGATGAGCAATTAGCAAGAAAAATATTCGAGCTTCGTCGATCAATTTCCAATTGCCTCGTGAAACTCTAATTTTCCATTATTCGTTCGCCAAAAAAATGAACGGAAAGAAAAGACTAAAGAAAGGAAGAAAGAAGAAACATGGGAGGTTCGGCTGTTTCGCTTCGCAACCCCAATACGGATTAGTTGAATAAGTCTATCGATCGATTTCCACCCCTTCATAGCTACGCTTACATTCCCGCGTAATAAAGTAAAGGGGAAAAAAAAGATAGAGAGAGGGAGGGGGGGAGGTAAAGCACAGAAACAATAGTTTCCTCTTTTGATTCTCGACGCGATAGCGATCTACGTTAAGTGGATAACGAACGTGCGGTAAACGGTGGCCAATTCCTTCGATCGATTTTTCAACCCTTTCATAAAACAATTACACGCATCGTGCTCCAATCGAAAGCAAGAAAGAAAGAAAAAAAGAAAAAACAGAAGAAAAATATACGCACACGCGGTGGTAATTGATTCCTTTTGTGCAACGCGAAATTCCAATTAATTAGATAACGTCTGCTGGACTATCCAATCTCATCTGGTTCGATACCAACCCCTCTATTAATAATTACACGCAACCACGCTATTAATATCGAAAGTCGATATTACAACGAATCTGCTATATTGATCGAACAACGTCATTCATCGGCTTCGATATCGCGCTTGTATTTCAAAAGTTGTGCGGTCGCCTAATCACACCACGTTAGGAGAACATTAAATATCTAATTGCGGATAGTCACGAGAATAGCATTTCTCTGCGAAGCTGTTGTCACATGACTTTCGCTGGATAATTTCTTTCAACATTGGAACTACCAACGACGACGATAAGTATAACATGTGCAGCAAAGAAATTAAAGTGCAAGACACCGGAGAAAAGTTAATAATACAACAAAGAACAGAAGCCTCTATCGATATTTTATTAAAAATCACTCGAGTGTCTAAAAATATATAAAAATTCCATCGATATATATTTTATTAGAAATCACTCGAGTGTCTAAAAATATATAAAAATTCCATCGATGTATTTTATTAGAAATCACTCGAGTGTCTAAAAATATATAAAAATTCCATCGATATATATTTTATTAGAAATCACTCGAGTGTCTAAAAATATATAAAAATTCCATCGATATATATTTTATTAGAAATCACTCGAGTGTCTAAAAATATATGAAAATTCCATGAAAAATTATAACTGGTGATTTTGACCACGCTGCTAGCTCTAGTGTTAACTCCCTTTCTCCCTCTGTTTCTCTTGAGCTTTTGAGACGCGCACGTTGAGATCGATGTTTAAAAAGAAGTGCAGAGAGGAATATTCTCTGTCTTTCGACTTGTAGCACGCCACGAGAGATAATCAACGTCCATTGACGGATCTCACCAGCCGGCGGTTGATCTCCTCCGACAGAGAGAAGGCCTGCTTCTCGATGTCTGCGCGCCCCGTGAAACCCTACTAATACTTCGAGTGACACAAGAGGGTGGCAGAAGTCATCGCCGTCTGACACGCGCTTTAAAGCCCTACCCTTTTCAGACGCTTCTCCTTTTTGTTCTCAAGACCGAGCTTTCAAGCACGTGTGAACGCGTTTCCTTTTTCTCTTTCTTTCACCTCTCTCGTCCTTTCCTTTTCCCTTGTTTTTCTCTGATCCTCTCATTTCTCTCTCTCTCTTTCTCTCGCCTGTTACCACGCTCCTTTTTTCTCTTTCTTTCCAACACGTACACTCGCGCGCGCGTACCACAGCGTTCTTTTCCCTCGTTCTCCCTTTTATTCTCTTAAAACGTCGAGACGACTGCCCCGTAATTCCGCTGGCGGCGGTGTCACGCCGGCTTCTGAAATAAAACGTTTCGCGGCTGCAGCTCGCCGATAACGCCGCCGTCTACCGCGCCGCGACTAGAATTTTAATTGCGAATCATCGTGACTGTTTAACGGTCCTCGAGTCCCAACGTATCGCCGTCCCAAGGAAAGAACATCCTTTCGACTTTGGTTTAGGATCTTCTCACTCGGGTTTTTCAGGCTGAGTCAGGCTTCGCTTTCTCGTTTCTCTGCCTTTCGCTTTCGCTGCCGTGACTTTCGTTTGGCGGGGACAACACTTGCTCACTGAAGAGCGAGATTGCAAAGCACAGTCTACAAAATAGGGATCGAAGGTTTAATTTTTAAAATTTCTGAATTTTCTTTTCTTTTTTCGTTTTAAAATATCCAGTTTGTCTTGCGCGAATCATTTTCACGCGCAAATTTACAAATTTCGCGGGAGAGGGGAAAACCTCCAATTTCGCTTTCCTCTGATACTTAAGTACATAGGCGCGCTCAAAAGCTCGCCGCCCTGATGTGAAATTCTACCGCTTCGACCCCCCTCCCCCCAGCCGGCACGAACCATAAACACTCAAATCCCTCCAAACATCTCCGCTTTCCTCGGAGTCTGGAAAAAAAAGAGGAAGAAAGAAAAAAAATCCTCCTCTCTCTCTCTCTCTCTCTCTCTCCCAATCGACCGCACGAATCCTCTTTCCCCCTCGTTCCTCGTCCTCCTGCCACTCTCTGTCATCAAACTCTACATGCCCTTACGCATTGTGGCGAGCCACCCCCGGTCACCGTGCAAATCCGAGCGCGGGACAAAATGTCTCTTTGATGTGAAACAACCAAACGCTTCCCCTCCGTCCATTACGCTCCGGCCATGAATTCGTTCACCTAACCAACCCTCCCCCTCCCCCCTGTTCACCCCCTTCGTCGCGAGAGCGTGAGCCCCCCCGTTCCGGTTGCCGGTGCGACGATTATCAACGCTCCTTCTGCAGTTTTCGGCCTCTTTCGTGCGGAAAAAATGGCGCCGGGGAGCCGATTTTCGCGGCTCGTTTCGCCTCTTACGAATTATCGAAGGTTCTGCACTTGCAATGCCAGTGCAAAATAAAGCATCTATCACTTTTTAAATATATCGTTGCCCTCAATTGTAATTCTCAATAAATAATAACTTACGAAAATAATTAGGCAACACTTTTTCAGTGATGTTGCAGCTTAAAGGCGTAAGAAAATGAGAAGAGAATTTTTAAGTAGATTATTAACTTCGGGTAAAACGTAAAATCCGTCGAGCACTGTGCAACGTGAAACGTTCACAGCCTACTTTCTAGATTCTGACGCTGTTGCACTAAACGCACGGTGAACGTCAAGATTCGGATCGGAAAGCCTCGACGAATACGGTCGACTTTTCTCTCGAGAACCGACCCCTCACACGTGCATTTCCTGACATAATTTATCGGATCGCTTATTTAGCCCGCCACTTCTACCCTCGGCGAAGCGTACAACGATCAAGGCGAACTAAAAGAAAAAAAAATAAAAAACGCGCTCGACATTCTTTCACCTACGACCCCTTCCATCAATCCGTCAAAGTGGACCGCTGCAATTAATCAGCAGTCTCGAGGAAGGAGAAAAATGAAGAAAGAGAGAAGGAGAGAGAGAAAGAAGTACACACGCAGAGAAGTTCAGACGTGTATACACGTTTCTGCGCAATTCCAGCGTATTACGATCGGTAGAAAAGGCCGACGTCGCGAGAGAAAATCTCGCCCCCTCCCCCCGAAAAAAACACTCGTCGCTGGCCCCCGGCCCTCGACCAAAATTTCAATAAACGTCACGCAAAGCCGAGCGCGGCATCCGGCCATTAACCCGACATTGCTCAGCCAATTTCTCGCCACTTCTCTAACGCACTCTCTCTCTCTTCCCTCTCCTCTCTCTCTCTCTTTTGTGCACACTCTCGACCTGTACGAACGTGAATGAAGAGAGAGAAAGAGAGAGAGACGAGTTTCAGTCACCCTTGCAATATTTGCTTTTTTTCTCTTTTCTTTTTCCTTCTTTTTTTTGTGGGTGATTGTTGTATTTCCATTTCACTGTATTGTTTTGCGATCGAGGACATGCGCAACCCCGCTGAAAAGACTTAGGACAAGTGCGACGTTTGTTTCGAAAAAAAATAAAGAATCTGGTGTTCACACTGGAACAAGCGGATTGTTTAAAGGAATAAACGGGTTACTTTCGTCGAGACTAATATCGATTTCTTTGTAGATAAAAAAAAAATAATATATAATAATTGTATAAATCTGTTCGTTTCAATTATTATATAGTAGAATATTTTGATAGTAGAATATTGTATAGTAGAATATTTTGATAGTAAAGATTGTTCTACTATTAAAACAGTTAACAGGAATTTTCACCTATTTATTAGAATTTTTTTTCACACGTCAACGAGTACTATACCCTTCTTTCTTTTAAATAGTTAACAAATACTATTCGAGAATTTTCTCATCTGTTTATTAGAATTTTTTTTTCACATGTCGACGAGTGCTATACTCTTCTTTCTTTTAAACAGTTAACAAATACGATTCGGGAATTTTCTCATCTGTTTATTAGAATTTTTTTTTCACACGTCGACGAGTGCTATACTCTTCTTTCTTTTAAATAGTTAACAAATACGATTCGGGAATTTTCATCTGTTTATTAGAATTTTTTTTTTCACACGTCGACAAGTACTGTACCCTTCTTTCTTTTCACCCCTATAGTACAATTTCCTAAACTCACAGAATCACTCCTACCTTGTTGCTCTCTTTATCTACCGTCGATAAATATCATCCGCTAGAACAATCAAATCACAAGGAAACGAACCTCCGCTATCCAAGCTCCCAACTCTTTCGTCGAGATACCGAACTAATTGTAAGATTACGCGTGAATTCACGCAGGCACAATTGGCAGAGACACGCTTCTTCGATCAAACGAAACACCACCGCCAGGAACAGAGATCGGCGTCGTGGTCTCTCGATCGTCGAAACGGCTGCGCTCTGGCCCTTAAAGAGTCGGTTAAGTGGGCCATTAATTAGGCGGAGTTAATTTGCGATCGACACCAAGAAGGTCGCCCGCGCCACCCTCTCGCTGCTCTTCGTCTTCCTCTTAGCCAGCCAAGAGGGGTGGAATTACTCACGGTCTCGCGAGTCTTTCCTACCGCGAGACAATTATGTCATTGTCGGAATAAGTACAAGGGGCGGGATAAAGGCGAACGAGATCGAAGCGGGACGTGAAAGATGGCCGAGATCGGTTGGCCAGGGTGTCGAAGGACAGAGAGAAGAGGGTGACATTGTCGAGGATAATTAGATCGTCGGACGGCAAATTCAACGGTATTTGCTGCATTGTGTACACTCGAGAATATCACGAGGCGAGTTAATTTGAAGCTGGTTAATTTGTTTCGGTGGGGGGGGGGGAGGAATTTGAGTGACCTCCCTCGGCCCCGAAAAAGGATAGAGATCACTCGAATTTTGTATATTTTATATAATTTATATATTTTGCATATTTTGTGTATTTTGTGTATATTTCGTACAATTTGTATATTTTGGTGAATCGCTTCCAGTATCACGTGCGCAGTATACTTCCAATTAAGGTTGAAAGTTGTATGCGATCATAAAGCAATTCATGTTTAAAACTCTCTCAGTAATTGGTCATTGGGTGTTACGCTTTCTGAAAATAACTTATAACAAAAGACTGTAAATTCCACTCTTTTCTTTTTTCTCAGCACTCGATAACAAAAATAACGATAATCAATAGAAAAATCTTCTCCACTCGAGAACTGCATTCCGAATTGTACAGATCGTCCTCTGATTTTCGAAAATGAAGAGACTTGTTCGCTGCAAGAACTGAACTAAATAACTAAATATAAATGTATGTAGAATATTATATACATTTTTTTTTCTGGAAATAATTTTTCATATGATCAACAAAATATATCTCAAAATAGAAAGACAGACGGTGTTTAGATTATACGAAAGACGACGTAAATTTCTATCCAACTTATTTTTTTGTAAAAATTATAAAAAATGTGCGTTTGCACGAACGTCCGCGGTATAAAAATTAGGTTCACGGTGTAGTCCTGAAAAAAAAAATACATCTAGTAAAGGATGATGATCGCAATATCGCGACACGTAACACCAGTTATTCCGACTGCTTTGCTGCAGGGAATTTCATCGCTCTTTGGTCGTTATACGCGTTGAACCTGTCGCTGATGAGATTTATCGGGTGTAATTGCGACTTGTGATTTGTGTACACTGATATTTTGCGAGTATTTTGTCTAATAAAACTGAGATTTACGTAGCGGATATATAATGTTATCAATGTAACACTTTTCATGTCACTTCACATTTGTTGACTATTTAACTTACTAATGCAATGGTATAACGATACTAATATTTTTTTTTTTTTTTAATAAACGGCTCAATGCCTTTCTAATTGGGCAAGTATAAAGAAGTGTGTAAAGAGGTGAGAGAATTATGAAAAAAGTGTTATTTATGCACTCTCAGAAACGCAAAATTACACAAAGCTTGATAAAACAATGCTTGATAAAACAGTTTTCTACTTTTAAAAAAACCTTGTTGGGTTTTTAATTTGTTATCTAAAAAGTATATATCTGCAGAAAAATCCGCGGTCTAATGATGATACAGTGATACTAGGAATTCTTCACGATTTCTTTAACGCTAGAACTACCAAAAACGACGAAAGTGTAAAACATGCATCAGAGAAATTAGAGTGCAAAAAAGTAGGGAAAATAGTATTTTAAGGTCAAGTTTGCAAAGTTTCCTCGAAAAAGTTACAAACTGGCCATTTTGACGGCTTTGATAGCTCCGGCGTCACTGACGAACACTAATAAACAACGCGGTAAATAATTTTCTGACACGCGGCAATTTTAACGCGAGCGAAACAGCAAAAGAGAAACGGCAAGGGGGGAGGAAAGGGGGAAATGTAATTTCGTGCTTCGCGACAAAATGGCTGAATTTAATCGAGCCGTGCCAACGTTAGGTTAATAAATTCGAATATTATCATCGTTCACGATATTCGATTGTCCGATATCTACGGACAGAGAGAGCTCACTTCATTTCGACCGAAATAACTTATTCAATTAACGCGGAAATTATTAGTGCAATTCATTGATGGGATCGTACAATTAATTGGCTGAATCGAATCTCGTGTCGTTCAGCCGCGCGAGAATTGTTTGAGGAATTACTTACTGGCCAAAATACAGGAAGCGGATTCATAGAAAACGAGAAGCGCACAGAATCGAGACGAGATCCATATTGTAGAAATAAATTAAGTTATGATGAACTAAGGTACAATTAAATAGGAGAAGAAGTTGTAGAAAGAATAAAAAAAGAGAGAGAGAGAGAAAAAGTGTGTGTATGTGTGTGTGTGAGTGGAAAAGAGCATTCGAGAGATTACGTAGGAAAGAACATTAAGAACCCGGCGGAGATTGCTAAGGAAATAAGAAAGAGATTGATAAAGCCGTGGGAAGAAAAAAAAAATGACCCGGACGCAGGGCAAGTCGAGAACTGAGAGAGTATAAGAAAACCGATGGAGCACCACGAAGAAGACAGCACCGGGACACAGGAAACAAAGTAAGAAAAGGTTACAGATTAAACACAGGGTATACACAGGATCGATAGGTCAACTGAGATTTCCTTAGTACGTGTAATAGAAGGAGAAAATATCATTTCCGAAGAGGAAAGACGAAAAGAAAATAAAAGCGTAGGAGACGAGAGGTAGCGAGAAAATGGCGAAATTTAAAAAAAGTGAAAGAAATCTGAAATATCAGTTGTTAGTAGATACATTCTATTCAGGTGACAGATCGTTTCTGTCGTTGAAACTTGTGCAGCGAGGTGTAGCACGATGAAAAGTAACTTCGACGTAACTTCGCGAAGAAAGATCGTATAACTGACATAACTCCGCGAAGAAAGATCGTATAACGATCAACTTGATCTCAGTTTAAAGGGTGAAAACACCCTCTTCTTTGACACTTTCGAGTTCGTTCTTTCCGAGGATGATTTTCGTGTAGCAGGTGCGAACGAAAGTGAGGACACTTTCCTCTGGATCGTAAAAATTCAGACGTACGTGGAAACGTTTTAAAAAAATTTTAATACCAGAGATGGAAATTTACAACGATTTTTTTTTTGCCATTCTGTTGAAAATTGAATATATTGGAATATATTAAACAACAGAGATTTAAAAAATTCCTGAAAGTGTCGTTTCAAGTTCAATAAAATAATGAAAAGAAATTGCACAGCCAGTTGCAAGAAGTCAAAGAGAGAATTTCAATTTTTTATTGCCGGACCGTGAGAAGTACTTTTTAATATTTCTACGCGCGTTTCTCAGCGTTTGTCATTGTTATCGTCTACAACGATACTGAAAATCTCTTTCGCACGTGTCAGCGAAAGTGGAAACCGACACAACGACACGCGAGTAAATCGACTCGTTACTCGTCGAGAATTAGAAAAATTTAAGCAGAAACAAGGCAGAACAAAATCGGTTATCGATTAACTACCCCAGATCACAGAATCTGGGAAAGAGAGGAAAAAATCGGTCGTGGAAAAAAAATGGTGAAAAAAATGGTAAAACAGGGCGCAGGATAGGTGGCCCTTGAACGATAATAGCCCGGGAAGTGGCGAGAATTGGATTGATCGTTGGCAAAGTGGGATCGCGTGCCGTCAAAGGCGCGTCACCCAGGGGCGGCGCGACGAAAATAGGAAGCGGAATCGGTTCGCGCGGCGGAAAACACTTTTCGGGACGCGGACTACAGCTACGCGCGCGCCTACTAATTAACCCGGCGTATCGAGTTTTCGGTCACGAGCTCGTTTGCCGGCCCGCCAGCTGTCTTTCGTTTGATTTAACTAAAGTAATTACGAACGAATTCGATATATCGGGGCCCGGGGTTAGGAATTAACGTTGACCCGCCGGAAGGATCGCGATTTAATCGATACTGGCGAATCATCGTTGTTCCTCTTCGCACGACGAAACGAGCCGATTCTACGATAGATAGATCGAGAGCGTGGCTGGAACGTAATTTCCAAAAACAAGGACAGAAAGAGCGTGCTCTCGAGGAAATTCGAGAAAAATCGTGCGACTCTGAGTGTATGTTGAAAAATGGACAAAAACGATTGTAACGTATTCGTTTTTAATAACGATTGTATGATAATGTTCGAATATTATAACCGATGTATAATAAGTGATACATCGATCATAATATTGTTTGCATTCAAATACTTTGAATGTATTTCTAGTATGTTTGGAATCAGAATGTTCATTTAAAAAAAAAATACCATTTGCATCAAACAATATTTATTATAGTTGTAATAATTTTCATTTTTAAAAAAAATACCATTTTCATCAAGTAATATTAGTTGTTTTACAATAATAATTAGTTGTTTTAATTTCAAAAAAATACCATTATAATTGTTATAAAAGTTTTCATTTTAAAAAGTACCATTTTCATCAAGCAACATTTATTATAGTTGTTGTAATGATTTTCATTTAAAAAAATACCATTTTCATCAAATAATATTAGTTGTTTTCATTTCAAAAAATACCATTATAATTGTTATAACAATTTTCATTTTAAAAAATACCATTTTCATCAAGCAATATTTATCATAGTTGTTGTAATAATTTTCATTTCAAGAGATGAAATTTTCATCAAGTAATATTAGTTGTTTTATAATAGTTTTAATTTCAAAAAAATACCATTATAATTGTTGTAACAGTTTTCATTTTAAAAAGTACCATTTTCATCAAACGATATTACAAATGTTACAATAGTCTAGTAACTATGACACAATACAAAGTATAATAGTTACATATATTATATTACATTATAATTACTACACTATTATAATAACCATAATATTGATGAAAATGAATATTCTGAATATTTTTAACAAATACATATAACGAATATTCTGGCTCTAAATACATTAGCTTCTTAAAACGAAAGAAAATTATGATTGATTCTGCTACGAGTTGCCATCTCGTCGCGAAAATTCGCTTTGTAAAAGACGCGCGCACGAATTTAAACATCGAACATTAAATACAACGTCGAAGTTAAACATTAAAATATCAAAATAAATGAAATACTGGTAATAAAAGCTTCCATCTAATCGGCCAACCGGTTTATTCGACGCAAGGGTGCACGGTGGACAGGCAAACATCTCGCGAGAAAATGCCGAGCTCGCTAAATTCGTAATACTCGGCGCAAAGTCGCGGAAAAGGAAAATAATGGAAACAATTTGCGCTGCCGTGGAAATGGATAAACGGGCGAAATAATAATTTAAGTTTAGGGTGTGGCGAGGAGCGAGGCAGAGGGGGAGGGAGGGGCTTCCTCCATATCAGCAGGCATTTATTTCCCCCCGTTGGTTGGTTGCCACGCCACCGGCAACGCCAGATATTTCTCTTCATTGTGACCGCTTTATTAGCGCGGACGCTCGCTTGCACGCGCGCGAATACACTCGTTCATTAATCATTGTTTTTTTCACTTAAGAGTTTAAGATTAATGTCGCCCGCGGCTGAAAAGAAAGAAAGAAAGAAAGAAAGAAAGAAAGGGATACACAACTCGGCGTCTTTCTGCTCTCTCTCTCTCTCTCTCTCTCTCTCTCTCTCTCTCTCTCGGTTCTCGTCGAACGCTTCGTTTGTATCTACATCAGCCTCCGAGCGCGCGTTGTCTTGATATTTCCCATCGTCCTTATTAAGCCGACCGGCCTCCGACTCTGATTATTATTTTCAATCTCGGCTCTCGTCGAGTGCCTCGAAAGTTATCCGTAAATCGTATCGCGAAACAGAATGGAACGGGGTCTAACGAAGGTTGATGCTTTTTTTAAACAATGAACGTGAAACGTATTTAGACGCTTGGTTGAAGAATGGTCGACAATTTACCAAGACCGGTATCAGCTAAAATTGGCAAATACACCGTGCTAGGATATCAAAGCATCGCTAGATCACTGGATTGGAAAGTTCGATCGATCATTCACTTTCCGAAGGGAAATCTTTCGCACGACAGGCTGTTTGAAGCGTGATGCTTCTACTTTCGTACTCGGATGACGCTAGATGGCCATAAAACGGTAACAAAAGATTGCAGAAGCATCAACTTCTGCGATGTCGTTGCAAAGGGGGAAACTTTCCCCTCGCGTGATCAACGTCGAAACAAAACGTGGAAACAAATTTTTTTCTTTCAACACTCCGCAGAGACGTTTGTATCTGCAAACTTTTAAAAGCAAAGAAAAAAGGTAACTTTAATTTCTCACTGCGGTCTGTAACGAGGAAGAATTTTTTTTCGGGGAGGAAAATTTGAAGATTGCGAAGGTAAGCTTCACCCTTTGAAATGAGCGATAGACAAAATGTTGTACGATTTTTCTTTGCGAAATTTACACAGCAATTTAAACGTGGGCCATTTCTCCATCGTTCTTAAAAATCTTCCCAACTGGCGATAATTTATTTCAGATCGTACAGCGTTAAATTTACGCTAGTTACATCGTTTAATTTTATCTCGTCTTGCAAGTTTTACGTAACGAATATAACAAATGAGACTAAGTTTAATCCAAACTTAACTTCACCTAGCATCCGCGGCAATTTATTTCAGATTGTGCAACGTTAAATTTACATTGTATCGCTTAATTTTATCTCGTCTTCCAAGTTTCACGTAACAAATGCAAAGGGAATTGAAATGAAATATTTTAAATGAAAAAAAATAATCCGAGAGACTTCATAATATGTCTCAGATTATATAACGTTAAATGATCGTCTTGATTTTTAATCTTGCAAATTTTACGTAACGAGTAACAAACGAGCGAGTTTAATTCAAACTTAAACTTCGCCTAGCGTCCGAGATCATTTATTTCAGATTGTGCAACATTAAATTCACGCTTTAATTTTATCCCGTATTACAAATTTTACGTAACGAAAAATGCGGAAACGGAAATTAAAACAAAGGTATTTCAAACGAGGCAATCTAACTTGACCTACGACTTAACTTTGTCTATGACCGAAAGTTATTACTATCAGTCGAGGGTGTGAATGACAGAATGTTGTTACACGATCAAGTACAAATTGCACGTCTCAAGAAATGACTCGAGAAGTTTGCAATCCACGCAAATAGAGAACAGGGAAAACACCAATCACGTTTTCCATCGATTGTAATTCTAGTTGAGGAGGCACGTTGGAGCGAAGCTGAACGCATGGCGAACAACGTGCACAAAGTCAGTTATTAATCACTATTTAGTCGGGTCTCTATCTAGAGAGGCGATCAGCTTCAGGCACGAGCGATCAATCATTGGTCAGTATTTAGTCGAGACAATATCAACCGAAGCAATCGGACTTCGGGGGGCTGAAATGGTCATTTATTAGCCGCCATTTAGTCCAGCCAAGATCAAAATAAAGCAATCAGATTTTTTGACACTTTCCCCGCTCGATCAGTACGTTAAATCTTAAGGCAATTCGTCGACTGTCTAATTAAAATCTTGACAAATTGAGCACACTCGCTGCCGGTTCAATCATTAGGGACTTTGAAAATCGCTTGACTCGCCGAAATTTTATAAATTAAATATTTCTCAAATTAAATTAAATCTCAAATGAATTTTGAGACCGCAATTTTTCGAATTTTAAAATGTAAAATTTCTGTAAGCTCTGTTCATGCTACAACTACTTCTGCTTATCTTCCAATTTTCTTCAAATTTCATTGTCGTGTTCTTTTTTTTTCTTTTTTTCTTTTTTTCTTTTTCTCCTCTCTGCGATCAATAAATGTCTCATAAAAATTTCTAATCATCTTGAATTTGATATTCTTAAAGCCGAGAATTCCAAAAAAAATTATTCATCTTCGCTTTCTATACGATAGAAATTCAATTCATCATCAAACTCATCATCATCTCGTAATCAAACAGATTATAAACAATAGACAATAAATCAAACTAAATGCTACTGAATTAGTAATAGAAAAATAATGAATTAGTAAATTAGTGAACAGATTAAATTTCATGTGAATATCGTTAAGAAATCTCGGTTAAATTCAATGATAACTTTAAACTGATTAAAGAATCATTAACTAATTAATGATTAATTTCGGTAGAAAGAGAAAAAACCTGCAGACGGTGTGAAATTTTCTATATAAACAGAGAGAGAGAGAGAGAGAGAGAGAATAGAAACGTTCGAAACGTTGATTCGAAAATTTCCAAAAATCAATCCCGTCGTCGCACTTTTTTCGCGATTTTTTCGCTCGACTCGTTCCTTAAGATCGAAAGAAAGAAGAGGAAGCAGAGCGGCACTTCCGCCTTCACCCTAAATATATGAATATTGTCGAAAAATCTGATTTTGATATTTCTTTAATTAGTATATCAAGAATAAACAAATTGAAATTCAAATACATTTGTTTAATAATTTATTTAACCATATCAGTATTTATATTATTGAATATTGTCGAAAAATCTGATTTCGATATTTCTTTAATCAATATATCAAGAATAAACAAATTAAAATATGTTTGTTTAATAATTTATTTAACTATATCGGTATTTATATTATTATCATTTAAATTTAACTATAATTTATTTATAAACAATTTTGAAGTAACTTGGTAATAATACTTACTCAATAATAAAATTGTTTACCTTTCCAAAATTATTACATTTTCATAATGACTATATCATTATATCATAATATCATAATTATTATCATTATATCATAATGATTATATCATTTGTAATTTTAACGTTATTCATTTCCCTAAAATTTGTTTTACTAAAAAAAAAAATCTTCTCGAAATGAAATAGCGATCGACGATTAATTCCGATCGAAGGAAGGAAATCCTACGAAATTTGCCACGATATGGAACGATATGGAAACTCGATTCGTCGATACTCGATATTCCAAAGTATTCGGAAAAGCAATACTCAGCCGTCGTCGTATCTTTCTTCGCGATTCTCTCGCTGCTCGATGGTCGAGAGGAAGGAGGAGGAGAGTGGCTGATTTCCGTGTGTTCCATGAACGCGGGAGGTCCGCGACGTTCTGCTCACGCAGCGTCGCCTCACGCAACCAGTCGTATCCAGCGCTGATACCGTTGCCCGACTGAATAATGCGTCCAATATGCGCCGGCGATAACGAACACGGCCGTGTTTCACTTGGCTCGGAAATATTGTCCGCGCGATGGTTTTCACTCTTTCTCTCTCTCTCTCTCTCTCTCTCTCTCGAGTGGTGGATTTTGTCGCACGCGAATTCTTCCGGAGCTGTCGCGGAGGCCTTCGGAGCTTTAATTCCCTCGATCGAAGATAGCGAATTTGTCGGGCGCGGGGCTCGCGTTTGCACGCACGCACGCACGCACGTATTTCCATCGCAGTTCGCCGCCCTGGAACTCGAAACTGGAATTGTTTCGACGCGATGGAGATACGCGAATGAATGGAAGAGATCCCGCCCGCGGGATTAATTAGATCGGCGGCTAGCTGCTGATAAGCATAGTCCGCGTGAGTAACGCTGAGTGGAAACGTTTGTCCTTTTAATGCGTTTCAACCGGTTTCAACGTTGGTTGGTACGTGCTCTTTTTTTTTTTTTTTTTTTTAGTGTAGAATCACGTCAAGTTCTTAATACTTGGACATCGCTCGAATATAAATAATACCGGGATTTCGTGAGCATCGCGATTGAAATTTTCACGTCTACGAAGAATTGAAAACGGAGCTTAATTAGGTATTTGTTTCATCTGTGTGTAATGATTAAATAGTAGTGTATATAACAGGTGTAACAAGTATTTGTTTCATCTATATATTCTAAACAAAATAGATAGCCTCTGTTGTACAATTTATTTAATTGTTATTATCAAACAAAACCTCTATTACATTTATATTATATTCTAATCTCTATTACAGAAGTTACTTATTCCACTCAGAACAGAATAGAATACCGTTCTAAATAGAATAAATAACTTCTGTTTAATTGTTATTATCGAACGAAATCTCTATGGTTTAATTGCCTGAATTATCGAGTATTCTAAATAATTTCTGTACAATGTATATTTCACTTTGAATATCACGTTTTCACATCGCATTTCATTTGAACATAATTATTAGCTTAATTCTCACATTACTGTCTTTAACATTAGCTTCAAGATTCAGTTGAATTTTGAATCCTGTCGAGAGAATTTACAAAAGGAAATATACATATTTTTTTCAACTATTTCTGAACTATTCCTAAAAAACTCCTAACGAAATGTAAAAACGTGTAAAGCGCGTAGAAGGGAGGAAACTTCAAGAGAAGTCATATCGAATAAATAATAAAGCCGGATGGTTTTATCTCGCCAGTAATTAACAAGACGGTGGTGAAAATTCCGTGTCCGTTAAATCGTCGCATTAACGCGGAACGTGCCTCTAAATGATGATCCCTTTCCCTCTCCTCGAGGAGGAAACGGTAAGATCGCGTTCGCGTCGCGGGGGTGGCGAGAAAGATTTCGCTCACGTAACGACCAGCACGAAATTAAACATAAAATCGGCGAAACGTGGCACGCCGGCACGTGAAAGGGGCAATCATTTATCGAACACGAAGGAGCTCGGAGGCCAAGAATTGTCCCTTAACATTTAATTGTTAACATTAAACGTACCAAGCGGCATTTTACATATATCATTTGACCCCTTATGAATGAACGTTGATTTTTAGAAAGAAATTCGTAATTTATTAAAGGAAATAATTCGCAACGTAACTTCTGGTTTCTAATAAAATAATCAAACGTATATTTTTATTTAAATAAAAAAAATAATCAATTAATTGCACTTTTTACATACGACTGGTTTCTCCTTCGTGCATTTTCCGCAGACAAATTTTTTGCAAATTATGCAAGTTTAAGTGGTTTCATTACCTGTGCACAATCTTCTTTGACATTTTCTTCGTGATTCGGGAAATATTGCTTGGACCGCTTGATGTTCCTTGTTGTAGGTTTTCCTTTCGTTCTTCAAGAAATTCGATACTCTGTGACTAGTTCATCTGCTAATTGTAACAGGAAACGCTGTCTTGATATCTTTATTCCAGTTGTTTCCCGACAGAGTATCCATGCATTGATTCCAGCTAAATCCAGGATATTGAAGAATACGTGCACAGGCCATCTATTGCATTTGGATTTGACGCTGTATTTTCGCGCCATTTTGGTGCAACCACATCGACGCCAAATTTAGTCTTATTATAATAACTAATTGTTTCGGTTGTTCGCATTCTATTGTTTTTGGTTTTGACGCATTTATGTCTCGAACTTAGTATCGTAACTTTTTCCCTTGATTTTGATTTATAAATTCAGTCAGAAAAATACGTAAATTTCGTAAGGGGTCAAATGACGTAACTTCGCGGTACATAAGGTATGCAAAGAATTTTTCTCGGTAAAAAAAATAAGAGAAAAACAGAAAGCGAGAAATCGAATAATCAGATGATATAAGAATTTACAGAAATTCGTCAGATTAGCGAAAGAAATAACAATGAATGTACGATTTTCAAGTAAATTTTGAGAAAGGGGTCATTTGACCCCGCTTGGTACGTTTAGTGTTAAATCCGACTATAACCAGGGCGAGGTGCGTTAACAGGTTAACAGGTGAGAAACTTTGAATTTCGGAGGACACCCCGTATAGAAAGTAAGTACGGAGAAAAGGGAGGGCAGTGGCTTCGCGCTGGCGAAACGGACTGGCCTCGTTTGAAATGAAACGAGCCGGCTCGCGGATCGCGAATGAAATCTTCGCGTCATTGTTTTCTCTCTTCCGCGATTCGCCTCTTTGTCGCCGGTTATATAAACGTTTCGTTTATTCCTTTCGGCTTCTCCGTAGGCACAAAAGCTTCTCCGTGTGACGCGGCGGATTTTCCTCTTCTTCCGTCGGCTCGATAAATAGAAAGAACGGCTCTCGCCGTGCCGACGCATGCGAAACAACCGAACTCGCGAGTTGTCGCGATATTAATTTTTGATACAGGCATGATCGGTTCACTTCTGATTTATCCGCGTGTTTGCGTTATTCTCTTCTTCTTTAGTATGTATTTATTTCTTTAGTATGTATTACACATCTCTACGAGTTCTCGTGAATGAAGGATCACTGTGTAAGACGAGAGAAACTCAAGAAGGATGTTAAACGTAGTACATATTGGAAATTACAAAGATAAAAATCTTGGAAGATTCACGTAGCATCGTCTGAAATTGAAATTAGAGTAAAAGATTTGAGCAATGATTCGTTTAAATCATTATTGTCGTTATTATTCTCAAATTATTCTCAAATTTCCTCCGGCGTGAAATGAAACTAACAAATTTTACAATTTCTTTGAATCTTTCTTATCGGCACAGTTGACAATATTATGCGAATCATTTTATATTTTATCAACTTGATCGATATTTAATAGCTTGATCAGTTATCCCACGTTCAGAAATTATTCATGTAGAATATCAATTCGAACACTTCTGAATCTAGTTTGAGTACTATTATTATTCTCAAATTTCCACCGACACGAAATCAGCATTGAATGCTGAAAAAATTTTGAAAACAATTGCTCAAATTCGGAAGACTTGAGAATACTGCGTAACATTTAACAACTCGATCAATGATATTTGATGCTAGCTCGATCAATTATCCCACGTTCAGAAATTACTCACGTAGAATGTTGAACAACAGTCGATTCGAACATCTTCCATTCGATTCTAAAATTTCCTCCGACACGAAATCAGCATTGAATACTGAAAAAATTTTGAAAACAATTGCTCAAATTCGGAAGACTTGAGAATACTGCGTAACATTTAACAACTCGATCAATGATATTTGATGCTAGCTCGATCAATTATCCCACGTTCAGAAATTACTCACGTAGAATGTTGAACAACAGTCGATTCGAACATCTTCAGTTCGAGTTGAAACTACCCTCGGAGCGCAAACGAAGAAAAAGGGAACAACACGCACCCGGTTTCACTATAAACACATCCCGTTGCACGTGGTCCGGTTGCGAAGGTGGAGGAGGAGGAGGAGGAGGTGGAGACGCGATGCTGGCGAAAGAAGAGGGACGCGCGTGACGCAGAGAAATGGCATTTCTAAAGAAGGCACGGGAGGAAGCTTCTCTGACAAGGCTCACAATGCCACGGGACGCCCTGCTGGATTTATGCGCGCGTCAAAGCCCTTGCGGTATGCACGCGCGAGGCTGCACGCTGCACACGTGCAACGTGCGGAGAAATGGAAAATTCTGACGGCGTGCCATGGACAAATGCACGGCCTGATGGGGGCATTGTTGAACCGGGCCGTCCTTCAGCCTCTGCTTAACGCCATTTTAAACTTTCCGATCCTCCTAGCCCCGTGCTAGCTCCTAGCTTTATCGTCCCTTTGATAACGCTGGCCGCCAGGCTTTACCTTCCCAGCGTGAGCTCGTAAATTTCCAAACTCGCGGATGTTCCGAACGTGTTGTTGTTGTTGTTGGCCGATGATTGATAGACTTTCGCGCGAACATTTTTGGTCCATTTATGTATAATTCAGAGATGATGTTTGCGAGATGATGAACTGAATATAAATTCAGCGTATTGCAATTTGGAGGAATATTCTCATCGATGGTGGGACAAATTTGCGTGACAATCTGTAGACTATTTGCCACACTGTAAAGTACTTGAGACTTGAGGTTGATATAAAAATTCCTAAATTTGAATAAAATTGACATATCTACCTATTAACGGTTAAACGACCTTGGCTGACAATTGCCGAAAAAGGAACGAAAATAAATTTACATTAGCGAATACGTGGTATTGAAGTTTGATGTTGAAAATAAAGTAAGTAAAATGAAGTAATAACAACGAAAATAATTAAATAAATAATAATAAAGAATAATAACAACGAAAGAGACAACTGAAGACATACGTTCGTTTCATAGAAATACCTAGTAAGTGTACAATATTATACAGTTGATAAAAATACCGACTTAATAAGTGTAGAATATTTTAGACTGCAAAAATGCTGGTTATTTGAATGTTAAGAGACGCGTTCTTTCTTCTTCCCATTTTAAAAAACAAAGTCCATTGATAGAGTGTAAAGAACATATATGTTATAATATATATTCTATATAATATTATGTATAATATAGAATATAATATATTATATATAATATAATATAGAATATAATATATTCTGTATAATATAATATAAAATATAACATATCCTATATAATATAATATAGTATATAATATATTCTATATTATATGTATATGTATATATGTATGTATACATGTATGTATATATATATATATATATACATATATATATATAGTAGTTATAATTATACAGTTATACAATTTATACAATTATACACTTCTTCACACAATTCAACGTTTATTCAAAAGCGCTCCGACTCGTTCGACAGCTCGCATATAACGCAATTGAGGTGCCGTCTTCACTTCCAAATGTCATTTATAGTCTTTAGGTAGTATCCTTATTCCTTCTCGCAGCTCCTTTCTACAATCCTTCGTGTCTGTTTCATGTTTTTCCTTTAACGTGAATTCTATTGCACTGCCGAGAACTAATCGAGACATTAGCGAGTACGAACAACAGGCTCTAATTGCCTAAGTGACCAGTTTGGTTAATTCAAAACGAGAAGTGTCCTTCCATTCCGAGCGTCTGGTCCGCCATTTTGGTCGGACGACCGGCCTGAATAATTGATCGCGCGATCGAACATCGGTCTGCTGAAAAATGAATTAAGACGGTAACGAACAGCGAACGTGAAATTTTGAATACGGGGGATGAATAGGGGGAACAGCAGCGTTTCTCAACGCTCTAACTTCTCCCCCCTGTCCCCGAAATGGGGCTCGTATTTTGACAGGCATTCTTATTCTTATGGTAATACTCGCGGCTCCTTTCAGATCCTCCTCGCCTTTTCTCACTCTCGCTCACCCCCTCTTATTCCCGCGTTTGTCCTACGTTGAACGTAGAGCGACGCGGCAGCTTTTGAAAATCTTTTCGTAAATCTACGGCCAGGGCCCCCGCCGGCCCCGTTGTTCCCATTGTGACGCCTGCCGCCTTGGTAATGCGTCCTGGGACGTTTTTTCGCTCGCGTGGGATGACGCGACGGATCTCGGTTCGAGAGACTCCACTTCGGGGAATACTACACGCTTCCTCTCGTTGGAAAAATACGTGGACGGGCACGAAGGTGCGAAAGGTAGCCTGGTCAGCCATTCTTTGGTACCGGCGTGTTTCTGCGCCGAAAATTTCGAGCGTTTTATTCTTGGAGAGAGAGAGAGAGAGAGAGAGAGAGAGACTCTTGCTAGCCGAGGATTTAATGGTGTCGTGACCTTTTTTTAACCCTTTGCAGTCGACTGTCGCTTCTGAGGGGACGTCGTTCTTAAATTTTAGCCGACAGCTCGGAATTTCACTTTTTATAACTTTTTCCTAGTTATTACAACGAACGTATAAATTTGGTGTTGCACGATGCGATGCATAATAGTATAATATCTGAACAGACGTCTAGTGCAGATGTCACCAAACTTTTTTCACAGTGGGCCACGCTGTTTTCTTTCTATAGTAGTATAAAAAGAATTTTTCTCGGTAAAAAAATAAGCTAAGAGAAAAACAGAAAGCGAAAAATGGAATGATCAGATGATATAAGAGTTTACAGAAATTCGTCAGATTGGCGAAAGAAATAACAATGAATGTACGATTTTCAAGTAAATTTTGAAAAAGGGGTCATTTGACCCCGCTTGGTACGTTAATCCTCGAAATTTCGCAGTATTTTATTATTCGTTCGAATTGAAATGAATCAGTGACTAACGATAACTATTTAGTTGGAGTTGACAGAACGTTAATCTATTCAACTGCATTTTGCATTACTTACGCCAATAGAGGAAGCTCTCCCAATGTCAAAAGACAAGCAAACAGTACGTACGTAATGGCAAACAAAACTCTCCGTCGTGTACCATTCTAAAGTATCATAAATTAATTCGTAACAATGTGCACACGATCTCGAGAGACGACGTAACTTTTGTGACACAGGTCGCAATTGATTCCCACGATGATGGTCCCTGGTCGTAGATAATTCACGTCACCGGCGGCATAAATAATACGTGTGCCTCGCCCCTAGGCCAGCTACTTAACCGTTAAACGACTCTAACGAACCATCGAACCGTCACAATGGCCATTCTAAATAATAAACCGACGATATTTCACGCGACGCACAAAGCGCCACGTTTTTATACCGACAGCAGGGTGATCACGGTTCTTGGAAAATATAAGGGTGTCATTTTTCAATTACGCGGAACCCCAAATTCGAGTGTTCGTTTGCGTTCGCATTGGTGACAGTTTCATTGGCCACGGCATTGTGAAGTGTGAAAAGTCTCGCATTGATACGCGGTAAGTAATCGTCGAGGCAAAAGGAAACATATTTCTCATATTCGTGCGAAAGAATTTGCTTGAAAATTGTTACGTCGATAAATCATCGAGATGACGAGAAGTATGTAGTTTAGGGACGTTATAGAATTGAATTGGTAATTGCATTATCGTGATTGCGTTAGGCGAAGCGATTTGAAAATATCGCAGAAGCAAATTTACGACTTAATCGTTTGAAATAATTCTCGTAGAAGATTTTTTGATATTTTTATATTTAGAAATATACCATGGACATAAATCGAATGGTTCTGTCGTTATAAGTGAAGTATTATAAGTATAAAAATATTCAGAAATATTATATTCCAGTGCACGATCGTGTGTCGGAGATGAATAATTAATTTATAACACCGAGGTAATATCGCGCAAAGTGACTTTTCAGAAAAAAAAAAAAATGATCAACGATTCCATGATTTTCATCTAGTTAAATACAACTTATCAATCTCTTCTAACGTTATGCATAGAATAAAACTTTGTCTTGTACAAAGTATCAAGTGCCTTCCGATTGCATTAACAAATTCTCCATGTTTATAAATACACCGACACTCGGATTGTTCGCTCGTTAATAAAAAAAAAAAAAAAAAACAGAAGAAGAAAAATATGGCGGATCAAAGTCGAGAGATCAAAGAACCTGAGAGAATCGGCGCGTTGAGAAGAGGCCGCGCGATCGAACGCGGAAGTAGCGCGAAGATGAACAAAGCGTTCGTCTCGTAGGCGAACCTCTCGCGGAGCAGAAGCAAGTTCTTCCGCTTTGTTTGCTCGCTGGACTTCATAAACAGCCGGTTACTCGTAGTTTTCACGCACAAGCGTGGCCGCCTATTGCGATAAAACGCCGGTTGCCTATTAATTATTCATCAGGGCGCGCGGCCGGCCGATGCGAGGATATTTCGCAGCGCGAAAACACCGGTGAAAAAAAGAAAAAAAAAAGAAAAAAAAAAGGTAACGAGCGCGATGAATATTACGATCGAACGAAACTATACGTCACTATAAATGGATGGGCGCGCGTTGAATATTCAAGCGAGTTACAGACGCACGATCCGAATGACTCAATAGGGGATCACTTAAGCCCCTCTTGTAATCATTTGCGCGAAACGAGATTTTAAATAATTCCCCCGGCTATTCCCTGGCATATTCAATTTCTCTCGTTCGCTTCAAGAGGAATTTTCTGGTTAATTAATTAATTAATTTAATTAATTAGAATCAGGGACACGCGCGTAGTTGAAATTCTGATCGGAACAGTTGGCGAACAACTTTCGAGTTTCTTCTTCTGCGACGAAGACTTTCGTTTTCGGAACGAAGAGATAGGAACTCTCGTTGAAAAAGAAAAGGCGCGCGACCGAATGAAACAATCGGTAATTAAAATTGAAACGAACGTTTCGCCGACAATTCGACGCGATATACGCATTTGCATTGTTCGACGATATACGAATACGCGGGAATATGAATTTCCAGCTCGCTCTGGATATTACCATATGTGTATATATATATATATATATATATATATATATATATATATATATATATATATATAGATATACATATACACACCGCGTGCGCCATGGAAAATTCAAACATCGAAAGAGTAATCATTCAGAAAAATTCAATATTTCCTTTCGCGCGGGATTCCATTCTCCGCTTCCGTCCCGACGAAACGGCAAATTCAATTTGAAAATTTATCGAAAACAAGATACGCCCCGGTGAAAAAGCAACAATTTCACCAATTACGCTGTCCGAACTAGCGAGAGAGAGCGTGAGGACTACTCCACTCGTCCGCTCGCCTCTCGACGAACTCTTCAAAGAAGCGATAATAACAGCAATAACTTCGACCCCGTCGGCGAAAAAAAAAAAACCCAAAAAGAAATTGCAGCATGCGACATGCTGCTGCCTGTGCAACCGCGAAGAAATTTCATTTGTGCCGCCGCGGTCGCGTGGACCACTTTTAGCAACGTCAACGCGAAATTATTTGGCTAACGCGACACACACACACACACACACACACACACACACACACACGCACGCACACACGCGGAGATATATATGTGTGTATACGCAAAAAACGCAAAGAAAGCTCACGCTTTTGCAAGCTGGCAGACGAGCTCTGACTTTTCCTAATGGAAACACCGGCACCGGACGGAGAAGCTTTAAAAGTGGCGTTACAAACGCTTTAAATCCGCGCGGCATTTATTATTCCGTCGCGCGCGAAGCGTTACTCTCCCACGTCTCCCTGGTTATTCTCCGCTCGCGAGGAGCGGGGGGTTTTTTTCAAAATCTCGGATTCTCGATCGTTCGACGAATATCATCCGGCTGAGCTGCCGCGACGAATTTCCTCGACATATTCTCTCCGTTTTTTCCCCGCTGAATTCTCTCATCACGCTGGCGTGAAACTCGAGGATTTACTTGATGAGACGCATTTTTTTCTTTTCTTTTCTTTTTTTTTCCAGCGAAAAAAGCTTCGAAGCCTCGGTTAACGAAGAATCTCTGCATTTCTGGAAATTCTATCTCCCGCGAGTTGTTACGATAGCATAAAAACGTAGAAACTGCGTTGCCAAAGAACAGGAAATAAATTCGATCGGAAATTCCCTCTTTAATTGGCAAAAAACGGAAACAGAGAGAGAGAGAGAGAGAGAGGAGAGATGGTGGAAGCAGGAAAGCCAGCCCTATTTGATAGGGATTAGCCTGGCGATGGTCCAAATCGGAGGATCAACGAGGACGATCTACGCCGCAAACCAACGCTCAGAAGGAAATCGCCGGAAAGTTGACGGATTTTTCTCGTGGTCGTGAGACGACGGTGAGAGGCCGGTTGCAGTTAGGGTTGCATTGGCAAACTTCGCCGGGGCTGTCGTCACTTGCCAATTACAGCCCCGAAGAGAGGGGGTTAGAAGGTTTTCTCCGGGCGCGGCGAGGGTTACGCGCCCGGATCGCGCGACGAAGGAAGCCGCAACAGTGGACCCGTTTGGCGAAAGTTCAGGCTTGTCTGCAACAACCCGCTTTCAAACGCGTCGTCCGCGACCTCTCCGCAGGGGGTGTTTCTCTCCTCCTCGGTCCACTCTCTGTCACGAACAGTTTCCCCGGGTTTCGTCGACGTGGCTGCGCGTCGTTTAACGCTGTTTGAGTTTCCTCCGGACAGAGCCTCGGACCGAGCCGTCTAATCGCCGTAAATTGGAAATCCGCTCGGTCACTTTCACACATCTCTCATCGCGCACCGAGTGTCGATACTTCGCGGCGGTGAATTTGAATTTTTCGGATAAGGATGACTTTCGCTGACGAAATGATTCGAGAGCAACGTTGGATGAAACTGAAGACAGAGAGCAACGTTGGATCCCATTGGACAACTAGAACTATCGACCGATTTTACAGTTTCTGTTGTTTTGGAAATTTGCGAAAAGAATTTATGCTAGTTGAAACGATATATTCTTAGAGATTCGTAAAATATATAAAAATATAAATAAATAGAAGCTTGCGTTTATTTTGTTATAAATCGTAAAATTTCTCGATTTCTTTCGCTTTAATACGGAAATATCGATATGGAAATTTTCTGCTTTTAAAATCTCAGAATATGGGACTCGACTCTTGAAAGACTCTTCGAGGACTCGATCGTCTTTCAAGCCGTAAATTTGGCGTAATTCTAATTCTAATTTCTCAAACGCAGCTTTAAATAATCTTGAGATCTGTCTCGTCTCTGAGTTGAGACTAACGATTAGATTGTTGGAATGACATTTATAATTTTTACTTTCTACGTTGCAATCGTGATCAAAGATTACGTTACAATGTCTCCAGACTTGATAGAAAAGAGTGAAAAGCCGTAAATTTGGCGTAATTCTAATTCTAATTTCTCAAACACAGCTTTAAATAATCTTGAGATCTGTCTCGTCTCTGAGTTGAGACAAACGTTAGATTGTTGGAATGACATTTATAATTTTTAGAGGGTTTTTTTTCTACGTTGCAATCGTGATCAAAGATTATGTTACAATGTCTCCAGACCTGATGAAAAAGAGTGTTGTTTCCTCTTCCCAGCGCGTCTTTTTACGTTTATGTTTTATTTTTGGCAAATCGACGACGATGATCGAGATGACCAACTACTGGAATTTTCCCTGCGAACAAGTGTCCGCATTTGATGAAACTTGGCATAAATATAGTTTTCAAAAAGATACTTGACCCGTATTTTTTTCAATGTTGAAACTCAAACATGGGGGTGCGGAACATATCTTGTCAAATATCTCGGGAATTATTGAAGATTCCATTTTTTGTGTAAATTGCTTGTTAGTGGAAATCAATGTTTCTTAACGGACGGATTCAATGGTGTATATACCATTTTGCAAAAAGGAAAACTTTTGTTGTCAGTGTTGTCAGGCCTGCTTTAATCATCCAACTTTTTCGTTTGAATAATCCACGCACAAGTTAAATAATCCAATTAATTCCTTCGTGAAAAACGATTTCTACGATTTCTTCTGTAGTTTGTAATGCACGTTTCACAGGCCATCACAGGTGAAAATGTACATTTTCCCAGCGATCTTAACACCGGCCGCGTAACGTGGATTTCCACGAATTTATATCAGCTCGCCGTCGGCGAATCTCCGCCGAGTAAAACGAACAAAACATGGGAAAATTTCGTTTTTCCCGAATTAAACGGCGTGGCATGATCGATGAGCATCGGAAGCAGGCAGGATTTGAAAATAGATTCAACAACCCCTTGGTTGCGACGATAACAGGCCGCAACGCGAGCGCAAAACTGAGTCGTCGAGCGTTTTTAAATAATCTGAAATTATAATGGCCGAAGCCACGCGGAAACGCCGTTTTCTGCGACCCCGAATCCGAAATTTTTGTTCCATTTTGTTTCGATCCGACAACTTCGAAACTTGGAAGCCGCCAAAAGGCGCGAACGAAAATCGAAAAAAACTATATAGAGGTGATATATAGAGAAAATTACACAGAGACTATCTCGACGATAAAAGATACGTTCGCGCGTATAATTCTGATGAATTTTGATGAAACGTTACATGGCTCGTGCGAATGCGCATTTATCAGGTTTTATCTATGCTTGTCAATTGTTAATTATCAACAATTTGTTGATTCGTCAGCTTGCGCGTGATAATTTATTTACTTGTCGAATATAGTATGTTTACTTATCGTATAATTTACTACGTTAGGTTTAGGTTACGTTTAGTTAGGTTGGGTTAGGTTACGCGATGACTTATTTCCATTCGCATGGAAAACGAATTAACGGGTAACATTGATTTAAAAAAAAAAAGATTGCCGAAAATTCAATGAATAGCGCGCTGATGATGAATTTTAATCCCGCGAATGTGACAGTCCCTGTAATTAGGAAATCCGGGATTTTCAACGCATTAAAAACTCGTTTGCCGTCCAACTCTGCTATCGTCATTTTTGACTAAATGCTTGTTATCAACGTCACCAGATGTCTACCTGACCGATCGAATCCCTGGCGTTTTCCCCGGCGATTTAAATGCCGGCCACGTATATGGGAATGAACGAAATTCGGCGGATAAAGAGAGACAGAGAGAGAAAGAGAGAAGGAGAGTGAGAGGGAAAAAAAACGGAGAACGGGAAAAATGTAACCAGCTTTCAGCGACGAATAAATAAAAACGTTCTGACGTAACCGTGTTCTCGTCAACGGGGGGACTCTTTGAAGTGCTGGGTACACATGATCGGGCTTTAAAACTTTGTCGAGTTTGTTTAGGTTGCAAATATAGAATTAAAGGGGTGACTTTCCGTGCGTATAGCTACAGTGGAACAGAGACCACTTTTAATACTTTATTACTTTCGTTTTGTCATTATGTCTGCTCCTTCTCTCTCTCTCTCTCTCTTTCAGAAACGAAATATTGATTTACCTGAAACTCTCGTCGAACGAACGTTTTAACGAGCTCTCGCTTCGAATACTTTCGTGATCTACGCGCACTGTAATTGTAATTCGATTTCCTTTCTGCAATTGCGTTAGTATTAATTTAAAAAAAAGAAAGGAGACAGAACAAGCAGAAAAGTTCAAACCCACCACTTTTCGTGTGAAAAAAAAATTCAGATTCATGCTCACACACGGAACAGATCGATCTTTTTAGATAGCAGTAACGCGGACGGCAAATTTTCGTCAAATTAAATTCCACACAGATTTTCTGTGTATCGGTTGAACTCCTCGAGAAGTACTCGGTTTTCAACGTAAACGGGGAGAGAGAGAGGAGGAAATAAAAGACGAACAGAGACAGAGGATAGTAGATACACGCGAGCAAAAAGAAAACGAGCGAGGGGGGGTGCGATGGCGTTCGATTTTATTGGGCCTCTCTGGATGCGTGTAACGTCGACCAACACTCCGGGGAATCGTACGCGTTTTTTTTTTTCCAACCCCCGTCTATCGCGCGAGATGCCTGCTTTTTATGATGCTACCCGCCTGTCGTGCTACCCGAAAACAGTGGCCAGATTTAACAGAAACAACGCAACGATCTTTTTTCGAATTTTTTTTCCCCTCCTCTCCCGGTAGATGAAGAGAATGAGAGAGCGAATTGAAAAAAACGGAGTGACGTTCGTAAATTCGAATTCTTCTCTTTTGTACGCTCGTTTGATCGCAAGACGTTCGAAAAAAAAAAAGAACAAAAACACAGTGATAAAATAACACTAAAAATCCGACAGCAATTCTGATAATTCTGAATATAATTCCACCGATTAAAACAGTAATTTCAACCTCAACTCCGATAAAATTACCCTCCGTGCCTCCGAAGGAAAAGCAATTACTTATCACAATGAATTAACTCCGTTAAATTCTGGAGTAATATTCATCCTGGTGGGATTCTTATTCCTGGAATAACAATTATTTTAAATCGTTCGGTAGGTAGAGGATTAATAACTGTTTCATTTCTAAAAATATCTAGAAGATGAAGTGTAAGATAAAACATGTAAGATAAAAACTTTTTAATATTTACTAATGATTTTTCGAATCTCTATATTACATTTAGAATTTTAATATTATTTAGAATTTTAATCAGTAATATTATACTATAATAGAAAATTATGTACTATGGAATACTATAATATTATAATAAAGTATAAAATATTATATAGTATATTATATCCATTATATTATAGTTAATATATCCATTATATCATATGCTATAATATATAGCATGGAAGTATATTATATAATATAATAGAAGACTATGGAATACTATAATACTACAATATAGTATAGAATACTATAGAATACTATATAGAATATTGTAATATAGTATATCATAGCCATTGTATCATCATACTATAATATATTAATATCGTATTATAATGTATTATAGCCATATATTGGCTACGATATACACCTTTCAAATGAAACAAGCATTTCCTTTCTCTAAGGATCAAAGTTGCAAGCGAGGAGAGGAAAGAACGTGGCCGATTCGTGCGCAATATTCCGCAGACGATATTCCCCTATTTATAATCAATGGAGATCCCTTATCTCCTTGGAAATCGGAAGGCAGATAGAGCATTTTACAGGCGGGGAGGGCTAAGCCAAGTGAGATAAGTGGAGCGGGAGGGGGAGCGCTGCAAGTTTAAATTTGCACTTGGCACCTGATCGGCTGACGTAGCACGTGGAACGAAGGGGGTGCAGCCGTAGAAAGGAGGGAGAAGGAAAGGGGGAGGGGAAGAGGAGTATAATTCGCTCGATTATTTAATAGCTTGGCCTGACGCTTGACTGCAACGCGGAGCGCGCTGGGCCCCCTGGCCCACCGATCCTCCTCCTACCAGTCGCAATCTATATTAAAGCCCCCATGGCGAATTACTCATTAGTGGATTAACGAACTACCACCATGCCATGATGTTAATTGGACTTTGCCATAGGATTCAGGTAGCACTCGCTGTTCTCCGAATCCCTGCGCGCTGCTGTTCCTCCGGCTGGAAACGGCTGCAAGCATTTCCAAGCCGAAACTCCCGAGTTCGAGACGAGATCGTTCTGATCGGTTTCTGCAAAAATCAGCACGTTCACGAGCTAGATGCGTGCTGTTTTATTCGAAAATTTTCGAAAACTCTTTACGTAAAAAGAGAGAGAGAGAAAGAGAGAGAGAAACGAGTTCGTTGCCGGAGATAAATATATATTCAGCGATCGATGAAAATTTAACCTGGAACAGAGCAAGCATAAACGAAATCCTCTGTATCGCATTGTATCTCAGTCAGCCGGCAACCGAGGCCTACGGATTAATTTATGGTTCGCGCGGGCCGAACCATACGTCTACGCGTACGTTCGGCAAATGAGTCAGACACTCGCTTCTGCATATTCAATAGTATCGCACAATACACAGTACACGGGCATGTATTTATCATAAACTCGCGTCTCGGCACGTCGTTATTATCGGCAATCAATGCGCCCTGGAATTGGAAGCCAACCCTTGCCCCCGCGCCGTCGACGCGCACGTTGCAAAACAGCCAAAAGTCTCCTGCTGCCAGGAGACTTTTTCAATGCTGCTGAATTTCGAAAAATAATCGAGAGAGTAGTACTCTCGACAGTTTAGAACTGTCGCACGATGTTTAGGTTGAAAACGACGTACAGGGTGGTGAGATTATTGCCACCGGTGGGCCGAACCAGGGGATCACAATGTAATTTAGATTACGGCGTCAGAGATTACCGGGGACGATACCGATCGTTCCGCGATAAATTACGTTATAATCCAGATTATTCTGTGTGATGTCTCATCCTGTAAGCCACTGTGTCAAGTTCGGTTCAAGCGGGGTTCAACTCGAGGCTCGACTCGACAGCCCTGCGTTGAACTGCGAATAATTGCTAATCTGGTAATTATTAAAATTGGTCACAATCCAATTGCCACGTTCGCGCGAGTTTGTGAGATTCCTTGGTTCGGTTAGGTTCAATTTAACACTCTGTTTCTGAATACTCGAATTTGAAAATAATTTGGACTGGAACTATCGACTACTACTACTAATGTATAAAAGTCGCAAAGAACGCGAACTTCCTTTCGTTATGTATAATATTTTATAAAAATAATTCGAGTCACCAAGAATGCGATACTATAGGATGGGCCAAAATAAACGACTCCTAGTAACATAAATCCGTAATTTCAAATTCAATTTAAAATTAATGAAATTAATTTCTTTCTTATATTAAAAAAAAAAAAAGAATTAGGTAGGAAGAAACTTTTGGCTCACTGCTAAAAAAAAAACTGCTCTACGAAATTACATAAATTAGCCATTTTGGGTCGAATGAAAACGCAATACTTTGAAGTTCGATGATATTCCGCGTAAATCGGCGTTCAATGTCTCGTCGTGGCGTTAAAAAAATTTGACTGAAACCACCGACGACTATGAGGTATATAAAAAATCGCAAAGAACGCGAATTTCCTTTCGTTATATTTTACAAAAATAATTCGAATCACCAAGAATGCGATACTACTTGCAAATCTATAAGGTGAGCCAAAATCAACAATTTCTAGTAAGATAAATCCGTAATTTCAAATTCAATTTAAAACTAATGAAATTAATTTCTTTCTTATGTTAAAAAAAAAAAGGAATTAGGTGGGAAGAAACATTTTGGGTCGAATGAAAACGCAATACTTTGAAGTTCGATGATATTCCGATGATAAATCCGCGTAAATCGGCGTACAATGTCTCGTCGTGGCGTTAAAAAAATTTGACTGAAACCACCGACGACTATGAGGTATATAAAAAATCGCAAAGAACGCGAACTTCCTTTCGATATATTTTACAAAAATAATTCAAACCACCAAGAATGCGATACTACCTGCGAATCTATAAAGTGAGGTAAGATAAATCCGTAATTTCAAATTCAATTTAAAACTAATGAAATTAATTTCTTTCTTATATTAAAAAAAAAAAAAAAAAAAAAAAAAAACAAAATAGGTGGGAAGAAACTTTTGGCCCACTGCTCTACGAAATTACATAAATTAGTCATTTTAAATTAATCAATGAAAACTATAAAATAATAAATAGCTTGAAGCTCTGATGGTATATCCGACCGATAAATCCGCGTAAATCGGCGTTCAACGTCTCTCGTTCAACGCCGTGACGTTAACATCGCACGTCGGGCTTATTATCGCCCGACTGGCGCGGAGCGTTAATAAAGTTAGCTTGGTTGAAGCTGACGTGACGCTGGACGGAAGGAGCCGATCGCGTTTCGCCGTGCGAGATTCGCGGCTGCTCCGCGTTGCGTGAAACGTTGCGAGAGGGTTGTGGAGGACGGCCGCTTACACCTTCGAGGGACGTCCGTTGATGTGGTATTTGCGCAGGTGTGCGAAACATCGAACGCCACAACGTTGATAGTTGGCCGTTGCGTTGTTAGGCAGTTGGATAACTCGAGACGCGGACGAGAGTGTGGCTGGCATGCCTGCGGTTTCCAGCAGCTCAACGGTTTTGGATCGATCTTCCAGCCCACTCGTCGCGTCGTTTCAATAAGAATTACCGGTTAATCGGGTTGACGATCTCTTTGACTTTCCACTCGTCCTCCGTTTAATTTACAATGTTTAAACTCTCGGAGCTTTATGACTCGAACTGCTGCATATTACGGTGTCCCATAAGTTTCTTCCCTTTTTTTTTTGATGTGAAACGAGTAAACGATATTTGTTGAAGCCTCATTACGCCCTCTTTCCAAAATTGTCGAGGTTTACTCGCAAAATATTCGCCAAGGTGCGTTTTTATTTCGCTTTTTATTGCGGTTTTGATACATTTACAACGGAGAAAATTTTTAAACGAGAGAAACAAGTAATAATCGGATGGAGCAAGTACTGGGGAGTACGGAGGACGAGGTAGAATTTCCCAATCAAACTGTATATAGATTTTGCCTTACAGCCAACGCATCAACATGCGGTTTTGCGTTTTCATGATAAAAAAAACGACGTCGGTTCACCATTTCTGGCCGTTTTCAATTGGTCGAGTTGATTGCAGTATTTGTCAGAATCGATCGTTTTCACCTTGAGGAAGGAGCTCGTAGTACACTACACCTTTCCAGTCCCACGAAATGCACAAAATAACTTTCTTCGGATAAAGTCCGGGTTTCGCAACAATTGAAGGTCTATTCTCGTTAAGCCAGGTGCGGTTTCGATGCACATTTTGATATAAAATTCAAGTCTCGTCTCCTGTCAGTGACAAGGCTCTTTAAGAAAGGATTCCTTTCATCGTCGCTGAAGAAACAAATCGCACGTGGTTCATAAAGCCGGTCTCCGTCAATAAGTATGGAACCTAAACTTCATACAGATTCGCATATCCCATCTTGATTAAATGCTCATGTACCGTTGTCCTGGAAATGTTAGTGGCATCCAATATCTCGCGCACAATATATCGCGGATTATCTGCAAGTATATACTCTTGATAAGGTCCGTATTCGCCGCTGCGGTCTTCATTTTTCAAGTCAAAATTGCCAGCTCTAAATTTTTTAAACCAATTGCGGACGGTCCGAATAGTCGTAGCACCACTCCAGTAAATGGTGCATGTCTGCAGTGTCTTTTGCACTATTACCTTTCTTTAAAGCAATGAAGCTTAACACTTTACCGACCGGTAGCCTATTAATCGGCTAACATATTTTTAACACTTTACCGACAAGTAGCCTATTAATCGGCTAACATATTTTAACACTTTACCGACCGGTAGCCTATTAATCGGCTAACTAACATATTTTAATACTTTACCGATCGGTAACCTATTAATCGGCTAACTATTCACGGTTAATACACGGTAACATGCCGTAAATGCTTCTCTTGAATATCTATATTGAACGGTGTAAAATAACAATTTTAAAAGAGACTTCGTGACCAACGAAACGTACTTTGAAAGAACTCTGCGACGACTGAAATGCCATAAACGAATAATTGATAAACCTGCTTTTATATATAAAAATAGCCTGATAGATTCATTCATAGCGTGGCGCGGAAGAAACTTATGCAACACCTTAATATATGTTTCAGCGGTTCTAATTTTAATTTGTTGTTCTATCGATTTTGATCGCGTGATCACCAGATGTTCTTTGTTCGATGTATAGATCAAGGATAATTTCAGCACTTCGTGAATAAGAAAATCCGCTTTGGTCTCATTCGGTTCTTCTAACTTTCGAGAGATTGAAAATAATCTGTTTGGAAATGAAATAATTCAGAATAATGTTTCTCGCAAAGCAGGTGAAAACGCAAGGACACGACTTTGTTGTCGAGAACTGTAGAAATCTGAACGCCTTGGAAATCACTGGAGAAACTTCCTTCGCGACTAGATCTATCGTAATCTCGACGATTGAAATCTTCCTTTTACATCTCGACCCCCTTGGAACTTGTCGTACGATTTTTCTTCGCCATTTTATCGAATCTTGAACATCAGGGGTGCGAATTTAATTGACGAAAATTCAAAAAATATTCAACTCCAATGTTCAAAGTTCAACAAAAAAAAATTGGCCAAAAAAGTAACCATACAGCAAGTTTTAGAGATTATTGTAACGAGGAGACTTTGATCTTCGAACATCGTGATAGATTTAGTCGAGAAGAAAATTTGTTTAACGTTTTCACAGGTATTTGAATTTTAACAGTTTTCGGCAAAAAAAAAATGTATTCTTGTTTCTAAGTGATGTAAAAACTTTTTCGAGAAGAAAGTAACAACGTGCTATCAAAGTAGAGACTTTGCGCTTTGAAACGAGGCCAACTGGATCGTCACACGATTTTTCCTTTTTTTTTTTTTTTTTTTTATAAAGTTACGACAATTTCGAACGGTGGTAAAAATTTCAAACAATTGATAAATATTGATGATTTTTCGTGGAGTGTCCGTCTCCACGTAGGCTTTCGTAAATTCATTTCCGACGTGCTGACGGAGAAACGGTCTTTTTACAGGTGGAAATGGCGACAACGAAACTTTGGATCCAGACGTTCATGACTACACCACCGACGAAGACTACAACGACGTCTTTGATGCAACAACCAACGGGTACGCGACTATACATTCTCTTCTCTCAATTAAATAATGATAATAAATGACAACTATCGCTTTTCACTTCACTTTTTGGAATGGATTTCAACTATACCAAAGTAGGTATAAGGTAGGGCCAGAAACCACCCTTCCTATTGAAATAAATCCGTAATTCTTTTTTTCTACTATATATTTACAAATTTGCGAACGCTTTGACGGTGAACAATTCGAAGGAAATAATTTTTAAAACTTAGTGAAAAAAATCACGTTTGAATTTAAATTCGATTAAAAATTAATGAAATTAGTTTTCGATGTTTTATTAAAAAAAAAAAAAAAAAAAAAAATAGGTGAGAAGAAATTTTTTGCCCACCTTATATTAAAACTCGTTCCTGATCTATCGTGTAAATGTATTGTATATCGATTTCCCGCAAAATTATCGAAATTTCAAAACTTGTCAGAATTCTTATTTCACATATGCTAGTTGATAATATCGATGATACGATTGATGTGATTGATGATTAATAATATTGCTGAACAAATATTCTAAAAATAGGCGAGAGACAAATTCCGCGAGGGGAGGGGGGAAGCAGGAACGGCGGAAAATCGTATTAATTTTCGCGGGTGCTCATGACGAAACGCGGTGTTTTTTTTTTTCTTTTTTTTTTTTTTTAGACTCGCGAAAGTTTTCGCGCGCACGCCACCGGCGATCGTAAATATCGTTTATTAAACGAGACGGCGGGCCCGTTAAAATTTCAGCGTTCTTTACAACGCGCGCGTAACGCGTGGAAATTATGTAACAGGGGGGGATCAATTTTCTGGCTTTTACACGTCACGTCGCGCGAAACACTTTATCTCGTTCGTACATTTTTTTTTTTTTTTCGAAAAACCTTGCGCCACGCGACCAATTTCGAAACAAAAAACGAAGCTTTACAGAGATTAATTAATCATCTACAGAGTGGTCGATCGAAAAGCGAAGAAAGTACAGAAAAAGTAATTTCATCGAAAGATGCCAAAATTGATCTCTAACACTTGGCTTGATTTGATCGATAAATTTTATTAAATTGGCTTGAGAAATATAGAAAAAAATATAAAAATGAAGAATGAGAAATATAAAAAAATGTGTTGTTTTTTAAACCGCAGATTCACCGTGTATCTGAGTGTTCAAGCTTGGTTTAGAAAAAAGAAGATGCACGTTCTCGTTGACAATCGTTCGTTTGGCGTCCATTTCAAAATAGAAAATCAAAAAAGCAACATTTTCGAAAAGGAAAAAAAAGCTGTGCAAGCTCGTAAGAAATTGTCCAATGTGTTTAATAGAGAAGCCTTGAAACCACGACAGTGTCAGAATTGATTTGCTAAATTTTACTACTGGTAAGAGTTTGTCGAAAAAAAAAAAGAAATCATAAATGGCGTAAAATCGAACAAAATGATCAATATATTGTCTGATAAAGTTTCTGTTTCTCACGAAAAATTCGCCTTTCACTTACACACATACAAAAAAAAAAGGAAATGTTACTTTTCGACTAACCTAATGCAATAAAAATAAACCGAATTCAATTAATGATTGAATTTTTGATAAAAAGATTTGATAGAAATTTTACTACAAACACACCACTAAGACTAACCTAATATAACAAAAATAAACCGAGTGTTAATAATTGAATTTTTGATGAAAAAAATTTGATAAAAATTTTACTATAAACACACCACTAAAACTAACCTAATATAACAAAAATAAACGGAATGTTAATGATTGAATTTTTGATGAAAAAATTTGATAGAAATTTTACTATAAACATAAACCGAGTGTTAATAATTGAATTTTTGATGAAAAAAATTTGATAAAAATTTTACTATAAACACACCACTAAGACTAACCTAATATAACAAAAATAAACGGAATGTTAACGATTGAATTTTTGATAAAAAGATTTGATAGAAATTTTACTACAAACACACCACTATAAACGCAACTATTCGTCCACTCCACTGTTTCCGAAACCGGCGAAGCAAATCGATAAGAATCTGAAAACGACGCTTCGCAAAACAGACGACGATCATCGTCGCGTGAATCATCGTCAATCAGAGTAACAGAGCGTCGATGGTAACCCACGCGCGAAGAGAGGAGAGCCTTAAATAAGTGACCCACCCAGTGTTCACCCAGCCGCGGAGAAAAAGGTATGAAAAACGTCGCGAGGAGGAATGAGGGTCGGTGAATCGTTAACAGTTCGACGCGCCCACCGCGCGTTACGTCACTTCCTCCGGCCTGGCTGGCAGCTTTAAAGCAGACAGAAGACCGTCTCAGACAGGGATTAGGCGTTCGCAGGGTTTCTATAAATAATGCAACGTTTAACCTCGCTTGGGGGATCGGTTTTGTACCCCGCCTACCCCGTGCCATGCAACGGCGTTTTAAAGTCGCCATGCAAATGATCGAACAAGGGACTCGCGGATTACCCAGCGTCAAGTCGGCCTTTTCGCGTCGAATTTAGATGCACTTGTAGCTTACGCTCGGTTTCCGCTCAGATTAGTCAAGTTCCATCTTCCTTCGGATCGAGTATGTATATTCAAATGACGGACGAAAGGGGTTGTCTGTACTTTTCTTGAAATGTCACAATTTCGTTGTGACAATCCAGTCGTGTGTCTGATTTTACAGCATGTTATACCACTGATTTACCACGATTCTTACTCGTTGACCTTTTTTCAAAGATGAACGACACTTTTTCTTCGTCGCAGCCTTTCAAGATCACGCTGAAACAAATCGGTTTGATGGCCTTGAGAGAAGATTGAAATCTCCCCTTCGCGACGATTTTTCTCTTCGCCGTATTTTATCAATCTTCGAACTGTTGTGTTGGGGTTTCTTGGATTTTTCTGTGGGCGTGGCTCGAGATACAAAGATTCGTCCCGTTTATCGAATATTATAGTTTTCGATAATTTCAGTCTAGTGTAAATTTAGTTGACAAATTACAATAAAACGTTTGTGCAACAAGCTTAATTTTTCGAACGAAATATCCACGGGCAGTATTCTTGTAAACTGACTAATCTAACCTAACCTAAACCTACGCATGTGTAATTTAATGCCGAGAGCCATTTTTCTCGTGATCGATAGATGCCATGGGAAAATGAAAGAGGACAAAGTTGTACTGCTTTTTGTAACACAATGTAATGATATATAGAAATGTTTACTATACATATTATTATTAATCTAACTTATGTATATAGGGTGTTCACGAATTTAGTGTCCAGCGTTTTCTCTCGTAAACGACAGATGCTACGGAAAAATTGAAAAAAAAACAAAATTATACTTTTTAAAATTTTTTCTAATCGTATTATTAATCTAACCTGCATATACAAGGTGTTCACGGATTTAACGTCCAACGTTTCCTCTCGTAAACGATAGATGCTACGGAAAAATTGAAAAAAAAAAACAAAATTAAAACTTTTTAAAATTTTTTCTAATCGTATTATTAATCTAACCTGCATATACAAGGTATTCGCGAATTTAGTGTCCAACGTTTCCTCTCGTAAACGACAGATGCTACGGAAAAATTGAAAAAAAAAAACAAAATTATACTGCTTTTTGAAATTTTTTTCTCTAATCGTATTATTATTAATCTAACCTGCATATACAAGGTGTTCACGGATTTAGTGTCCAACGTTATTTCTCGTAAATGACAGATGCCACAGAAGTTGTACTGTTTTTTGCACACGATATAATGATACGTAGAAATTTTTACTATTCATATTATTATTAATCTAACTTATGTATACAGTGTGTTCACGAATCTAGTGTACAACGTTTTCTCTCCAAAACGACAGATGCTGCGAAAAAATGAAAGAAAACAAAATTGTACTGTTTTTTGCACGCGATGTAATGATATGTAGAAATGTTTACTATTCATATTATTATTATTAATCTATGTATACAGGGTGTTCACGAATTTAGTGTCCAACGTTTCCTCTCGTAAACGACAGATGCTACGGAAAAATTGAAGAAAAAAACAAAATTATACTGCTTTTTGAAATTTTTTTCTCTAATCGTATTATTATTACTCTAACCTGCATATACAAGGTGTTCACGGATTTATTATTTAGTGTCCAACGTTATTTCTCCCAAACGACAGATGCTGCGAAAAAGTGAGAGAAAACAAAGTTGTACTGTTTTCTGCACGCGACGTAATGTACAAGCATATGGAAATTCTTTTCTAGTCGTGTTATCCTTGCGGTAATAAATCGCTGGCTACAAGATAAACACGTGGAAACAATACGTGCAAGCGGCAATAGAGATAATCATCTGAATATGCACCGTGAAGTGCAGCCGACTGTATTCCGACTATGTTGGACGGAGAAGGTGGAAGTTGATCCAGCAGGATCTTTGTCGAGGCGAATGCCCATGTCGCAACAACGTCTGCCAGCATCTCTGTCAGCTCTTCCCCTCGACGAACCCCTTGTAGAAAGGGGTTGCAAGGGAATCGGGCGTGCATCAATATTAATGGAGGCACGTGGCGTTCGGGAGTAATGTAGTTGGCTGAAAGTCGGCGAGCCGTGGCACGCGCGATATCGTAACCATAATGCTCCCGCTTAGATCGGTTGCGACACGTAATTTCAATCACGTTCGTCGCGTTACCGCCGTCATTACACGGCCGTGCAAGCCGAGTCTCTCTCTCTCTCTCTCTCTCTCTTTCTCGAGAAAACGAGATTCCTTCGCCGAGCAGAATCATCTTGATCTTGCCAGACTTTTCGATTTTTACGCGAACGCAGACTTTTCTGCACAATTCGTTACGTAAAAATATGTACGTGCCGTCGAGAACATTGAGAACATTGAATCTTATGAAAATAGAAGCGTAGTTTTATGTTGCCTGTTTTAGCTTTATGTTGTCGTCACGTGGCCGGCGTAAATTATGGCGAAACGTGTAGAAAACAGCCGTGTGGAACAACTCGGTCGTTGGTGAAAATAAAGCAAGAAGCGGAAGAAATATCTTACTTTCACAGTATACTGGCAGTTCGTTTTATTTAACCATAAAGCGAGAATGATAGTTGGCGAAAATAAAGCAAGAAGCGGAAGGAAGATCTTACTTTTAGCATACTGGCAGTTCGTTTTACTTAACCGTAAAGTGAAACTGATAAGTTTATAAATTACGCGACGTCTATACGAGCTTATACGCTTTCGATCAAATTAACTGAAATAGAATTGCTGCGTTATAACTGTCACTACGTGGTCGCATAAATTGCACATATATATATATATATATATATATATATATATATATATATACATGTACACGTATGGAAAATGATGGATTGGAATAATCCGATTATTATTCGAGAAAGATATCGAAATCACAAATTTGGGATTTTCACAATTACTAAAAAAATGTGTACAAGTGTCTTTTCAATCAAGTAGAAAATTCAGAAATCTTCTTGATCGCGCGAGTTTGGTTTGTTGAATGTTTGAGAAAATGTCTCGCCGACAAAAAGAAAGTATATACAGAAGACAAGAAACAGGACGAGGAAGTTGGGTCGAAGGCGCGAGAACAACCCGCTTGAATGTTTAGAATTTCGATTGGCCTTATCGGAGGGAATCGTTCCCCCCCGATCCCGCGGAATTAGCTTGTCAGAAACGAGAGGAGAGAATTCAAATTTAATCACGGCCACGACGTTCGATGTTCTGCGACGCACGGGAAGTGGCATTATTAGCTTTCGAATCGAACCAATCGAGCTGCTTCCTTATTAAGCCCTGCGGCATCCCCTCGCTTTTCCACCATACGAACCCGTGAAATCCTCCTCCGATCTTCGTTCTCCCTTCCATTTTTTTCTTCTTTTTTCCTTTAATTTTACATCTACATTTCCGACGGAACATCATTCATCTCTCTCTCTCTCTCTCTCTCTCTCTCTCTCTCTCTCTCTCTCTATCTCTATCTCTCTGTGCGCGTGATTCTGTTCTCGAACGGGGAGTGATTCTCGATCGTGGGGGAGGAGTATCGATGATATTTCACGAGCCGATCTTACGCGGGGTCACATCGAGGCAAGTGGCCCAATTTTTAAGCGAGGGTTGTTACTGGAAATATTTAGTATGTGTACGTATTTCGATTGCATCGTTGATCATTTCTCGGAGTAAATTTTTTTTTTCTGTTTAGAAAAGTGATGACATAGATCTTGCACATTTTGGCGCATTAATATCATATTCCCTGACTGTTGGACTGGAAAATGAATGAAACTTCAGTTCGCGGTAGTGGAAATTCTGAAATTGAACTGAACTCTTGGAAAAATCCCACTGAGTTACAATTACGTCACAGTTATTACGTTAGTCTTAATATCAACGTTACCAATTGAAAAGTAATAATCGCAGCTTAATTCTCGTCAGTATTCTACCTCCATGAAAAATCGGAAATCATTTCTCGACAGAAAAAAAAAGAAGAAAGAAAGCAGGAATCTCTCTCTCTCTCGTTCCACCCTTTGCCCCCGCGAATTTTCGCGCGCGATTTATCGAGATTTATCGTTTGCGGGGACCACGACGAACGAACGTAAACGTTCACCTCCTCAAAATGCATAGAATTACTTTGCATGGTAAACAACACGCGTAGGAACTGGCCAGGGTCTTTTTTTCCAGTGCGGTGCCGACGGCGAGTCTCTCGCGAGCGGCCGCGTTGTTAATTTCTCGCCATTTTTCCCGACATTTTCGTGTCGTTTGACGTCGAGAACCGGAGCGTGCTGCGGCCCACGCATCGGTGATTTCAATTTTGCGAAACTTCCGCGGGCGTAACTTTTTGTCCTCCCGCGTCCCTGTAATTTGATAATCCCTTAATGGCAGCGCGTAAAATCGACCGAGACGCGGGAAAAAATAGGGGACGCGGTTGTTCGCGGGGGGAGGGGGAGGATGGGAAAAATGGGAAAGATGAAGAGAAAAAGAGAAAAAAGAAAAGGGGAAAGCGCCAGCGAGTTACCGAGACGACGACATTGACGAGATACGATTAAACGCGATTATTACGACGAAATCTCGACGAATTTTTTTGCTAATCTTCGCGTCACGGGAATGAAGTGTGCTGCAGCTCTCGCCGAGGTAGCGATCTCGCGTTCGAATTAATTGGAAATTTTTGCGCGGTAATGAGAACGTGATTGTGAAATGAAATTGAAAAGGAACGCGTCCTAATATTCTCGTAAAGCGATTTTTTTCTTTTTTTTTTTTTAAGTGAATTAATATCAAATACGTTAAGTAGAAATTTGTTGTACTTGAACCTGACTGATTAGCACGGGCACGATAATATATTAACAATTTTCCGACTTTTCCGGGATATTCGATTAAGTGAGAAATATCTTTTACGTAAGAAAATCATTTGGGACTATCAGTGTATTTCTATAACAATTGAATTCGTCAATATGACGGATTTTCAGACTTCCGGAGTTCTTTTTTTACAACTGATTGAAAGTATTCTTCTCGATATTAATTTCTCACAATTGTGCAAATCTATTTGTTCCGACTTTGTCATTTAAATTACAACGATTTGTATGCTAGAATATTCAGATGCAATTGTTCTAACGTTAATAAATATTCTCATTTGTTTATTTATATTGATATTTTTTTCGACAACCAGAGCCAAGTGTATATACAGGATGGCCCAAAAATCACTTCCTACTTTTATAATTTTCTTTTTTTACAGACAACGAAGAAATCATGTTTAAAATCAACAAAATTAGTTTGACGTTTCATTTAAAGAGAGATAGGTGGGAAGAAACTTTTGACACCCGCCATGGAAGCATTGATATTTTGCGATAATATCACGACTTTCGTGTCCCGATCTTCGCGTATTTATGTCAGCCAACGAATCAGTACGTTCAGACGAAAAAAGGACATGGCATCGTTAACCCTGAAGCTCGAGTTTCACGCACGTTTTGCCTGCCATTTCTGCGTGCGAACGCCATCAACGATTTAAGCAGAGGCCCCGCGTGCGTCAAGAATGGTTAAGCGCGGAGGGCACAGGTGCACCGGAACTTAACGATGACTTACTGATCATAGCTTGATTTATATTCAATAACCAACGGGTGGGTTAGTTACTCGGGTACGGGTCGTACGCAATCACGTTCCAGCGTGTAAACACACGCGTACGTACACGTACAAGAGGACGCGCGTGTCGGGAGAGAGGGCCCCACGCACACGCGTACAAGCGCACTTGGCAAACGCGGTGATTGCCTTGGCGCGCCAAGGGGTAGCTTCCGGTTTGCGTAACCAGCGTGCGCTCCACTTGCTCGATACCTAAGAACGGTAGGCTATGGGGCTATGGCGTGACAGTTTCGTGATGCTTGATGGACGGTATTGCCGGCCCTTAACGGCGGGCTTGGCCGCTCGAATACACGGCTATCCTTTCTAATTATGCGAATCATAGTTGCCAGTTCGTCGTTGATACGACGGTAGGTAGCTGGATCGGACGTTTCGGGCTGGATTCGGGAATTTGGAACCTCTTCAACACGTTCCCGGCCGCTGAATTTCAACGTCCGTTTCAAATTCTATTCCTTCGTTTCAAACGACAGATCGTTACTGACTGATTTCAGAAGAAACTTTCTAACTTTTGTCCTTGTCTTTTCAACGTAAGAAATTCGCGCCAATTAGCTCGAGATTTTCTTCGGTTTTTGCTGCCATGGAATGAGAGAAGCGAAGAATTTCGCGAATGTGTCAAGCGCTGGAATGACGTGCCACGCACGATCGAGAGGGTTGGAAAGGACATGTCACATGACACACGGCGATAAAGTCAATCATACTCTTGAGAATAAGAGTAACGTGCGTGACACATCCACGTTAAATTGTTTTTCAAAGCAGCAGCACCTCAAAGTGCAGTAAGCGAAAAACACGTTTCTCAGTTTTCAAGTGTATTTCAGATATTTTCTCAGTTTTAAGTATATTTAAACGTAACCTAAGACGAAAACGAATAATGAATTTACTACTTTCTCGTAATTTCACCCCTTGCAATTTAACGCGCACTGTGATTTGCCGCGCCCTTGAAAGGGATGCAAAGTACGTGCTAAAAACGAGAAAGTGAAACTACCCGAGAGTGTAAGCAATGCCTTGTTGCGTTACACATTGTTCTGAAGTATATCGTTCTGTAAAAAATTATTAATAAACAGAATTATCTGTAAAAAGAATTATTGTACACCTAAAACATGTGCAGAAAGAATTCTTAGCGGTGTGCGTGGACCAGTCTTGCCAGCGCAAGAGTTAAAAAAAAAAAAGAAAATTATTTCAGAGTCACGCTACCGCGCAGTTTGGCTATCATCAATCTCGGAATAGTTTTTGGAAAATTTTTCTACCGGAGAGTAGATTATTTCGTATGATTCCGGCGTTGATAATTTCATTCGAGCAGCTGCGAGACTTTAGACTCGGAATATGTATATTTTAGGAATTTTAATGGACCGTATGAATATTTCGGATGCACCATTTCGTTCGGCAGATCGAATTTTACCGATTCTGAATATTTCACACGGCGGATTAATTCATTTCACTTCGCCAGAGAGTCTTTTTTTTGGTACCGAATTGTCAGCTTCTTGAAATATATATATTTTTGTTATTTGCAGCGCGTGAAAAATAAATGGCCGATAAAGGCATTGAGAGTTTTGTACCGCGGCGATGTAATTCCATTTGAAAATGGGACCAATGAACCTCGTATCAAAGCTTTTCGACTCGACGTGAAAACAAAACGAAAAAAAAAAAAAAACAACAGATTGAAAAACTGAAAGTCAAAAACAACGTTCGAGCGAGAAAAAAAAACCTGCGAGGAGAGGACTAAAAATCTGTTGATCGACAGAGAACAGCGTGGTGACAAATTAAAAAATTGATTAGCCGGATCGCGCGCGCGATTTGATTGAATCGTCGAGTTTCGAAGGCAAACGAAACTTGGAAATCGATAGATTCGATTAACCGGTCGCAACGATCTGCGCGAACGCCCAGTTTTGAAAATTGCACACGGTTTTTCATCTTTCACCCTCCCCCCTCCCTTGCTTTTCTTTCTTTTTTTTTTTTGTTTCGTCCAGTTTCCCGCGATAACTTTCGAAACAACGAAAAAAAAAAAAAAAGAAAAAAAAATCACAATTCGCGGCGTTTGGTCGCGCGCGGACGAGAGAGAACTGACCGGATGCCTCTCCCGGGGGAGCAACAACTCGTTGCTCTCCCGGGGAGAGGGAGAACAAAGGAACGAACGATGGAATTTACAAGCAGGCCGCAGTTTAATTAATCGGCTGGCAAACAACGATCGACTGTTGCGTATAGCTGGCTCGCAACGCGTTTCCAAGACAGACTCTCTGTGCGTCTGACGTGCATGCGAATTGAAAAGCCCTTTACGTGATCGTGCTCTCGTCGCTCTATCAGCGAAGAAGCTCATCCTCAGGCTGATCCTCAGGAGTTGGAGGGCGCTTACCTCGCGCTTCAAGGGACGAAACTTGAGGATAAATTTTCGACAGCGAGCCGCACAAAGGAAATGGAGTGTCGTGCATTGAATATATCGCCGGAAGCGACATTCGCCCCCAATATTTCGCGACGATAGTAGTTTCTTAGCAGATTTACGGATATTAACACATTGACATCGGCAATTTTACGCAGGAGCTGTCTCGTGTAATCGGTTATTGTTTCATGATTGAGTACAAAAGTGAAACAATTTAAGTAAACTTCAATATATTTTACTTATACAGAATGAATTGAAATGAAACCTTGTGTATCTCTTGTATATATTATATTTTATACATATAATATATTTTAGTAATTTTTTTTTTTTTTTTTTTTGAGAAACTGTATATCTTCGCTGCGATTTCCTTTTAAAGAGCATACTCTACACCAGTGACGGTGAACCTTTTTGAGAAGTAGGTCAAATTTTGTTCATTATTTTTTTTTTTAGTACTAGCTCGTGGGCCACTAAGTCAGTGGCGTCACTTGGAAAGGGGGAGGGAAGGATGGTTAAAAACTACTTTTCTTTTTGGTTCTCACTTTTATAATCCTCCGAAAAGTTCACGTTTCCTTTTCGTTCTGCAACTTTGTAATTTTCTTAACATTTTTTTGAAAAGAGGGGTTCGAAAAATAATTAAAATTCTTTTATATATATATGACTAGCTACCCATTATGAGAATGGGGAATAATGTTTGTGTATTAATTCTACTTTTTAAACGCTTCTATTCTATTCTTGAGCTTCATTTTATTATTTTCAAGACTTTATCAACTTACCAAACAACACTTTATTTAGCAAAATGTATACACATAATCAAATCTAAAACACTCCACAAACTACAAATATGCACTTATTACTCATTTTTAAACTCTAATTAGACACTTAATATTTCTTAACATTTTTTCAAAAGAGGAGTTCGAAAAATAATTAAAATTCTTTTATATATATGACGATAAATTTATAAAAGTCAACGCGTGGGTCATTTAAAAAGCCTGCGCGGGTCATAGATTCACAATCACTGCTCTACACGATCTAGTTGGATTTTTTTTTTCTATACCAGTGACTATTTTTTTCTAAAATGTCTTTAATTGTCCTTGAGAAAGTCTAAAAGGTGAATCAATGTCATGATTGAAATTTTTGTAACACTAAAATTGCAATAAAAACCTAAATATCAATAAAAGTAATTTTTATAATAATAAAGTGAACAAGAATGACTTCACAATATTCTGTATTACCCTGACAATGAGTGTCAGAAATTAAAATAGCTAATGCAAGTGCAAATACGAGTGGCTGCAAACATCTCAACAATGTGTTAACTGTTCATTAATTTTCATCGTTGGACCGCGGATGTTTAAAAACAACAATAATAACAATGATTGTAAAATATAATAAATGAAGAGGTTGATACTTTTTTACAGAGTACTACAGTTTGTCTCGAATTCTACCAATCACAAATTATATAGAAATTTTTATATAGAAATTACGTATTACATAAATTATTCTCAAGGACAATTACAATTTGTAATCTAACCAAATTCTAATGTAAATTATCTTCAAAGATAATTTTGCGTGTACAAGTATTAATTGGCGCGCTTAATTTCTCGGCGATATTTTTAAAAAAATTTGTCTGCACAAATAGTTTACTACATACTAGACTATATACCACATTGCTACAAAAGTAATGTGCAGCAATTTCCAATAATAAAAGTTATATAATAATAATACAAAATAAAATACAATAATAGTAAAATATAAAAATTCTACAGTCAGAGAAATATCGACACGCTCGTTAAATCTGCATTTAATTATGTTATTGAAAAAAACTTACAAAATATCCCTCTGAAAATACTGAAGAACGTTATCAATGACATGGCGCCAAAATTGGTCAAGTACGCTTGTCTTTGAACCATTAAAAATGTTTTACACTCTGTTGCCAAATTAGACTAGAACATAGCAGAGCTGCAGAAAGAAATTCCTTTTTGATTTTCGAATTTTCATACCGTTTGTATCTTATTATTGAATGTCACTCCTGTCACGTAGTAAATTAAATATACGTATGAAAAAACAGACTTTGTTTATCATTCGTTTTCCCGTATACGTCCCGGAAACGTTTCGTTTCCTCGAAAATCGAGACAAATTTAAATTATTCGAAAGTGACATTCATTATGAGCAAGTGTGAGCGGTGAGTCTTTCTCTGTCAGCAAGCCTTTCTCTGTCTCGAGGATACGTATCGATACGGACGAAGGAGGATGCACGAGGAGACTCTCGGTGGACGTTGCCATCAATCGTGACTTCCGGCCGATCTTGAATCACGCGGGGAGCGAGGGGGCGGGAGAGGGGTGGAGGGGGAAAGTAATCGCGTATATTAGGGCAATATAAATCCGACACGACGGACGTTGTGTCGCGCGACGTTCCGACTGGAATATTAAGTATGAATATGTTAATGGACCGGCACCCTATTCTTCTCGCCCTCTCTCGCGTCGTGGCGCGCCGCGGAGTAATGCATAGCCAGGCCCTCAACTTCCCCTTGCCGCGTTCGTGATCTACGATCGTCCAGGGTCGCGCTATTTACCCGAGTGTTTCTCGAAACACCGACTCACCGCCACCGTTTCACCGTATTTTCTTACTCGCCCGCGTACAGATTTCCGTTCCTCCGTTCAATTTCCTTGAACTTTGCTCAACTTCTCCCGAATTCTCTCTTTTTTTCTTTTTTTTTTTTTATTAAACTTCCGAAATCTGTAGATTATTAAGTATCATTCGCCATTTATTCGAGATGTCATTTATCAAAACTTCTCCCGAATTCTCTCTCTTTTTCTTTTTTTTTTATTAAACTTTCGAAATTTGTAGATTATTAAGTATCATTCGCCATTTATTCGAGATATCATTTATCAAAACTTCTCTTGAATTCTTTCTCTCTCTTTCTTTTTTTTTATTAAACTTCCGAAATCTGTAGATTATCAAGTATCATTTGCCATTTATTCGAGATATCATTTATTATGACTCCTCTCGAGTTCTCTCTCTCTCTCTCTCTCTCTTTCTTTTTTTTATTAAAATACGAAATTTGTAGATTATTAAGTATCATTCGCCATTTATTCGAAATATCAATTATTATGACTTCTCTCGAGTTCTTTCTCTCTCTTTCTTTTTTTTTTATTAAACTTCCAAAATTTGTAGATTATTAAATATCATTCGCCATTTATTCGATACACGTGAAGAAAGTATCTTTTTTATTAAACGTGTTTTAAGCAGAGATCGAACAAGTTGAGGACGTTCTTAAGTATGGATCGTGGAACATTTTCGAAAAATGCCATTGAGAGAAAAGATAATAGAACTCGAGTAAAACTTGTACACAGAACTTGCACAATACAGAGATCAAAATTTTCTTCGTCAAAGGAACGGATAATTTGTCCACCAAAAATTGAATTTTGCAACACCGACATTGAGAACTGTTCAACGAACAATACTCGAATGTTAAAAATGGATTTCTAATGAAATATTCTGAAACAACTTGTTGTCCGCAGATCCTAACGTGTCTGTAACGAGAACACAATTCAAAAATATAACACTTCCTTCTAACAGAAAGTTTCACAAAAAATAAAATATAATCTTTCACACACAAGTTCGAATTTTCTTTCTAGAAAACAAACCCCCCCCCCCCGGTTATAATTTCGATCCCCGGTCTTGCGTCTTAAAGTTTCGCAATTAAGAGACATCTCTCCAGAAAGAGAGAGATCTAAGGAAACATTTTCAAAAGAAACACAAGGGCAATTACTTATTTACCAGCGTGTTTTAAGTTCTACATTAAAGGGAGAAAGAGAGAGAGAGAGAGAGAGAGAGTTTCTTTCTTTCCCACCGGCTGAAAACTCGGCTGAAACTGCTTTTAATGATCCCCTTCGTTTCGAAGTTACATTGTTAGCGAGGCTGCACGAAGTGGCTCGAGAGATCGATCTGCATGTGGGTGGAAACACTTGGCCGTCCTCGGGGCATCTGACGTGGGATCGTCGTTGCATAAAAATCCGTCAGGGACACTGGCTGCTTCGTGCTAGTCTCTCTCTCTCTCTCTCTTTCTCTCTCTCTTTCTCTCTCTCTCTCTTTCTCTCTCTCTCTCTCTCGCTGTGTCTATTACTCGAGAGCACGTTCCCTTTCCTTCCATTCTTCTTTTTCTTCTTTTCTTTTTCTGTTTTTGTTCTTTTGTTCCGCAGCATCGAACAATGAATCAATTGAGTTTCATTGGTACGGTTAGCCAACTATGATTCAACGTGGCAACGCGCGGAGTACGAGAGGGAGGGTGGCACGGGGGTAGCCGGAGTGTATTCGGTGTTTCGGTTATCGGAGCCGGATTAAATTTAACCTTGCCTAACGCCGAGAAATTTCCCGTTTCACGCTGTGTATGCCAATGGGCCGCGAATTGAATTTCCACACGCGTGAAATGTAATGGAGACCGAGAGAGCACAATGGGAGAGGAAAAATCGAAAAATCCCGCGCTCTTTCTGCGCGTTTCACGTGTTTCTACGTGCTTCGCGTTAAGAGGCTTAACGAGGCGTTAAGTTTCCGTGGAATTATCGACTTATTTATCCTCAAAGAAAGCAAAAATATCTGTTTTTTACGACTGGTCTTTGATTTAAAATAGACTAGAACAGGCTTTCCCCCTCTTCGAATCCATCCACTTTAATAAAGATCGAGTTCTTCCTTTCACGGCGATAGATTCAAAGTTGAAGTGTTTTTTTTAAATTCCTCCGAGAAGAAAATTCTATCTTCAGCAACTGATTTTTATTCCCATTTTTATTTTACAACCTACTTAACTTACACGTTTTTTTCATTTATTTCTTTTTCCTTCTCGCGTGAGCCGCGTAACACGGGATACTTTTTTAAACGCGAGATATTACTTGAAAGCGGGCACGATTCGCATTGTGCATTTTAATAAGCGCTTTCGAACAACGCTCCAACACGCGCGTACACGTGTACGTAGATACACCGTGACAAATATTCAAGCCACGGTCATGAGAACCATTTTAACAACGGGAGAACGCGAGCTTATACACGTTGTAAAAATCCAAATACAAGGCATAATGATCGCTGAATTTTCATATATCTCGCCACTCTGCGCCCCTGTATAATCACGCTAAACGGAGCGTGTAAACCGGAGGCCGATTAAAAAAAAAAAAAAAAAAAGAACTCTACCCGCGTGTTCCCTGTTTTTTGGTCAACTTCTCGCGACAACATGTTGCTCGTACATTTCAACGAGAATGCTTCAACGACCGCTCGGAAAATGTGTATCGTGAGCGTGTACTTGCCACTTTACCTTTCAAAAGGACGTTCAACACTTTTAATGGACCCCCCCCCCCATCCTCTGGAAACCTCGCCCGTTGCCATTTTTATTCGTCGCATTATTTTCATCTCGTGAAATAAATGTGCAGCATTTTACAACAGCATTTCTTTGATTTACATTGCTTTCCAATTTTTCCGTATCGGCGAGAGGACTGAAAAATTAAAGTAATTCGAATCGTTTGAATCTAACATCGGAATTAGAAAACTGAGAACCTCTGTTTGCTTTACTTTACCTTTCGGAAGAATGTTCAGAACTTTTAATGAAGGCCGTTGCCACTTTTACGCATTATTTTCATTTCGTAAAATAAATGTAGAGTATTTTACAACGTCCGAAGATTTCTTACAATTTACATTACTTTCTAATTTCGTGTTGGCGAGAGATTGAAAAGTTAAACTTAAAAAATTGAGAAACTCTGTTTGCTTTCAGAGAGATGTTCAGGACTTTTGATGGACGCCATCTTGAAATCTCTCTCATTGCCACTTTTATGTATTATTTTAATTTTGTGAAATAGATGTGCAACAACGTTCAAAGATTTCTTCATTTACGTTACTTTCTAACATTGTATTGGCGAGAAATTGAAAAATTAAACTGATTCGATTCATTCGTTCAAAGTAACCTAACAATTAAAAATTAAATGTAATTTTTTAAATCTACAGTTAAAAAATTGAGAAACTCTCTGTTTAATTTACCTTTCACAAGGATATTCCGAACTTTTAATGAAGGCCATCTTGAAATCTCTCTCGTTGCCACTTTTACGCATTATTTTCATTTCGTGAAATAAATGCGCAGTGTGTATTTTGCAACGTTCAAAGATTTCTTACAATTTACATTACTTTCTAATTTCGTGTCGTGGCGAGAGATTGAAAAATTAATTCGATTCGATTCATTCGTTTGAATCCAACATCGGAATTAAAAAGAATTGAGGATCTCTGTTTGCTTTCAGAGGACTTTTAATGGACGCCATCTTGAAATCTCTCTCGTTGCCACTTTTACGCATTATTTTCATTTCGTGAAATAAATGCGCAGTGCGTATTTTGCAACGTTCAAAGATTTCTTACAATTTACATTACTTTCTAATTTCGTGTCGTGGCGAGAGATTGAAAAATTAATTCGATTGATTCATTCGTTTGAATCCAACATCGGAATTAAAAAGAATTGAGGATCTCTGTTTGCTTTCAGAGGACTTTTAATGAAGGCCATCTTGAAATCTCTCTCGTTGCCACTTTTACGCATTATTTTCATTTCGTGAAATAAATGCGCAGTGTGTATTTTGCAACGTTCAAAGATTTCTTACAATTTACATTACTTTCTAATTTCGTGTCGTGGCGAGAGATTGAAAAATTAATTCGATTCGATTCATTCGTTTGAATCCAACATCGGAATTAAAAAGAATTGAGGATCTCTGTTTGCTTTCAGAGGACTTTTAATGGACGCCATCTTGAAATCTCTCTCGTTGCCACTTTTACGCATTATTTTCATTTCGTGAAATAAATGCGCAGTGCGTATTTTGCAACGTTCAAAGATTTCTTACAATTTACATTACTTTCTAATTTCGTGTCGTGGCGAGAGATTGAAAAATTAATTCGATTCGTCTAGAATTCAAACACTGAGAACCTCCGTTTGGCGATCGAATGAACGAGCTTTTCCTCTCGTTTTCGACAGAACCGACGTGGAAGCTGCGTCCGGAGCGAAAAGCGGCACGCTGAAGTTCGTACGCACTTTGGCTAACATTTCGAAGGACGCCGGTAGCGTGGCACACATGCGATGCGAGGTCGTCGGCGATCCACCACCTACTAAGATCAAATGGTACAAGAACGAGGCGCCCCTCGAGGAGAAACGGCCGAAAATCACCATCAAGAAGATACACACACAGGTACATATATCATTCGATCGTTTGAATATTTTACGATCAAAACTGTACATACAGGTTGGCTGCACACCAATAGTGATTGTTAATCGTATATATTTGTAAAATAGTGGTTAGCAGCCGACAGCTGATGCACTTTTCAATTGTAACGTTCGTTTGAAACGCATTGCTATCATATATCGAAAATTTCGTACACGATCTGACGAAGGTTTTTTCATAAAAAAAAAAAGAAGTAGCAGAGAATTTTTACATTTTTGATTTTAGTTTGTGTACGAAGTAATAATCTATTGTATTACGAGAAACTTTTGCCTTCTTAAACCTGTTTGGCGCGAAACGTAAAATGTTTTATAAGAATCGTGTTCGATATTTGTATCTTTTCTTATGCAGAAATACAGTATACTTTGCTTCATTTTCCAAGGTAGGTTTTCCTCATGTTTCAAATCTTACCGTGTGAAAGAATATTATTACATATACGTTTCGTTTATTATTTATTTCAATTTTTTTAACGTACAAATCTTATATATTCAATATATATATATATTGAATATTGAATATATATATATATATATATATATATATATTCAATATATATATATATATATGTTATATACATATGTTATTTTTTTTTAAACGTACAAATCTATATATTATATATATATATATATATATATATGTATATATAACATATATATATGTGTGTATATATAACATATATATAACCATATATATATATATATGTATATATTGAATATTGAATATATATATTCAATATATATATGTATTATATATACAAGTTATACATATATATTATATGTTATTACATATATATTCAATTTTTTTAACGTACAAATCTTCTATATATATGTATATATATAACATATATATATATATATATATATATATATATAACAAAGTGCTTTGCTTCAATTTTTTTATCCTCGTTCTAGACTAGTTTCACAAAAAAAAAAGTGAAAGCCAGCCAGTGGCGCATGGCCGTGCGAAATATCGGTATGCGCGCATCATAGCGTTAAGCAAGAAAAGAGAAAAAGGAAAATGTTTTTACTTCACAGACGCACGAGCACGCCGTGAAGAATATTGCCGGAAGCCGTCTGAGGATCACCAACTTGGATGTCTCCGACGTGGGTTTCTACACTTGTCGCGTTACAAATGGAAAGGATCAGATCCAGAGCGAGGGGACCCTTCGCGTCGATTCGTCGAAAACCAGGCACGGTGAGTAGAAAAACACCCCGTTGAGAATGTATTCTTGGCGATAATACGCTTGGACAATTAATGGACGAAACGAACGATTCAACCGATCGATCGAGATCGAATTAAACAAAAAGAAAAGGAAAATAGAACTCGCGAGAGGAACAACCAAAATCGAAAGAAAAGGAAAAAGAAGACGAAATCAAAACCACCAGAGAAGAGATTTGAAGATGAAATGCAATTCTTTGCGTCTTTTTCTCGAAATGTCGGCGAAATAATTTCTCTGTATCGTGCATTCCGTCCTTGGGAGTGTCGGGAATCGAGACCGCGAGTAAACGTGTCACGATTTCGAACGATGACGAAGAAAAGCTTTTCGTGATCTCGAGCGGAGACGAGCGAAATATAGGAAGCTTTAACGGCGGATCGTAAAACTGTCAATTCGATTCATCGAAATTCCCCTTTGACGTCTACTTGCCGAGGACGTGAGGGGAAATTGATTCCCCTGGGCGGAGTGATTCCTCTCGGAGCAGGGAGGGGAAGAAGAAGAAGAAGAAGAAGAAGAAGAAAAATACGTCGACCACGGACCATTTTTTAGGGGGGGAGGACGTTTTGAATAAAACAGGATTCGTCTATCTGTCCCTAAGATAAATCTTTCTTCAAGATTATTTGTTTCTTTGGCCAGATTTGTAGAAACATCATAGAAAGTTTCGTTAAACGTTTTCAATAGCCAATCAGAAGGATAAAATAAATACTTGAATTTGTCTGTCAATGAAGTTTATCAAACTATTATAATTTTTGAGTGGCAGTTTCAGCTTCACTTAAGTTTACGACCACGTGCAGGTAAATTCCGCGCCGCGCCTCTTTACAAACGGTCTGACAAGTCGTAAACTCATAAAGCATCTGCTTCTGAAACACATTGCGCGCAAAGTTAGCGGATTGCAACTTAATGAAGTGCCTCGGTGACGTGTGCAGCTACACACGGGAAATAACGTTTCCTAAAATGCGAATTCCTGCCCTCGTCAGCTTGAAAATTACCTTTCACCTTTGCCCCCTTTCACGTGTATTTCACGGAAACGTTGTTCAAACGATAATAAACTATATTTAATTAAATGTCTCGTCTTGACGATGCTTGACACTGACCGCGGTTGCACCAAATGTTTTTCAACGTTTCTCTAAAGACTTTCACTTCCAAATTAAACGATTCATCAAATAATACTTCAAATAATAATAATAATTACTATTATTGTATCAAGTAAATTCAATTAAATTTCACTGAACGAAATTACTAAAATATTTATTAAATATTGCATTACTAAATATTTCGAAATATTTATACATTATTAAAATTTAATGTTCCCATATTACTAAATATTTCTAAATTAAACGATCGATCAAACAATCATATCAAATGAATTCAGTTAAATTTCCCTAAATAAAATTACTAAATATTTCTAACTGTTTCTCCAAAAAAATAAAGAGAGAAAAGAATTCTAAAAGCAATTGAAAGTTTGATTAAAGTAATCGAATAACAATAACAATCATATCAAATAAATTCAGTTGAACTTCCCTAAATAAAATTACTAAATATTTCTAACTGTTTCTCCAAAAAAATAAAGAGAGAAAAGAATTCTAAAAGCAATTGAAAGTTTGATTAAAGTAATCGAATAACAATAACAATCATATCAAATAAATTCAGTTGAACTTCCCTAAATAAAATTACTAAATATTTCTAACTGTTTCTCCAAAAAAATAAAGAGAGAAAAGAATTCTAAAAGCAATTGAAAGTTTGATTAAAGTAATCGAATAACAATAACAATCATATCAAATAAATTTGATTAAATTTCTCTAAATAAAATTATTAAATATTTCTAACTATTTCTCAAAAAAAAAAAAAAAAATAGAGAGCAAAAAGAATTCTAAAAGCAATTGAAAGTTATTTGATTAAAGTAATCGAATAACAATAACAATCGTATCAAATAAAATTGAAATCAAAAATTCGCCAGACATATTCTCGAAATAAAATCACCTTGCCTGGAAATACTTCTCTAACATCCCTCGAAAAGAAAAAACGAGAAAGAAGAGACAAGGGAAGAGAAAAAGTTTCAGCAATGTGAACCCTTTCGTTTCCGCTATCTCTCTCTCTCTCTCTCTCGTTCGTGTTAACAGAACCCTTATATACGGTTTCCGTGTACGGTGGCAATTAGAACAGGCCTAGCACGTTTTCCAACGAAGTTCAGACGCGACACCATCAACAAGTTCTAATCTGTTTTCACGGATGTGTCGCGCACGCCCGAAACGTCGGAGAAGAAGAACCGCCGCTAAGAGCCTCTTCCAATTCCGGCCTGTTACAGTTTCTTCTCACCCTTGTTTTTGGCCCTAAGCAGCTGCAACGTGTTCCGCGAATTCAATTCTCCGTTTCGGTGAATTGAATTCAGCAGAATATACGACGTCGGTTCGTGCATGGGAAGCTTGATGTTGATTCTAGCGATGGTTTGCTCTCGGTCTTCGTGGCTCCTCGCGTTTCATTCCCGAGGAAAGTCAGTCATTTCTTTCGAAGAATTTTCATCGTTGGAAGATCTATATACTCGCGCGTTTTACGCGAATTTCTCGCAAGAATGTTTTCGTGTTTTCGTGTCTCGCGATGGTTGCTCTCAGACTCGTGGCTCCTCGCCTTTATTTCTGACAAAAATTATTCTTTCTTTTTTTTTTCTAATAGTTTTTATCGTTGGAAGATCTATATACTCGCGCGTCTCTATATACGCGAATCTCTCGCAAGGTGACGAATGTTTTCGTGTTTTCGTGTTTTCGTGTCTCGCGATGGTTGCTCTCAGACTCGTGGCTCCTCGCCGCCCTTATTTCTGACGAGAATTATTCTTTCTTTTTTTTCTAATAATTTTTATCGTTGGAGGATTTATCTATTCACGTGTTTTATGTGAATCTCTTGTCCTAGATGTATATCAAATTTTACTTCTTTTTATGTTATTTCATTCAGTATATAATACTACGTGACTGAAAGACACGGACTGTGTTAAATATTCGATTTTTCGCATCGTATACGATATTATTCGATAAGATCGTGACCTTGCTTGCAGTATAAAATTCACCGACAACTCGAAACGCGGCTTTGCGTCCGACGGCGTATTGAATTTTCGCCTGGAGAATTCGCAAAGTTTCCCGAAGCCATAAGACAATGACAATAAATTAAAAATTCCAACCCCCGCTCACGAAAGACGCGTAATCCGCAGTTAAGTACTGAAACTTAGAGTTCTAAAACCTTCGTCTCGAGCCTTGCGGCTGCATGCTGCATCCACTACGGCCATACTGAAAATTTCAGTCCCGAAGCGGCGAACGAACGAATTAAAACTTTCTCCTAATTCCATCAACCGAAAAATGTCATGTACTTCCGCCGTGGGAACAAGTTCGTTGCAGCGAAAAAAAGAAAAAAAGAAAAGAAAAAGAAAAAAGAAAGAAAAGAATGAAACGAAGAAAAAGAAGAAGAAGAAGAAGAAGAAGGACGATGGAAAGAAGCTTCGAAGGCGTATTAAGGCTCGATGCCAGGGCTAATTCAGTCTCATCCCCTCCGTGGAGCTGCTTGTCGTCCCTCATAAGTCGGTATTCAGCTGGAAAGTTCTCGCCCTGTGTGTCTCGGGGAGGAATTTCGCCTCGCGCGAGAGGAACTTTCCCCTCTCACAGGAAACGCGCGGCCTGTACCTTGCCCGCCAGCGATGAAACAAAACTGACAGCGTTCCTCTGACGAAGTTACCGGTCGACACCCCCTAACAAATTCTAATCTAATCGGGAGGGGGAAGGAGGGTTGGCGAACACAGCACGGAGAGGAGGAACGTTCCTCTATCCCCCTTTTTCACCCTTCTCGATGGACCTGACTCGGCCAGGCGAGTGCCTTGGAAACCCTTGGCGACGCGCAACTTTAATATTAGCACTCTGCAAGTCAAACTCCCCGCTGTGCTGTACCCTCCTCCTCCTCCTCCTTCTCCTCCTTCTTCTCCTACCCTCCGATCCCAGGCGAGATTCGAAGTTCTTTCCACTCGTTTCGATCCACTTCGTTCTCCACCCCCTCGTTTTCGATCCTTTGAGAAGGAGCCGAGAGAGAGCCTCGCTGGAAGCGTCCCCGAAGCGACGATTTGTTTGACGAATTCAACACGAATTCGGACTGAACTTTGTTTTTTTTTCTTTTCTTTTTACCGGGATTTTCGTTTTTTCTAGAGAATGTTTTCTTTTTTCTCTTTGCTCTCTTTGCTGAGCAGGCAGAAATTTAGAAATTAAACGTTACTCTTTTCTTCTTTTTTTTCTGGTTCTTTTAAAAATTAAATCGAGGGCTCTTCTAAGAGTAGAGGATCAATGATTTCTTTGAGAGAACACGTCAATGATTCAGACTCAATTTTTGGGAATTTGTCGTCTTGAGAAAATATTATTTCGTTACTCGGTCTTCTCTTTATTTTCGTTTCTCTTCTTTTCAAGTAGATGGATGAAAGTTCAAAAATTGAATGTATTAGATATCTTTTAGAGGACACGGCAATGATTTATTCGATCAATTTGGATCGATCAGTTATCTCGAGAAAAAATATTATTTTCTTGTTAGTTTTTCTTTTAATCTCTTCTTTTTTCAAATGAAATGAGAGTTCAAAAATTAAATTATAATTAAAATTCAGAAGACTGAATAACAATATCTTCGAAACAGACATCAGTGATTTACTGGACCAATTTAAATCGATCGATCATCTCGAGAAAAAAATATTATTTTTTCGTTCGTTCTTCCCTTTAATCGTTTTCCCAAATCTCTTCTTTCTTTCAAGTTCAAAAATTAAATTATAATTAAAATATAATTCAGAAGATTAACAATATCTTCGAAACAGACATCAGTGATTTATTCGACCAATTTAAATCGATCGATCATCTCGAGAAAGAATATTATTTTTTCGTTCGTTCTTCCCTTTAATTTTTTTCCTGATCTCTTCTTCTTTTTTTTTCAACTGAAATGAGAGTTCGAAAAATCGGGTCGAATGGCTTTCGGGCGTGAGATCAACGCGCGCGTCATCCTCTATCTCTGTCTAATGTTTAATTCGAAAAGAGGGTAGGGGCGAGAAGTCGAGTTAATTAACACGGTGCTCAATTATTCAGGGCGGGCCTAATAAGCCGTGTCGAAACTGTTTGCCGCTGGTACACGATCGGAACGAGTTTGCGTTGCGCGCGAGCTCGTCCCTGGGCCCTTTTATGGCAAGGTGTTGCTTTCCGGCGGGGTTTCATGGTGTTGACCTGTTTAAGTGGCGTGGAACGTAATGATTCGTGAAGTGTAACGCCGCGGAAACGCGGATACAAAATGGCAAAAAGGTAACGCACCGTCGAGGAAACTGAGATACGTGTTGGAAACTCATTTTCCGGATGTTACTGTTCGACTCGGAAAACGCCGAGGGTTGAATTAGACGAAGTAATTTGCCAAAGGGTTGGTGAAGCATTGCTTGCATTCTTTGGAAAGGGAAGGGCGGGAGTGGATTTCTCGAAGCTTGATTCGACTGTCGAAAATGAAGAGGAATAAATTCGTTCGTTTCAAACAACGTAATTCGTGATCACTGAAATGAATTTACGACGAAACTTAGAAACTACTAGCGTGTATAACGTAATCTTCCTCGTCAGTATGATAAAATATTTCGTGGATTTATGAATGATTTAACCCTTTGCCCTCGACAGATTTTTTTCGCATCGTCTACCAACAATTTACTTACAAAGCATCACTCCAAATAAAATGATAATAGCATTTAACACGAAATTTTCCTGATTATATCTTTCTAATACGTGACGTCGTTTAAATCGAAAACAATAATCAACATGTATTGCAGGTTCGCTAGAATAAGTATAGTACATAGTTTCAACCTCTGGAAGAATAATATCCTCCACCATTTTTTTTTTTAAACTTTCGTAAGAAGCAATAAGAAGTCCAGTTCATGTGAGTTATTCCAAACCGTGTGAATTATTGGATATCAATTGAATTAGAACTATCTTCTGACATTCTTTCGTTCTTCTTAAGTCGTTATTATTATAGCTTTCACTCTAGACGTCTGTTCAGATATTATATTATACATCGCATCATAATGTCCACAAATAATATCGTTTCGTTTAAGTTTAATAAACCATCGCCATCTGGTGACGATAATTTAACTTGTTACAACGTAACCTATATTCTAGTTAAATGTATCGACATTTAGCGTGCTTGATGTTAAATTATATTAAACGTTATTTATATATTACACGTTCATTATATCTTTCTAATACACGACGTCGTTTAAATCGAAAACAATAATCAACATGTATTGCAGGTTCGCTAGAATAAGTATAGTACATAGTTTCAACCTCTGGAAGAATAATATCCTCCACCATTTTTTTTTTTAAACTTTCGTAAGAAGCAATAAGAAGTCCAGTTCATGTGAGTTATTCCAAACCGTGTGAATTATTGGATATCAATTGAATTAGGACTATCTTCTGAAATTTTTTCGTTCTTTTTACGTCGTTATTATTATAGCTTTCACTCTAGACGTCTGTTCAGATATTATAATGTTATACATCGTATCATAATACCCACAAATAATATCGTTTCCTTCAAGTTTAATAAACCATCTGGTGACGATAATTTAACTTGTTACAACGTAACCTATATTCTAGTTAAATGTATCGACATTTAGCGTGCTTGATGTTAAATTATATTAAACGTTATTTATATACTATACGTTCATTATAATTATCAGCAACTTGTAGAAAGAGAAAGCTATTGGCTAGATTTAAGTACGATGTCCCCTCGGAACGGACAGTCGAGCGAAAAGGGTTGAACAGCCCTTTTCGAGATAAATGTTTTTCCATTAAAATTGCATTCTTCTCTTTTATAGAGACTTGTATAGCTCGTATTTTACGTTTAGGTTTGAGAACAGATCTTTTTTTTCCCAACAATCTCGCTCACGAGGTTTTGACGTTGGAAACAAACGTGTTGGGGGGAAAAAATTGAGGAAGGTTAAAAATGGCTGCGCTAAAAGAACGCCTGGCCGTGCACCTTCCTAATTCACTTATCCGCGTTGCCATCCAGTTTTTAACGAAGAGGCTTCAACACTTAGTTATCCCTGAAACCCTGTGTCAGCCATGCGCTTCGCTCGTGTTTACTTAATCTGTCGGCTGAGATCTCTCAAAGAGCCCTCCACGCGTTTGTTACAGCGCTGTTTTAAACCTGGAACGTTTAAAAACCACGGCACTCCGCTAATAGAACATTGTTCTCTTGTTATCTTGTATCGTAAACAGCGACAGCAGTTACGTTAATTGCCTACTTTTCAAGGATTTACTGCTAATTTTCTTTTGCACGTTTCTGCTTTTGATAGTTTGAGAATTTCAGATCGACGAAGATTATCTAATCTTTATTATTATTATTATTATTATTATTATTATTGTCGTTGTTGTTTATAAAATAAACAATTTGGGATTACTTTAGCTTTACTTTAGTACGACGACCCCCTGCTTGAATTTCAAATGACGTCTGTTCTTGGTTTTTTCTTTTTTTTTCCTTGAAAAAGCTGATTTATTATTCATCGATCGAATTTGTCGCTTCTTGCAATTACATACGGTAATGTTGGATAACCGCTTTAATTGTCGCCGTATCGTTTTGTTATTTTTTTTTCTTTCTTTACTTAATAGCGATGGTCGATCGCGATCATTAAATTCCCTACAGCGATGAATCACAATCTCTCGTTGCTCGGAAAGCAAACAGAATTCCCTGTCATGGAGAAGTTTAAACGATTCAACTGGTGGAACCGATTGCGATAAAATGGATACTTTACGCGGAAGCCGTCACGCGAAACGCTTTTGAATCGAAACGAAATTTTCGATGCTACGTGCTCGAACTCGTTACGCAACAACGTAAAGAAAAAAAGGAAAAAAAAGAATGAATATACACCACGCAAACGAACGTATTACTGGGAAAAAAATAGAAAGAAAAAGTGAATAGAAAAAAAAGAGGGAATAAAAGGAGAAACAAGTCCGCGATCTGTTGAACGGAAAGAGCTCGACCGCGTAATAATTGTATTCAATTTTACGCGTCACCGCCGCGCGGCGTTTTCTGCATAATAATAAAAGAGAACCTCGCGAAATTTTCCACTGCCTGATCGACCCGTTTCCCCGAGCCAGCCCGTTGATGAATATTCACGACTGTCCATAATTTTTCATATAATTCCGTGTCGCGTCGGGCTTTCGATTATTTACAATCGATCCTTCTATTTGCACAGAAAAGCGGTGAAATGGCCGTGAAACGAGCACCTCACAACAGAGAGAGAGAGAGAGAGAGAGAGAGAGAGAAAACGAAATGAAACTAAACGGTGTTAGAGTGAGAAAAGAAAGGATTAATAAAGGAAGAATTTTGCAAGTGTTACTATTACGCGAACGAGAATTTTCAAGATTTAATGTAGCAATCGACCAGCATATTTGAACAAGATTCAGGAAATTTAATTAAATTTATTAAATTAAATTTAATTAAATTAATACAACGATTAAACATTTTGTAAGTATGATGAAAATTATAAGAAATGAGTAACTATCCTGCAGATAATAAAAACTGAGCGATTCAACGATTGCTCCCCTAACATAGTCGAAACTTATGACACATTAGCATCTGTTTCACTGACTAATAAAGGGTGGAGAAACCCACGTCAGCTGTGAGGATAAATTTCTTCGAAATCAAAATCAAAAATAATAACGATCGTGCAACAGAAAACACTCGTTTCATCCATTTCATTAGGCATCTAATTCATTAACTAATTTATTAATTAATTTAACATCTGTTTCACTGGCTAATAAAGGGTGAAGAAACCCACGTCAGCTGTAAGGAGAAATTTCTTCAAAATCAAAATCAAAAATAATAACGATCGTGCAACAGAAAACACTCGTTTCATCCATTTCATTAGACATCTAATTTATTAACTAATTCATTAATTATTCAACGTCTGTTTCACTGACTAATAAGGGTAGGAAAACGTCGTCAGCTGTAGGGAGAAATTTCTTCAAAATCGAAATCGAAAGGAATGACGATAATTTAACGAACAACACCTATTTCATCCATTTCATTAAACACCCAGTTCATTAAACTAATTCACTAACTAATTCGTCAATATCCGTTTCATTGATCAATAAGGGTGGGAAAAACGTCGTTTCATTTGTGAGAGGCAATTTCTTCAAAATCGAAATCATACAAACGGAGAGCACGTTGACATCTGTTTCGATTGACGATAAAATGTATCGTCAGACGTGAGACGAGATTTCATCGAAAGTGAAAGTATAAAGGGGAAAAGGATCACGTTTTGCCTTGAAGAGCTCCGTCAGTGGCCCGGCCACAGATTTTTCACGTCTTGCGTCACACAGGGCGTAGCAGACACGATTCAAAATGATATTCAACGATTTCGACGGGTCGCATTTTACGGCTGATTCGATTAATTCACAATTATAGCCGTTCCCGGGGTTATAATATCGATTCCGGCGGGCGGATACTCTCGCTTCGCTGCCCCTTATTTCGACGCCGTCCTAGCCGAATTTTAATTAATTCCGGAATTATTAATCCGGGGCCGGCGGGCCAGCTGGCAACTTTGATCCGTCTATTTTCGCGGAAATAATTGAAAAACTTCCCTCCCGCCCCCTCCTACCCCTTCCCCCTTCGTCTCAGGTAGAAGAAAATCGTTTTCGCCAACGCGGGAGGACAGTTGCCTGGGACGTCGCGTTCTTTCCTCGTTTCAAATGCCCCTTCCCTCCCACCCCTGTTCGCAAGAAGAATGATTGATTCATCGGCGGATTATAAGAATATGAAACCGATGTCTCTGATTCGTTTTCAAACGGCAGGGTAACCTCTGTGCTCGAGATTTTTAATAAAATCCCCTCGGGTCGATCGGGTGCGGACTTGGCACTTTCGTGCGAAAACATTACTTCTTACTTTACGTTGCAAGTAAAACATTGCATAGTCCGACATTTTCGTTATGGAAAGATCGAAGCTTCGAAAAGAAACGGAGATTGGTAATTTTCGATGTACAGGGTGGGTACTGGAAAGTTTCTTCTCATTTTTTCTTCTTCTTTTTTTTTTTAATAAGACATCGAAATACGAGAGAAAGCTAATCTCGTTAATTTTAAATAATAAAAAAATTTATCAGTTAAAATTATATAGTTATTATTCTAGTAGAAAGCGATTTTTGTACTTGGATTTATCTTTAATTTTTAAAGGAATTTTTCGAACATTCGCAATCTAAAGATCGTTAAAATCTAGCTCAGTTAAAATTAACAACGCCCTTGGTTTCGCAATAGAGCTCGGAGTACAGAGTAAGATCAAACGACGAAGCTTGAAAGAATTTGACGCGAACGAAAGAAAGATAAATAATTGCAACGACAGAGGGAAGAATGAGAAGAAGAAGAACACACACACACACACACACACACACACACACACACACACACACACAGAACAGAAAAGAGAAATTACTTGTATAATGCGCGAACAATCGGCGTAGAATTTCGTCGGGCATTAGTCAGACGGTACAATAGAACGCGTGAAACTAAAACAGCGTTCCGCGAGCAAGCATTCAGCGAGCGTTCATTATCGCGGCCATTATAAACAACGCGAGGTCGCGTTCCCCGCGACCGCTGTGCGCCAGCCTCGCAATAAGATCGGCGCGAAAAACCGATACACATGAGAGAATAATCGAAAAAGTTCGCCTGTCACCGAAGACAACTCGGCGTCCGGCGAAACGCATTAACGCTTGCACACACACACACACACACACACGGTGAATGAACACGGTTTCTGCTTCTCCTTCCTCAAAGGCCGTTCGATTTACGGACAAGCCGATGAACACGAAGCTGAAAGCGACGCGGACACAGAGAGAGTGAGAGAGAGAATGGGACAGAGAAATTTTAATGGAGAGAAATTCAAACAGAGAGAGAGAGAGAGAGAGAGAGAGAGGGACTCGGTACGCGGAATTTCAAACAGCGCGGGAGGATCGATATAGAAAGAAGGCGAAGCGGAAGCTTGGAAACAGAAATCCTCGAATCGTCGAAGGTTCCGCCGGTTGAGAATAATATCTGGATAACGATCGTGGAACTCTTGAGACGAAAGAATTTGGAAGAAGCTTGAAATTAGTTGAATGAAAATATTTTTTTTGATTTCCAATGTGACTAAGAAACGCGGATCCGTTTCGTTTCTTTGAGCCACTCTGAGGGATGTATGTTCGTTTAAGAATAATGAGATTATAGAGTAGTGAAATAAATGTAGAATAAAAAGTGAAACTTGTAAATAAGATTAATAAAAAATGATGAAAGAACAAATTAAGCCGTTCAAGAACATATTCTTGGCGTCAAGAGGTTAAGAATAAGTTTCAACGTGATCTTGTTAATTTGAGACGAATCGGAGAAATTTTTAAACAGCTTCTTCTGGTGATTTAATGTGTGTCAAATAAAGACTGATTAACTTTGAACAATTTTAATTGAAATAGAAATCCTCGTCGAAGATTTCGTCGGTTGAGGATAATGTTTTGATCGTGGGATTCTTGAGACGAAGAATTTGAAAGAGCTTGAAATTAGTTGAATGGAAATATTTTTGGTCTGAGAATTGTAGAATAGTGAAATAAGAATAGTAAGAATAATATATTGTACAAGAATAAGTTTCAACGTGATTTTTCTTAATCTGAGACGAATTGGAGAAATTTTTTAAACAACCTCTGGTGATTTAACGTACGTCAGACAAAGACATACAGATTAATTTTGAACAATCTGAAAGTTTTATGAATTTCGACTGAATTGCAAAGTGTAATACGAGACACGGGGATAATGGGGGAGAGAGAGAGAGATCGGAACGGAAATAGAACGCAGAGAGGATTTTAAACGTAAAAGATACGAGAAGTTGGTACAAAGAGATTCGCATAAGAAAAGACTTACGAGAGGGTGAATGCAAGAACTCGCAGGGAAAAAGGATTTCCTGCCAGTCAATAGAAAGAAAATCGAGTGAAGAGATTCGCGAAAGAGCTAACCACGAACCGAGGAAGAAAATCCACGGAACGGAAGTTCAAACACTGAAGCTAACAGAGAAGAGAATCTAGAAAAAAACCGACCGGAACAAAGTGACTGCCCAAATGAGGTAACAATCTCGAAGGAGAAGAAAAAAAAAAAGAAAAAGACGAAGAGCTTAAAGAAGAACGACGTTAAACGCGAGCAACTCGAAAGACGCGTGAAACAAGATTCGTTCAAACTCGGTGAGATTCATCATTGCGCGAGATGGTGAAGAAACTTGGAAGGCTAAGGAAGGAAAAATTTATCACGTCCGAAGCGTGACATGAAACTCCAAGAGAGCAGAGCTATTGCGAGGAAGATACCGTCGATGACAGAAAATTTCATCGTTGAAACTGAAAAGGCAGAATCCACGAGCAAATACGTGATTTTCAGGGAAACTTTCAAAGAAGAGAGATGACGAAGAAAAAAATTAAGGAACCGAGAACGTTTTTATCGTTCGATGTTAAGTACTGTTGCTGTCGAATTTAAAAAAAAAGAAAATGGACTTCGCGTAGCGAAAATTATATATACTATATGATGATTGAAATGAAAATTTTAAAAATATCGCGCACACAATAAAACGTTCAACGACCATGTAGTTTTTTAAAAGAGAGATTTTTCACAGCCGAAGCTGATGCAAAATTTACCGAATATCACGAACGTGTTCGTCGTCTGAAAACCGCAATTTTCGGACGACCGTTAAAAAAAAAAGGATAATGCAGCTTTCTCTCCGAGGTGAAATTTTCATAACCAAACGCAACGCAAAATGCGGAAAATTTAAAAGAACCGCTGCGCAAGCGTTCCGTTCGTTGTTCAATAAACTGGACTTTTCAATTTCGGTGATGAAACAATGAAACCTCTGCTGTGTCCTATTTTCTTAAACAAAAAAAAAAAAAGAAAGAAAAAAAAGGAAGGAAAAATGAAAAATGTACTGCGCGAAATTTTCATAACCAAACGTAAAGCTGAAATGTAAAATTCAAAAAACTGCTGAGCGCGTCCTCGTCGTTTAACAAACTCAATTTCCATTATATGCGATGAAACTTTTATTCCGCGAAATTCTCCATTAGCAAACGTAAAAAGCTCCATACAGTAACCTATTATCATGTCTGTTAATCTCTCTTTCCAGCGAGATTGTCTTCTTTTCAACCAACGAAACTTTCGAGCACGTAAAATTGCTAAACGATTTAAGAAGAAGAAGAAGAAGAGAAAAAAAAGAAAATATCGTGCTTTATATCGTGCTTATAACTTTTTTTAACTAATTGTCTCATAGCGAAACGCTTCATACTGCTCGAGTTGGCCTTTGTCGAATTTCCCAATCGTAGAAGCGAACGCACGTTACAGCGTCACGTCTTCATCATCCGATAAACATCATCGTTCTCGAGGGAACACGTGCTCCTCCACTCCTTGACGCGACACAAGAACAAAACTCGCCACGCTCTGCAAATTACTTCATCGACTATCTAATCACACGATCGAGTCTCTCTTTCTCTCTCTGTCTCTCTGTCCTCTGCCCACGCGGATTTCATTAAAATCCACGCAACCCTCTGTAATACGACAGAGATGAAAGATGCAGAAAGACGAAGAAAGAGAAGAGAATGGAGCTCGAAGAGATCGCTCGATCGCGAGGAAAGGAAAAGGGGTGAGAGGAACGACGACAGAGAGGGAAGAGGGAATTCGAACTCAGAGGCAGAAATTCTCTGTTCGAGAGCACAGAGGGAGAGAGAGAGAGAAGTTGGAGAGAAGGAGTTTCAAACTACACAGCCGTGTAATCATATACAGATAAGGGACGTACGTATTCACACGGTGGAGGGCAAGATTCTATCGTTGCAGCAGCTGCAACGTGTAAGAGGATGTGTTCACGGACCTCTTGGTGAAAAGCCTTCGCACCCGATTCGCAACGTGATTTCGTCGGGTTATTTAGTATGCCGGGCAGAAGGAGCGAAGCTCGGAATGGAGGTAAGTTTCGGCTCGCGATATCGAATCGTGCACGATGATACAATGAGCCGGGAGATATACACTCCGAATCGATGGCCTTTGTAACTCTGGCTTTGTAATTTCGCTCAAGCACGAACATCGCCCACCGATTTCCATAAAATTGGAAAATTTCTCAATTTCGTAGATATTCTTCTCAAATTAAAGATCTACGAATATTAATCCCTTTGCATTACGATTTCCTTCTCAGCCCTCAGCAAATATTAATTATCCGTGTATACACGTCGATATAAAGCATCGAAAAGCATTACAGTTTGCATTTATTGATCTTTTGAAAAATTAGAAAAAAAATTTGCAAATCGAAACCGTAGTTTCCTATTACGAGCGTAACTCGATATTCTAACTCAAATGGTTAATCCTTTGGGATTTCCTTGAGCAGTTCATTTGGAAGAAGAAATCCAAAATTGATTTTAATATCCTCGATTAATAATCGTCGGGGGTGACGAAACATTGGATTACTTGATCTGATTTTGTTTCGACTGCTTTACTCGCCACTGTTCAGTTATTTATTTGTGTAACGAGGAAAAGTCTATTGAGGGAAGAAAAAGTCAGAAGCGACGAAATAAAACGATATTTAAAATTTATTCCTAATGTATAAATAACGTGTACAAATATATATATATATATATATATATATATATATATTCCTAAATTGATATTAAAACTAAAAATCGAATCCCACAATGACGAGATTCTCAGCCAAGAGTGGAATTTTTCGTTTTTAAAAATATTCTCTCGAGACATGGCGGCGATGACGAGGAAGATTTGAAATAGTCGAAACGAAAGAATTGGAGGAAACATAACGTGTACAAATAAATAAATATATATATATATATATATATATATATTCCTAAATTGATGTTAAAACTAAAAATTGAATCCCACAATGACGAGATTTTCAGCCAAGAGTAGAATTTCTCGTTTTTAAAAATATTCTCTCATGGCGACGACGACGAGGAAGATTTGAAAGAGTCGAAACGAAAGAATTGGAGGAACTTGGCGAGGACCTAACCTAAACCGCCCAATTAATCAAGCACGCCGGTAATAAACCGATCGGAGGGTTGCGATTCGCCGATCGTGAAGCAGTTTTGTCGAGGGCGTCGAAGCGAGGTGCAGTTATCAGCAGCGACTCAGGGAAATCGTGTAATTTACGAGAGGGGCGTCGCGGCCCGTGGAATGCAACAATGCTCGCTGCGAAATACGTTTCCTCCCCGGCAGCGGAAAGCTTCGTGCCTATCTACGAAATACCGGCTACGCTTGCAACAACCATCGCCACGATTTACAGTCAGCCACGATTAAGTAGCTTGCCCGGCGAACAGCTCCGCTCCTCTCGAGAGCTCCTTCGAGAACGGAAACTTCGGCCAGCCGAAGTTTCCTCGTTGCACCTGCAACTTGCAACTTGCAACTTGCAACTTGCAACCTGCCGGCCCCCGAGCACGTTAATCAAAGGATATTTGCCAATAAGAGGCCACGTTGATCGGACCTTATCCTTGAATCGATTCGATTAACTGCAACGCAAATCCGCTTGTTCGCGGATTGCAGGGCCAACCTTCTTTGGTTTGAATTGGAATTGGAATTCTGTAGTTGTATCGAAAGGCTGAACAACTGTTTCGAATGATTTCGAACCCTTTGCACTCCGAATTATTATTTTTCAATTTTTTTTTTCTTTTTTTTTTACTGGCAATTTAGAAACGTCGACTGCGCGACTCGATATAAGAGCTCCTGTGATAAAAACTGACGTCGCACTCGCGTTTTTTGATAAACGTGTCAGCATATACATAATAGAAGTTCAATCGCGATCTACACTGAGGACGACGAAATATTTCATGTTGCTCACGAAAGTATGTTGAAATAATCAAAACACCGAACTGCAACTACGTTAAATATTATTTATTTATTCGTATTCTCTATTATTTATTATTATTGTTATTCTCTATTATTTATTATAGTGCACAGTAACTTCAAGCTTTATCTCATGATATAATAATAATAATCTAGTAAGGTATGGTACAATTCGGAACATGCATCAATAGATAATCTTACGTTTAAAAATCTTAACATTTCTTGCATTCGTAATGCGTCTTCCTTCTTCTACACGTGTTTCTGTGATCGATTTACTATTACCACACCTTTTCATTTTCATCAAATGAAATTTCATAAGTGAAATAACTGTGAAATAATCACGTTTAAATAATACGCGGACTAACGTAATCATTGAATTAGAATTCACTTGCATCTGATTATTGTCGATAACCTATTCGTCAGGCATCTATGGTTTAATTCTATTACTTTTAACAGTAAATCATTTTCATATTAGCAAATGAAATTCGACATCGACCAACGATATAACGATAACATAGCCAAGCAGTCACAATTACATTATTTACATAAAAAAAGAAAAATACATAATACTGGGAATATTTGTGATGTATACCGGGAAACTTGCCTCGTTGCAAATTCTCTAAATTTCTAGTCTACATTCGAGGGATTGCAAGATATGTGCAAAAACTTCTAACTTGACAACGTAAACAGCAATAGGATGTGCCTAGAGATTCGTGGCCCCGCGAAAACACCTACTGGATTTGCGTTCCTTTGGACATCTCGAAATACATTCCGATTTGTATCGCCTCTCTTCAACCCGATGAGAAACAGCCTCTTCGAACAGTATTTTTCGTAAGGCACGAACGAAGGGAGAGTTCCTCGTCGAAGCGTGAAAAGAGGTTCTCGGTAAAAAGAAAGAGCGGATACAACAAACAACGAGAAACGAGCCAGTAGAGGGGCGGGAGGGGGGAGCTCACCGGCGGAAAGTTTGCCGATAAATTCCTTAACAAATTTCGCGGCGTATAATTAGAGACGGCTCGTCTGGCGTATCATTAAACCAAGATACCTCTCGTTAAGCACGTCCACGGTGAAATTGAAGCTTCCAGCTGGAGCTAGAGAGAGAGAGAGAGGGGTGGCTCGCGCTTCGGCCAACTTTCGCATAAAGTTAAAGCCGTGCCGGAGGCGCAAAAGCATCTTCCCAGGCAGGCGTGACTGAACCCGCGATTCCAGATAAGCTCCATCCTCTCCTCGTACGTTTAGAAACCTAGCGTTCCTCCCTCTCCGTCGAACCACATGTCGCCACGTGTCTTGTTGCTTTCACTTTTTCTTCTTCCTTTTTTTCTTTTGCTCTCGCCTTTCGAGAGTTAACCCAATGGTACCAACGCACGCGTCGAGCAACGAAGCGACGACAGCGGCTATTGGCATTAAATCTTTCTTTCGTTGAATATTTTCCTCAAGCTGGAGGACGCTTTGCTAGGCGAGGAGGTTCTTTGAAGAATTCATTCACGCGAGAAGATCTCGATGGATTTTATGTTCATGATAGATTATACTTTATAATAGAGTTTATTTTATATACTTGTATAGAGTATATTTTATATTATATTCTATAGTAGAGACACTACGAACGTTCGTAATATTAATATAACAGTAGTACATAGTATATAAACTAGTAATATTAATATTAATATAATATATTTGCATTAGTAATAATACTAATACATAGCACATAATACATAGTACATAGCATGTAATATACTAATACTAGTAATAACACTAGTATATAGTACATAATATAATATACTGGTACTAGTAATAATACTAGCGCAAATGTAATATATTAGTACTAATAATAACAATACATAGTACATAATATACATACAATATACTAATATAATATATAATACATAGTACATAATGTATTATAAATATACTAGCACTAGTAATAATACTAGTACATAGTACATAATGTATATATATATATATTAATACTAATAATATATTATATTAATATCAGTACTAATAATAATCGTGCATAGCACATTATATATATACTAGTAATAATAGTACATAGTACATAATGTATTATAAATATGCTAGTACTAGTAATAATACTAATATATATATATATATATTAGTACTAGTAATAATACCAGCAGTATATAAACTAGTAATATTAATATAATATATTATAATATATTATATTATAATATATAATATTATAATATATTATATTATATTATATTATATTATATTATATTATATTATATTATATTATATTATATTATATGATATTATTACAATGTTAACTAATAATAATAATATATATACTAGTACGTATATATAATAATCCACTTTACTCCATTTTACTATATCAGCGGCAGTAGTTTATTCCGAAATGTACGCCACATTCATTCGCTATTCTTGTACGTATTTCTCTCGTCTCTTAAACTTTCATTCGACTTTCTTTCACTGTACGTACGTACGTGATCTCGCGGTCTTCCGTTAAACGACTGCTTCTTCTTCACCGGCACCGGTGGTAATCTCCACGTACGCGTACTGTTGAAGCGCAAAGATCACGAGAGAGAAAGAGAGAGGAGAAGGAAGAGGACCGTGTAACTTTTGAATCGAGCTATAGCTGTAACAACAGGGAACCGCAACGTATTGGCCCGCAGTGTATTGTATGGAGGCATCTGTTACGTGTGCGTTGAACGCACACGAAACGTACAGAACGCGCCCCCAGGCCCTTAGCAGGGGTTGCAAGGATAATTTCGGATAACCGCGCTGGTAAAACCTGTAACAGCCAGGGGTTTGTATCCATGGCCACGAAAACGCGGACGAACATTCCGCGAATGGTAACTTAAATCTTAATAATATTCCGCCTTATCTTAATTAGCCGGACGCGACGCCATGCCACGCCACGCGTATTTTAATAGCGGCGCCCGACGACCATCGCCGACTTATCGCGCCCGATCGAAATTTATAACCGGTATTACGCGCGCAGTTGGCGCGTTACGACCCCTCCGTCCTGTTCCTTTCACTCGCGTGGACAGGCGTTAATTCGTAAATAAAGACAGACTTTCTTCTCCTTACCCTCCTCGTCCTCGTCACTTTCGCGATCGTATTGATCGTTCATTAGCGCCGCCCTGCGACAGAAAGAGTATCGCACGCACTCGTAAGTACTCGGATTACGAGCGTGTGCGTGCGTACGAGGGAGGGGAAAAAAAATGGGACTATCCACTGGACACGATGTGCGGGTATCGATCACTCGCGCTTCCGCTCGATACGTGTCTAACTGTTGAAGGACGAACGACAGACAGAGGGGGTGGCTGACGAACGGGTATGCCGCCGATACTCACGCAAAATTCGTCGTTGCATGTCGTTGTGTGACGCGAACCCATAAGATTTTCCCCTGCCAAAAATAAAGAAGTTTTCACTTCAAAAAAAAAAAAAGGAAAAAAAAAAGAAGAGAAAAAAGAACGAGACGAACACCACGGAAATAATCATTTTGCAACTCCGAAGAACGTGCGAAGGTGTTCTCAGAAAGAAGAAGAAGAAGAAGAAGAAGAAGAAACGTGCGTGGAAACTCCCGAAACGATATTATCGGAATATTCGAGGCGAGGCTGCCAAACGTCGAACGTTGAAAGTGGAAACGCCGGATCATTCACGGGAAATTCAGTAGTATAGTTTTCCTGTTCCTGTTTCCGGGCCAGATAGAAGAGGCCGGAGGTAGAAGTAGAAGTTCTTAAAGCGAGAGAGAACTGTTTACGATTCAATTGGGAATGGGGCAGCCAAGCCCGTGACTAGCCGCGCAATATCGGTTAACAAACCGATTCGAGAGAGAACTGTCAGGGACTTGTTCCTAACTTCGATGTAACTTCGCTTCCGAACTTGTTCCCCGCGATTTAAAGACGACCGCAGAGAGAACTCTTTTTCCATCCGAAGCCAGAGGGAGTTCGAGGGAGAAGGGAGGAGAAGGGTGAAGAAGGATAAGGGTGAAAGGGGGGGGGGGTGGTTCGACTCGTGAAAGCACTCGATTTCAACCGCACGTCTCTCCGTTCTTCGGCGAAGGACCTCAGCTTCTCTCTTTCTTGCGCCCGTTCATTCCTCGTTTCACAACGAGCGAGCGTGAAATTACACTCTAGATATCTAGCTGCGCACCTAAACACTCGAGACACCGACGAGGGTCCTGAGAACCTGTCGCAATTAGCGCTCGAAGGATCGACAGGCTCGCAGGTTCTCCACGTTCGTTCGTTCGTTCGGACGACTTTCGATCTCGGGCTCGAGAGGAAGATCTCGCGGCGGTGGAAAGATTTTTGCCCCGAGTTGAGTTTCACTCGCAATCGGAGAACTGATGAAACATTTAAGACAGCATTTTCGACGAACGTATAACGTATCGTGCCCGAAGAGTCAATTTGAAACTGACGTAATAATCTTGCGAGAAAAGGTCCACTCGGTTTCGTTTTGAAATGTGCAAGCTTCCAACTTTGATATTTCGTTCTTTCTTCTTCTTCTTTCTTTCTTTTCTTTTTCGAAGATGATATCGAATGATTAAACGATGGAGATCATCCTAAAAAAAAGAAACAAACTCACGACTCACGTCGAAAGTGGAGGCCTCACGCCTTCGAAACGTTACCAAGCGTATCTTCTTTTATAAAGTCACACCACAGCTCAAGTTGTCGACAATTTTTCACCATTGTTGATACAATTACGCTCTTTACTGCAGGTTTAAAACAAACCTAAATCGAAAGATGCTTTTTATACATAGAAAGATATATATAAAGGATGTCCCTGCGTCGATAGTACAAGCGAAAAGGAGATGATTCTACTTGAAAGAATAAGTCGAAAATGAAGAATGAAATTTGTTCGCTTGAGGCTCTGTTTTCGAGTAAATCGCGTGTACGTGAATGAATCTTGATGCAGATGACGTTTATTACAGATAGCACTAATATCATTCGTAATGTTGATTAACTATTAACATCTATTTACTCAGAATGATTCTAGAAATGAATATTTTATTTTTAAATAATATGTCTGAAAAAGATATATTTTAATAAAATATTTATATATAATTTATTTATATTATTACTAATTGGGTTTTAGTTTAATTTAAACCAATTAATTTGCAATTAGTAGATATTAAATAATAAATCTAACCATTAGAAATAATATTTAAAATTCTTTTCACCAGACATCTAATGAATTAATATTAATATTAATTAACTAATTAATATATATATATAATAAGCTAATTTAAGCTATTAGGTTCATACCTTAACGATAAATTTAATAATTTTTATATAACCTTTTAAAATCAAGAAAAATAATATATATTACATATGTATAAATAAATTATTCATTATTTAATTAATAAAACAATAAAATTTAATATTATATTATTATATGATGACTTCCTCTTCGCTCGTACTACGCAGCCTGTATACATAAAGATAATATACATCCATAGAAAGATAATGTTATATATAGAAAGATATGATATATAGGTGTATAATACACAAGTACAACGATCAGATTATTGCCAAAAATTTGACCAACAATGTCAATGTCAATTATACAGAAAAAGAAAAGAAAAAAAGGGGAAAAAAAATGGAAGAATCGATGAAACGAACCGCAGAGCGGATAATCACGTTTCTCGACAAAATGCGGCGAATTTCGAATTAATCGCGGTGAACCCGAGGACCCGTTGAATATCGGAGACAGTCGGCCGGGTCGATTAAATGCAAATCGATGATAATCGAAACGTGGCGAAGAGTAATATCGTGGCAACGATACGATACTGGCCCATTAAGGGGCACGTCGTTGGTCGTCTCCTTCGCGGTCTCGCTCGACGACCGGTATCGATATATACGATCTATAATTCCGAGTTTCACTTTATAAATTGCTCTGATAACGCGCTAATGCTCTGCCCTATCCGGTCCACCGGTAATCTTCCGTTCGAGAATCACCGCTAACGATTGGTCGTTTATCTGGCCAACGGCGTGGTACACATTTCGAGGACGCCGTTTCGGATCGGGCTCGATGTAATGGGAAGTAATGAGCATGAAACGACCGCTCGATTTTGCTCGTGTTTTATTTAGGGCAGCAGGCCTGCGGCCCTTTTATTTAGGGCTTAGGGGAGATAAGGCGTTCGTTCGTTCGTTCGTTCGTTCGTTCGTTCGTTCGTTCGTTTCGTTTCGTTTCGTTCCCCGCCCCCCCCCCCCGACACTTCTTTTTAAACTACGCGGGGAATATTTCTCGTTGGCGATATCGCGGACGATAATAGACGATTCACTTGAAATTATTTGCAAAATAAATGTCACCCAACAAACAAGCACGAAACTGGACGAAAGCAACTGGTTGAAAATTATCCACAGACGACGAGGAGCGTGTAAATGTTGTTAAATGTTAAACTTTTTGAAGGGTTGTTTCTCTCGATTTGTCGTTAATAATACGTGTTTTCTTTCATTCGTTCGAGAATACACAAATCGTAGAACTTATTGAGACTATTCATTATTGAAATGATGTAATCTAGATTAGTAATTCCATTTCTCAAGTTCTCCTTACTAGATAAAGATCTTTCATCTCGTCTATAACTCTATATTATAAGAACGAGCTCGTAGAGAAATAGAAAAAAAAAGAAGAAGAAGAAAAAGAAGAAGAAGAGAGAAAGGGAAAAGGAAGAAATACTTTTACCTCATTCGTCGAAAAAAAAAAAAATCACGAACCTTTAAAAACCATCAAAAACCTTTGCAGTCTGAATAGCGTCTCGCTGAAAAAGGAAAAAAGAAAAAAAAGAAAGAAAGACTCAAACGAAAAACCATCCCGTGTTTTACATTAACGCCACGTCTGCCGTCTCATAGACCGTCAAAGGAGACCGTATTAAGCGAGACACTTATAAAAATAAAACAGGTCCGCCGGTTATCGTGTTCGGCTCGTTTCCACGATTTCGATCCTTTGCCCACCGCGATTCTCTGACAGCCGGCGCGACCCGATATAATTCCCCCGGTGTTGCTATCGCCCTATTCATTAAAAGGTCGCAACACGTCGCACCACACGCTCCGAAACGTTTACGAACACACCCATGAAAGGTCACTATCAAATAGACACGTACACTATCGTTCAAAAATATCCGACATTCGCTTCCTTTTTTTGACATTTGATTATATATATTTTAATACTGGAACTACGAAAATGGTCAAAATGACTGATTTATAATTTTATAGATATAATTAGATATAGTTATGTTTACACCATCGTTCAAAAATATCCGACATTCGCTTCTCTTTTTTAACAGATTATATATATTTTAATATTGAAACTACCAAAATGGTCAAAATAACTATTTTATAATTTTATAGATACAATTAAATATGGTTATATTTACATGTACACTATCGTTCAAAAATATCCGACATTCGCTTCTTTTTTTGACAGATTATGTATATTTTAATACTGTAACGACCAAAATGGTCAAAATGACTGATTTATAATTATATAGATATAATTAGATATAGTTATGTTTACACCATCGTTCAAAAATATCCGACATTCGCTTCTTTTTTTGACAGATTATGTATATTTCAATATTGAAACTACCAAAATGGTCAAAATAACTAGATATGGTTATATTTACACGTACACCATCGTTCAAAAATATCCGACATTCGCTTTCTTTTTTTGACATTTGATTATATATATTTTAATACTGGAACTACCAAAATGGTCAAAATGACTGATTTATAATTTTATAGATATAATTAGATATAGTTATATTTACACCATCGTTCAAAAATATCCGACATTCGCTTCCTTTTTAGAATACATGTATAACTTAACACTGAGTCTGACCAAACTGGTCAAAATGACCAATTTGTAATTTTATAGATATAGTTAAATATTTTAGATATTAATTGGATTTAATTTAGACTTGAATTAGTTAGTTAACAGTTAGACAATTTTTCGTAAAATATATAAACAGAAGCTTGTACTCCGTTGTATCATAATAAAGATAATCTCTATTTTTTTATGACTTCAGTGTCTGAGACGGAAATATCGTGCTTTAATCGTCGATAGTTCTTGCGTTAATTACTAGATTTACATGCAGATATTTCTGGAAAAATCGATGGCAAAATTTACGGCTTACGGCGCCGTAAGTGTTACAGAAAGCTTTGAATATTTCATTGTCACAAAAGAAGAGGAAATGACGTATGAAAATATGAATACGCATGTATTTAATACGCATGAAATATGTACGAAGATGATAAATACGCATCATCTGGAAACGTAGCGATAATTACTGCTGAGAATTTGACACGCGGTGAATTTCGAGAAAGAAGCCGAGTGTAAACCGATGAAACGAAAACAAGGGGCCTTCCCTCATAATGGAAACACTCGTCAGGCTTGGTGAAATTGCAGCGAAAATTAATTAAAAATCTGATCCCCGCTGTAATATAAAACAGACAGTAATGTGAAATTTTGATGAAACGGAAAACGCTTCCGATATGAAAGGCAGCAGCAGGCAGGAGGAGAAATTCTCGCGAGTGATATTCGGCAATGATCCTGCAAAACTGTGAATACAAATTCAACGAGAGAGGGTTTCATTCCGCTCGTTATTCCGTATCGGCGGTGTTCTAAATAACACGGCAGAATTTTTTTTTAATGAACAATTGCGGAACCTGTTTCGCGTGCCCGTGTATTTCTGCCATTCCTAATTACAACGCCGGCTGAAAATTAATTTACCCGCTGGAAGTTTGTCGATGAAGTAAAACAAAAAAAAAAAAAAAAAAAAAAAGAAAGAAAAGAAAAAATGTTGCGGGGCGCGCAACCGCAACTTTCGCGCAACAATGAAACGATGAATTTTGCAAGGAAAAAAAAAAAGAAAAAAAAAGAAAATAGAATCTACAAAAAGAACGGAGAAGAATGGAAAAACGAACAAATGAAACGGTGGCGCGTGTGTTTCTGCAGCGAGAAGTTACGATAAAAATTAACCAACCTTTCAAATTAACGCAAACACACGCTGTTCTCCGCTGAAAAGGACAGGCGGAAAAAACGACGACCTAAAAATCACGTCGGCCAATTTAATATCACAACGAGACAAACGCACCGCTGGGAAATGAAATAGTAAAATTCGAAACAAAACGGGAAATATTAAATTTCATTTTTCTTTCGTGTGTGTGTGTCTGTGTGTGTGTGTGTCGGGGCCGTGTTTCACAAAGTGAAAGCGCAATGGCCGGCCGCGATGTGCCATTTTTCATTCGTGAAAATCGGACGCGACCGATCGGGTCGGCGATACATATTTCCAACAAATTTGCAATTTCCAAAGAGCTGAAGAGAAACTGTGTGTTGTCCGGGGGCCCGGGGTGGGCCCGAACAAATAACCGCGAGAATTTTTTTCGCCCACGTAAACCGGAAACGCGGGGCTACATAATCGTCCGTAAACGCGTATAGATTTCGTGGCTGGTGGCGCAGCTCTAGCAGTGCGCTGCGGTGGCTGCCACAGTCCCTCTCACCCGTCTCTGCCCTTCGCAAGCTCGGCTTAAGGGACTTAACAATTCGCATTTCGCGTAATCTCGCATGAATCTTCATCGTCTACTATCTGGCCGCGCGCTTTCTGCAAAGCTCCCCTCCCCCGGAAACCAAACGCAAACATCCGCCCGCGAAATTGATGCGGCAGTTTTCGCTCGCGTGAAACGCCTGGCAAACGCCGACGCTTTGATTTCTAATGTTAGGGCTTGATGTATCGTCTAGCGTGTGTTCCACGCTGGTGGAAATATCCACCGCAACGTTTTGCTATCTCGATTTTCTCCCCCTCACCCCCTCCCCCATTTTCTAGCTTTCATTTCTTTTTCTTTTTTTTTTTTTTTTTTTATCATCTGTCCGTCGGCGTTCAACGTTTCTCCCTTTCGCTCTTTGCAATTTCTGCGGTTTCAAAAGCTCGGCCTTTGTCTCGCACCTTTTCATTTATCAATCCGGGAATTTCTTATCTTTCTCATAAAGCTTCACAATTGTTGTCCATTGATTTATCTCAACGCTTCTCGTTTCTATACCTTCGAGCTGCGGTTTTTAGTTTCTCGTTTCTTTCGTCTTTGATCGAGCCTCAATCTAGAGAATTTCTAGAATTTCAGCATCTCGGAAGCAGACTATCAAGTTTTCACAATTTTCGCCCATTGATTATTCAATGCTTTCTCGTTTCTATTTCTTTCGAGTTGCGATTCTCGAGCTCGGTCGTTGTCTCACACCTTTCGTTCTCCGATCGCGAAATTTTCAAAGTTTTTTAGTTTAGATTTCAGATTAAGTGTTAAAAGCAAACTATCTTTTTTCTCGTAAAATTTCCATCGCTCTTCTTTCCAGAGAATTCTAAAGTTTTTAGTTGATCGATTTATTATTAATAATCAATGTAAATAATATTATAATTATAAAGAAAATAATTAAACTTATTATATAAAAAAAATTTTAATATTTTAAATATATATTTTAAATATATAATTGATAAAGTAATTTCAATATCAAAAATTAAAAATAATAATCTAATTTAAAAAAAAAAAGATATAGAAAATGGTAACGAAAATTTAGAAATTGGATTAAATCCACATTCAAATGGCTTTACAAAGCCGGTTTCTGACTTTTCGAATTTTGCAGAGCTTCGGAATTTTGGGATTAACGAGGAGCACGTCTTTTAATTAAAGTTTCACTTGTCCCTTTTTGAGAAGCGAATCCCTTAATTTGCAATTTATTTTCGGACCTTCGGGGTAAGCGTATGCTTCTAACCAATTTAACCTACACGCCCGTATCTCCCACGAACATAACCAACCGTCCAAAATGAGTATGCCCGTGTCTGACCAAGACGGCGTTTTCCCTACTAGCAATATGTTTGCTTCACCCTTCCACGTTAAAATAATCAATGCGAGCGTGGTATGAATTAACTAAACTATCCAGAGATTAATTTTTCTTTCCAACTGGTAGTATTATAAACTATCCAGAGATTAATTTTTCTTTCCAACTGGTAATATTATAAACTATCCAGAGATTAATTTTTCTTTCCAACTGGTATTATTAACTATCCAGAGATTAATTTTTCTTTCCAAACTGATAATATTATAAACTATGCAGAGATTAATTTTTCTTTCCAACTGGTAATATTATAAACTATCCAGAGATTAATTTTTCTTTCCAACTGGTATTATTAACTATCCAAGATTAATTTTTTTTCAACTGGTATTATTAACTATCCAGAGATTAATTTTTCTTTCCAACTGTATATTAACTATGCAGAGATTAATTTTTCTTTCCAACTGGTAATATTATAAACTATCCAGAGATTAATTTTTCTTTCCAACTGGTATTATTAACTATCCAGAGATTAATTTTTCTTTCCAAACTGATAATATTATAAACTATGCAGAGATTAATTTTTCTTTCCAACTGGTAATATTATAAACTATCCAGAGATTAATTTTTCTTTCCAACTGGTATTATTAACTATCCAAAGATTAATTTTTTTTTGCAACTGGTATTATTAACTATCCAGATATTAATTTTCCTTTCCAACTGGTATTATTAACTATCCAGATATTAAATTTTCTTTCCAACTGGTAATGTTATCAACTATCCAGAGATTAATTTTTCTTTTTAACTGGTATTACTAACTATCCAGAGATTAATTTTTCTTTTTAACTGATAATATTATAAACTATCAGTCAGAAAAGAGCGTTTGCCTCGAAGATTATACATCACATGACTCGGTGGTGGCAGAACGCTGTGTAAATTAATAACTGTCGCTAATAATTACAATATTTATAATGAATACAAACAACATTTCTAACGACTGTAACCACGAGCCATAACCGTGACTGTAATTTATAGCTGTAACGACTGTAATCGATGGTTCGAATTGCTGGTTACAATTAATGTAGCTATAATGATTCAGGTGTTCATTAACTTATGGCCGTACTGCCGTGTAATTGATGATTTTGACCGCTGTAATTTGTAGTTGCAACGACTACAACTGATTGCCACGATGGGCCATAGGCTGTTAGACATAATTAACAAATGAAGAAACAGCAGCTTCGTGGGACACGAAAGCCTGATTTTGCCCGATGACGAAAGGTCGGAAAGGAATTCGAGAATATCTGATATGTTATATCTCGAGCTATCTATTGTTTGATAAATTTATAACGTCGTGTGTAAGCTACAAAAAGCTTTGTATTTTTCCGCGCTCGAAATTGCATCGATCTGAAATTTACAAAATCTCGCGAATTTTTTCTTCGTTCTTTTCTTCTCGAAATTTTTTATTACACAGCGAGGAACTCGTCACCGCTGTTCTCGTAGAAATTCACATGAATATTTCGAGCACGAAAACGACGTAAATTTCGTCAGAAAAAGTTTTTCCTGAAAATGTCTTCACATGACCCTGTTGACATTCAAAGACCACCTTGTTTTACCTTGAAGGATCATCGGAAATATGCGCGTACACAACGATTCGTCGATATCAGATCCTCGTCTCCGCCTTGTTCACCTCGATCGAAGAAATCGAAAAAAGGAAACTCTTCGTCGCTTCTTCGTCGAACGAGAGTTAATGTCGAATGCAATTAAAAGAAAAAAAAAAAAAAGAAAGGAAAAATGGGATGTCGCGACCAGCGACAGAGAGAGAATAAAAACGCGTAATTGAACCGAGAGCCTTCGGGTTCACGACGTCAGCAAACGAACCTCCAATTACAATCTCGATCTCGATGTGGAAAAATCCAAGGGGACGGAGTGCGATAACGAACGGGCAACGGGCAACGGGAAGAGGCAACGATCGCATACATACAGATGCAAGGAAGGTGCAAAATGTGAGGAGACCAGACGAAAAGAGACGAGACGAGACGAGACGAGACGAGAAAGGAGTGAGTGAGGTAGAGTGATCGTGCTCGCTCGGGTTAGGAAGAGACGATGACCAGGCGTCGTATTTTCACGTAACGGTTCGTTAGAGGGTAGGAGAGCGGTTCGCAGGAGGAGGTGGACGCTCGGAGATTTTACCGCTCGGCAGTGCGTGAAATGGTGGGATACTGGGAACGAACGAGCGCTGGGGAAGCCGTGGCCAGATCTAAACAATAAGCACCGGGGATATTAGTCTTGCTCAGCCAGGCAGGTGTAGATGCGCGCCGTGATTTCACATGGTATCGCGGTGGTGTCGCGTTCTCCGGAGCTCCACAGGTATCTTCGTGCGAGACGGAAATTCCCCGGGGGCGGTTTAACAAATTACACGTGGACTTCGATGCCACGCGAGAGAGAGAACGACGCGCACGCCATAGCGGTTAAAACTACCGTGACCACCCGAAGACTTTTTTTCCAACTTGTTTCTCACCCCCCTCGCTTTTTCGTTCTTTTTGCGTCTCTCGTTGTTTTTTAACTCCTTTTTCTTCATCGCGTCGGACAGATTATAATTCTTGCACGCGAGAAATCGAGCTGTTACGAGTGGCATGATTTTATTTTTCTTTTTTTTATTTTTCTTCGCTTTGTTCATCATCGAAGTTAGGTAACTCGAGATCGAAAGAATCGAATCGGTCCTCGAACAGTGGATGATTTCGCATTCGCGCAGAATAACGAATTCAGACTCGCGGCGTAATGCATATTTTTGTGTCAATAATATGCATTAACGTGTGCAAGTTAAGTTTCATTGATTACGAAATAATTTTGTTTGTGATTAAGCGTGGGCAAATAATTTTGAAAATTGTATCGATAGCGACAGCTATGAACAGATTTTTTCTTTTTTTTTTTTTTTTTTTTTCAAAGACAAAGAAAACGTTTTTAGGCGTATGTCTTCCATGGATTCTGATAATGAGGATGCAATAAAAACGAATGAAACTTCAACAAGTGAAAATAACGCTAATGATTGGAATTGGGTTCCCAAAGATAATAATATCGAAAAAGTTTCATCTTCACGGAAACACATCAGGTGTAAGCATACAGATATGCTAAATAATGAAAATTACAAAAAGAGGAGTGAAACTGCTTGGGAACGTGAACTTTGTTTGGTAGCTTTGCACATTCCAGAATGTTTCAAAAAGTATCGTACTGAAATCAACTATTGATACACACACACACACACACACACATATATATATATATATATATATATATATATATATACAATCTTTTGTTTGTTTACTAAAGAAGTTTTTCTTGGAAAATATATCATCAATAAATAGTAGCACGTTTTTCATTTTTCTCTTTACTACCATACCACCGTAACACCCAGTCAGTTTTTCATTGTTTTTCGAATCATTTGCCCAAGTGCATTTCTGCCACAAAATATACACAACGACTGCCGCGCGAATGTGTGTTAGAAAACAATTATACAGTCAAATTTTGCTAATGTAATATTATTATTACATCTTACCTCGCATCGTCTTTCGGCGTGATTAGTCGTCATTTCACAACGAAATTCTGTTCGTCGATGAATCAGTCTCGAACACGTTTCGCATTCTCGTCGAGAAGAGAACACACACAGCTGAGTCGAGTCAGTGGGAACGAGAAGAAGAAACCGAGAAACGACCTCGGGTGAAAAAGTATCGTTTTGCCCTTCGCGAAAAGCTCGATTAATAGCGCGATTAAATAGAGCGGCGTTCGACAAAGGCCACACGCTCGAAATCACACGTTATTGACGAGGGCTCGACGAAATTCCATCTCTCGTTTCAATAATTCCGCGGCGGTGACACGGGCGTTAATAAAACGGGAGTTAAAGTGCAGCAACCCCCTGCCCCCCTTTCCCCTATTCATTGTAAATACGTGTCGCGCGACGCGTTTTACGCCGTCCCATAATAGCGTTACAGTTTATTTCGTGCCTCGATAACGAATACGCATAAATAGCCACGGATATTGGCCGTGCTCGCTTGCGAAACAATAATAATCGAGACTAGATGTGGAAACGTGTGTACGTGTGTGTTTTTGCGCTCGAGCACGTGGTAGGGCAAAAAGTTTTAGGTCAGCTAGCGTCTGCGTGACCTAGAAGGTTCAGATCGTTCGATCTCGGCTATCTACGAGTCGTGTCGAATCGTTTAACTCTTTAGGGGTTAGGTGAGTTAAAAAATGTCCCATCTTTTGCTTAGCTTTTTCACGCGTGGTGGGATACATTTCGAAAAGTTGAAGTTTACTCATTGTCATATAGTTCATATTTTTTTCCATTTTTTTTTTTTTTTTCTTATATTAAAAGAAAGTCCGTGCAAGGTCTTGGGTTTTTATTTTCTTTAAAATCGTATGCCTCGTCCGTAGTACACGTTCGATTATTCCACAGTTCTTCTCGAGTCTTCTCCCAGCTCACAATCAGTCCAGCTTTTTGTAAAACATACCCGGTGAACACCACCGGGTGTTCGGTTATTAACGGGAGATAAAGCGGCACAAGCCGGTCCCGTTTTCACCGGAAGAAGCGACCGGAGGTAGAGAAGGGGCCAGTGATGATCGTTTCACCCCCCGTATGCGTAGCACGCCGCATACGTTACGCGCAACAAAATTCACGAAACCGGTGGCGGTGGTGAATTTCGAAATTCACAAAGGGGGCAGAGGAGAGTTGGTTAATGCCAGACTCGCGGTCCATTAGAAGCCTCCACCTCTTTAGAGATGGTTGCCGCCAGCCGATCGGTAGAATCCGATGCGAGCGAGCGAGTTCTGGTACCCGAGGCCGGAAGCATCCGGCAAAACGGATAAATTGGAATGGCCGCGCCGGCCAGAGCTTTGTATCGACATTTTGGATAATCCGGGGGCCGCGCAGCGGCGCGTAGAAATGCCCCGCTGTGTAAACTATGCACCCGCCGGTCCACCGGCCGTGTATTTATTAAACATGACCGGCTACGAACCACCGCCGCCCTCTGGCCATACGCCTCGGTTACCTCCGATACCCCGAGCGAGCTAGCGAGAGAGAGAGAGAGAGAGAGAGAGAGAGATTCGTGTTAATTTTTCTTCCGTGGCAACGGAATACGGAAATCAACTCGGCTTGAACCACTTCGTGCCGCGGCGTAATTGTATCCTCCGGAGCGTAAAAAGAATTTAATCGTCCAGCTCTCGTACAGTTAATCGCGTGATCTCGCTACGTATAAACCGCGCGAAACTGACCAAGCAACCAAAGGAGGAAAAAAAAAGGTCGATAGTCTGGAAAAACGGATTAATCGTGAATCAATCGGTCTTGCGGCGCGATTTGCATGAAATTCGCGTTTGCCAGTTGAATTTTCGAAATTATTAATCGAATGATTTTGCGTTCGTTGGTCGAATTTTTAATTTGTTCATTGAACTTGTCAGTTCAATTTTAAAGCGCAGGGTTGTAGGTTTATTAGTTGAAAATTATTATACATATAGAATATAAGATTGAATTTTTAAAATTATTATATACATATATATACTAAGTGTTGGATTGTATGTTTATTAATTGAATTTTTAGATTATTATTATTATATATATAAAATATAGAATTGTGGGTTTGTTAATTGAATTTTAAAATTACTACATGTGTACAAAGTGTAGAATTGTAGGTTTATTAATTTAATTTTAAAATTATTAATTGAATTTTATGTTCGTTGATCGAATTTTTAATTTGTTAATTGAATTTTGAAAACACTAATTGAATTTTAAAGTAGGATTGTGAAAATTAATATATATATATATATATATATATATATATATATATATATAAATAGGATTGTAAGCTTATTAATTGAATTTCAAAATTATTATATACATACAAAGTGTAGGATCGTAGGTTTATTAATTGAATTTTAAAATTATTAGTTGAATTTTTAAAGTGTGTAAAGGATTTGTGTATTCACGACGAAAGAGTGCGTAAGAAAGCAAAATTTGCAATCAGGATCGAGAAATTCGATCGAAATCGAGCAAGAAGAACTTTGTAAGAGGAACTCGACGCGATAGGAATTTGAAATGGCAGCGTCTCGAAAGTGAAAGCAGGCGATCACGCAGCTATCGTTACCTTTTAAATTCAGATATCCTCGAGATGATTATTCGCACGCGCGAATGAGCCAACTACGTATATATTGATACTGCGTTAAACTTTCGAACCTGCTGCGTATCTTCCCTCTGACGTTCAACTATTCCCAAAGCCCGCAGCACAGACCTCAAGTCCATTTGCATGAAACGTCATAATTGCGCGATAATTACGCTACATCGAAACATCAAGCAAAAGAGGAAGAGAAAGACGAACGAAGAGAAAGGGGGAGGGGGGAAGGAAAGAGTAAGTCCACGTGTAATAGCTCATAAAGTGAGCAGTATTGGTTCGTTGTGTGTCTCGGATGGATGCAATTGGAGCAAAAACCTTCGCCGCCGGCACTTTCCGCGCCGATAAAGCAATAAAACCCGCGACGAACGGAGCACAGCGAACACAGGGAACAAAGCGAAGGAAGGAGACGCCGGATCCAGATTGCCGGCAATCGGATGTCGGCGGCGGTGGATTCTCTTTTTTGCATCATGCTTACAAGTGGTTGCGACGATATTTAGGATCGGAGTCCGCTTACGTGAAGGGCCAGCTATCATTTATCTCGGCTATCTTCCCTTCCACAAGGACACGGCGGCCATGTATACGCGTGCCTCTTTTGCTTTCCTCGAAAGAGTTTCGTGCCGGCGAAAAAAACGATTCCTCCGCATCCTCTCCTCTCTCAACTTTCGACACTGTCTAACAACGTTCGCCTCGTTCGCGTTGTAAACCACGTGACTTCCGCGTGATGAGCCTGATGACTCGGGCAAGTGGCCATCTTTTTTTCGCCATCGATCGGATCGCGAATCGAACAACCGCAGTAAATGCGAATTCAGGGAATTTGAGGAAGCTGGCTCGTTTCGGGAATATATATATATGACTTCAAAATAAGAAAAAAGTAGTTGCGTTTTCTTTTTTCTACTTTTTTCTTTTCCATTCGATTGCCCAGCCCTTCGAAACAAATTCGTTTCTAATTGTAAGTAAATTCCTTTAGGAAAAATCCTTAACGATTTAGCGATTGTTCCGCGCAGTTCCATCAAGTATTTCTTTAACGTCGAAGCTAACGGATAATAAAAAGCACACACTTTGTCCGAAAGATAAAAGACAAAATGGTCAATGTATCGTCTACTTGTAAGAAAATTTTAATAAATCAAATAATTTCGCCTTTCATTCGCAAACAGAAAAGAAAAGACGCAGTGAAACAGCAATTATAGGCTCGTAAAATAAATCTAAAATTTGATTTATAATTAAGAGGAGAAAATTCGTCACGTTTGGACTTAATTTCAATCATTTTTTTTTTTTTTGGATTCATTTCGAAACGTCAGTTTTAAGCGTTGAGCTGAATAATATTGCAAAAGTGATCACGGACAAGATAATGCCCGTGTGGACGAGGAGTGATTGAACAAAAAGAAGCGAACGAGAGGAGAAGCTGTTACTTTTAAATTATTCCTCGTCATTAGTGGTGTTAATCATTGGAAAACGCTAATGGCGTTCTTTTTCCATGTGCTAATTACTTCGATCCACAATTATTATTCCCCGTGCAGGGAATTAATAACAGCAATTTAATCACTCGCGCGATGTTAACAACGCGAACGAACTTTCGATCGTTTCCCTTAACGATAATGAAAAGTGAAACATTGATAACTCTAAATCCTGCGTCATTATCGGACAAAATTTGACGTGAATTCCCGTCGCGATCTGTGATTATCCGCCTGTATTATTCCCTGTAAATTAGACGTTCAACGAACAACAGAATTTATTATTCATTTTGTTTTTCTGTAATACGATCTCTGTTTCGTCGAGTACGACAAATTAATGATGAATAACAGCAACAGTATAACAGTGATATCCCGTCAATTATCCCGACTAATCAAATCTGCCAGTATATTATCGTATACTTCCCCACTTAATTGCAATTTAATTTCAATTTAATTTAATTCTCCCATCTTTCTGTTCTACGTAATTGAAATTATTTTCGGCACAAAGCTTCTCGCAAGTCGCAACTTTCGCATTGTCGTTCAATTTTATTTTCCATCCTACGTAGTTGTAATTATCTTCATAGAAAATCCACGAGTCACAATTTCCCGTGACTCGATATCGTTTCGATATCTCCAAAAGTGACATTTTACGGCGCAACTGTTAAGTGACACAACGACAGAGATAAATTATCACTGGATTCTCAATTGAGAATATTTCTTTTCTTCTTTCTCTTGTGTAGTTGTTGTTGTCGTTGTTGCTGTTTTGCTCGTTTCACCGTCGAAACGCCGCCAGTTTTGGCCCAACTGCCTCCGTGTAATTCCATGCTAATTCCCGTCACGACGCAGTTGCTCAATTTCGTTAATTTATCGTCGCGCGCGGCGGCTGTTTAAACGGTGATTTAATTTCATTTAATAACACGGAACGAAATTACCGTGATTTATAGCGAGAACAATATAAGCGGGATTTGCAATGCGCGGCAGGAAACCGACAGTGTGTTCGCCATTTTCGGCGTTGCGAAACGGAAGGTCGCAACACGCGCGCCTGTTGAAGAAGAACGAAGAGGGGAAAAAAATGGCGGCTGAGGACGAAAATTTTCATCCTCGGCGGTCGACGATGAAAATTTATAATTACACGTGCACGCCGCGGAAATTATGTTGGATGTCGAACATTCTTTTCTTCTCCTCGCTCGCTTCTCTCGCTTATCGTCTTTGGCGCGATGGATATCAACGACATTAGCTAAAGAAACTGGTTTGAAAAAACTGGCTGGACTATGTAAAAATATATATCCATTATTTTTTGAGACGATATTCGCGAGTAAGCAAATGTCGACCAAATCGTCGATCGTTCTAAATCAAAAACTGCCAAAGTCGATTTTTGGAAACCCGAGACAGCGAGAACCTCGTCGAAAAACACGGACGGAATATTGCTTATTAATTCCACCGCGAATATTGTAATAATCCCAGCAACGCAGGAAAAACGGGCGCAATTATCGTCGTAGTAAATTAATTGTACCGCTACGATACATCAGATTGTACACTCTGCTATCCGCGGAGCAGAAATTATTACAAATATTCATAAAAACGTTTGAATTCGGTTGTTATTCCTACACTGCGACTGCTTGAATTTTTGTAAGTCGTGAGCCCAGAGAGTGTAAAGAAAACGAAGTAAAAATCGTCGCTTCAGAAACGTCGCTTCGTTTTCAACAAGTCTGCCAATAGTACGATGATGTTAGTATCGTAGATTTAAAAATAGAGAAAAAAAACAGAGTCAATTTGAGTTGCGAAAAAGCGTATCGATTGAGATACGAACAAAAAGTTGATCGATTTGTTAAGAAAGAGTTTATTTCAGTTGTCATTAGTTGTTTAATTATCTATTGTTCAATCACTAGCATTATTATTAAATAAATATTATTTATATTTAATTTCTACAATAATAATAATAATAATAATAATAATAATAATAATAATAATAATAATAATAATAATAATAATAATAATAATAATAATAATAATAATAATAATAGTGATGATGATGATGATGATGATGACTGTCCTCGCGAGTGCATGATGAAATTTTCGACTTTACACGACTTTTATGGTAACCGAGTCGAAGGCTGGATGTCCAAGGGTGTCGAAGCCGCTATAAATTCCAGAGGGAATTACGGCTTCGCCAAAGGAAGCAATTTCCAGCTTCCAGGCAACTGTTCGCCCGCAGCGCAGGATAATCCGGGAAAGAGATCAGCTCGTGGATTATTAGCTTGCGGCGTTCGTAGAAGTGTTTCCAATTAACCAGAGGCAGAATTATGATCGTCGTTGACGACCTGCTCCCACCGAGGCCGATAGATTAAAAAGTTGTCGCTCTCGCAACTCCCGTGCACGTCGATCGTTCGTAATGTCTTCGACATTTTTTTTACATTCGATGATTCTACCGTTTTTATGATTTAACATTCGTAATATGAATTAACAGTAACCCTCCCGACCTGTTTCATTCATATGTTGATAAATCTCGAAAAATTACAACTACTAACGAACGTGTTTTGCGGCTTTGACGTCGTTTTGCATTATGCAACGACGTAATAATTAGACATCACAAGATGTCACAAGACATTTCTCTATTTGGAAGGTGTTATTTCAGTTTATTTTTATACTTCTTTTCATTTATGAAATTATACTGTGTGTCTATGTGTGTGTGTGTGTGTGTGTGTGTGTGTGTGTGTATTACATTTACACAGTGTTATTTTATAAATGAAAAGAAGTATAAAAATATATATACTAATAAAGTATAAAAATATATATATTAATAAAGTATAAAAATATATACATATTGTTCAAGTGTAACTAACATATATATATATATATATATATAAATATATATATATATATAAAATAGTAAATATTATAACTTTCTTACGAAGTTTCACTTGAGCAATTTATAAATTCGACTTGCGTAGAATTCAAGTTCGAAGGTTTATGAAACTCGTGGTGGTTTACCGTAATTAATTTGGTTGAGCAACATTGACAATTTTACTAGCTGCGAGAGAGAGTTGTAAGGAGGTTTCGCGCGACCGTAATTTATAAATGAAATTCGAGCCTCGTTCGAAAATCAATTCCACGAAGCCTGGAAATCCTCGGAGGAAGTTTTCTCTCCAATTCCTATCTTTTTTTTTCCTTTTTTCAGATTTCTCGGAAAGCTTCAGCGCGACAGAAAAGTTCTGTTCCCGCGCGAATTTGATCCGAGAGAGAAAGCTTCGAAACTTTCAATTCAAAACTTTAAACGGTTCGTATTACTTCGATCGGTATGAATGTACAGCGAATCGGCTGTTTTCCCGATCACTGCGCAATAAAATAAAAAAGGGGGAAGAGCAGGGATCGGAAATAAAATCGAGAGAGAGGTCACTGTCGGTTTCTCCTCTCTCTCTCTCTCGCTCCAACGAAACACGAACGGGTCCCCTGGCCCGAGACAGACGGAAAACTCGCGGATCGCGGGATCACTTGTCAGAAAAGGGAAATAAAGTCGTCAAACGCGGCGAAAGTTGAAAATGGTCGGTGAATTCGAGACGCGGAATGGCGGGGGGAGGGGAGGGAGCGAATATTCGCGGTCGCGAGGACGTTCAAACGCAACGGTCCCGGTCAATTCTCCAGGCCAAACCGCAACTGCGACGTGCCATCGACGTCCAGGAAAATTGAGAATTCAAAAAAAGGTACGTGCCGACGCCAGACAGGTAGACGAACGCACGGCGGAGGGGAGGATCGGTGGAGACGATCCACGCGCGACAAAACGAAGAGAGACGTGCAAGCGATCCGAAAGATAATGGGGAAGCAGAGGGAAGGGGACGAAAAATGGGATGAGAAAAATGAAAGTAACAAAAAGTAACGAAAGACGGGATTTCGCGGTACGGCGGGTCCAGGTCTTTAAACAGCAGGCCTCAAATTTAACCCTCTGTTGCATGAATTTTTATGACGAGTTGAACAAAATATACATGGCTGTTAGTCTACTTAAAAATGAGCGTGGTCATGAAGTAAATAATGAAATTTTATTAGAAAATGTTATTTATCGCATTTTATGACTGTTGGGCAAACAACTACCAATAAATCGTCTTTAAATTAATTTACTATAGAACATTTGAAATTTAAGTCCCCAATTGGGAACGTGATGTAATAGAGGGTTAAGTCCCCAATTGGGACTTCGCATAAAAGTGAACCTTAACCCTCTGTTGCATGAATTTTTATGACGAGTTGAACAAAAATACATATGACTGTTAGTCTACTTGAAAATGAGCGTGGTCATGAAATAAATAATAAAATTTTATTGGAAAATGTTATAAATGTTGGCAAACAACTACCAATAAATTGTCTACTTAATTTACTATAGAACATTTGAAATTTAAGTCCCCAATTGGGAACGGGAATGCAATAGAGGGTTAAAGAGAATTTATTTTTATTTTTGTTTGGACTGCAGCCTTCACTTTCATTACTTCGAGATTGAAAACGACTCGTAATTATAATTTTATACTAACGATAAAACTCCTGCAAACAACGTGAATCATTTCAATTATTTCCTCTCGAACTCTTGAAAATCACTTTTACCAAAAATTATCACGATATATAGCTAAAATTACTCGATTGGTCTCAATTTGAGATCTGCTCAGCTAAAAAAACGAACAACCATTCGACACGATGGTGATCACTCTGTCAAAAGAGGAAAAAAAAAATGAGCGGCTTTAACGATCTTAAAGCCTGTCACATAGAATATGTCTGACTTCATTTCTGTAAGAAAATGAAACTTGACACCCTTTCATGTATGTTTGCTTTATTTTTATTCCTGTTAATTTCTTATGGACAGAATTGGTTGGTGATAACTATAATTTTATTTTAACTATAACTACTTTTATTTTCCTCGCAATCCCGCTTGCCCGTCATCTGCGTCTCGACAACCTTAACGCCTCACTCCTTTACAGCATCTACAACCTAGATGACACATTGCTCGTAAACTTATCTCTCTCCTTAATCACGTGACATCCCTCTCTTCCTCCAAGTTCCTGATCGAGAGCGTGACGCGTTTTCGTTGTTACATTCCGTTACACTTTTTGCCCGAACATCGCCGGATAAAACATATTCTATGTTAAAAAGATCGTCCTATCCAGCAAACGACGTAACATCGCTCTCCTGAAGAATCTCGACGGATTCTCTCCAGGAGACTGAGAACACTCGGTGACGAATCCCTTCATCGCAGCGCTGCTTACAACGTCCCGGCATCCCTTATAAATATTGTATCAACTCCGCTTGCCGTGCTAACTACGATCTGCATACACCGAGCCCACGAGGATACTTTCGCGCGAACGTGGCCGCCGAAATAAGGGGAGGCTTAACGGCGGTACATCGCTACCAAGCTTTATTATAATTTCATGTAATTTCGCTAATGGGGATTAGCCGTTGGCTGGACATAGAATAATATTAAGGTGAAACTTCCTTGCGCCGGCTTTAAGCCGTAATCTAGCTTAATACGACGGACCGGAGGCGGGATTATTTTTCGGGGGTGCGGATTCTTGTCCAGCCGGTAACTCAGGCTTGCTGTACCAACGCCTGCCGCGTTATATTTTCGCGGCTAATTTCCTGCCCGGGTTTCGCTTCAATTACCATAAGTTTCCAGCCTCTTCTCCTTTTTTAGGTTTAATCATTTACTACTCCTCTTTTTTTCCTTCGCTTTTTTCCTGCTTTTTCCTCCCCCTCGGTTCAATGCCGAGTGTCTTCGTATCTCGTTCGGCGAGAGGAGAGATTTTCGGCAAGAGGAATTCTGACTGTTAACGAGAAATTTAATACGCGGAGAGAGAAAGCAGGGGGTTAAGAAAGACGAAACGGAAGCGGAAATCTCCGTAATTGATATTCTCTTATCTCTCTGTTTTCCCCTCGACTCTGTCGCCCCACCGAACAAAGTGAATTCTTCTCGGAATACATCTTGCGTTGCTCGGTTGAAACAGAAAGTGGAATCGCGAATATATCGGAATCTCACGAATTTCACAAGGGAGAGCCGGAGAGCCTGCAATTTCTAACATTTCAAACATTTCTAACATTTGTTTTCTATTTGTCAGAATTGATGCTCCTCTTCGGCGAAAGAGAATCCACTTAAAATTCCACATTCCAAGCTTCTCTCGATATTGGAATTTCACGAATTCGCTTCGTTAAACAAGGAAATCGGAAAAATCATCGCTGTCAATTGATGTTCCTCTTACGAAAGAGAGAGAGAGAGAGAGAGAGAGAGAGAGAGAGACCATTTAAAATGCCCACTTTCCAACTTTCGCACGAGCGTACGAGATCTCGCGCTCTGGAGAGACTCTACTCCAAAAAGACAATCTTGAGACAATCGCTCGAGTATGATTCCTCGAAGAAAGATTGAAATCTCACCCTGACGCGAGGTCCGGGGGGATTTCAAGCGGGAAACGATACGCATCGAAACGTCGGTGATCACGGGGCCAGCACGACCATTAATATTAATGGAATACCGATACGACGCGATAAAAGCGATTTAATAGCGTAGTTAATGGCATTATATCATGGAACTACTGCAGCCCATTAGCGAAATTACGGGGAAATTAGATGTGCCGGAAGGGGGGGGGGGAGGGGGAGAGGCTGGCTGGCCATCCGTTGATCCTCCTTCCTGAGCTGCATTTTTAACCTGCGCCATCTGCGTCTGGTTTTCCTGGTCTGGATCCTCGATGAAATTTCAATGATTTCGGAAGCACCCTCGGTGCGTGGGCCGCTTACGCGATCTCGGCCGCATTACCGTTGCAAATTAATTGCAGCATTAATGCGCAGCCTTTTATCGAAGCACTGATTATCGCGTACCACGTTAATTTCCGCCGACATTAATTTCGCATGATTTTCTGCTCTCGAGACTGCCTACCGAGGTAGGCTTTTTTTGCTTTTGTCCATCTAAGCTCTCGTTTATCGACCGCTACCGATCGTACAAATCGATTTTTGTCTTGGTTTTGTCTTTTAAGTTTTGTCTTTGCACAGCTTTTACAAATCACAAACGTGGCGCAGCAATGATCGAACGATATATACAGGGTGAATAGAAGAAAAGGGTTCGTAAATTCTAGGGTAGATAATACTCGCCGAAAAACATGAAAAAAAAAAAATGTTTCTAATAAATCCAGTGTCCGAGCTAAAGTGTCCACTTTTCAAGTGTGCAATTTGATTTATTATCAACTTGTTGATTTTTAATCACTTTATTTAAATATTCTTGAAAAACTTTATTTAAATATTCATGACTACGAAAATTTAACTAATTATTTGACAGTCTACCGAGCAATTGTAATTACAATTTGCTAACCTTTAGGTTAGCCATTCTCTCCTTTGCGATCATAATAATTTATAACAATAATGTAATAATATATTTATAATTGTCTCCTCTGCTAATAGCTTTCACAGATACTCCTAATTCTCTGCTGATACTTACTCGATACAGCCATATTGCGGTTTGTCGTTTTTTTAGAATTTTTAAGAAGACATTGCAAAACATCTTCTCTTCGTTTTCGTTGGTTAAATCTGATTTTTCATCTGTCTCTGAGAAGTGTTTGCCATTATTTCTGAGGGTTAATAATAAAAAGTACAACAACAGCAATAATTGTTGTCTCACTTCAGCTCGATAAAACATTTGTAGATTAGAATCCAACCTTCTCGAAAGTCTCTATTTGTATTTGCGCAGTATTTAACAATTGAATGTCTTGTAACCTTTATACGAATGAAAGTACATAATGTGGACACTTATTTCGAAACGGAGGAAGTTAATAAACGATTTTTTTGTTTCGATCGAAGGAACGAATTTCTTCGCTTCGAGAGCTATGCAAGTAGTGGTTTATTTTATAATTTCTTCCTTTTCCCGATCACAGGAGATTTTCTACACTTCCATTTCTATGCACATTTGATACTTTTTGTATTAACCACTTGATCGCCGGACTTAATTTCTATTTCTTAACAGTGACATTTAGAATCATTTTCTAACCAAAAAAATCGAAAAATATGTATATGTTCTTCCTCGATTTTGGATATGTTCGAAAGCTGCTTCGAAAAGAAAGGCAAGAAACAAAATTCGCGTGCGAAATGAGCGGTCTCTAAAAAACTGCGGAGATCAAGAGGTTAAAGAATTATGTACTCTTTCAAAGGCTCCCGGATGTGTTCTATCTTTTTACAAGTTGGTTTCAATAAAAAAAAATCACTTATAACTTTGAAACTGTTAATTTTTCCACCCATGTTTATCAGAGTTTTTTTTCCTTTTTTTTTTTTTTGTATTCTAAAAGTTATGATCGCAGTGATCCTTAATGACTGGAAGTAATTTTTTTCTATAAATAAATAAAGATAGTGTAACATTTTGACATTCTCTCTTAAGTTTCGAAATTACCCTCTATCGGAAATCGTTCCTCGCTGCAAAACATATCTCGAAGAAAATATCGCAGGGGGATTTCCTCCGCGTGCAAAGATCCGCCGGTTCAGGCATCGGAAATCGTTTCACGGCGCGGACTTAATATCGTCGCGATCCAATATCCAACGACTTCCGTCGCCGGCCATTTTTGGTCAGCCGCGAGACTTCCGCAATTAAAACGAAGCCGAGGAAAAAAGAACCGAATGAACAGAGCCGGGAAGGGAAAAAAAACAAAACGGGGCCTCGGCTGCAATTCCGCCGGCACTGTGCTCGATAACAATTTCATCCGCCGATATATATATATATATATATATATATCGCTGGTCGATTAGTCGAGCAACGTCGAAGGAAGTTGAAGTCGAAAAGAACAAGAGAGGAAAGAGAGGAGAAACGAAGAGCGAACGAAAGGTGAAAAGAAAATGCAGAGACGACCGAGCGTAAAAGTAGGGGAGAGGAAACAAGGACGAAGATAGCGGAGTCGAGCAGAAGGCAAATCACGTACACCGGGGAGGCCGCTTTCCTTCGTGGGCTACTGAATTGAATTTCGGACAACACTTACCACGCCGGCCTCATGAATAATGCATTCGTCGGAGTGACTGGTCGCGGGTGTCGCGCACGGAAAAGTGTTGACCCTTTGACCAAGATGGATGAGGCGGTCGTTGATTATCAAAGACAAACGTGGCCTCCAGCCGCGTTTCTTGCGCCCATCTCGATGGTACACCAGGCTACTAGAATCGACTTACTCCCGGTGAGCTTCTCGCTTTGAAAGTTCGAAGCTCGAAACGACGCGGCTGGCGAATAATCGATGCGCCCCTGCACCACGATAGAGAGCTTGCGATGGATCTTTCAGAGAAAAAGGAAGTTCTCTCTTTTCTTTTCTTTTCTTTTCTTTTAATTGAGAATAATCGAAGAAGTTTCCGAGAGATGTGGGAGGGAGAGAGAACACGAAGTAAGACAAGACGAATGAGTCTGTTGGGTCGAGGATTAAACGAACAAGCAAGCATTCGTAAAAGAAAATATCTCTCATACGAGAAGTTGCTGGTTTCATTCCCTTTGACGGGTTTCTGCGAGTTTTATTATACCTCAATCGTCGGACGTTAATTGAAATTCTTGTGGAAAGAGACTGGAACCTGGCGAAGAGAAGAACACGTGTACCTGGCAGAGAGAACAGATTCCGTCAGGAACGTCATCGTCCCGCGGAATAATTAATTCGAGAGGCGAACTATCCCTACTGGCTAGCCGACGCTGAGAACGCGAGCCTCTCGAGAAAAAGTAATTAGAATACAGAAAGGTCTGCGAACTACGCCGAAAGCCGAAAGCACTTTGCATATAATTTCGCTGAGACGGGGCCGCCGGTTGTACACGCGGCGAGTACTCGCGCGATACGCGGTGATACATTATGCTATTACGTTTCATTGCCCGACATTAGACGAGATTACGCTCCTTCTCTTGATATTACACCCGGTGTCCAGGGTGACTTAATGGCTTATTTCATCATCGCGGTCGGCTGAATATTTCCCTACTCCTCTCTGTTCTTCGAGACGTTTTTTTTTGAGACCGAGGATCCGCGATCTCGTGTCGCCGGCAACACCAACATCCCCGAGAAAACCGGTAATTTGTACCGTCGCGAAACGTACGACTCTCGCCGCGTCGGTGAGAATTTGCGAGGTGGCCAGATTCTATCGAGACCCGCGCCAACTTATTATTCTTATCGGCGAGAACGTTCGTTTAGCCATTTTCCAGCGGAACGATCTCGGAAGGGGGGGGGGAGGCTCTTCGCGCGCGTTCTTACAATTCAGAAACGATTACTTCAACACAGGGTGGCTCGAAAAACGACCAATTTATCATTTTATAGACGTGAAACAGCGAATAATTTCTCCAAGAAGCTTTTTCTGACTTTAACGAGGTCAAATCTCTGATGAGAAGTTTGCGCTTTGATCGTCTAGATCAGGGATGGCAAATAAGATTTGATCGCCAAATTTAGATAAAAATTTATTTCAATTTTCTTCCCGTGCCAGTAATCCAATATTTATTACGCATAAATAAACATATTGCATAATATAAGTTTATTGAATATAAAGAAATAGTACAAAATTAAAATATAAAAGTCAATGTTATAATAAATTTGAATTTTTAGCGCATGCACATGAAATATTAATGAATGCAACTTGGTGGCAAATTTTCAAAGATCTTTGAAATAAAATCGTTGCAAAATCCGCGGAGGGCTTTTAGTGCTACGTTAATTAGAAATTTAAAAAATACAAGTTTAAAAAAAGTTTGTTAAAGTTAAAGTTTATCGCATAATGTTTTTTATATAATTTTTTGGGTGCCGTACAAAATCTCTTGCGTGCCATATATTTGCCAACGCTGGTCTAGATAGTTAAAAAATTGTATTAACCTGTTAAACGGGTCGGAGAACTCTCTGGTTGCAAAAGGGGATGATCAACCACGTTCGACGACCCATTAAAGTAAGCTTCGTTTCTCTCGTTCGAGTCCCATTACGAAGCATAAGGAGGCATCTCTCTGTCACGGTCGGCGACTATCCGAAATTTATATCCGAATACGAATTTATCTGCGCGAGTATATGCAAATATCGAGCAAGAGCAAATATTCCGATGCAAATGCCGCCGACCGATATATCGCCGATATAATAGGTATCGCGATGCGATACAGATAAATGCATTCCGACGTAACATAACCTAAAAAGAAGAAAAGATGGCCGCTCTCTCTCTCTCTCTCTCTCTCTCTCGCCGCTTCTTATCGATGGAAACGAGTCGCAGCACGCGATCGTGCCGGCCTATAAGTCGCAATGCAACCACGTTACAGAGATGCAGCAACGGTTACGTGTCCGACCCACGTATTATGTATCTCGAACAGGAAGTGCAAAAGATAAGACAACTCGCCGTCATTAATAACCGCCCCCCCCCTCCCTCCCCCCTTCCCCTCTAACCCTCCGCTCGCATCTGGAGCTCTTGCTCTTCCTACAACCTTCGCTACGCCTTCGCCACTCTACCTCGTCGTCGCTTATTCCGAAATAATTTCGCCGCTTGGACGGTCATTTCCAACGATACACCCACGGCCGCTTGCACGGTTTCTACGCCACGGTTTCTCTTTGCAAAATCTTTCTATTGATTTAACACTAAACGTACCGACATTTTTACATATACCTATCTTACCATAAGGGGTATCATTTGACCCGTTATGAATAAAAACGTTGATTTTTAGAAAGGAATTCGTAATTTATTAAAAGAAATAATTCGCAAACGTAACTTCTGATTTCTAATCAAATAATCAAACGTATATTTTTATTTAAATAAAAAAAATAATCAATTAATTGCACTTTTTACATGCGACTGGCTTCTACTTCGTGCATTTGTCCACGGACAAATTTTTTGCAAATTATGCAAGTTTGAGTGGTTTTATTAACCGTGCACAATCTTATTTGACATTTTCTTCGCGATTCGGGAATATTGCTTAGGCTGCCTGATGTTCCTTGTTGTAGGTTTTCCTTCCCTTCTTCAAGAAATTCGTGATACTCTGCGACTAGTTCATCTGCTAATTGTAACAGGAAACGCTGTTCTTGATATCTTTATTCCAGTTGTTTCCCGACAGAGTATCCATGCATTGATTCCAGCTAAATCCCCAGGATATTGAAGAATACGTGCACAGGCCGTGTTGCATTTGGATTTGACGCTGTATTTTCACGCCATTTTGGTGCAACCACATCGACGCCAAATTTAGTCTTATTATAATAACTAATTGTCTCGAGTATTCGCTTTCTATTGTTTTTGGTTTTGACGCATTTATGTCTCGAACTTGGTATCGTAACTTTTTCTCTTGGTTTTGATTTATAAATTTAGTCAGAAAAATACGTAAATTTCGTAAGGGGTCAAGTGACGTAACCTCACGGTACATAAGGTATGCAAAGAATTTCTCTCGGTAAAAAGATAAGCTAAGAGAAAAACAGAAAGCGAGAAATCGAATAATCAGATAATATAAGAATTTACAGAAATTCGTCAGATTAGCGAAAGAAATAACAATGAATGTACGATTTTCAAGTAAACTGTGAAAAAGAGGTCATTTGACCCCGCTTGGTACGTTTAGTGTTAATGGAGATTTCATGGAGATTCTCTCTTGATGTCGCGAGAAGATGTCCTCGAAAGCTTTCGGAACTGAATTTTTTTAGAAAATTTTGAAGATGTACACTGAAAGATTATTCGGAATTTGGGGGGGGGGGGAAGTGAAACTGAAGTACTAAAGGAAATGATTGAAACAGCAGCCGAGTCATCCCGATTAGCCTCTTAGCTATTAGTAAAAGTATATTCATTGTGTCAAAATGACCATTTCAATATTCTCGGTAGATATTTTATAGATATAAAACAGTATATTTCTGGAGACTTGAACGATTCTTCTTATATAATAATAAATAATAAAGGCTTGTCTGCTTGCGTATTGTATCACGAAGATCTTTTGTTTTCTTTTATTTGAACCGCCTCCGAATGGAAATCGTTATGTTTTAGTCGTCATTCAATGTCACAAAACGGCCATTACTCTGTTCCGAAAACGCCAACAAACGTCGAATTATAACGCGATTTGCATCGCACGAAGGCATCATTTCCTCCCTTTTGCGCGCGATTTGCTTTTCAATTTTTCGATTCGAAGGGAGCGGCTCGAAAAAAATAATGTCAAAAGCGGAATGAAAAAGAGGAGAAGAGAGGGACGCGATGGCCGCGCATTGTCCAGCGTGACGATAAATCGAATAGAGAGCGGCGCGATCGGAAGCCGAGTCGAATCGAGTCGCGTATCAAATTCGCGGCCGGAAATCAAACAATGCGGCCCGTGTAATGTAAAGATAATTGAAATTAAAACAGAATCGATGCGGGCCAGCTACAGTTCGTTACTTGCCGAAAAAAAGCGACATGAAAAAATCCCCCGGCTCTGCACAAGCGTGCAGCTCGCATGAATTTTCGATTTTTCCTCCCTGGAAATCTTTTTATCCTGTTCTGCGCGCATCCCTCCCCCCCCCCTTCGGCTTCCCCGGCGTTCAGTTTCGCTTTATTACGTTCACCGTCGGTGCATAAATATTTTGCACGATGAAAAGGTGGCCGCAATTACGAGTGGAATGAAGCCAACACGCGGCGGCGCGTGCATCTCTCCTTAAACAGAGAGCGAATCTTCATAAATCTATTTCCCATTCGTTTCGTGTATTTTATCTGTCGTGTTTAAAGTTGAATTACACGCGTTACTCGTTCGCTGAAAGATGGAATTAAGCAGAGTATATTCGTTGGATATTTAGACACGTCCGCATCGGATTTAACGATAAATATATATTGCCCGTTATTTCTTTTTTTCTTTTTTTGTTTTTGTTTTTTCTTCATTTCATTGTAACCACGTTTGTCAGAATAACGAATGATAAAAAAAACCTCTCTCTCTCTCTCTGTATTTTCTACGTTTTATTTATACCAGGGGGGGGTAACGAAAAATTTCGTCGATGCGGCGTAGCTTCCTGCTAGACAATGAATCGCGGAATATTTTAATAAACTCGTTTTCTATTCGATTTATTTTCGTTTCATTTACTTCGCATGTTCACGTGCGAATTCGCATTCTACACTCGAAATATTTTATTTCCACAAATAATAAATCGTGGAATATTTGAACACGTCTTTTCATTTATTTCATGTTTCACTGATTATATTTTCATAGCAACATAACGAGGTAAAGTCGTACGAAATTCTTCTTAAATAACGAACAGAATATTTAAATATTAAACAGGGGATCTTATGAATAATGAACCTGTTTTTCGAAGTTTTTTAATGCAATCTGATATCAACATGAATCGCGGCATCGAAATTACATGATTTTTAATTTGAAACGTGTCGTTAATGCGACGTTTCAACATCTATTTTATGAATATTTAATGAACGTTGAACGAACCTTTTTCTTCTCAAATAACATTACAAGTCTCATTACAAGTCTCATTACGAATTTACGAGGCACCTTATTATTATTACTTGCAAGAAAATATAAAACTGCACAAAAGGTGTATTAAACCAGCCGTATTTAACAGGTTAAGAAACCACATTTAGCAAAGAGAGCTTTAACGGAGAACATTCCTTTCTGGGGAATGGTATAAAAGAGATTTGCAATGTCTGCATTCTCATTGAAATAAAGCTGTCGTAGCTGCGTTGCACGATCACTGAAACTCAACGGAGCCGCCGTCTCTTTCGAACTTTTCAACCGGCAAAATTTCGCGACATCAAACAACAAACGGTGAGGAACGGAGGACGGGGAGAATCTTCCCAACTAGGAAAAGTAATTTCGCCTGGTAATCGTCAACGGTTTATTATACCTAAATCGGCCCTCAGGGAGGGAACACCCACCCTCTGTGTTTGTTCGCAAGACGCTTCTCTCTGGAATGGTGCAAGGTAAATAATATCGGAAATCTGGATCTATCCTCTAACAGGGAAAAGGAAGAGCTCCTCTCTCTCTCTCTCTCTCTCTCTACACCAGCTTGTCGTGAACGTTTCGGAAAGTTCTTCGGAAGCGTTGCGTTGGATTGCCACTCGTTTAAGAAAATTATCGATTTCACGATAAACAGAAAGAGAGGAGCAGTAGTTCGATCTGATGGCGATTGTGGAGACGAAATGAGAAGGGAGGGGAAAGCAGTTGAAGTACCTTCTTATCTGTGGTAACAGGCAGAGTTTTCGAATAAGGTCTCTCGATAGATAGAGTCTCACGAAACTCACTTCCGGCGATATCGTTGACTTTTAATTTGCCCTCGCAGTTAAACGACATGTCGTTACGACAATAACAATTCCACTTCTTAAACATACTTCTATGAAATGAACTTCCCTCGAGATGCAAGAACGAAGCTGAAACTCACCCCGTTGTTATCGTCCCCCCCCCTCTCTCACCTTTTCTTTAATAAGAAAGAGAGAACTCCAGGAGAAATAAAGCGAACGAGATCACGCGACTGAGGAGAAAAAAAACACAAAAACGAAGGAAAAAACGGGGGGGAGGGGGGGAAAATGAAACAGAGAAAGATCGAAAAAATTCGACGGCAGGAGGAGATTTTTTTCAGCGAACGCAGCTTGCACACCCACCCCTTTCATCGTGTCCCAACTCTTTTAGAATTATAGCGGCACAAAGGCACCACCAGCACTGCCGGAGGAGGGTGAATAAACCGTGGCTGCAAATGCAGGCTCGCGCGAACCCGGAGATTTTCAAAAGGACCACGCGACGTGCCAGGCGTACAAAGAGAGCAGCAGTCCATCCTCTCATCGACAGAGGGAACACCTTCAACGTTCGAACCAGAAAGATTTCAGTTGGTCCGCGCTGATATCACGTTTTTATCGGACCGTCGACGTCGTCCAATGCTACTATATAACCAATGCCCTATGACCGCGCGTCATCTTGAACAAAAGCTGGCCAACGATTGACGTCGACGAGGAAAATGGACGTGTAAACGATATGTGAACTCGGGGACTGGGGATAGATAGGGGGCCAGAAAGGCTGATTGTGCTTGAAGACGAAAAAGAAGACGCGACGATAGGGAAAAGGTGGAATATAACGAACAAAAATGTTCCGCGCGAATCAGATTTTGGGGTTGAAGTGAAGGTAGACGTAACAAGAAAAAGAATAATAAACTGGCTTAACCCATTCGCGTAGAATAACGAGTCAGGCTCGCGGTGTATTTTTATGGCAATAATATGCATTGACGCGTGCGAGTTAATAGCCGGGGTAACGCTGTGTGATCTCGATATAATAATTATAGTTTCGCCGTTTTTCATTGATTACGGGATAATTTTGCTTGTGATTAAGCATGGGCAAATAATTTTGAAAAGTGTACCGATAGCGACAGCGATAAACAGACTTTTTTTCCAAAGACAGAGAAAAAAACGTTTTAGGCGTGTATCTTCCGAGAATTCTGATAATAAGGATGCAATAAAAACGAATAAAACTTCAACAAGTGAAGATAACGCTAATGATTGGAATTGGGTTCCCAAAGATAATAATATCGAAAAAATTTCATCTTCGCGGAAACACTAGGTATAAACCCTTTACTTTTGGAAAAAATTAGGAATCCCACTTAATCTATTACACAATCCCACTGTAATAGATTTATTCAGTCTAATATTGACGGATGATTATTGGGACGCGATAGCTGTTGAAACAAATATGCATCAAACAGATATGCAGCACAGATATGCTAAATAATGAAAATTACAAAAAGAGGAGTGAAACTACTTTTTTTGGGAATGTGAACTTTGGTAGCTTTGCATATTCCAGAATGTTTCAAAAAGTATCGTATTGAAATAAACTATTGATACATATATATATATATACACACACAATCTTTTGTTTGTTTACTAAAAAAGTTTTTTTTGGAAAATATATCATCAATAAATGATAATACGTTGTATTTTTCATTTTTCTCTTTACTGCCATACCACCGTATCACCCAGTCAGCTCTTCAGTGATTTTTGAATCATTTCTACACTGCTCAAGTGCATTTTGTCCACAAAATATACACAAATTTTTTTAAAAAATTTAAAAAAAATACGTAATGCAATGCCGTTTAAAGGAAGAAGATACATGATATAAATGAATAAATGAATATTTAGAGAACGATTTGAAAGTGAGATATACTATAAACGTTTGTGAAATATGAATTTAAACGTTTGGTATTAATAATTTTAATAATTTATTTTACAGTTCCTGCCCATTCCGACCATCCCATTAGTCAAACATCGAGCGACGATAGATTTTCCCCGGACATCAGTGGTGGCGATTTCATTCAAGGGTAAATATTAAATTTTGCAGTACAAGTATAATGTATTTGGCTAAATAAATATCCGAAGCAGTATCAATCTTGCGGATCAGTAAAAAATGATAAACAATTCGATCTTTTTACTGTTTTTAAATTTATATTTATAAACTAACGATATCGATGTTTTATGCATAAAAAGGGGAAGCTATTTCAGAAAAGCACGTAATATTGTTTATTTCACTGTCTAGAAAGCTGCGGTTAATATCAGTTTACAAATGGACGCCGGGTGTGGTGTCAAATGACACGAAATTTTTCTGTTAAAATTTTTAAAGATAATTTATAAATATGAAGCTACTCTTGTACCTAGTATTGTTACAAAATACTTGTATTTTTGTACGTGCCATAAATAGTGTCAAAAATGTTATAAATGTTACAGAAACAAGGTGATCATTGTTTGTTGTCTCGAGTGAGGTTATAGAAACTGCCGCGAATTTTGTAAAATAATGAAAGATAAAAGAATGTAACTGATATGTATCAAATAAAGAATCGAGAATATAAATTTGTGTGATTTTATTTTTGTTTCAAGACATTTTATTTCACGAATCAGGACATTCTATCCGCTGATAGTTGTATTTGTTTAAGGTTATGTTTTGAAGAAAACAATCGTTTATTTTCTTAAAAATCATGACATAAAACGTTCACGCAATGAAATGACAAATTGATATTTTTATTTCGTGTGAAAAATGAATTTGTACGTGCCTGAATTGTGGTAGAAATCTGTCATTCTCTGAAGTAATGAAGCAAAACTTTTTGTACTCCTAACCTATCATTTTTATTCTGTAAATGTTTATGTTACTGAATGAATATATTCAAATAAAACTGCTTTGTACTGTTAACAGCATTGGACCTGGAGATGGATTAGATCTCTCAGGAACTGGAATGTCAACGCCACACATCTCTCATCTGGCATCAACAAATCCATTTAGTATATTATCACCAAGTCCACAACCAACTAGTTCACAATCTAGCACTATCGACGTTCATACAATCGGCGGCCTTAGAAACGTCAATATACAGTTACCTTCTGGGAGAAAAGACAATCATGATGGAAAATGTGAGGTACATAAACGATCATAAAGTCTTCGACGAGTCAGGAAATTATGAATTACATGTTAACGCTTTGATTCGTTCTTCCAGGTGTATGTAGGAAAAACATGTGCACAATTTTTAGGAAATCAATCCGTTTATATTCCATATCCAATGACCCAAGAGCTACTCGACGATAAACTGATGAAAGCTTTTGGTGTCATCAAATACTCAAAGTAAGTGAATTGCAAAAGTGTAAGTGAAGCGTTGGCTGTAAAATGAATTTTTGTTTACGTTTCAGCGAGGTCTCGTCGAATTGCGAGGGATATGCAAAGCCATCGCTATGTTATTCCGCATTCCCAATATGTCGCGATCCTGCCAGTATTCTTAAACTTAAGAATTCCGAAGCTAGCGCAAGTTTATTTCACTTCCTGAATTCAAATCAGGGTGATTTGTCAAGAGATACGAGTGATGGGGATGATACCGATGATATTACAGGAGCTCACGGTATTCCCAGAAAACGTAGTCCAACGTTAGGTCCTGGCTCAGAATTCAATCCATACAGAGATGGAAAAGCTTCCAATAAAAAGATAATAAACCAAAGCTATGGAGAAATACAGTCATCCAACAGACTCGAAATCAATCGTAAATTAAGGAGGATTTGCCGACAAGAATGTGAAATGCTAGAAAACGATTTATGTAAGAAAGAGTATGCAATTGCTAAAAGACATCCACTGATTGGACATCAAGTGCCTTTAGTTGATTGTTCTGATTTACCGATGGAAGATACCCCCGAGGCTCGTGATTGTTTAAGTCTTGGAATTTCCTCGGGAAACAACGTACAGGAAAGTACGTATTAAATTTCCACAATTGCTTCTTAAATGATAAAAATATATTATTGCATATTGTTGGTTTCGATCTTTACAGATGATTATTGTTACTGGGGAAGCGGAAAGTCTTATCGTGGTATCGTGAAGACAAGCATTAGCGGAAGACCGTGTATGCAATGGTCACACGGTGAATTCAATCTTCAAATCTCCGATTATCCCGAATTAGCTGGAAAGCATTCGTATTGCCGCAACCCAGGCGACAAAGAACTACAACCGTGGTGTTACGTTTACGTCGATAGTAAACCGCAAAAAGAATTTTGTAATATACCTAAATGTGGTAAGTTGTGCTTGATAACTAAGCAACCAAAAATACGATTAAAAAAGAAAAAAGTAACGATTACATCGCGATTTATCTCTTCGCAGTTGAAAACTTATGGATCTATGCAGTCGTTGGTTTTGTACTAACAGGGGGATTTGTTGTCATATTGGTCTGTTATTGCTGCTGCTACAGAAGCAGGAAGTCTAGAAGGCAAATGAATCATTTGCCATCGAATAAAGTGAGTTTCACTTAATTTGGAAATTACACTTCAAATAAAACATGGGTCTTTCCTAACAGTATACTGAAATTGATAGTTTGCTTTTTTCATTTAATAGATGTTAACCGGTATACAATGTGACAAAAATATATACGATGGAAGACGAAGCACGACACAACCTATGGAAATGAGCTCTCTTATAGCTGGTCCTGGTAACACGACTCCAGGAACAGGAACATTAAGTAGCGGCAGTAGTCGGACGTCCAATAATAGAGTGCCACAGTTTACTACCAATAACGTTGTACTTTTACAGGAACTAGGAGAGGGAGCTTTCGGTGCGTATAAAACAGAGTGATCGTAAATATTTTACATAGTAAACTATAATTTTTTTTTTTTTTTTTTTTTTTTTGAACTTTTTATAGGGAAGGTATACAAGGGAGAACTACAAACGGGCAATAAATGCGAGCCACCAATTTATGTGGCAGTGAAAACATTGAAAGAGAATGCAAGTCCAAAAACACAGAGCGATTTTAAACGGGAAGTTGATCTGATGACAGACCTAAGGCATCCAAATATTATTTGCCTACTGGGCGTAATATTGAAAGGAGAACCAATGTGTATGTTATTTGAGTACATGACCCAAGGGGATTTACACGAGTTTCTCATTTGTCATTCACCGAGATCAGACGTTCCATTGAACAATGGAAACGGGAAGATTTTAGAGCAACCAGAGTTTTTACACATCGCTTTACAAATCGCATCTGGTTAGATCAATTTCGAATTTGTAGTTTTTATCTGTACTGCATCTGCACGATTTCACTAAATCAAACTATCATCATATCAGGTATGGAATATTTAGCCAGTCATCACTACGTTCACCGAGATCTAGCCGCAAGAAACTGCCTAGTTGGAGACAATTTAACGGTAAAGATCTCCGACTTCGGCTTGTCCCGCGACATATATAGTAGCGATTACTATAGAGTTCAGTCCAAGAGTTTATTACCTGTTCGATGGATGCCACCAGAGTCAATCCTCTACGGTAAATTTACGACAGAGTCCGACGTATGGAGTTTCGGAGTCGTATTATGGGAAATATACAGTTATGGCTTACAGGTAATGAGACTATAAAAGGGAGACTAAAAAAAATCATGCGACCGTCATACACTATATGAAATATATTGAATGTCGCGCTTTTAATTTACAGCCGTATTACGGGTACAATAATCAAGAAGTGATAGATATGATTCGATCACGGCAATTGTTACCTTGCCCGGAGGACTGTCCGACGATGATCTACAGTCTAATGATAGAGTGTTGGCACGAGGTGGCCAACCGCAGACCACAGTTCCCGGAGATTCACCATCGCCTTCACAACTGGTACATAAACCAAACATACCTGAGCGATTTCTGTAACGAATCTATCACCAGTTATTCCGGAAGCAGTCACAAAAGCACGAATAAAACCAATTCCACGCAGCTGTCAGCGCCGATATACAAATGCGATCCGAAGGATATGAACTTCAAAGGGAACACGGAGCAACCGACGTTCTGCAACCTAAACGACCATAGCAACGGGATCAAAATGCTACCGCCGAGCTTTCAAAACGCGAATTCCGTCGAGCAGAGGCCAAACTGCGGCTTCAACGAACACGGCACGCCAATAAAGGCCACCATTTATCCGAGTCAAACGACAAACATCAATTTGAACGACTTTGATGACAAACAGTGCTGCTCGCCAAAACTGAGCGGAGCGAAGAAAGTATTGCCTCCGGCGCCACAGCTGATGAACAAAATAAACACGCCTAATGGAACCAGACCAATGCAAAATGGAGCGCAATTAGTTGTCAGGTTACCAGACCCCAGCAAGGTCACGACCGAGACCAGGGTATCGAAGTGAACACGAACGAACATTGTTCGCTTGGACAATTTTTGTATGCATTTGTATGGTAATCGTTATACAAGGTATATACTATTTATACCGTTCGTTTCGTAAATGCGAACCGATCTTCCAATGGTCGGGCAATGTTCGTTGAACAGGATAAGGTAGACAGATCTCTCTCCAATACCTAATCACTGCCACGTTTCCGTATTTATTTATTTCTTCGATACCGGAATATACATATTTTGTACTATCGATAAAAACTAAGAGTAAAAGAAAAAACAAAATGAAAAAAAAAAAGAATACGGTGTACAACCTTAACGAGTGTTTTATACATACATACAATGTAACGGAATATACATACGTATAAATATGAATATATGCAATTTAAGATATAGGCTGTACCGTGCGTTTAATGTTTACATTATGTTTATATAATTGTCGCGTTCCCTTTGTATTGTTTCGCGAATATCTATTGAGAGTTTTATAATGACTTCGAGAGTGTTAAAAAAGACCGGGTTGATACGTACTCGAGCACATTTATCAATAGCGATTTATATATACATGTGTGAGAATCTAATATTTCGTTATATATTATAATCACGATGTTAGAGTCATATTCACGCGACAAAATTTTGCAAGTTAAGCAACTTCTAACGAGACTTTTTTACATACTATTAGTTTTACTAATATTTTTACATACATACGCGAAAACCGTGAACTTCTCGACTGATTGTAATATAAATGTAATATCGTGTGTCTGCCAGATGATGCCAGGTGCTCGCCATCTAATACCGATTTCGAAAAACTCCGATCTCCAGAAATGGCACAATAATCAATTATTGGCTGTACGTTGTAGCAGTAAGTCGATTATGCGATAAAGCACGATCTCGTTGAGCGTTTCATAGATTCTTATAACGAAGCATAACTTTATCTGTGGAAAATTCGTCAACCTATCGGTGGTGATCCGCTTTCGAAACGAAAAGCAATTCCAATCATATCCCAAACGTGAACGGCATTTACTTAACGTTGCTCAACTGCGTGACGTGCATCTTTATATCGAGCAAAATGATCTTTCATACTCTTTCATACCGTTTTATATAAAATTTTGTACTTTAGATCGTTCGCTCGTTTCACGTAAAGAAGAAAAAAAAGAAACCTGTGCAAGATCATGTACTCTTGACTGTTGCCAGAATTTAACACTTTTTTCGCAAAAAAAAAAAAAAATCAAGCTCGTAAATTAAATATTATTCGGAGGGAAAATACGTATCACACTGATAAACGACGACTTACAAAGGCTCGGCAATTACCGATTATTGAAAAGTTGTCGACACTATTAACGTGTACATTATACATACAGGATCATATTATTCGTGTATAGAGCGTAGAACCATACGACTATATGAAGCAGGCGTTATAAACTGTATTCATAAACGGTTCGAAACTAGTCTCTAGTGAAACTCGAATAATAATAATAATAATAACAACAACAATAATAATAATAATGATAATGATAATGATAATACGAATTAACGCCTGAATCGTTGCGAATAGCGTGAATTATATAGCTAGAATTGTAAGCAAGCGAATAGTAGGTTACGAAAGCCTAGAGTGAGAGTGTTGAAACGAAATTGTATTATACTTTTTATAATTTTCTATTAAGGGAGGAGAGTCAACGGAGGGTGATGTTTCAGTCAGCCGGTATATAAAGCTGTCAGCTGTTTAAAAATCGATTTAAATAAGACGATTAGAGTTAACAATTTGATAACGTAAATTGCGTTAAAATGGAACACTTTCTTGAAGATAGCGAGCCTACGAATCGGTCTTTGTATTATTATTGATTATTATTAATTACACGGTAATAATCTTGGTGTCCGCATCGAAGGCTCGTTATCGATTAAACTTAAGTTAATTCGTGTCAATCGTTTTAACGAAGGATCACAAATGTAAGATCTTTATACATATATATATATATATATATAAATCTTTACACACACACACACACGATCCATGTTTTTTTGTAAGAAAACGATATCACTTCATTTTCCCCCTCTTGTCACATCTCAATCTTGATCTATTTTCAATCCGCAGCAACATGTTCCCTGAATAAATGTTAAAATATGTACGTTTCGTATTTATTCACTTTCTCTCCCTGATTTCAATTTTTTTTTCTTTCTTTTTCCTTCTTCTTCTTTACTTGATTTGGAATAAATTTGTATTTATAATAGAAGAAGTAGAAAGAAATATTTTTTTTTTTATTATACTCTAAATATCAGCAGATTCATTTTTTAAGCGACATCAATCATCATGAAATCCTATTTTTCAATTTCCTTTCCCATCTTGACGACGAGTCAAAAGACAATTTACACTGCTAAATGCATTTTTGCGATTGACCTAAATTGTAGATGCATTTCCATATTAGAATGATATATCGGTAGAACATCGGTGACATTTATCATCAACATGCAGAAACGCGAGATCACGAGATAGCATTTACTGAGGCAAATGTTAGAGTAATTTAGCGTAAGATTTCGTTAGCGATGGTTCGCTGGAACCATTTTGCTCAAATGGCAGGTTTTGATAAATGACACGCGATTAGCTTTAATCGCTACATTTAATATATATATATACATATAGTAACGTGTGATTATGCGGATTATTCGAAATAACTATTTTCACGTTTATCGCGAGCTTCGAAACTGCGAACAGTAAAGAGAAAACTTGCGTAGACAAAAAATAAAAAAAAATTTAACGTTAAACATTATAAAAAGTAATTTCGCTTAACGTGCAATAAGAAGTCCAGAAACATTGTTTAATCTCACATTTGCACCAAGTTCGTGAAATTTAATCTAGAATCTATTCGAAAATCTATTCTACTCTTTAAACTCAACCGAATCAAATGACAAACTAAGACAAATAATTTCCAAAAGGCAAAAAACACTTCTCAAGTTAAGCGAATGATAAATGAACGATATCTCGAAATAGCAATTAGACCACCCGTTCGAAAAAAAAAAAAAAAAAAAGTATACGTAAACGCAACGAAACGCTAAACGCGCGAGAAACGATTTTACAAAACGATTGCATCGATTTAAGATCGAGCTGATGACTTACCATAAAACAAGAGAGAGCGGATAACAAATGATTCGATCGATTAGACAATGATCAGTACGCGTAGCATTCAATATAATGAAACCCGCTCTTAATGACGAGCGGTTGCTAAATGTCGCTGAAGCAAGAACAAACATTGCCATTGTCGTTCCTCGAGCAAAACTCCTCGGTCGAGGAGATCCCGACTTTATGAAGACGATACTGTTGCTCGTAATGATTCATCAACTGCTGAGGCCTGTTCAATCAGCGAACGGTGTAATATGGGACAAAAAACTGGAGGATTTTGTGCCGATTTTCAGTATTCCAGTCTTCGCAGCTGTAAACGACGAGCTAGTGAGACAAAGTCGTGGAGACGAACTGTACAACTTTAAGGGGAGGACTGTCACGTTCGCTTATTTCGAGGTAAAAGAGTATTTATGTTTCCCTAAAATTCTAAAGTGATAGACTCTCTCGCGGTGTCTAGCTAATTTTCGAGCTTCAATGTACTTGAACAATGTTCTTGGAACTTTGCCGATTTCACATTGACATTTGAATAAAAATTAAACCGGAACACGGTCAGAGATAATGTTCAAATACGATGAATTTTCAACCGAAGAGATTTTCGAAAATTATACAGAACCATAATATCCCTCCGTTTGCTTTGATATTTGCGCTTAATTTGCAACGATTTAAGTGAAACCGCGATCAATTCGATCAATGCTCGATTCTGTTAAATCGTTTCCAGTTCGAATTTTTCGAGATACTTACAGAGTGCTTCTAATGTGAAATCTAATCGATCGATTTTCACCTACTCGAGTCTATCGAGTCTATGTTTATGTTTTATAATATTTTCTTAGGAGTCAAACCTCATCACTGGCAAAAGTAATGGAACAGAAATCACCGGGATTATAGGCGAAATCTGGACTATATTATCCGAATATTTAAATTTTACGTAATACTAAACTCTTTCTCTCTCTCTCTCTCTTAGATATTAAGACAACGTGAATATAAATCTTAGAAATAATCAAACATTTTAGAGTAGAACCGATTTTGACGGACGAGCACGGTACAGGATCGCCAGGACCCGATGGCATATATGAAAGTGGTCTATTAAAATATATTCAAAACAATAAAACAGATGTAGTATCAAGGATGGCACTTTACACCAAAAGGCTTGATATCGCTCAGATAGTAATGCCTTTATGGAAGACCAAGTGAGAATATTTTATAATAAAAAAGAATGATGATAAGAGTGATTTCCAATTCGAATTATTAAGATAAATTTTTATTTTCAATCTCTTTCACTCTGCGCTATATATATATATATATATATATATATGAAAGAAAAAGAGAGAGAGAAAAAAATAACTATAGAAAAAAAGAAATGGCAAATAAATTCATTTCGCTATTTTGAATTAATGTTGAGAAATCATAAAAGTACATATATCATTCTAATCTTAGAGATTAAAAAAGTAAACATAAGGGTTAATAATACACACAATATCATAATTTGCATACAGCTATCGATTATATATCAAACGAGAAGTGCTACACTTACGCACGTGGATGGTGAAATTATTCTCCCAAAGAGTCTGGCACGCGATTCTGGTGACGTACTTTTTATTAAGCATATGTAGCTATCTTTCCCACACGATCGAGACGAAAATCACGCGCAAGAAGTTGGACATTGACTTGAACGATCATTTTTTCTACAACTTCGGCATGATCTGCGGACAAAGTAAGAGAAAATTACATTAGTACAAGTTCTGGTATGCGAAATTCAATTTTTATCCACTTAAGATTCTTTATCACAAATATCCTTCCGTGATCATAAATCCCGACAGTTGTTATTAAATTAACGAATTGTTAATAGTTGCAAAACATTAACATTATTATCATAATTTAATGAATTATTAATAGTTACGAAGTGACTTATATTTCGAAAGATTGCAAAAGAAAAAAAAAATTAAAGCACACCCCTTTCGAATATAAGATCTTATTAAAAACCGAATCATTTTCATTCGCAGGTTTGTGCCTGTGTGAAAATGGGAAATAATTTATTCGGTTTTAACAACTTTTCTTTCAAAAAGATATTATTTACAATTTTTTTTACTATCTCAAATGCGTTTTTTCGCTTACTATTGAGGCATCTCGCTAAAAACTACACGAATGAAGACTTTAATTAACTATTTTTTACAGGCTATTATCCATCTACGGCGACCAAAAGTTCCAAATTAGTAGAATTATGGTTGGGCCTGTTTTCATTTCTAATCAGAACCGCTTTCAGTGCCCTTTTAATAGGATATATGACGCAAACTATCGTCATACCTCCTTTTAACGATTTAAATTCCCTTTTGGATAGCACTTCGTACGACATTTTAGTTTTGAAAGATTCTCTACCATATATTTTTTTCCATGTACGAAAATAGTAGTAAAATTTTCTTTAACTCACGATCTTATATAACTAAAAATTAAATAACTAAAATTATATATCTATGAAAAGCTTGACTATCATATTTAAATATTTAATTATCATATTATTCGAATTCAGCGAAGAGTGTGGCCTGAATACGAAAAAGCGTTGAATACGAACCGATCTATTACTCTCGATTCAGTCAAAGATTTATACACAACAGTATGCCAGTCAACTGATAAATTATATGCAATATATCAAGGTGAAGATATAAAGAAAGCTAGAGGATTCTACATCTGTCGATTGAATGCTGTAGGAATTTCTTTACAGAGTGCATGGATAACTTCCGGTATATCGAAAACTTTTAAACATAAAAGATCTATTGATATCGGGTAAATATTTAGACATCATATTAGTATACAAGTTTATCTTACTAAGAGATAAAATAATTCAATTGCTTTTGCTATATAGGATACTGAGATTATATGAACTCGGTTTTATGAATATATTGAAACAACGTTGGATAGACTCAAAAAACCAGGAGGAAGAAACACCGAATGTAACAGAACCAATTATGTTAGAACAAGTATACTTAATACTAATGATATTCATTGGCGGATTATTAATGTCTTTAATAATCTTTTTATTTGAAAATTTAACATTCTATTGCAAGATCAATAAAGTATCTTAAAGAAAATGCAAACCTTGTCATTAAAAAATGTAAAAATTAATAAAAGTTCAGAAATATTGTTGAGAAATTTATAACTTTTATATTTTCATTGAATTAATCTATACCGTATTTTAAAAACATTTTATTTATCAATTAATAACAGGAATCTATACACGAAACGTAATTATGTTGTATGCTGCTTATCCAAAGTTTCTGGCGGTACTACTTCAGCAACCGATTGAACAGCGCTATCAGATGATGAGAGTTTTTCTTCTTCTTTCTTTGGTAAAATGTAAGTAAATGTCGATATTTCCTCCGGTTTCATCCAATCTGGTATGATTTTTCCATGTATTCGCCAAGTACCATATTCATTAGCTAAATGTTTTTCAAATACTATATAATCCAAAACGTCTTTTTTTACTGTCTCACTACCTAACAGCACTCGTCCAAATCGATCGTATATGCATAGAAGCTAAAAAAATTAATTGTTTACGTAATAATATTATAAATGTACCATAGATGTAAAGAATATTAATATCTGTTATTAAACCTGTTGAGTATGAAAACGAATAGTGACTTGTGCATATTCATTATGCCTTGTTACGATATTTGTTACTCTTGCATGTACAATGCGCGGTGGTTCTAGAGATTCCACGAATTTCCAAACAAGTGTTTTATTTTCTACATTATGTATCAGTAGCTGAAACGAAATAATATCCATCAATAAATTTACAATTAAGAAAAAAAAAGATTAAATTTAAATATATTAAGACTTACTGGATAAGCAGTTTCTGTAACATATTGCAATATTTCATCTTTATCTTTGCTGAGAACGCAATAAATTTATGTTTTTTTATTAACAGTTATAACATGTTTCAAATAAATTGTAATCAACATTACCTACCGACATAATGCTTCATGTGCTTTTTTATAAATATCTGATAGATGATCTCTAAATTTTTCAGATGTGTAGTTGTCTTCAAACATTTTGATTTTCCTAAGAGCCATAAAAGATTTGCTCTTTTTTTCTAAAACCTCAAACTTTTGTTTTATACCCTAAATATTAAATATAAAGTCATTTAATATTTTTATAATTCACTTTTCATTAATTACATTACACTATAAATAAATGTATTATGTACCGTAGTAGTAAGAGGAGAAAACTTTCCATCACCTTCTGGAACAATGTAGCGCTCAAATATTGCTGGTGTACAACTAATAAATACAGGTCTTTCAGTCCAATTTCTTTGTGGTAAAAGTCCAGCTTCTTTTAGCTTTGTTCTAAATGCATCAGCGGGACTTTCATCTTCGTCAGGTTTAGGTAATTTTATTTTAATAACTTTCTCTGCCCTTGCTTTACGATATTTTTGGTTCCAGTGTTTCTTTATATTTCTAACTTGTTGAAAATTGTCATTAGAAACTGGATAATTAATACGACCTAACATTAAAGGTAAATTATTCTGAAAGATAATAAGATATGTTTTACAATTAAAAGCCTTTACAAAATTAATATTTTATATTATTCAAATTATATTAATAATGGAGTTTAAAATTACCTGCATATACTTCCCATAAATGCATATTACATTTCTGTACGTTGACATCATTTTCATAAGGGCGTTTGAAGCCGTTAAATTGATTACACTTGTATTCTTCAAATAAAATTTATTTAAATCACTTACTACACTTTCTTCGAATTAGGTTATGTCATTTAATCAACACAAATTAACAAACTACACTACAAAATTAATATATATAAATAATATATATTAAAATATTCTCTTTAATTGAGAAGATGCTTAATTATAACTATTTCATAAATTTATGTCATTTAAACAATAGTACAAGGTATATAATATAATGGAGAAAAGTACTATCGAACAATATGGTCGATATGTTACGACCAATAAATTTTATTGTTTGTTGCTATTCAAAATAACATAACATTTTGAATTTTACATTATTATTCAAATAATATTTAATCCTGCATTACTATATAATAAAAAGTAAGTTTCCAAGAAACAACGTAAAAAATCGTGACAATTCTGTAAAACTGGAGTCATAAGATAGTTCGAATATCAACAAACTAAAATATGTAGTTGCACGTGCGTAGCACTATGTAACACGTTTGCTATCAAAAAGCAACTTAATGATAAAAATCTTTAACAACAGTATTATTTATTAACATCGTATATTTATAAAAGTTGTTATTGTCACTAATACCACTAGTGGAGTATATACAATCCCCGGTTTAGGAAATTGATGCTTTATCAAATTATGCCACAGAGATTACTGTCCAGCATATAGTACTGATTTGTAAAAGTAAGTAGTCACCGAATAATCTATCTTTCAAAAGAAGTTAATATTTGTGAATATATTTAAAAATACGATTCGTCAACAAACAAAACTATAAATTACAATTTATATATATTTCAGAATGATATAAGTTCAAAAAAATTATCAAAAAAATAATCGTTGAAATTTTCTAGGTTAAGTGTAAAATCATAAGAAATAAAAATGGTTAAAATAAAGAAGAAATTGTTATCAGAAATTTCTCAAGAAAAACGTAGCGAAGAAAAAAAGAAATCTTTGAATCCATTTGAAGTGCATATTAATAGGGATAAACAAAATGTGCTGGGTAGAAAGAGCAAAGCAGATAAAGGACTTCCAGGTGTATCGCGTGCAAAAGCAATTAAAAAACGGAAAAATACACTTCTCCAAGAATATAAATTGAAGCACAAGACTAACTTGTTTTTAGATAGACGTATAGGTGAGAAAAATGCATTCATGAATGAAGAAGATAAAGCCTTAGCTAGGTTTACAGCAGAACGCATGAAAGCTCATAAGAAAAAGAATATTTATAATTTGAATGATGAAGAAGTACTAACACATAGAGGTCAAACTTTAGAAGAAATTGAAAAATTTGATGATCCAAAAAGTGATGACGAATATAGCGATGATGAAAATGGATCTGGTAAATTAGATAATAAATTTGTTAATGAAGCTCATTTTGGTGGTGGTGTTTTGTCAAAATCAGAGTCTGGAAAATCTAGAAAAGATCTTATAGATGAACTCATAGCTGAATCAAAAAAACGTAAAGCTGAGAGACAAAAGATACGTGAACAAACAATAGATTTAACAGAAAAACTTGATTCTGAATGGAGAGATCTTCTTCCAATCGTCTCGGCAGCCAATAATGTCGAAGAAACAACTGTACACGCAAAGACTGATGATTATGACATTGCAGTACGCGAGTTGAAATTTGAGGCAAAAGGTACACCATCAGATAAATTAAAATCTGAAGAAGAAATTGTAAAAGAAGAAAAGGAGAAATTGGAAGCCTTAGAAGCAGATCGAGTAGCAAGAATGAAAGGATTTATAAACAGTACAAACAATGAGATTAAACACAAATCTGCAGATGATCTTGATGATGGTTTCACACTAGAAACTATAAATGATGAAATTCTAGCAAATGATAAAGAAAATTCAATTAAAGATGCACAGGGAGGTTCAACCAATGAAGATGCTAGTAACATTGTTAATAAGAGTAATGATAATAATAGTGATGATGGTGGTGATAATGATGATGACAATGGCGATGACGACGATGATGATGACGATGACGATGATGATGATGATGATGATGATGATGATGATAAAGATAATTTAATTCTTAACAATGATGAAGAAGCTACAGATATTCAAGAAAATGAACAAATAAATGCTACTAAAGCAAATGGTATTATTGGAAAAGAAAAATCCGTTTCCAATTCCAATAAAGAACTCTTAGAATCTGAAAGTTCTAATGAAGATAATTTATCAGATTTGAAAGAAACAGAATCTTCTAGTGAAGAAGAAAATGAATTAAACAAGAGCAACGTGACAATTAATTTAAAAGAGCAAAAAATAAGAAATGATCTTTTAAAAAGAAAAAAAATCATGGAGAGTGCAAGGAAAGAGTTGCCTTACACTTTTAAAGTACCGGAAAGTTTTACAGAATTACAAGAAATTTTGCAAAATTATAATGCTGATTGTCAATCAATTATTGTAGATCGCATAATTAAATGTAACCATTGGTCACTGAATAATACAAATAAAGAAAAATTATCAAATCTATTTTTATTTTTATTACAGCACATAAATGATCATGCTATAGAAGATGATGTCGAAAGTGTGATCAAATGTTTTCAAATTATCGATAGGTAACATAAATTTTTAATCATATTTATCCTATATTTAAATTTATCTTTTATTAATACTATTTTTGTATTATATTACAAATATCTGTTTCAGATTGTCTCCTTTCTTATATGATCTTGCACATTTAAATCCACAAAATGCTAGCTCTGTTACACAAGAAATAATAAAAGAAAAGCATAAAGATTTTGAGAAAAATAAAAGAAAATATCCTGACCTAGATACGGTATGTTCAATATGTAATTATATTACAAAGTATATTTTCCATGGTATTAATTATAATCTTTTAACAAATATTCTTTTTTTCAGCTTATTTTCTTTAAGTTGGTTTCTTTGCTATTTCCAACGTCTGATTTCAGACACCCTGTTACCACTCCCTCTTTAATATTTATGTCACAAATATTATTTAGATGTCGTGTTAAAAATAAAGTAGATATTTCAAAAGGTCTTTTTATATGTACGCTCATATTAGAGGTAATTATCACTGTACCATTATTACATTTTTATAATCGAATATATTATGTGGAATTATAGCTATATTAACAATATTTCATTTACAGTATACAACACTAAGTAAACGATTCGCACCGTCTGTGATAAATTTCTTGCGCGGAATAATTCACATATCTACGCCTAAGCATTTGATTCAAGGAATAAAAATAATACCTCCTTTTAAAACAATCGGAGAATCGAGTAATTTATTGATACTAAATGAAGATCAGACTAATTTAGATATTAATCCAAGTAGCATTCATATGAAAGCGTCCGATCTAGTAGATGGACCATTAGATGATGATTTCAGAACAAGAGCTTTATTAATAGCTGTAAATTTACTGCGCGAGTTTAAAACTCACCTAGAGAAACTAGAAGCTGCATATTCGATATTTGAGCCAATTTTAAAATTGCTCAAGCTAAATTCTTTTAATAAGTATCCATCATCTGTGAAGAAACATATTAAGCAATTACGAAAAGACTTGAAAGAATTGAAGAATAAAAAGTTAGAATACATTGTAGTTGAGAAAAAAAAACCAAAACCATTAAGACTGTACGAACCTCGAGTCGAAGCAGTGTAGGTTGAACATTAATTCAATTTCAAATAACATTGTTTTACAAATTCAAAAAAACTATACAGTTTTGTGTACTTTTTTTTTACAGATATGATAATAAGAAGCACAAACCTATGTCCAAGGAGAAAGCTGAAAGAGAAAAACTATTGCACAAATATAAAAAAGAAATGAAAGGTGCTATGCGTGAAATACGAAGAGATAGAGCTTTCCTAGCGAAATTACAAATAAAACAACAGATTAAAAACGACGAGGAACGTAAACGCAAGGTGAAAGAGATCTTCGGCGAAGCTGCAATGCAGCAAAGTGAATTAAAGAAATTGAAACGAAAGAAATAATATTAGTAAAAAATTTTAAATGATTTTGAGCAAGATTTATTATCTTGCGAATAATGTACCATAATCGCTATATTAGCGTTCTTTGAGAAATTTTTGTTTTTAACACTTTACCAAATATTCTTGAATATTTTCATATGAAAATCTTTTAGCACATTTCATTGTACTTGAACTAAGTTGTAATAATAATTTATTATATAAACTGATACCATCGTAAGACAATGAAAATGTACATAAATCATGTGTGTATAATAAATGATTTCTAGAAATGTGTTTGCACTGTACCTTTTTAAATTAGCCTTATATTTCTATTTGTATTTATTAATATTAATATTTACATTTTTAAATTACGATATTGTTAGTTTGGTTAAGATTGATCAAATGACCAGTGTTTTTGCGAAAATTTATTCATTTGAAATTGCCTGTTTTCTCAACATATATTCTGGTAAAACTAAACGAGTTTTAAAATTATTAAATATATTATTAGATGAAGTTTGAACATGTGTAAATGGTAGTTCGTTATTACTTGTAATTTCACAAATAGATTTCGATTTCTTCTTTAAATAAATTAACATGTGCCATTTATCGAAGTACTCTTTCAAAATTTCGTAATTTTGAAATGATCTCATTGTCGCATTTTGTAATTGCAAATCACGTCGGTAATCGATATTGTAAAGAGAATTTCTTACAATTTCTTTAAGCCCTTCCCGTAACAAACACATCTTGTGCAATTTCATTGCTGCTTCTATATCGTTTTTCATTTGCACTTTTTGTGCAATATACTGTTTCCAAAGTAGAAAATACTTTTTTAAAATTTCATGTTCGGCCATAGAGACCGCAAGAAATTCTTTTTTACGAATATCCAGAACATCTTGCAACTTGGAGTGCCAATGTAAAACAAACTTCTTCAATAGAAAACCAGTAGCAACCTCATCCAATTTTTGTTTACGAGCCACTTTTATTTTATACTGCCGGGAAAATTCTTTCCAGTTAGAAAAATATTTACGAGAAGCATTCAATTTCCAAAATTCAATCGCTTGATTCATTTTTTGCTTTTCTTGCATAACACTGTAAAGTGCATTTCTCCATTTTTCTATGTAAATATACTGTAATTGTCGAGTAATTTCCTTAGTTTTATCATTTAAATAAGATAATCTTATCTTTTTTTCTTTCCTATAAACAGCATAATCCTGAATCTTCTTTAAAGTTTTCACTGTTAACTTTTTTTCATAAAAATTGTCTGCTATAAACAGCTTCCTTCTTTTGCATTTTTTTTGAATTACATATAAACACCAATTATTGAATATTGTACTTTTTCTTCTGTTTTCAAATATATTCTCTATTTCGCAAATTTTTATTGCATTTTGTAGTTTTTTCTTATACCACTCTTGCCATGCAAAAAATACTTTTTGTATAAGCTTGGAATTGTAAAACTTTTCAGCATTTTCATTCATTGTTCTTTCCGCGATAGATTCATTTACACACTATAAATAAAATTCAATGAGAACAAAGATAAATAATAATGCATCAACTATAAATCCTACCAATATGAATCGTTTAAAATATTGTTTTAACAATTTCATTCTATTGTATATTGAAATACGTTCTTCTACATTTAACTTTTCAATTTTATATTCATGATACATTTTCCAAGCATTAACATATTTTATTAGCAATTTAATTCTGTAATGCATAATTGCATTTTTCATTTTACTTTTTTGTAATGGGAATTCGCACCAAATAATCCAAATCTTTATGAATCTTTGTAAAATTTTTCTAGCATAAAACTGACGTGCCTAAATAGAAAATTATTATACTGTATATGTATTACATAATACTATTATATAAATTATACAAATTAGGATATTATTATGAATTGGCTATTAAATTAATATTACTTCATTAATTTTATTTCTTGTAACTTTCTTTCTGTTTTGCAATAATACGTACAATTTCCAATTTATAATATATTTTTTTAAACAATATACATTATAAAATATAACAGCTCTTTCTAATAACGCTCTTTCTTTTCTTATCATTAAAATATAGCAACTCCAATATTTGAAATACTTTCTTAATAAAAATTTAGAATAATGTGTCTTTGCTTTTTCATAATTCATGGAAATTATAGATTCATTAGTGCATTTATTTGTAAATGAAACAATATGTTTCCATTTTAATAATACATTTCTTGATAATGCATTTAAAACCATTTTCTTCAATTTTTTGTGATAAAAATAATCAGCTTTATAGGTAGCTCTTCTTGTATGTAATTTGTGTATAACATATATTTTCCAATGTTCAAAAACATTTCTTAATAGTACTCTATCGTGAAAGTTGACAAGTGATGCTTGCGTAAAACTATATAAAGATAATCAATCTTTTATTGTCATATTATTGAAATGATTTCTAATATCTTACTTTGGAAATTGTTGAGCATTGATATTTGCAACATTTGATATATCAGTCTTATGCGTTATATTTTGCATAATTTTAGATATATTATTATATTTAATCGAGGATTTCTGTGATGGGGCATTCTTAAACCAATAATGTAATGACTGCAACTCCAAATTACGCATATAATTATTGTGAACTATTTTCTTCATCATTATGCTGATATTATTAATATACGTTATTAGTATTATATAAGTATTTTGCAATGATTTCTTTACATTACTTAACTGAAGTATCACTAATTCTTTACATTACTTAACTGAAGTATCACTAATTCTTTACATTACTTAACTGAAGTATCACTAATATTAATAAAGTGATATACAGATTCATTGTTTTAAATGTATGATTTTCATTGACGTAAGAAACAAATTTTTTAAAATATTAAAATATATTTTTTATGTAATATATAAATGATAAAACCTATCACCATAATTTGTAAATATATTTAAATTCTTTACAAAATTAAATTCTTTTTGTTTCTGTATTTTTAAGTATTACATATTAAACTTTAAAATTATAAAATAAATACTAAAAATTTCAAAAAGAAAATAAATAAATAAGTACTTAAATAAGAAGGATAACAAAATTAAAAAAAAAATTATTTAATTCCGTGGATCATAGATACATTAGTGAAAAGGTAACTGAGAAGTTACTCTGTCTTCCATATGATATTTCAATCGTGATCAAATATTTATTTCAACAGATTAAAACGTGATGTATTTGTTATAGTTTTTATAATGAGTTTAACATTTTGTATTGATAAAATTAACTACGTTTATAAAGAAATGCAACAGGATTTATATACAACATACGATAATATAACCTTAGTAAGTTGGCAGATATTTTATTTCTTAAGAAGATTATTATTTTTACATGATTTCTAATTATACTTCTTTTATTTTGTTTTTGTTACTTGTTTGTTTGTTTTTCATCTTTCTTGAAATTATTTTTCCATTTAATGATCTGAATAAGGTATGGATGAAAGGATCTTGAGAGCAATATTATGTAGTTGTGAAAGTGTCACAAAGGATTTAGAAAACTCAAGGGAGTATAAAAAACTATTAGAAGAAGATAAATTTCTACCATCTAATGATATATTCAACGGGCTGTGTTTATCTTTAACAAAATTACTGTCGTATAAAGTATCAAAGGAAGCATATCAACGTTATACTGTAAGACTTCGTGTAATTGTACGTATTGTTTACATAAAAGTTTATAAAAAAAGTTCCTTGTATCATTTTATAATTTAGTATTATTTCAGGATATTTTACGAGAATGCTGTAGGATCAATGATGACTTTCAAAATTTCAAAATACTTAGAGATGAAAAGCAAAGTTTATCATTATTAAAATACTTGTTGAAAAAATATTTAACAGATGATGTTTTAAACAATTGTGATTCAAGTGATAATCTATTATCTTTAATCAGTGCTTTAATGTGCCTAGCGTCCATAGATTCATATTATAAATGCTACATAGAGAAATTATTACTAAAACTTACAAAATTAGAAACCTCTGACGATAGTGAATATGTATTATGTTACGCTGTGCAGAAAAGCTTTGATCTGGAGCTTAAACTTTCAACTATAGAAATCATATATGAGTCACAAAAATGCAAACTAATAGAGCAACCATTATTAAGTAGTTTCGTATCATCATGCATTGATTTAAATAAAGATAACGATGTGGATAATTCAGAGAATGTAAACTTGACAGAACAATTATTCAAATTTATTACCAAATCTCCACATATCTTTCTATTGGTATGTGCATTTCTAAAGGAATTATTGGTGCAATTAGATCATGCTCCTGCAGTTATGAATTTTATACAATCAACGCTAGAACGGATTAAGGAATGTTGCAAAAATGAAAATAAAGATATTGTAGATCTTTATCCAAAAAATTTGCAGTCTCTTGTAATTTTGCTACAAATAAAACCTATATATCACACTGATAATTCTAAGAATGGCACATTAAAAATACTGGAAAATATATATATGGAAGATCAAGATACTGTAATAACTCTCTTGTCTCATTACCCTCAATGGTTAAAGTTATTTGGACACCTTTTAATTGCAAGTGACGAAATAATGTGTTCATAATGTGTATAATAATAAATTGTAATAAATATTGAATTATACAAATCGATATTAAAGCATAGACTTTTTTTTGTTTGAGATAGTTACAAACGTGTTCGTATTATAAGGCAATTAATGAGAAAAAAAAATCAAAATTTGAAAGTTGTATCAAAAGAAAGTATCTTTATTAAATCACTATTTATATGCATAATATAAATTTAATAGTTTCGAACAAAATGTAATAATTAACTTAAGTAGCTATTCGCATACAACAGGTAGTTTTTATTTTGCATTTTACTTTGCGAATCTCAAGCTATATACCCAACTACTAACCAGACGTTTTCATTACAGAACTTATCGTTTCGTATAAAAACAAGCAAAATATTTAATGATACCGATCTATCATTGCTTAAACAATTGAGAGAAAAAGAACAGAAACTCAGATCAAGTTATTCAATACTTCCTTCTTTCTGCTTAACAACACGTACATAGGGTTCCTTCATTTTCAATTTGTGGAAAGAATGGTGCAGTAATAATTTGAGTAGATTAAAATTGAAAATAAGAATTACCATTTTTCGAGTACATTAACGAACGAATCAATATTTTCACTATTTAAATCCTCCAAAATTGCGAAAACTTTTAACAACACGATATCATCAAGTCGATCTGAATAAAATTAACTAAATTTTTAGGCTGCGAATATAAGACGTTAACTTTATACTTTAGAAATGGCGTCCGAAATTCAAACTTCAATGTATCAACAACACATTGGATGCTAAATATATATATCTCGCGATATATCGTCTTCTAACACTTCGCAAAATTTGCATGCAAAAAGTTCTTAACAATAATAAATAAGTTAGAATAATAGTAATAAAAATTTACCGTTAGAGAAGATTCCATCGAATCTGCAGAAATCTCTTGGAATACACGTACACGCACCATTCGCTCTATCAACTCGAAACCCGTGTTCGTTCGAAATGAATTTAAACGCTTCGATAATCAACAAACGAACTATTCCCGTAAGATTTAAATGAATCTGTGTGTTAACAGGGAAATGAAGCTACGCGTGAAACACGTGAAGTACGAAACACAAAACGATAACAAATTAAACGATACATACTCCAGCTGTGCGTTCTAAACTGGATCGCGCCAACCGTTACTGACTTCTTACGCGCCCGTCGCTCGCGCATGCGCGTTGGCCGTGCGCATGCGCGCTCGTCGCATAGCGCCCGCCCCCGCGGATATTTAAACTTGCACAGTTTCTAAGCGCGGCACTCCTTGAATCTCCTGCGATGCTGTAGAACCGCTAGAAACATTCTCTTCAGACATCGTGCTTTTGCTCGTGCTTGACGTGGTTATCGCAGAACCAGAAGACAATGGGATATCGGTGGTTGTCGGGACTTGAGAGGCAGGAGCGGACATAGATTTTTCAGGATTAAGGGCGGACGATTCTGCTTGGCGTGGCAGGGATTTGCGCCGTTTCAAGGACTCGCGTTGCCGTTGATCGGCCTGCCGCTTTTCCGTTTTGCTCTTTACGCCAGCAGGTTTCTGTGTTACCTGTCGAAGCCAATATATGAATGCAGAAGCTTCTGATGCGTGGATGAATGGTGTATATGTACCTTAAAACAGTAGTCGTTCGTAAAGAGAAATGACGAAAGAGTGCCGGGAAGAAGGTACACCGAATTTAAATAAAACCTTTATGGCGGGAACAGTTCGATCGCTTTACAATCACATCGAAAATAACGTTTTCATAGTTCGCGCTATTTCTTCCGGGAACTCTATTCATTCCATAGGGTGATTCGCATAGTCGCGACCAACTATAGTTTTTACAAAGTGGGAGAAGTTGAACGGACGTTCAAAAAAATTTTTTTTTTCTTTTTTTAGCGAACGATAAACACCTTCTAAGCGAGATCACTTTAGACAAACATTTGTAAGAAATTAGATTTTATTTGGATTGTAGAAATACTCTCTCCTTATATCTTTTTTTTTTCATTAGTTTTCACTTTGGAAATAGCTGTAGTTTATGGTTGAAGCACGAATCACCTTGTACATAAATAACACGATCAAAAAATAGGCACTCATCAAGAAATTTGAACTAATAGTACTTTTTTTGATTTAATCGTGATTTTCGGCAAAGTTCGATCTTGAAATACGATTTTTTTCTTTCTCTTTCTTTTCTTCTAACAGAAGCAATTAAAATTTTTTAAAACCAACATTTATCTCCTATATATATATCTTATGCATGTATTTTTTGTTTCTACCATAATTTACGCGGACGTTTAAGGACGATCTCGAACTATCGATAAGATCTCCAAAATAATAAATTTCTTTTAGAATATCGAAGGCAAACGTCGAAAAAGCACTGTTCTTCCTCATTTATACCTTTGGTATAAAAAAAAAAAAAAAAAGGAATGAAAGATTGAAAAAAAGAAAAAGTTTAAAAAGTGAATTACGACTTATTGTTGTGACACATGCCGGCAATAAACGCAGAAACTTTTCAACGTTTTCAACGAGGAATTAACTTCAAAAACACAATGTTACTTAAGAACTTAAAAATATTTTTTAATTATTTCTCACACACATATTAGATAGATAATTCTATAGAATATAAAATTTTTACACTTTAATCTCAAAGTGTTTGTTGCAAAAATTTAAAGGAATTTAGTGGTTTTGTATAGTGTGTTTTCTCTACAAAGATTAAAAAAAAAAAAAGAACTTGTAAATGCAAAGAATCCTCGTTGAAAGAGATTTGCAGTAATAAGACGTCTTGACGCGCGATTTATGTGCACAATTGTTATTTACTATATCGACGGAAAAAGGAGTTGCAGGGGGGGGGGGTTGATTTTGGATCACATGGACTGCTTTACTTTTTTTTTTTTCGTCCACGGTGAAAATGTCCGGGTAAAAGTATAGACAGTAGAAATGTTATAAAATGAAATACTCTGTTACCTTGTAAAACGTGTTACATTTAACATCGAGGCGATGAATCTTTTTTTTTTCTTTTTTGTTTAATGTTTTGTTTTCAAACGTGTTGTGAGCCGTAATAGTACTGTTTCTATTATTATTTTTTTTTTCAGTTCCTTTTTGTTTTCATCTTATTTCGTCGAACACACAAAGTCAAATAGACGGACAGCTGTTATGCTTAGAATGAATGTCGTTCTCTCTTGTCGTTAGTGTTTTTTTTTAAGCTTTCTCTCTTTTTCTCTTTATCTCCCTCCCCCCCAATATTTTTGTTTCCTTTTTTTTTTAAGAGTTTCTTGTCCTTTTTTAGTCGTACAATTATTTAACCCCAACAAATATACGCGCACACGATCGCACACGCATATCATATAGTGTCTAACGTGTACACCAGTGGTTCATTTTCATTTTTATTTTTTTTTTTTTTGTTGTTTTTTTCTATAGTAACACCTTTTCCTATACCGTTTCAAGTTTATGCGAGCGAAAGATCGTCTACATGGTCGTGTAGGAAGTCGTGTGATTTACAATATGATCGATAGCAACGTTGCCATCGCTATATCGATCCATAGGTACCATACGAGCTAGTCGATCTTTCGCCCTTTCGAACTTACTCTCCATCACTTTCCCTCATTCATTTCGCTTTTTCATCATTTTTTTCTTCTCATAGTTAATATATTAAAATATTACAAACTATGGCGAAAAAACGTTGATTCGAAGAAATAATTAGTATGAACCATATATCCACGGTAGATCATCCTCGTGCTCATAACATTTTGAAAACTTGACTCGATTAGTTTTTTTTTTCTTCTTCTTCTTTTCTTTATATAACAATATTATGCTGATATCGATTCTCGAAATAAATAACGTTTAAGAGTTGCAAACTGTTAAACGTTCCTAGCGTCACGTCTCTTGTAACATCACACCGATGCTGGGGATGATGCACCTTGAAGATAAACATTTCTGTTGCGTTTCTTCGAGAAATCTATATTAGTTACAATGAAGTGTCAGGGTTTATATTATTATATCGAACAGAAGGCGTGGAATTTCAGAACTGTACATTTCATGTATATCGTATAAGAGAGGGATATAGTTAATATCTTTACAAACGGGAAGGATTGTTCTTCATTGGTTAATTAGATCGTCCGGTGAAGGTTGTCAGTTTTTTGATACGGTAATCATCTATCTACTCGTTGCATTCTTCGATTGTTTGAATGCAGAGTGCTAAAGTGCTATGGACATTATAAGGCGAGATACACGAAAACCTAAAAAATAGATCTACTATTATTCCTTATAGCTATTTACAAAGTTCGTTTAACCAAAGTTTATCGATAGAACTCATACAATACAACGTGATTGAAAAGGCACAACAGTTGCATTTGTAATAAACCTCTTTTTTCCTTTTTTTTTTTTTCTTTTTCCTTTGACCATGTTCAATGAAAAATGCTATGCACCATATTTGCCAAAAATATTTGAACCCCTTGTGGATGAAGGCCGTGATATTTCAGGCAGTGATTTCATCATCATCATGTCTTTAAATATTTTGTGCACGACTTTCTTCAAATAAAATATATACGTATGTATGTATTTGTGTACATATAAATATATATATATGTGTGTGTATGTGTATGTGTGTATATGTGTTCTAGAGAAGCACGCTAAAACAGCTTATTAACCCTTTGCATTTGTCGAACTTTTCACGCGCGTCAGTCGGCCAGCAACTTTACGAAACTTTTCCAACTAACATTTAATACCTCGTTGACGATAACGAAAGCGACTCTAAAAGCTATTGGATTCTTCTACACCTTCTCGTGCCATTATTCGAAGAATGCAAGATTAATTCTATGAAAATTCGGTCGGCGTGTTTAATCTCAGATTATCCAAGAAATGCGTCTCTTTGGTGGACGTTGTGTACACGGAATGCAAAGGGCTAACAGAACATTTTATAGCATTTACACAATTAGCCGCAGCTGAAATAAATCGTCCGAATAATTTTATACTGTTGCTTGGAAAAGTATCTTTGCCCGCAAAATGGGTTTAAACCGTCCAGCTGCACCCTGCACCTTCAAATACAATCTTGTTAGAGTGCCATACGTAATTACAAATAAAGGAAATTTTGTACCCTTTTCATTTTCATTTTCTTTCTTTCTTTCTTTCTCTTTTATTCTGTGATTGAGTAACCATTGGTCTTCGACTTGTTTTGGAGGGTGCATCATCCCCGTGATCAGTTCTTATGTTATTATTTTTTTTTATCTTTTTTTGTTTTTTTCCTTCCCTTTCTTGTAAAGAGATAGCTCGCTTCTTCGATTATCTCGAGTATACACGCACATGGACACATACACGCACGCATGCACACACGCAAGAGCGCGCTATAAGAGGAAGAAAAGAAAACGCCACGCTTAAAATGGTGATTTCTCCCCTTTTTGTTTCCTTTTTCTTTTTTCTCAAATAGCAAAATCAGAGAAAACGAGAAGAAAAAAAAAAGAAATAAAAGAAAGGACGACTCGCCGGATCGCAAGAATCTGCGTGAAAAGAAAGAAAAAAAAAGAAGAAAATGTCTAACATCGTCGATCGAAATCTCGAATTGGCGCTATTTTTCGGTTTTCGCTATTGCTCGATTTTTCTTCACTCCTTTCTCTGTCTCTCTCTCTCTCTCTCTCTTATTCTTTATTTTGCCATTTCTTCTGCATAGCGTTTGCCTCACGCGTACGTTCTGCACACCGATTTTACGCCAGAGCTGAGTGGACCGATTGACAAAATCGATTAAGAAAAAAAAAAAAAGAAGACAAAATGGGAAACCGGTAAGAGAATTAAAAAAAAGAAAAAAAAATACAAATGATAAATATACAACGAAAGGACGAAAGGATAGTAGTAGTAGTTTTACAATTTTCATAAAGAAGCGGAACGCGGGATTGAAGAACAGATGAACTCGACGAGATATACAAGATTATTGACGACGATGGACGATTCCAGTTAGAGGTGCGTGTAAAAAGTAAAAACGATAGAAAAAGAAATAAGAAAAAGACAAACAAAAAAAAAAAAAAAAAAAAAAGCGGGGAAAAGAGAAACAAAATTTAAAAAAAAAATCAGCCCGCTCGAGGCTGGTCCTGGCTGATCATTAATACAGGACTGACAGTGGTTCATTCTTTTTTTCTCTGGTAATAATGGTACTAATAGTAATAATAGTAATAATAAAGAGAATAATCGTAATAATAAGTATAATGACAATATAATCGTAATAATAATAATAATGATAATAAGAATAATCGCAGCGAGCGCAGGGTTTTCATACCGTGGCGTTGTTTTAATCTCCTGTCGCAAGCCGCGAGAATAAAATAGCGCTTTACAATGTGAGAATAGAGTTTCGTAAGGGGTTGGATGTGTGTGTGTGTGTGAAGGGAGTATAGTAGAGATTAAATTATCTAAAACGCTTTCGCCCGTAGACGACGACAGCCATGCTAGCGAACGAGTATAGAGTGTAATTAATGAAAGGTCACATGCACACTTTCTCTCTCTCTTTTCCTCCTACTGGGAGATTGATTATTGTATATTTAATTATTAACAGGGCGTTTTATCATTGGTTCTCTACGCGTTATAACAGCTTGCGAAACACGGCTCTGGTATGGAAACCCTACGTGATAATAGCAGTGATAATGATAACAGTAGTGGTCAAAAGCCCCACCAAATATAAACGTAGGTGTGGATTTTCGGCTACCTTCTTGATATTCCCTCTCTCTCACACACTCAGACAATACACGCGCACGCACGCACGCACACACACACACTCTCTCTCGCCCGCTCGCTCGCATACGCACACACATACACATTTTCTCTCTGTCTTGTTCTCACTCGCATTAACATTTGGTAAAAAGGTTTGCCGATCACCAACCGCACAACGTTTTTTTTCTTTTTTTTTTTTTCTTTTCATGTAAAACAGCAAACGAAACACCAAGCTATTCTCTAACAATCACCTTCTCCACTATATGAAAAAAGAACATTCGATAGACAACTAATGATCAATTATAAACTGTGTTAATCCGTGTGTGGCGATAGTAGATTTTTTTTTTTTTTTGCTTTATTTCAATAGAGTACTTCTCTCACTAGACACGACTCAACATATAGAAAGTTTATCGTTATTATTTAATAATAATTATTATTTATCATTTATAATTATTATCTTAAAGCTGTCTAAAGACTCGCTGCGTGGCAGGAGAGTCGTGTTTTTTTTTTCATTCTTCACTTTTTCCCCATTTTTCTTTCTCTCTTTATATTACTTTACTTATTTTTCTTTTTTTTACTGTGTCAGACGATTTTTCTTTTGTGTTATCTTCCTTTTCATTATTTACTTTATACTCTCTCTCTCTCTCTCTCTCTTTGACTCTCTCTGTGTTTCTTTGTTTTTCTTTTTTTTTCTTTTTTTTTTTACTAGTTAGGTACGCTGTAGTCGTCCTCATTTTAATAACATGTTATGTTTGTTTGTTTGTTTTTTAATATTTTTAATGTGTATGTGTGTGTGTGTGTGTGTGTGTGTGTTATACACGCGATCGCGCACATCAATTAGACAGTGTGTCTAGGTCACCGTAGGTGTACGTGTATGTATATTTTATATCTTAAATATCTACTACTTGTTGATGCTTTGTAATTTGTAATTTTTTTTTATAGATCACAATATGTCATACCATCTGCGCCAGTTGAACAATTTTCCTTTATGCCTTTTCTTTTTGCCGTTTTTTTCCATCATAGAACGCTTGGTTCGGACAATATTATATTTCTTGTGCACAGACTGCGGGTTCACCGACCCCCTTGAACTCAACGAAACAGTTTGACGAAGGTTACAAAAGGTAAAAAAAAAAAAAAGATTGGTAAGATGACAAAAAAAGAGAAAGAACACGACATACGTGTGAAAAATAATTTCATTCGACAGACATTTTTCTCGTTGATTGTTCTAAATCTAATCCATTTAGGTGTTTTGTTGATAATCGTACGATGCGTTAGAGAAAAAAAGAAGAAGAAACGAATAGAAATTGAAACGACAACAGTATCACAAGCTGATGAGTATAACAAAGTAGAAGAAGGGATCGTGCGTCGATCTACTTCAAACTATCCTTAAATTGAAGAGGATCGGGATATATATATATATATTTTTTTTTCTCGTTGATTCACCCACTCGTGCGTATTCGAATTTTTGTTATTGTGATTTATATTTCATATTTATATCATCAAAACCTACGTGCTAAGTAAATTCAGACCAGCCGAAATTGTCGATTTCGAAGGAAATGCAATCAAAGAAATATCTTATCGAAATAGATAATAGGTTCATTGCTAAAAAATAAATAAAATTTTACTCATCTCTTCAAACGTAAACGCGCCGATAACGCACGAATCGGAACGCGTCCTCCCATTAATTAAATAGCACTTTATGCGTTTAATGCATCTATGCCGCTCCGCTGCTCTCGAACATCTCTTATTCCGCACCAGTGCGAAATATATTTAGATTTATTATTTCGATTAATTGTTCATCGTTTCGATCACGAAGAAACGCAAGAGAACGGATAGATATTTATCTTCATTTTTTTTTTTCTTTTAATCTTTCTTTCTTTCATTATCATTGTTGATATTAGCACAGCGTTGCAGAATCAAAGCGTATTAAGATTTTCCTTTTCCATTGAGAGAAATAACTCGTGACTGCATTTGTTAATTCTCCTTCCCGACTCGGTTGTTCGTCTTTGAATGTTATCTCTCTCCATCTCTCTATCTTTTTATTTGCCTTCTCATTTCCACGTCCGTATCATATATACTTTTCTTCCCCCGCCTTTGTCTCTTTTTTTTATCCTCACTTTTTTCCTGTTCTTGTCACGTGTTTCTTTTTCTTTTTCTTTTCTTTTTTTCCCCACCTCTCTTCCTGTGTCCAAAAGACTGGACCTAGGCGACTGCAGGCCCGCAACACCTTCAATTCGATTGATCGCGCGTTGCCAGGTGATACAGTTGCCTGGGTCCACGGACATTGGCATTTCGTTACAATTATACAGTTATATAGATTCTATATAAATACCTAATATGCATTCGTATAATACATACCTAATATGCAATTGTGTTAGAACTCGGCCGTCACTCAAACGTAACGTAATTACGTACGCGTGCACACCGTCTCTCTTGTACCGTTCGTCTTTCATGATGGAATATTTTTATGTGTGTATGTAGAAATGTGTATGCATACATGTGTTATGAACGTATGTTTTGTGGATCTGTATAAGTGTGAAACAGAGATTGTAAGTTGTCCGATATCCTGTGTATTTCCTGTGTATTTCATATCTTTTCTTTTAAATGCGTGCGTGTATGCGTGTGTGTGTGTGTGTCTCTGTATAACTTGTGTATGCCTGCACTGAAGTCTATAATCCGGACATCAGACCTATAGTTGCGTCTGCATGCGCACTTTTCCGTACGAATCGATGAAACAAAACATAATATAATTAACTTTGTATAATATACATATTATAGGGATTCGTATTCGGCTAGAATCTTTTCTTCTTTTTCACCTATATTATATATTATTTCATTAATTACTTTTTTTTTTTTTTTTCTTAATAGAGACGTCGTTCAGTTTGTAAACGAGTGTATACGGCGTCGCGATTCCTAGATTGTGATTCGACGTTCACGCGTCAAGCGACCAAACGGTTCTTTTGCTATTTTTTTCTCGTCTTCGACTCCGACCGTAACGAGCACTATAAATGGCGAACATGTCGGCCGCGCGCAAAAAAAAAGCACGCGATGGATTTCGTGAAAGGAGCACGTGCACATAAAGTTTCGTTCACTTTGTGAATATGAAAGACACTTCCATGACGAGGATCCATCCAACGAGATTTTCGCGAGATTTTCCTGCGCACGTTCGCTTCGCTCGCTTAAGTCTCGATTAAGTCAGCAAGTGATTTTGGTTGGTTCGCTTTCCGCGATTAACGGGATTTTAGTCTAACAACGCGACTACCCACACCACGCTCTCCTTTCTCCCTGCGATATAATCGTTAATATAACAACTATTCATTTATTCATAAATTCTGAACGATCAAATTCAATTGTAACGTGATCTCCACTACGGTTCATTTCCCGCCGATTGATCGTTTTTCCTTCTTTCTTTCTTTCTTTCTTTCTTTCTCTCTTTCTCTTTCTTTCTTTCGTCTTTTCGTTGGAATTAATGAGTAATCTAACCAGAGCAAAAAAATGACAGATCAGCTGTGAGTGCCGATATTCTCTCTCTATAAAAAAAAAAAAAAAAGAAAAGAATTTCACACAAGCGAGAAGAAACAAATGGAATTAAAACAAATTGAAATGAAATCGATGGCGAGTTAGTGTGAAGAAATATAGCTCAGGAAATGAACGGTAGTACTCATAACGTTAATCGATGGCAACTCGTATCCACCTAAGGACATCGCGCAATAATTCTATATATCCACGATCCCGTCGTTGCGTACTTCCGCTGGAATCGCACGAGCGGCAGACTCGTTTCTTATTTTTTTTTTTTTGTTTTTCGCGCACACACACACATCATCTATTCTCCTTTTAAATCAACCCACCATCCTTTATCATTTATATTTCCCTTCCTTCCTCCAGTTTGTTTTTCCTTTTTCCCTTCTTTTTTTTTTTTCTCTCCGTTTTTCTGTTTTCTGTTTTGCCCTACGATTGGTGGTGGCCGATAGATCGAAAGTCGGCGCACGACAATGATCGTTTCGCGTCAGCCATTCTTCTCTATCGGATTTGCGTGCAATTTTGAATTTCTATGCTGAGCAATCAGCGTTAACCGGTTGTATGAACTCTCCGCGAAGATATATATATATATATATATATATATATATATATTTATATATATTTATATATATATATATATATTTGTTTGTTTGTTTGTTTTTTATATGTAGAACCCATTCCAGGCGAGTTTTGGTGTTTTCAGTTGACGACGAGTGACGCGACAGTGACGGTGGCGATAACGATGACGGTGACGGTGACGATGACAATGACGATGACGATGTCGATGAAAATGGCGATGACGATGGCATAGACTCTGACAAGTTCCTTTAGTTCGCTTAATGACTTGAAAACGAGTTACGGTTATAATTCCAATGTTCGAGTTAAGTTAAAGCCTTTTTCACTTCATTAAGGGAGAGTCTAAATTTGGATTGGGGTTAGGCTGTTGTGAGGTCGATGGTGATGGTACCTGTGCCACCACCGAGCCCCTCCCCTCGGGCAAGACATTTCCTCCACCGCCGCTGTTCATGCCGACATTGCTTCCGGCGCCTCTTTCTCTCATTCTTTCACAATAATCTGCGAATATATCACGGAAACGCTCCCAGGATTTCTCTGGTACGGTGATTGCTGTTCTAAAGTGCGTCTTCACCTGCAAAAAAAAAAGAAAAAACACATTCTTCTTTTTATTCCCCTTCAATTGAGATCTCGTTGTTCTTCGACGCGTTAATTTCGTGCGTTGTGTGGTCATCTTGAACGTTTATTCGCGGATACGTTGCACAAATTAATTAATCGTCAGAACAAAGAAAATCGTACATTTTTATCGCATATAACTCTTTCCTCCCTGAAAAATTCCATCCCTTACAGCAATACCAAGACAAGACACGTTCAATTTATATTTTTAGCCAACGATAGACACGCACGCACCTCAGAAATTCTCATGTAGATGCCACGGTTATTTTGACCGATATCAAAATAGAAATTCTTGCTATCCACGCGCATGTACCGTCCCTCTGGCAAGTCACCCTTGAAACCGCCATCGTCCGTACCGTACTCTTCGAGGAGGTCCGTCAACGCGTCTCGGAATTCGATCATACCCTGTGCCGGTATCGCGATCTGCGTTCTAGGTCCGCCTCGTGTGATCGTCTGCGATACCTGTGCAACAAACATTGGCATTTCAACAGATTGGCTCGTAACAGATTTCCCTTTGGAATTGAAGCAAAATGCGCAGTGGAAGCGATTTTCGATTCGAACGAGCCGATTTTCTTTTTTTTTTTTTGCTTTTTTCTTTTGTCGGAACGTTTCTTCAGAAGAGCTTTCTTTTCTTTAAACGGTTTTCACCATCTAAAAAGATTGGCCCTTTGGCACCTCCGCAAGGGACAGAGACTCTCTTTCTCTCTCTCTTTCTCTCTCTCTCTCTCTTCCTTATCACTTAACGTAGAAAGTAAATGCATTGGCTGGTACATACAGGGTGACTCACCCGCAGGAAACGGCCGCGAGTATTTTCCTTGAGGTCCAGGTAATACCGCCTGTTATCCTTTGTCATCACTTCCGATTTCAGTTTCCCGTCATCCGGCACGTTCTCCGAGTTTGGCGGACCTACGGATTCGTCGGTTCGAGCAACAAAGAAGCACACACATGAAATTTTGAACTTTTTAAAAGTTTTTTAATCCGAGCCATTTTATTACTCATCTATGATACTGAGTTATTTACTCTTTGCGAGATGATTATCATAATTTAAAATCAAAATTGATACGTCGAAAGATTGAAATTAACTTAAAATTGTTATTACTGATTTCATTTAGCATTGATGAACTTGAAACTAATGTAGTCATATATTATTATTAACGCTATAGTGTACTATGATGTATTCTCGAAGTTTTTCAAATTCAATAAATTTCATGGTTTCTCTTCGTTGAAATTAGGCACCGTCTTGAAATAAAAGCATTAACAGGCTTTTGTGCCGTGCTGCTGATCTACACGCGAATCAGAATAATTTTGAATAACAAAATCAACAGAGCCAACTGAATGAACTCTTCTCTCAATGTTGCCGATATTGTGCCCAACTTTCTTTTAATTAAACAAGACTTTTCCAAATTATTCGCATTAAATTCTTTTTGCTCGGTTATTCAAGGGCGGAAGTCCCCTTCTTCTTCTTTATGTTTTAAGGTAAAACGATGAAATATTTCATCTCGAAATTAAAAAAGTTACAATTAAAAAATAGAGTCTTCTTGGAGGCACCAAGATAGTAGACACACTTTTGTGCCTCTTGTCACGTACAAAGCCAATTTATTTGTCTCTAACGAAACATCTCGTAATAACTGGAGATTGCGCATTTACCTAGGGATGCATAAAAGTCACTAAACGTCGAAAGGTAGTTCCGAAACTCGGATGCTGTACTAAGTGCCAGGTAGATTTGGCTTCTCCTTCCATCCGCGCCGATCTACAAAACACAAACAAAGCTTTACTTTCTTTCCTTTTCTTACATCCTGGCGTTAAAACAAACAAAAAAGAAATTAGAAAAGAGGCGAGGCAGCGCAAAATTCATCTCTTTAACCCTCAGTTGGTGTCGTTGGTCTAACTCTTTTTACTACCCCATTTTTAATTTACATTTTACATTTGAAGCAACGACCAACGGTGTAATTGAGGGTCAAATCGAACGAGGAGCCCCACACATAATAAACAATAATTTTCAGCTAAATACCTCGGCTACTTTGATAAACCTTCCGCGTCTGTTCTGTTTCACATCGAGATAGAATCTTTTGCTCTGTATCTGTAGCATCTTCGTTGCCAACTCCTGTTCACCCTGCTGACCTTGCTGGCCTGAAACCATCGCGCAAAATCTAATTAAATTCGCCCTTTGATGTTCATCAATCTTTTACAACTACGTGTCCACAAAAGTTGTCTCGTATCCACCATGTTATAATGTAAATAACAGCTAGAACATTTCATCCCTTATCGGGCTCTCTACCAATTTCTCTTCTGTATCTACTGACTCCGACTAAATCATCCCCCATTCAATGAGACGCCCATTTACAAACAGAAAATTACACATTGTTTGGTAGGTATGTAAGTAACGTTTAAAAGAATTAAGGGACCAAGGAGAGAAAAAGAGGAGAAGGGACCAAGGGTCTGGTTCGTTGCAACGATTGTCATCACTGGTCTTTATGGTTGTCGAGGGAGAGAAGGTTTATGGTTGGCAGGCAGGCAGGCAGGCAGGCAGGAGAAGAAGCAGCAGCAGCAGAAGAAGAAGAAGAAGAAGAAGAAGAACAGAGGGAAGAAGGATGGCAGGTCAGAGGGACAAGGGTGAGGGGTGGAAGTCCGGAAAGAGGTCACCCAGTGTTTATTGGGTCAGCTCTTTGCCGGATTCCCTTGAGCTACGGGGAGAGTTTCTGGGTTGGAGGGGCGCCGGAAATTGAACGATCGCTAACCGAGGACAAGGTGAATCGACGATCGTTCATTTCTAACGAAGCTTGGTCGGTAAATAGGGCTCCTGCAATCCGGAATCCTGCAGTGATCGCGAAGAATTAGAAACGAGAGAGAGGGACAGGGGGGAGGAGGGAAGAGAGAGAGAGAGAGAGTTGGATAAAATGGTCGAGCAATGTTGCTAGTCCTCCTCTCTCGTCCTCGTCGATCAATAACAGCTGCACTAAACGGGTCGTTGACCTGTTTGGTGCCCCACTCGGCACACCGGATACACCTCTACCTAGTTTTTCGCGTTATCAGCCTCGTCTTAACCTCTCCTGCGAGAAACGAAGGCTTTTGAACCATAGAGACAAGTGGCTTGATCCAGTCACGGTCGAACCGTGCAAGTGTTACATCGCCGTGGAAAAGGGGGTTTCGAATGGACGAAGGAATTAAATTTAATTTGCTCTGGTTTGGCGATACATGGGACTTTTCAAGGAGAGGTCGGATTAGAGAAATTAGAGAACAGGCGAAGGTGATTTTTAAAGCAGAGAGATTTCCTTTCCCCGTTGGAGAAAAATTGACGATCTAAACAGTTTTAATCTGATGTAATGGTTACAGGTATATGGGTATATGGGTTTCTGGGTCAGAGAAATTGGCTCTTGTAAAATTAGTGTGCCACGGAAGGCACCAACGTTGAAATTTTGAGGGCAGAGGATCGAGTTCAGGGAAGTTAGGCACGTAAACGAAGTTTTAGTAATGGAATGCCCTTCGGTTGAGGTTTTCGAGGGAAAACGTGATGGAAATTTCCCCAGGCAGAAGAAAAGTCAGGAACATATTATTAGAAGTAACGTGAGTAATTTCAAGAAAACTGGCCCGCAAAAAGATTTCATTCGTTTAAGTTTATAAACACGGAATGATTACAACAACATTGACAGTGAACGATTGGAAATAAAATGCTAAGACAATTCGAATTCAATTGTGAAATTGCTAATATTACAATTAGAACTACCCTACTACGTTTTCACATCGTGTTGCAAGTTTCATGTTGCTCAATCCTTCGAGTAACACAAATGATCAGCCACCAGAAAGGGAAAACATCTAAAGTCACAAAGGAGAAACACAAGACGAAAACAAGGAATATATATATATATATATATATATATATATATATATATACACATATGATGCACAATTTGAAACGCCTAGCCATCGTTGCTTATAAGTCAGGGAGCCCGAAGGATTGATCCCCTGCGCGAAACGTGCGTCGAACGATCGATCTAACTGTAAAGGGTTTCCTTCATTATTACGTACTGGACTGTTGGAGGCTGCCCGGAATTGGGACAGGGCTGAGATCGCCCTGGAAGATCCTGCTCTTGAACATTCTGCTTGTCTATACACACGCTATCGATAGTTCATGCACCTGAACCTTGTTGTGCTCCTCCTCATCACCCCTTTTTCTTCACCTGCAATATCTATTATCTCTTCCTCTTCTCCTCCGTTTTTTCCCCCCCTCGATCTCCTTTCCTCGATCGATCGCTACTCTCTCAATAGCTTCCTTCTGCTCTGAGGAAGCTTATGACATTTTCTTTCGTCGACTATGAACCGTTTGGTGCGCACCTCGCAGCCGTTTAATCCGTAACATTGCGTCCTCGAGTCCGCCCCTATTACGAGCCTGGAAATTGGGACAGGGTCGAGAACACTCAACGAAGAAAGGGCCTCTCTCTCCTCGACATCCCTCTCTCGTACGCGTACGTGTCTTTTTTTCTTCTTTTTTCTCTCTCTCTCGCGCACTCTCCTTCTTCTCTTTCCTCCACCCTCTTCCTTCTTCTCGTCGTTCGTTTTTCTCTTCTTCGTCTTCTTCTTCTTCTACTTTTTGTCACCCTCCACACCCTTTCCCACCCATAACAGTCTCTTTAATCTCTCAGTCTCGTGCAATACGACGAGAACGACAGCTGGAAAAACCTCTTCCGTCTGGTCGATGGAGTTCACATGATTGCATCAACAGCTAGCCGTTCCTCTTCCTCGCATCCACACCCCCAGAATTTCTCCACCTCGCCTCGCAGGGCGACTTCTACAGTCCCTTGGAGAGAACATGGAGACACGCAGCACCTTCTACTCTTATTTTTCTTCCCTTATCTAGTTTGAGCTGCGCTGCACACAACGACATATTCGTTATTTCACCACGGAGAAATCCGTTCAGGGGATTCTCATGTGTTGGCCGTCGTCCTCGTCAGCCTCGCCAGCACGCTCGTCCGTCATTTTCCACTGCTCTCACCCGTTCTGAACTCCACCCTCGCCTCCGTCACTCTGCTAAGTCACCATTTATTATCAGGAGGCGGAGAACGCTTTCGTCGACGAGCTCGGCTTTATCATGTATCGCTGATAACTAGCAGTCGTCCCCGTGAACGTGCGGAACACTTCAAAATTCCACTCTTCGAAGATCCATATCTTCGTTAACATCGTCAATCGGAAAGCGACTCTGGAAGAATTCTTCGAACGATTTGTCCCGAGCTCTCCGAATTTCCAACTCGTTTCTCCAGTCTTTTCTCTTCAAATTCTCTTCAACTTCCCTAATCTTCGCTAACGCTCAGTCTTCTTTATCGAATCAATCACCAAATCACCACGGTTTTTCTTTCCTCACTAGCCAATGTCACATGGACAATCTCACCACAATCTTCCCAGTATCTTTTCAAAAGTTCCTTTCACATTTTTTCTCTTTCTTCTTTTTTTTTTTCTAGTCGCGAGTCCTCATCTTACTGAAAGTACTTTCCTTGATCTTGGTCAAGGCATCCTCCTCCTCGTGACACACGACACACCTCTCTCTCTCTCTCTTTCTCGCGTGAACCCTTACGTAACCGGCACGTCCTCACCCATTGTTCCTCTATGCACGTCTCGACGGAGAGATTCTACGGAGGAGTTCCCTCGCGATCCCGTAGCCGTGCAGCACGCATCCCGGCAGCTCGCGGATTTACGAGGCAAGCTCGACGTGGACGTCGACGTCGGCGGCGAGGTACGAAGGGGGCGGGTGCATTGATCTCTGCGCCTGGAGCGCGACTCGTGGCGCTGCACCGACCTGCCTCAATACGAACTGCATGTTTCCGTTCTCCCTTCTATGCTCGACTCTCCACCGCCTCCGCAGCAGCAGCCGCCGCCACCGCTGGGACAACATTATTTCCACGAACCACCGCGTCTCGCGGCGGCTGCTCTGCCTTCGACACGTCGACTCTCCTCGCCTTTTTTCATTTAAGAAAAAAAAGGAGAAAAAAAAATTTCTTCGTTTTATTTTCCCGGGCCATCGTACGAATGCTATGTAACTGTGAGCAGACATCACTGGACGAAAGTTTCTCTACACAGTTATTTTCTTTTTTTCTTTTTTTCTTTTTTTGAGAGAGGGGTGTCGTTCTTTCTTGCTTTTCGACTCGATGAAAGCCTTTTCCTTGACCTTCAACTAATTTTCAATTCCAGCCTCCTCTTCTGACTTCATTTAAATATATTCCTTTCTCTTTTTCCTAATTTGATTTTAGTGTCTTTCACGTGCGACGAAACACCACGTTGCCTTAGATTTGGCGATTGTTAGTGTAAATATAACCGTTGATTCTTTTTATTATCTTTTGTTCTGCAAGCTAGCCACGAACAAGTAGTTTCAAACATAAAACATAATGCATTTTCGACGCGTGTTTGACAAAGCTTGACAAATATTTCGTAATTCATCAAAGTATATTTAACGTTATCATGATGAATTTGAATTGCGTTGTTGTATTTTAATTATAACTTCCAACCACACGCTCAAGTATATCATGATAACTGCTGGCTAATTTTCAATAGCGCTAAAGCGACTGACGAGTTTACAAAATTCCCACATTGTATGCAGATAATAAACTATTAATTCAAGAGATGTATCGTAACTTTTATATACAATTTTATACACAAGTTCGTTTGAAATTTTCTGCGGTAAGCAGAGTTTAAATATTTTTGCGAACCACTGGAATTAACCACATCGGTATATAACCGTGTCTTTTGAGCTACTCATTTCTTCTTCTTTTTTTTTTTTTTTTTAGTGCACTGCAGAGAAAATAGTTTGCGCGCTCGTAGCGCATGCATGATTCATGATGAGCACGAGTTCGATGAATTTTTGTACCGTTAGAAACGAGCTACAGGTTTCCTCGCGATACTCCATTTCGCGATCCCTTTAGATTCGTTAAGTTCCTCGACATTTCTGCTTTCTTGCCATTTGTGTTTTCTTTATTGCATCGTTTAACGCAACAGCTATCACCGATCTGTAATGTGCAGCTAAATAAAAATATACCATATGCACATACGTATGTAGATAGATGATTATATATTAAAAATGGCATGTCCAAAATAAACAGACACACATGTGTATATATAATCGTGTTTCTCTCTCTCTCTCTCTCTCGACAAAAATTAATATTAATTTCGTCCAAAGAGCAGCCATCGCTCAGACGAAGAATTCAAACGATTAAGCTACGAATTTTCTTCTTTTTTTTTTTTTTTTTAAAGTTGCATGAAAATAATTCATAAATGGAAATAAGAAGTAAATTTCCTGTGACAGAATGAAGGCGTGAGATTGGCAGAACGTGAAACATCGATCGTATTTTCTTTATTTCTATTGTTAATTGCAATTGTTTAACCCTGTTAGTGTCTAGTCGCGAATGAACAATTATGGAGAAAACAAGCCAAAAATAAACTACGTTCAATATTTCACTTTATACTGTGCTTCGTCGTAAGCGGAAGCACAACTTCATGGAATTTGTTTTAGTTTCACTTATACGTAGATTACACCCGTATAATTTATGTCCAGAAATATGGGAATTGTGTCCCTTGCCTTTTAATTTCACAAATAGGTAAAAAGTCACTCTTACTCTGTTCGTAAGTACACTTATATATTTATTAATTAATTAAAATCGAATCAAAAAGTCGATAAAGACTACCGGATATCTCGGAGAATTCAACAAGATAAACAACTAATAAAAGTGCTGATGATTTACATCGACTTTAAACCGATGTTTATGAAAAATACTTATCAACGTTAAAACGTGAAAACACGAATGTTTTCCTTGCTGGCTTCGACAGTCATTAATATACGATGCGCATGTGAAATGAAATTATAATAAAAAGGAAAATGAGAAAAAGACAGAAAAAGGAAAACAAGTTCTGCAAGCTTAGAGATAAATAGTACATTAAATTTCCTTAAAAAAAAAAAAAAAAGAAAAACACCTTGAGTTCTCAACAATATTTAAAAATGGCATGTTTATTGACTTGCTCAATTACTTTCGTCGTACAAAGTCTAACGACGATCGATCTAAAATGTCGCAATATATTTCAGTAGAATCGAGGAGCAAGCTCATTGACGCAGCAAGCCAGATTAATTAGGCCAGATTTCATTGAACCTCGGGAGTCGAGACGAATGTGAGGTTAGATCGGGAATCTGAGGTTAGATTTCACTGACTTATCTACGAATCGGCTGCGTTTCTATAGTGCGAAACGAATTGTGCACGCTTTCCAACGGGAAGCATGCTTGCCACGAGACGGGCTTGATCTCGTTAAAATATTCGCCGGAACAGGGTGACGAAAGCGCCAATGGATTTCTGCGAATTCCGCATTCGTCTGTTTCTCACGGTCGGTAAATTATCTCCATGAGAGAAGACGTGGCGGCCGATAAAGTACGCGACCGAGAATTGCATACAATTTTTTAAATCCTTCCTGAAAATAGTGTTACGTTATTTTTCGTTTCTTCTTTTTCTTTTTTTTCCCCCCAAAATGCGTCACTCTGTAAAGCATGCGAACTGCGAATAGTTTCGCCAACTACGAGAATCGAGCGAAGGCCGCAAATTTTTTTTTATCTCATCCGGACCCGCTATTTTTAATTCCAAGTTTCTTAACATTTACCACCGTTACTGAATCATCGAGCAAATATTTCAGTAGCGTATACACGCATCGTTCCAGCGTTTCCAGCTCCTAGAACCTTTTTATCTTCTAGCCGGAGCTAAATTACCAACGTTTAAGAAAACCAGACTTGTCGACTCGCGTCAGGTCTTGCATCACGCGACCTAACCTAGACACATACCTACAAAATTCCTAGGGATGTTTTTAGAGTAGGCACTACAAGGAAATTGAAGAATTATCGCACCTAGGGTAATTTTAGAAATTTAAATTTCAATAAATTGAACACGCTTTCGTAAAATTATTAAACGTTAATGTTAAAATATTAGCAACAAGCTGTTTATACATGTACATTTATATAATTTTGCATAATATTATCTAAAAATTGAACAATGATGAGATCATTTGAATACACATAAATTCTAGAGAATATTTAAGCTCGGTTTTCGACAAAAAATTTCGACGGATTTTAAAAAGTTATTTGTTGAGCGACGGTGAAACTAATATTTACTAATATTTGCTCAATTCAAATGTGCCATTTACAATTGTAAATGTACTATTCAATTGAAAATTCATATACTGAATCAAATTAGAGATGAAAAAAAAAAATTGTTAATATCATTTAGTAATTCTGACAAATGGTACGTCACGAATCTCAAACTATCAAGATTATTAAGTAACAGCTACCTTCAGGACACCAGTACTGTATTTTGCCCATAGTGTCGCCCCAACCATTCACTGCGTTTTGTTGAGCATCGCCTTGCGAAATTTCTACGATTTCTCCCATTGTGCGGATTATTGAAACACTTACAAAAAGAGTACGAGAAATTCTATCTTCGTTACATCAGCAATTTATACTCCAAAATCCTCATATAATCATTTTTGTAAATTCACCAAAAACTGACGTGACAAGCAGCAAGTTCAATGTACTTCGAAAATCAAGAACATTGACGAACTTGAAATCTCAGAAAGCTTCCACATTAACCACTTTTTTTCAAACGTAATCGAAGCGAAAAATACGAATGAAACATTTGTCTGGTAGCAATAGCACAAAACACTTTAAAAAACGATTACACGTTCATCGATAAAATAAAACACTCGCGATGGTCGTTCAAGAAAATCAGTCACAAATTTCACGCGTGTCGCGGTGAACTCGATTGATCGCACGAATGACTCGTAGTCGGTGGAGCGATCGTAGACTCGCGCTATCTTCACGGTGCAACGGACTTCAAGCCGGCTTTACCGCTAAAAGATTAAAGCAGGATTTCCAATCACGTTGGACGATGTGGTTCGACGAACGAAACACCGTGGCACAATTCGTTTGAAACATTCACAGGCACACATCGGCAGCGTTGTAACCAGGAACCAGAAAGGTGAAATGAAATGAAGAAAAACAATCGTCGCGAAGAAAAATTACTGAGATAACGTATCACAACGAGAACGGGGTTAAAAAACTATTAACGTAACAATGCCGTCATTTCGCGATGACACATCGCGTTTAGCTGCTGGCTGATCGTCGTCGTCGTTGTCGTCGCGATACTTTGCACTCGATACCGCACACCTTGTTGCACGACCGCACGAAACAACATGTTGTTAAACAAGAAACTGAACGACAGAGCAATGATAGCTAGAGAACGACGACAATGCGTCGTCGAACACGAAATCGTACACGAATGACGTGCCGGTCATTCATGGAGCCCGCCGTCATGCTGATGGAATGCGCACATCATGGTGGTGAAATCGTGACGACCAATCAGCGTTCACTTCGCACCGGCTTCTGCGTTCGCGAGCTACGCGCGCCACGTGACTTCACCACTCGACCACGTGACAACGTTGCACCTCCCACTACCAGCCTCGGCTCACGACATGATCGCGTGACGTCACGACCAGCTGACTGCGCTAGTACGGTTCCCTACTCCTTTTACTCGTCCTGCTGCCTGCTACTGCTGCTGCTACTTCTCTACTCCTTCTCACTCCTCCACTTCCATTTTTCGATGAATCCGTTTCGAACAGCCCGAAATTGACGCGATGCGACGCGTCGCGTCACCAACGCGACTCGCCCTCCCACCGAAAATAGCCACGGAAGGCGGTTTCGTTGCGATGCAGGGGTTTTCGTGGAGTTCGAAAATCAGGGAAGCACAGATGTTATACGAGAATCGTTCGAAGAAGATTCTAAAAAGAAATCTGCAATTTGGAGTGTAGATAATGCAGGGAAAGACTGAAAAAACATCTCTGTGATATGTTTCCTAACTTGTCGACATTTCTTAGGATTTTTACGGTGTCGATTAAATTGCAAATGTAACAAATATCTGTGACAAGCCGTAGAAATTTAACAAGACGATATTTTTCACTCAAGAAATAAAACATAACCATGTTCCGCCGTGGAGATTAATATTTATTTTTATCTACGTTAAAAAAGTTTACGACCGTGGTCTTCACCGCGGTATCACTGATCTGGTATCACCCCGATAAATTCAATATCGCTAATTGTAAGTTAAATATTGGCGAAATTGTTTGCATAATTTTCAAAGGATATTGTTCGATTATTATTCATACTAGAATTACATAAACGTAAATATAAATCATGAATATTAATGAGACTGTTTTGTAGATTGCAAAAATCACATAAATCTTCACTTATAAAAAAAAAAAAAAAAAAAAAAAAGAATTCTTTGTTTAATTTTAACATTTTTTCCTGGATTTGTGTTTAATATTTCTTTCCTTTTTACATTTTTTGTTTACTCACCAGGATCGAAGTCAGTCCCTCCAGCATCCATGCCACCTGGATTTCCATATCCTAAAAAATAAAAAATTATCATTATTAATAATAGCCACAAACAAAATGATTGCTAGAGTGGCATTTACACGAAATAAATTCAGTACAATATGCTCCGATTGTCAACCAATAGATACCAAAAATACGCGCTTTACAAATTACAAAACGTACACTAGATAGCGTTTACATCGTAATAACCTATTCGACGAAAGCCGTCCTGAAATTCCCCAACAGAAACTCAAACACATTGAATATCTAAATATTCTGAATCGTATATCATGAAAACAAACTAATGTATTGTTACATCAAACGCACAACAAACCTAACCTAACCAAACAAACGGAATATGAAAGGTCGACACTGTATTCGCGACATTTTGAAATCTTACGTCTAAGAGACTAAAACGAAAAACATAATCACGAATCATGTTGATACGTTTGATATTGAAAGAACAAAACTTTCTATACAAATCGTAAACGATGCTATTCAACAATAACAATAATATTTTCACGAATCATTTTTAAAAAATATGTGAACTGTTCCGCTATTATTAAGCATCGTTAATCGCTAAAATCAAGGTTAGAATGACATCATTGTTGAGACAGTCAATATTACTTGGAAGCATTACTGTCGTAAGATTATTTAATTATTGACAAACATTCATACCGTTGTTTCGTGTGTCGTCCATAAGAAACATTATATAATTTCGCACGTTATCAACGACGATTACATTAACTAAATTTACTGCCTTTCTTCCCGAAGCCACGAGTATGTGCTCGATTTCAACAAGTATACTTATAAAAGCAATCGTGTCGAATATACATGTCCAAATATTGATTGACACCCGGTGCCTCCTATGGAATATTTGTATTCTGCAATCGTTGTTTGTTCAGGCGTCGAACGCAACACGGTTAATTTCGATTCTCGCTGGAATATCGACGACCGAACGATTATCGCGGTATGCATCGATCGAGCGTTTTTCAACGATAATCGAATTACTGGCATCACTAGGCCGAGATAGATACACGCCGTGGTCGTTTCGTTTCGAGGCCAAGAGCCAGCTACTTCTGGAGTGGGGATGCGCCTATGGCACGTGTGAAATTTACGCGAATCGTGGCTAGACATGGTTCCTTCGTTTTGCGTGTGCGCGCCTGTCAACGCGTGTATATGTATCTATGTATTTGTGGTTAGCCTTCATGGTATGAGATTGCGTGTGTCGTATGCGTGTGTGCTAGATAGGTGGATCGGCGAGTTACATCACGCGTGTTCACCCGGGACTATTCCGGTTGTCTGGTCGAGCGCGGTCAGGGTGCTTGTCACACAGAACTGACAACAGGGGAGACAGTTCCTCGTGAGCGCGACTTTCGAACGAAACAGTTGGAACAACAGTCGCGAGGCACGAAAGCCGCTTTCAGGTCACGCTACTTTCAGAATTTAATTATAATTAATTCAGAATTAATTTAGAATTAGAATTTACAATCAACTTGTTCGTGTTAATAAACCTGTTTTTGAGAAATTGGATTGGCCAATTCTCACTCGAGTGAAAAGATGATAGAATTTTGAAAGCACGAAGTTGAAGATCATTTTGCTAGAGACTGAAATGTCGGAAGTTGCGAATGTTGAATTCGCGAGAGCCGCGGACGTGGAAGAAAAAATGAGCAAGGAAGAAAAGAAACCGAAAGGGAAAAAGAGGGCGGGGAAATTGAAAACACAAAGCAGGAAAAGAGAGTAGAAGAAAAAAAGAATATAAATATATATATGTATGCATACGTGACACGCATATGTGAATATATATGCGTGTGTACATACGAAGGAAAGATAACAAAAAAGAGAGAGAGAAACGACGAGGTACGGGGCGTGAGGTAAAGAGGGAGCCAGAGGGAAAGACAGAGACAGAGTGGTAGAATATGAGAAAGAGAAGGAAACGCAATGAGAGGAAGGGAGACAGAGAGAGTTAGTCGAAGGAAGAAAGAGGACAGGGTTTGTCTCTCGGCCGATACGCGACCGGCCATCTTGGATCCTGGGTATCGTTGAAAAATAGCAATTCTTTTCGGCGGTTGACAGAACGCCACGAGGGCTGAAAGGAACGATTGGACGTGTGCGACTCCACGATGCTCAGAGACCGTGCGCGAAGTAACGGATCGGGCTAACCGCGATCCGGAGGTCGTTGCGTTTGCTTATGGAAAAAGAGACGGTCCTGGTAACCGGAGGCGCAGCACACGGTGCTGCTACAGGCGGAAAGATGTCGACGGTCGCGCACATTTACAACACGTTATTAGAAATCGTGACCAATACGGAACATGTTAAACACCCGTACACCGAGGATCGTACGATCCTTCATCATCCTTACTTTGCGGTTGATCGTCCAGACTTTCCCGGTCAGACATTGCTCTTTAACGCGGTCTCTCTCTCTTCGGTTCCACGCGTCGTTCCTCGACGTCTCGGCAACAGGCCCCAAGACGACCAAAATTCCCCCGCACTGTCCGTGGCGCGACCCCGATATATCACCACTAACCAGCCAGCTCACCACAACCCAGCACACCACTTACGAATTTTTCACTTCTTCACACACCACGGTCCGACCGCCGACCGACCGTCCGTCCACGGCACCAGTCGTCACCACCACCACCACACGCTCGTACGCTCGCTCTACACCGTTCCACGCTCGCTGGCCCGACTCGCGCTCGCCCTCACTCGCTCGTTTCTTCGTCTTTCACTCTCGCTCCACCTCCGAACCCCGTCGCGGTGCGAGAGAGTGAGATACCGCTACACTTACTCTATGCGAACGCACACACACCTGACCTTTCGTCGTGTGACCTGCGCGTGTCCATCTATATAAGACTGCCTCATAGCCACGACACAATCCATTATATTTCTCTTTCTTCCATCAACTGCAACGCCGCTCTATCTCGCTCCTTTCCTCCTTTGCTCTTTTTAGCGGTTCCTATCGCTTTGTCTTTGTTTAGCAAACTGCACGAGCTACTCGTACGAGCGAGTGATGGCAGCACTCGCTCGTATCTCGCTTCGTACCGTATCGTATCGTATCGTATCGTATCGCGTTTACGTCCATCTTGTGTTCGAGGTATCGAACTAGCTTGGTGGCGCTGCTGTAAGTTAACGTTTAGCCGATTGGTTCGTTCTGCGCATGCGTATCCGAATGTGATTTTTTGAAGTCGAATGGTGCGTTTGTGTGAATACTAATAATTTGTATACACGTGGAATGTTATTGTTTGAATTTGTACAAATTTTGTCTTTTTTTTCACGTACGACGCACTGATTAAGCTGTTTACGCTGAAGTGAATTTCAAGAAACTATTTGTACGTATGCCATAATAATTGTGTCTTATCTTTTAACGATACGTTACAATTGCGTTTACAATTTGCTTCAGTACCGCGTTTTTTGAATGAATATATTTTTTCAGATATTATATACACGTACAGTCGGGACGAATCAAGAATTTCGTAAGTTAATTGAAACATTTTATTCATTATTTTTTAAGCAAAAACACAACAAAATTCAAGTACATTTATTCCTTACACGTTTACTTTAATTCAACTAAAATGTAAGTATACGATAACATGTCTCGTGTAAGATGCAATGTTAATGCTTACATGCTTATGAACGTATGCACATCAGTTGTAAATACTTGATGAACATGTTAGTTAATGTATGAAAAAATCAATGTATCCGTTTTGTATGCATGCCTGGATAAAATCACCATCACAATTATCATCATCCTCATTATCATCATCATCATAATAATAATCATTTTCATTACCATCACCATCATCATTATTATTATCATCGTAATCGTTATGGAACTTAACAATAGCTCCGTATCGTCGTTTTCAAAAAATTTCAACTGTTACATAAATCACTCGGTAGCCCTTACTCTCTCATCGAGGAGAATGCTTTGAAATGGTTACAAAAATGGTAGCCGCGGAATAAGGCACACAATTGATGCAACGCGTATTTAATATAGCGATATATTTATATTTAATGTAACTGGATGTCAATGAATTTTTTTATCAGTATATGGATCGTCCTGGATATTGTGTGTTTACGTATATGATGCCTAGGGAATCTAAAGCTTCGCAGGAACGATTGTGCCTATATCGCTGTTGTGATAATAGTTTTATTATTATTATTGTTATTATTATTATTATTATTATTATTATTATTATTATTATTACCAGTATCTTTAACACTATCATTACCATTAATGTTAATAGTTAATATTATTATCATACTTGATGTTACTAATGTCTGGATGATCAGTAGTTTTGTATATACAGGTATCTTTGAGGTATGTTTTGCCTTATGATATGGGGTATATATATATATATATATGTATGTATGTATGTATATATACATATATATGTATATGTATATATATACATATGTATATATATATATTTTTTTTTTTTCACGAACCACGTCTATCGAACAACTTACATAATATGCAAACTGAGGTATTCAATCTACTTGATACAACTCAACTAAAGCATAAACTATGTCGTAACAAGTGCAATTTCCATATTGCGTACATTTATGTGTATGAGTAAAATGTATTCTCCTATTTCAAATTCAAAATGTCTATCATGAAACAACATGCTCCGTCTTACTCTTTTTATAACTTGTTCAACAAAAACCAATAGAATTCTTCTCGTTAGTTCTATCTATATACATCTTACATTAGCTCGTAACGTAGCTACGATACAGTTAAATAGTTTGCCTCTTCACCAACCCATCTCATCTCGAATAACTATATTCTTTGTAGCCTAGCTCATTGTTACTGCATCCTTTACGACTGTTTTAATATTTATCTAAAGCGTAACTCGATTACTGAATCGTCCTTGAATTCCCCAAATGCACGACTTCTGCTTAGGAATAGTTTTTCTAAATGATCAGTGCACATCATGGTTTTAGAACTCTTAACATTATAACTTGCACGTGAGCAATCGCAAGTTCTCTAAGCGAAAGGCCATCTAACGTGATGCGTGGAACGATACTAGTGTTACTTTTTTTTTTTTTTTAACTTTTCATGTTTTACAATTTATATTCCGGAATAAGTTCTGTAAAAAATATGTCTTAGTTACTTTGATGTAATATAATTCGTGTGTATGTGTGTGTGCGCGCGCGCGCGCGCGCGTGTGTGTGTGTGTGTGTGTGTGTGTGTGTGTGTGTGTGTGACGAGCGCGAGTACGTAATGCTTATAAAGTATTAGAACAAGAACAGAAACAACAATCTGTCTTTTGTATTATTACAGTTTTGTATGTTTTGATCATATCTTTTTTTTTTTTGTTGTTTTACTCCATTTCATAGAGTTCAGACTTCACAATTCATGGTATATTTATACAATTCAGAAAACCGATTATTTGAATCTTAATAAGCTCGATTCACTTTAAACGATATATAATATATAACGAACTCTTCTCATTGGTACGATTTAAAGAACGAAAGAAAAGAAGATGAATGAATATGAAAAACAAAGAAAGAAAGAAAGAAAAAAGGAATATATGCACCAAGTTACATATTGACAATGACGTTGAAAATATTACACAAGTAATATATGCTCTCTCATGGATATAACATCCCAACGAAACTTACTCTGTGAAACACGATTTGCGAGAGCGACTTCTTAAAAGCTATTTACAAAAAATGAATAGCGATAGGCTCTTTTTTTATTATATTATCAGCTGCCTTTGAGCACGCCTCCAACTTTCGAATGAACTTCCGCATGTCGATCCACAGGGTTGTTTCTTTTCGTTTCTTTTGTCTTTCGATAGTTCGCTCGATGCAATTACAGAACGAATAATAATAATAATAATAATAATAACAACAATAACAACAACAACGACAACAACAACAACAACAATAATAATAATAATGAAAAACATAATGACAAACAGATGGACACACGCGTTTTCCATCAGAACGAGTACGTGATATACATACACACATATATATAGATAGATATATATATGTTTATATATAAATCAGCAAATCAGTACAACGTCAGAGGCTTATGATATTTAGAAAAGGACGGCCTTGACATCAGTACTTTAAAAAACGTCCCTGTGGAGGTGTACGCTTATAACGAGGCTCTCGATAAAAATACTCGGAAAATCATTGAATCTGGCAACAAACCGCCTTGCATGGTATTGGGGTCTCGCCTTCCTGACCGTACAACGTTCGTGATTTGAAAACTTTCGAATCGATCGCTAGAAACGGAGAGTTCCCGGTGTAACAGCTTTCGTACACTTCGAAAGCTTCGTCGATAGGGACGCTACTTTTGTCTCCAGCGAGCTCCCTCTTCCGCGATGGGATCTCATCCTTCTGTTCAGACATATTTGGCACTGATTTCGACGACGTTGGTGGATCTGTCTTTAAACTGATCTCCTCGATACTAGTAGCGCTCTCGCGTGCCAATCGATAGTATTTCTGCACATAGTCGACGTTAACCTGTTCGACCTCGACGGTATCGTCCTCCGCAGCCTCTCCGTCGTATAGTATTCCCTCACTTTGTAACATTCTCTTTGGAGTTACCAGAGGCTCGATGATTTCAGCTTCCCAGCATTCTAACACGTCAGGCTCTTCTATGCTGTCCAAGGAACCAATCACGCTACCACTTTCCTCATCCTCGATGCTGCTGCACCTCTTCCGTTCATCCTCCTCCTCCTCCTCCATTTTCCTCTCCATCGACTGTTTGGCCGTTTCACTCTTGTTGTTAAGGGCTTTGATCGTCATCGGAGCGTCGTGACAATTTCGCAGGCACGGCTCGTACGTGGAAGACGTTAACAACTTCCCATCCTCGGAGACTACGATCTCACCTTTCTCGAACGTTTTCACGTTCATCGTCGTGTCCCCCTCGACGATGATCCCTTCGTCATTCTCGTCATCCACGTCCTCTATACGTCGAATCCTCGCGTCGATATTGCTCGAGGGATTCCGCGTGTGCGATTTCCCTTGTCTTTTCGTTCGCCTTGCATTGACTCTCTTCGAGTCCATCCGAGAGCTTAAAGCAACCCTCATACCCGCAATGCTATCCTTCTCAGTAAATTCGCAAATGTCACCAACAACATCTTGCTGCGGTTGTTTAGCCAGATTCTTTCTCCTCGCGATGTTCACCAAATTCTCCTGTTGGCCGCAAGAATCTGACGAGGACACCACCTCGTGGTCCACCCTGTCATCCACCACGTGCCTGGCTACTCGTCTCCGTTCCTCCGACCTTCTCTTCGCGTCTTTCTTCCTTCTCGAAGCACCACTGTTGTTGCTACCATCCAGCTGTTGCTGCTGCTGTTGTTGTTGTTGTTCTTGTCCATCCTTGATGTTGCTGATCCCTGCGAATTCCCCGCAGTTAGCCGCGCGCGACAATGTCGCATTGTCCGCACCGCTATTAACAGATAGTGCAGGCATGGGGTTGCCTTGCAAGTTTTTTGGCGGCTCTTCGTCCATGTCGTCCTCGTCCTCCTCGCAATCCATCGAGATGGCCGACGTGATGAACAAATCTGGCGACTTCTCCCTGCGTAGCCACTCCGTCACCGCTTCCGTGATCGGATAGTCAGACAGCTGCGTCTGACTTTCAAATCCAGAATCTTCGTTCGTCGCCTCGATCACCTCTTTGCTCAGGCGATTGCACGTTGTTGTTGTTGCTGCTGCTGCTGCTGCTGCTTTCGTTCCGAATTTATTATTCGGCACCTGGTCATCCTTTGTTATCACTTTGCCATCATCGCATCGAACATCGAACTTCGAGTCTATCGTCATCGCGTCGTTCGATGACAGATCGATCGTTTCCAAACTCTCGGTCAGATCGTGTACCTTCGTTTCGCTCTCTGGCTCCGTCGAACAACTGTTCAAATCCGGACCGGGTGTCGGCTCTCTCACGAACTTCGTACCTTTCGCGGTGTACTTTCTTTTCGACAGACTAGTCGACGACGATGACTTGATGTTCGATAAAGATGACGACTCGTGATTCTGGTCGTCGCGAATCGCTACGTTCTCCGTCGTTTCGTCGTTGGACACCGGAGACGACGGCCTCGTCGTCGTTGACGGTGTCGACGCGTCCTTGTTGCTCGAATCGGAGTCCAGCTTTCTGTTGGCCAACATCTCTTCGTTCATCTCGTTGTTGTTGTTGTTGTTGTTGTTGTTGTTCGGTCGTTCGCGTAGCTCATTGGCACTCGACGAATCGTTATTCGCTGCTTTGGTGATGCTTGGCAGTTTCTCGACCGGCTCGGTGGTCGCCTGGCTCGCGACCTCGTTCGTCGAAAGAGCTGTCTCCTCGGGGAGGCAGTTTATCAGTCTATTCGATTCGTTATCCGAATTGCCGGTCACCTCCAGCGATTTCGATTGACTGTTCTCTATTAAGGTCGACGTCGATTCTAATTGTTGATCGGAGTTGCTGTTGTCAGTCGGTTGGTCGTCTTGGTCCTTCCAGTCGTCGGAACCGTCGACACCGTTGCATACCTCGTTGCATACCTTGTTGTCGGTGGTCGTCGAGCTCGTTTCGGACGTAAGCGTGCTGTCGGTGGACGTTGGAATAGCGGATAAAGAGGTATGAGATATAACGACTTGTCGCAGCTGGAACTCCTGACACTCGGGGTTCAGCGGCCGATTGCTGATCGTTGTCGTGGTCGTGGTCGTGGTCGTGGTCGTGGTCGAAGTGGTCGAAGTAGTTGAACACGCTGTCCAAGACAGTCGGGAAGACGGTAGACCGGTATCACACTCGGAGCTGTATTCTCCTTCCTCCTCGTCCTCCGTATTACCCTGTGTATGCCGATAACAATTCTTCAATTAGTCGCTGATCGGATACAAACACTAGAATACTATACTCTAAATTCTCCCTTTCTCTCGACCGAGTCTCTAGATTATATTTTTCCTAATCTAAAGAAGCTAACCTAACCTAACCTTTTTTCTTTTAAAAACGTGGAGGAAATCTTCACAAGACATTTGAGTCTTTTAAGGGAAGATCCAAGTAGTGTCGGATTTTTACCAACTAAAACTTCCACGATGGCCGTTCTCCGGGACCTTTTCATACACACAGAGCTCTCCCGTGCTGTTGTCCTAAAGGACAACGTCTTTTTTTTTTTTTCGCCCAAACAGATTAAGAGTCCGATGCTCTACCGATTGAGCTATCCTCACAAACCTAATCTAACCTAACCTATTTTTTTTTTTTTACCTAAACCTAACTAACGACAGAAGAGCTTGAAACGACGAAGTTTCAAAGTTTCATAAAAATTTTCCCCAGTAAATGTTCAAACGTTTTTCGCGAGTAATCGTATGGTTGGAAAAGTTCACCTATGTAATAACTAACTGCCGTTATAACTACTCACCGTAGCAAGTCTTCTCTGCTTCCTTCTCTTTTTTTTCTTTCTTCGCTTGGCATAGGCCGCCGACATGGCTGCAACGTCTGTGGTTCTGATCATGGGCCCGCCCTGTATCGTAACACCTTGGACAACAGAAACATCGCCAATTAAACCTCCGGTTTTTTTTTTTTTTTTTTTATACCGACGAACACCGCCGCTCGCCAATTGCAATAGTTCAACGAAACGTGTGTCTTTGTAGAAACTTTCGCCCCTAGGTGAATTTCCACCTGAGGATTTCAACAACAGGTTGAAAATTCGAGGAGGAGGAGATCGACAATGACGCGAAACGAAGAGGCACGGATACTGAAATTGGCCTCTCCGTACGTTTCCACGTCCTTTCGTTACCCGTGTGGATAAGCCCCCCACGGGACCGACGGACAGTTGTTATTTTAAATCGTTTCTATTTAAGACGCACCCAGCGATCGAGTTAGATCTCTCTGCCGAAGCCGAGAGATCTCGCGATGTATCATAAGTGGGGAACGAGACGCTGCAGAAAAGTGCAAGACAGACGAAAATTTTATTTATTATTATTTACTTTTTCTCACGCTCGTAACGTACGGCATAATATTATTCTTCGATGCTGACGAAATCGCAAGAGAGAAAGAAAGAAAAGAAAAAGAAAAGAAAAACAGAATTTCATGAACTTGCGTTTTTGAAAATCCGATCTTTGAATTTCGGCAATGCGACGAAACGAGAAAACGTGTTCAGAACGAAATGAATGGAACGTTCTTAGAAAGTAACGTGTGTTTTCGTTTGCGATTTCTCATTAACCGAGATCGAAAGAGTAATATTTCACGTAGAAGAAAAAAAAAAAAAAAAAAAGAAACGACAATATAAACTTCCACAATTGTGTCTCGTTGTGCATCCCTATCGTGACGAATATACATTCGACGATTTCCTTTATGATGGTTTCCCGTGAATGGGGAATGAAATACGTGTTTCTGATATGCCTGTTTCTCATGTGCGACGTGCGAGGCAGCGTGTCGATGTAGGCGATGGCTTCGTTTTAACGAAGACGAAATATATTTCTATACATATATATTACGGTGAAAGAACATTCAGATGACGAGAATCGTGACGATTAGGAGAACGTAGTAATATGCAAGAGAACACACACATACGAGCGTGTTAGAGAGTCTTGGGCTTTAGGTACGATCGCCGGATCATCGACGCGGATCATCATCGCCGAGGTCCCGTCCTGAACTATTTTCGTGATCAAAAACACGCGAACGCGTTTAACACTGTCCAAAACTCAAGGAGCTTTTCTCTGTTCTCGCGGTCGTGAAAAGCGTTCTGCACAGGAACAGCGAGCATTGTATCGTTCACTTGAGAACTTCGTTGAAACGCAAATTGATTGTAAATTAGTAAGATTAGCATACTGGTAACTAACTCACTAAAGTATCTGGATACTTATTACAGAAACACAATGTTAACTCTTAAATAACGTGTTAATATACGTTTCGTATAGCACGTATATTATATTAACAAAAGATTTCTCTAAAGCGTTTGATTACTTTCGCGAAAGAATAGATAAATATTGGTGTATCTGCTAATTATTAATACCCTCTATTGCATCACGTTCCCAATTGGGGACTTAAATTTCAAATGTTCTATAGTAGATTAATTTAAAGACAATTTATTGGTAGTTGTTTGCCAACAGTCATAAAATGCGACAAATAACATTTTTTTCTAACAAAATTTTATTATTTACTTCACGACCACGCTCATTTTCAAGTAGACTAACAGTCATATGTATTTTTTTTCAACTCGTCATAAAAATTCATGCAACAGAGGGTTAAGATTCACTTTTATGTATTTAAGTCCCAATTGGGGACTTAACCCTCTATTGCATCACCTTCCCAATTGAGGACTTAAATTTCAAATGTTCTATAGTAGATTAATTTAAAGACAATTTATTGGTAGTTGTTTGCCAACAGTCATAAAATGCGACAAATAACATTTTTTTCTAACGAAATTTTATTATTTACTTCACGACCACGCTCATTTTCAAGTAGACTAACAGTCATATGTATTTTTTTTCAACTCGTCATAAAAATTCATGCAACAGAGGGTTAATTATCGCTTCTGGGTACATAAGATTGTTGATTTCGATAGAGAATGTATTTTGTGGTGTTGAACAATGCTACACAACTGTAGAAGAGAGAGGAGTCTCTTCTTTTACAGAGTTTCAAATGAATGCAATATTAAAAGTATTGTACGTAAATATACACCCTCCTAGCTATATTGTCGTCATGTATTTTTACATTTTAGCCGGTATCAAGAAATTTTTATGTGATTTGCGCCAATTGAATAATTGATTAACGTTTCTCGTTAGCTTCAGCAATATGAGAGCTCTCTTATTGTTAGTTAGGATAAAAAGCTCCCCTCTTGGACAGCGTTGTTGTCCAAAGGCAACAAAGGTACTGGTTAACACCGTGATCTCCGCGATCGTATCTAAAGAGTAGCGGCTCTCTTTGCGAATTATTACCTTTTACCTTGAATGTGGTAGAGGCACGGCGGTAATAAAACAGCAATGATGCCGATGGACGGGACAGCAGTCATGAATCTGGCTATATCCCTTTCTCCTGGCCGCGCATCCAACCGACACTGTTCTCGTTTAACATTAGAAACAGGTACAATCAAACGTACTAACGCCTAAACTGAAACGCATCGCGGGGAAGGAGCGAAAAATATCGAGCAAACATCGGGCAAAAAATTCGCGGCCTATATATCGTCTCTGTTACGATATATATTCTTTTCCATTTCGCGTTGCACGTACTTCTATTCGTATTTATGTGCTTTATTGGCCTGACCTCTCTCTCTCTCGTCGCACTAACAATAAGATTCCGTAATGCACGATTCGCGATGTTTCATCGACAGTTAGTTAGATGTTAGACACTCGTTACGTATTATTACGGGTATTTAGGGTATTTTGCCCATTTTCCATTTTGACGAACGTCAGATGCTAGATTACTGGTACACGATTGAGTTTAAAATGCCGACCGTGTAGAAAATTGAATTTCAACGATAGGATAATGTAATAAATGTGACCAATATGACGAGAAACAGCAACGACACGTTTACTTCCATGGGGAAGTTAAAGTTACGAAAATCCATTCTGAAAAATGCAATTTCTGGTTCCTGGTTTGGATTTCGATCCGCAGCTTCTCGAAAATTTATTTTGAAAAATATCTATTTTCCAAGAGAACACCGTCGCAATTGAAATGACCACGAAAAAAACTAAAAGAAAACGGATTGCGCAACGTTGCGCTGCTCCCTCCCCGAAGTGCGCAGATTCTCTCTTAGCCGCAAGAGGAACACTTCGCATGTTCTCGTCCGTTGTTCCGTCCATCCGTCCATGAACAGAACCAAAGCTACAAGAGAGAGATACAGAGAGAGAGAGCGAGCGAAAAACCCGCGTTTCTAGAGTCATGCGATAGCAAGGGAACAAAGGTAAAACAACTCTCTTTCGAGAATCCACTGCCATTAACAGAGGTAACAAATAATAATAATAATAATAATAATAATAATAATAATAATAATAATAATAATAATAATAATAAAATAACGATAAAAAAAAAGAGAAGAAGAGAGAAGAGCAAAAGAGTATAGAGGAGAGCCGGAGGAAAAAACCTGTGTGGCTCTCCTCTATCAACTAACCATTCACGTTGATTAATGGAGGACCAAACATGTAGTGGCCAGGGTACATGTAAGGCTGAGGAACCGCTGGTATCACGTGAGAAACGTGTACCGGTTGCTGCATCAGCATCGGCTCGAAGTAGGGACCACCGTTCATCCCGTTCTCCAAAGGCTGTTCCTCCGTTTGTTGTTCATCCCCGTATTGCTCCTCTATTTGCTCCTCCATTTGTTCATCGGCCTGCTGTTCGTCCTTCGCGTTGGTAAACTCTATCGGTTGCTCCTCCGTCTCTCCGGCTACGCTGCCGCTGCAACTCGTGCTTCCCGTTCCGCTCTCGTTGCAAATTCCGTTGGAGGTCTCGGTCGGTAGAACCGTGTCCTCTTGCTCCTCTATCACCGTGTTCTCCTCTATGCTTTGATTGCTCTACGAAAAGATGGGATTTCAGAAGGGATCAGATTGTTCAGCCGTGCTTTCATTTCTTCTTCGCAATTTCTGTCTTCGTTGTCAGACAGCGAGAAAAAAAATTGAGATAAATAGTGTTATCTTCGCCTGCAAAGCGATTTTATAGTTTTACAAGCGTAATACGCTTGTGCACGTGGAAATAAAGAAACATTGCTGAAATTTGCTTGAATACACTGTACGAACATTTCACAGAAGCTGATTGGAGCTTGATTATGGGTAATGCACGGACAGGCATCCTTTCCTCCGTTGTTATTACTTACAAGAATACTTGATCAAATCCATAGTCTCTGCCTACCTCGTAGTTCATCATGCAGTACGGTTGGCCAGGCATTTTCGGTACGAAAGTCGGATTGATCCACTCTATCGGCCGAAGAGGAACAGGTGCACAAGGCACGGCCGCCAGAACGCTCGGTGCAATCTGCGCTGGCATCGGCGCAGGACCGACCAACATCACAGGATACTCGTAATAGTAACCACCCACGTGGTCGTAAAACGTCCCATATCCTAACTGTGCGTTGGAGTCCATCATTGGCGGATACTCGCCGGTACCGCAGTCCCTGTCCAGCAGCTGTTGATCCTCGGTCGTCTCACTGCCATCTGCAATTCACGACGAAACGTGAATAAAAACGAGGATACAGTCGATACTGCTTAGAAAGCTTAACATTCACAACACGATGCATCGAAACGTTCAGAGGACGGACAGGTTTGAAAGAGAAATTAGGCTGCAAAACGCAAATTATCCCAGGATATGGTAATGCACCATAGGCAGATGAGAAAATCAAGTTTTGAGAATTCTCAGGGAAGAATTAGTATTTCGGCAAGATTCAAAGATTTTGTAGATACGACAACTACGGTTATTACGTCAAACATAAATTGGTTAACGCGGTAACTGACGGTAAAACATCCACCCACTAGAAACGCAGCAAATCTTGACACGTTTGTGAATTCTGCAACGTTGCACCTCGCAGACGCATCTATTTCAGACGACATCGCTCACCGCTGCGACTTATTAATAAGAAAAAATACTATTTGCCATACGCAACTCTCTCTTTTTGACAAAGATAAACCATCGTTACTCGCCTGTCTATTCTATGCCAAATTGAAATTGCTGACGAACGAATGTCTCGAAAGAGTAAAATAAAAAAAGAAAAAAAGAAAAAAAAAGGAAAAAAGAAATCGCCAAACTTCGCTAAATTCCGTGAACAAACTTCAAATGCCACGTGCGGTCGTCAGTTTTCACGTGATCGCCAAGAACAACCCGCTCGAGAGAATCAAGCACCTCACAACGTTGCATTCTCGACGAAAATTCGATTTTTCGTCCCGAAACTTCTCTACAAAATCCATCAACAATGCAGCTCGTCGGCCAGAACGAAGAAAGGGAGGAAACTCCAGTTGCCTCTGGAGACAAACAAGATACAAAATGATTCAAGAGGGTGGTTCAACTCTCTCTCTCTCTCAAGCAGCTTGCCGGAAACAAACGTGACACGATCGGGAGAAGGCGGACGACGAGACAAGCCAGTGAAACTCGCACGAAATGCATCACGTTTTTTTTCTTTTTTCACCCTATACCTCTACCTGCGGTGGAATGCGACGCCGATTGGCTCTCGGTGGTCGAGGAGGTCGCGCTGGTGTTGGTGTTGCCGGCCCACGGCTTCTTCTTCGACAGATAGCCCTTTTTGAACAGCATGTCCTGCCTGGGCGTCGTGATCCTCGTGTACTCGTCCTCGTTGAAAATGACCTTCGGTTGGGACGGTGAGCCGCCGGACGACTCGTCCTTGTGCCGCGCCGCGCCACCAGCGTACGCGCCGCCATCGCTACTTCCGGTCCTACGCGGCTTGTAACCGCCGCCGCTCTGCCCGTTCCGGTTAAAACTGTGCGTGCTCGTGTCATTCTCCTGGCCCTTCACGAACCCGTTTCGCAATCCTTCTTCTTCGTCCTCTTCGCCGGGCGGAGCTGCAAACGAAAATTAGAGCACACGTTTGGTTAACGTTTACGTTTACTTTAGTTTTTTTCTTTTTTCCTTTTTCCTTTTCTTTCTCTCTCTCTCTCTCTTTCTCTTTTTAAATGGGAGAATCGATACGAACGACGATGTCGATTGTTTCAATTTTGTTCCTATTATTTCGTCTATTATATATATATTTATAAGTCAGAAGTTTCCTCTGCTTCTCTCTTGTTCTTTCTTCCTTTCTATCCACGGTAGATAAGAAAATATCGTGAATGTTACTTTTCTATCCGCTTTTAACGTTCGAGCGTGAATCTTCTATCTCTGATTAATTAAACGCGATGCAATTACGACCTTGATAGAACGCGCAACGTGTTCGACGATGAACCAGAAATGTTTTTTTCGATGAAAGTTTCTTGTTGTCGCTTTGACACGAGCGTGAGAGTAGAAGCGGTCGATTTCTCAGAGAGAACAGAGAGAACACATCGTTGTTCAGGCACCATCGAACACGACTCGAGTTACAGAGGAATTTGTCATCCGAGCAACGGTGTTCGCTATCACACAAACAAATCGTTTTATTTGATATGTTCAATGATAAGTCTCGATGGAATCCCATTCAATATTCTTCGACCAGATAATCGACGTACCCCTACCACTTCGCAGCGTTTCAAAAGTTTGGCTCAAACAGACAAACAGACTATAAGTACAAATTTTAAATTCAATTTCCCCTCTCCCCCCCCCCCCCACTATATCAGATTTTAAAAATCTAGAAGAACTTTAGAATCACTCTCTTTACTGTGTATTTTACGTAACAATTCCAACATTTTGTGTCTAAACCTAATTTCTTTGCTGTGCTAGGCTTAAGAGTTTTCCAATTATCATTAATTTCTTTGCCGAGTTGTGCGAATTATTATTGAAATTTTAACGAGCAGCGATCAATCACTACGCGAGTATTGTACTTGATATTATTCTCGGTTAAAAGATTGTCACTTAAAAATAAAACGTGATATTTATAAACAAGCCTATGTTCACGATACGAGGTATGTTTCTTGCATCACCTTCTCATTCTCTTGCTCTACTGTTCTGAAACAGCCTATACTATGGTACGTTCCACTGAGAAATTGATCTTTCACTCGATTTAATTGCATATTAACTGCAATAGGTAATTTACAGAGAATTAATGAGAATTAATTTGTTAAACTTTTCAAACTTTTGGAGAATAGTGTAATACTCTTCGAATACCGTGCACTGCTCGTCTTATTTCGTGGCAAACTCTTTATTGTTTCAAATATTCTATTGTAATGATAATTCTCTCTCTCTCTCGTGTTGATCGATGTTATTTCACGATCGTCAATTATCGAGGAATTATCATGTTTGCTGGTACAGAATGCTATTTATGCGCCGGTGTAATCAGTAAAATTTTTAGAATATTTCAGAGCTCGAGTGATTTGATAGGGTAAAAGAAAACTGGCATTGTGCATTTTTCTGCGATAGTTAACAAGCATAATTAACTCCTTGATGACCGGAAGATTATCGTTAAAATTAGACACAGCATTATATAATTATTATGACGGTTCGCAACATGTATATATATATATATATATATATATATATATATATATATATACACGTACGAACTAAAATCGCGTTCTCTTCAGAGAAAATGTTCTTTTCTTAATTTTAACTTATCTAGCAATATCCTTTCTTGTTGTACAAGTATTAGAAAGTTGTCTAGTGTGTAGCTATAAATAATTGAATGAACTTGAATAAGTATATGTCTTGAACACATAATAATAGAAATAAAATTTTCTATTAATTTATAAATTTATATAAAGCTTATATAATTCTTTAATTAAATATAAATATATTAAATAGTATAAAATTAAAACTAATAATTCTATTCATATCGAATACGTGATAAATTTGCAGTTATCGATAACTGCAAAGAACAGACACAAGAAACTCAATGTTGATGACTTTAAACTTAATGAATAAATTATCAGACTTCATATTAAAAATTGAACTTCAATTTCGCTTCAACGCTATTCTCTCTGCTACACGTGTATTGATTTCCTGAAGAAATTTATGGTAGCTACTCCATTTGATCTGAACTTGGTTTATTAGCAACGTTTCGTGTCAAGTGAAATGAACCTCTTCTGAATGAATCCGTTTGTCCGAACGTGAACTCCTACTGTTTGAAATGAGAAATTGTAGGACCAGCGTGAAGAAGAACCAATGAATTCCCATTGGAAGATGGGACTTAAGTAGAGATGATCCAGATATCTCTCAGAGTCCTTGCTAAAGAAGTAACGATTTGTCTCTGAAGGATGATAATTTTTTTGTCCGATTCATTCCCATTGTCATTTTCATTTGCTTCTCGTCAACGAAAGATTGAAAAACGAAGGAGACTGTTTGTGTAAATAATTTTACAGACGTTGAATAACGTGCAATATCCTGTTCGTTTCGGTAATTTTTATGCATTTCAAAAATATTTAATATTCTGCTTAGGAAGCTTCGATTCTTTTCTTAGAATTATCCTGTGAAGTCCATGACTATTGTAACTATTGTAAATTCAGCATAAATGGATTTTCATCGTAAACACTATATCGTTGGTAAGCACATACCAGAGCTGTTTGATAAAGTAAAAGAAAAGACTTGCACAAGATTTCTATCTGACATAAGGTTCATTCGAGATACCGAGGTCATAGTTAAGAAACTAAAAAAAAAAAAAAAAAAAAAGGAGCCAAAAGAAAAAGAAAAACTTACAATCTACAATCTAATCTCGCCAGATCAAGCATCCAAAGGTGAACTTCTAAGAGGTGACACGAAGCGTACGCTACTTCCACGAGCCATTTGTCTTCGTTACGTCGATCATACTAAATCACTAATATACTCCTACATTGTATAATCTTGCTCTATTTTATTAGCTAACAAAATTCATTTCTATCTACTCTATGATATTAGTTCTGGAAAATCGTGACTGGTCATGGGTCAAACGAAGCGTGTGCAATGTTCACTCAACTAAAAAACCATTTACAACGTGTAATTTATGGCACCGTGAAATCGTAGCTTGACGTGAATGTAAATAGAATTCTAGATAAGAATAAATTTGTTAAAGCTTCGTGTTTTGTCGAGCGCATCATCGCCACTTCGCAAAGGGAATAAAAATGAAAAATTATTCGTACACGAGGCAATTTAACTAAAAATAAAACATTGTATCGAAGAATAATTGCTCGTAGTGATATTAAAAATCTAGAAATTAGAAGATAGAATTTTACTTTCTTCAGATTCGCAGCATCATTTTGAATTCAATTATTTCCAAATTCTTGAAATACGCATTTTCTCCCGATTCGATGAAAAATAAATCAGCATCGAAACAATTTTAAAATAATCAGCAGCAACTGAGATACTCTGTCGATTCACCCCGTATTTCACGGTGCACATAAATATTCCGTTTTCCTCGAAGGAGGAAAGAAAGGGATAAAAAAAATAAATCAGGGCCCTCTTGCACAACTCATGACAACAGCGAGTCGACAAGTGACAGGTTGCAGGTTTGTTGCACAAAAACAAAATACGATACTAGCTTGTACGTTGTCCAATTGTCACTATAACCCTTTGCACTCGGAACAATTTTTAATATAACCTCTATCAGCAACTCCGAGTCATTTTTGCTATCGGCTATCAGCTACTCCAGACTATTTACAAAGGCGCGAGAACGCGCCTCCGTGGAATATTGAAAATATCACAATCTTGCTTTGTCATTAAAAAAAAAAAAAAAAAACGTGAATACATTTTTAAAAATATGTTTTATTGATACAATATAATTGAAAGAAATATGCATTATTCTTGGCTTATCAGGACAAGTATCGCAGTATTCACTCGTTAAAAAAAAAAACAATGTTTCCTTTTGATGTCGCTGCTGCGGCGACAACCGAGTGCAAAGGGATAAAATCGTACAAGGGACAACAAGAGGGCCTAGAAAATAATGAAAAAGAAGCGTCAGAGAAAGCTCTCCGCTATGGACCATGATCAGCCTGTTCGACAGGATTTCCGTACCGTCTTGGTACCTCGCTAAAAGTAGAACGTGATTCGAGGAGCCGATCACGTGGATAACCCTCCGTTGCCGGCGCCACTGCATCTCTCCCTGTCCGCACCCTTAAAGTCACGCACCACGTTGGTCGCCTTCCTCGCGAAATTCTCCTCCCTTTTTTCTTTTTTTCCTTTTTTCTCGCCCTTCTTCACTTCTCGAGTCTATATACACCAGCCAGTCTTTCAGTTCAATCTTCGCACTCCCTTTTCCCCTCCTCTTAATGGCAAGAAAGAAAGAAAGAAAAAAAAAACAACGAAAAGAGAGAGAGCCCCTTTGCTTATTTTCGGTCCTTTCGAACTTTTACGCTGCGCGATTCATTGTAACAGATTCTCCGAACACTAGTGTAACACCATTATAACGTATTTAACGGTACTTTCGACAGAAACAGTTTTCGACAAATGAGCTGGAATTCAGAGTAGAAGGCTGAACTGGTTATATTTTTAACCGTCGGTGCTCCACCGGCGGCATTGACGAGTTGCCGCGAGTTGCAACATTTCTCGCCACCAACTTCTCTCAAGCCACCAACAACGAGGCTTCGACGGAGATTTTCGGTAAGCTTCGCCGCGCGCGTGAAAGCGAAGCGAAAAACCCGAGAATTTGTCGAATTTGTCGAATTTGCCGAAAGTGAACAGACGATCTGACCTACGGCGTGTAGATCATTATTTACAACATGCACAAATATCGGCGAAACTTATGAAATTGAATACAGGCTACGTTCGAATACAACGACGTACAGATTCAATTCCAAGCGGTTTAAACTTTATCCACTGTCCCCGATTTTGTTTATCGTTGCTCGTAACGGCCGAACATCGTAACAAATAATTGTTCCACGTTGTCGTCACTCGTAGATTTGGTCTATGTAATAGAAATGAAGGAATTTACCAGCCACGTGGCCAGCAAAGTCGAATACATCAGCCGCGTAAAAGATAACTTAGGAGTGGAATCTTCACGGACGATGCAAACGAGTTTGGAATTTCTCCGGCGTGCTCCTGCTATCTCGGCTGATGTATTCGATCGCGCGGCCTTAGAAACGCGGCTTTCGAAACGCGCAACGGCCACTGATAAAACGCGCCAAATAAGGAGGATCCGGCTAAATAATCTGGTGCACGCGATGCCTCGAGAACGACTGCCGTTGACACGAGGAACAAGGGGTGCAGAGGGATCGGGGGAGAAACGTGAGAGAGAGAATGAGAGAGAGAATGGTTTACTAGCTGGCGGACGTAGCTCATTGGCCGGCGGTCGTGGACTAGAATAGCCGCTGAATTAGAATAGAAAACGGGCGAGAACCAGCGACGTTCACCATCGCTGTGTTGCTAATCGTGCCGTCGAAGATCAATCCTCCTCTTCGTCTTCGTCTCTCCCGCCGCGACTCGCTGAATCGTCACGGTGGACTCAGGGTGGATTGTTTCGCGACACATCCATGTTTTCGATACAGAAATCCAGCGACAACCGTAGCAGCGACGTCCGTAGCCGAAAGTCGGCGAAAGTTTTCCGAGTTCTTGTGGTGGGGGTTTGGAAATTCCAAGGAATTTCCAAGATTCCGGCTTCATCGAGATGAACGGCGCGTCTATTTTTTCGCGCCCTCTCCGATAAAGAGGCTGCTGATTCATTCGCGCGAATCGAGAATCGCGTAGCGTAACTCCGACTATCAAAACAGTAAGTTTGTCGAGTAACTAGGCGGATTAGTTAATCTCTCCGCTCTGCTCTCGTTTTTTCTTTCTTTTTCTTTTTTTTCTCGTTCGATTTCGCCGTTTCGTAGAAAGGCAGGAAGGAAAACTTACACGCGACGTGAACGTGAAACGTTGAACGAGTAAATTTCAAGACGTTTCTGCGGACGCGCTATCCGGTCAGAGTTTTCTCAGTTTTTCCGGATGTGAGTAAGAAATCCTTACTTTGAATTGTGATAATCGTTAGCTCAGATAACACGATGGGCGAAGATTCTGTATACTATTTATTTCACAATACGAGATCTCTCTCTCTCTCTCTCTCTCTCTATCTATCTATCTATCTATCTATCTATCTGTTGCAATAGAAAAATCGACGTTAACGTATAGCTTTAGTTCGCTAAACTATTTTTTAAACGCTGAATTACCAGCGTATCATTTGAAGGTTCGTACCTTCTTTCGACTATTTATAGTTTCTGTCCTTCGAGAAAATTGAGAAAATTCCTACTACTACCAAATTCGCCGTTTAATTCCACGAATTAACGCTCCCTACCCTCTTTCCTCCTAGAGTAATTACAAAATAGTAGAAGTGGCCTATTTCCACGATACGAAGATAGGATAATATGTACCGTGCTGTTTCGTAATTTCTGATTCTCTACGTAGCGTAGCGTAAAGCCCGGCCACCTCGGTGTTAATCAGATTTGAAGGTTCAACGTACGTCGGGGTCAGTCGGAGTGTATTTTAAGTAACAAATAGAAAGCGCCTCGTTTCATCCACTTATACGCATTGTAGTAACCAATGTTTTTTTTTTCCTTGCATGCGTAACAATCGTTGCAAACTGAATTAACCCTTTCGTTACAGGCAGAGTGACGCCACTGAACGAGGCACCGCGCCGCAATGTGTGCACATTGCACATCGGTAATCTTCGGTGTTTCGTATGCAGAGTATATTTTTAGTAAGATTTAATCCGATATAGATCGATAGAATCAAGAGATACTTCACCAGTATGGTAGACTCTTTTTTACCGACGAGAGTCGGCTCAGCGTACATGCCGACTATGGTCGGCACCAGTACACACAGGCTAAGGAAAGAGTTAAAAGATCGGCAGAAGATCGGTAAACGGGATTGAAGGACGAAACGGAAACAGAAAACAGAGAATAATTGAAACGCTTGACAGAAAATCTGGGAATCTCTCTTACTGAGAGACGAAGCTAATGCTTCCAATACACACGTACATATACACACGTATATATACAGAGAATATATACAACGTTTCGCAATATCGAACGAATCACCACCATCGACGAATTAAAAAGAGAACGGAACGCAAAGCAGGGAAACGATACATTTAAAAAACTCACGACGACACCAACAGCTCGAACGAATGTTATTCGAACGAATGTATTTCGCCTTTCCTCAAGTTAAACAGGCTCGAACAAACGAGCTACGGTTTTTGCAAAGCGTTCATTAACACGACAGATTTCCAAGCGTTTCTCAGCTCGCTTGGTACATTTACACGCGGCTCTCGCCATTGACCGAGACTGAAACGAAGAAAGTCGACTATACGGGCCAATGTGATTACGATGTTACCAACGATTGATCGCTGATGAACAGACAAATATGCCAAAAACAATAGGTTACGCCAGGTAAAAATAAAGCTGCGAAAATTTCGGAAATATTTATGTATAGCGCATAGTCTGGATTCAGATGCCAAGTAGGTTATTGTTGTTGTTGTTGTTGCTCCGCGTTATGTAAAACATCGTTGCATTTGTCGTTCGTTTGACAAATCCCCCGAGTTTATTAACCGTAGAATGTCAAACTGGACAACGCGCGCACGCGAGCGGATTGTATATTAAGATCGTTTATATTTAAGCTTACATCGCGGAACAATCATCAATTTGACAGCAGCGATCCATTCCTGTCGTTTCGGCCTTCTCGTGACACGTCACCGTAACGCGATTCACGTAGTTAATTACGTAAGTATATTTCGCGTATATACTCTGTATCGACAGAGACAGATAATTTTTAGAAACTCGATCCTTGATATTCATTTTTTCTTTTTTTTTTTTAAAGTAACGTTTCGTCCATCAGAGGTTTTATCGAACGACTAGTTTAACAATAATATTAGCAATTCTCTTGTAAAAATACTTGAACGAGAATAGCGATATATATATATATACACACACACGCGTAATTTCAGATCTGGATGAGAAATTCTCCCAATTTCCACAACGATAAATATTCACTCGGATAATTCCTTTAAAAAAAAAGAACTATAATTTTTACTAGGAAAAATTTGTGGTATTCATCGGAAATGATAGTTGTGATTTTCACAACGAAGCAATTTTAATCGACGAGCAAAGATAAAGGCATTAGCGGTGATTGAAACGTGGCGCGTACCTGCGCAGAAAGATGCGCACGAATGAGAAGATAGCACTTCGACGCGCTGCAATTATAACGTCCTCGCTAAACGACACTAATTTCTCTCTCTCACCTGCTCCGAGCCGCGATCTTTAATCAATGGACGGAGGAATTGCTGTACTTCCGTTTTTATTTAACGGCGCGCGCAGATGTGCAACTTCGTTTGCGACGTTTGAAAATGGTTTTGTCAAGCCAGTTCGAAACTCTCTGTTTCCTCGAAAAACGACGCTTCGAACTAAGTAAACGAGCGAAATGTTGAATTTTAAATAAATGATATTTCTGCGAGAGTCGATCTGGGGAACAGGACCTTTAACCAATTGTCAATCCAGCTGTTACTCACGCAAACTGTCTATACAAACGACCAGTGTACAACCGATTCCAACATCTAAGTCTCGTGAATTTTTTAACTCCCCTTCAGCGAACTTCAGCGAACTTTGAGCGCCTTACGACTCGATCGTGAATTTCTACGCGTTTGCGGGAAATTAGACGTGAAAAATACCGCGAATCATCCTTATTCCCAAAGGATGGAAATGCTTCTCTAAATCAATCAAAAGGATTTGAACAGTCGAAACGAGGAATATAAAACCGTCCTCCTTTAATTCATTCGCGCAGTCATTGTGGACAAAATGCACTTGGGCAATGCAGTGTAGAAACGATTCGAAAAACACTGAAAAGCTGACTAGATAATATAATATATGGTGGTATGGTAGTAAAGAGAAAAATGAAAAATACAACGTATCACTATTTATTGATGATAAATTTTCCCGAAAAAAACTTCTTTAGTAAACAAACGAAAGATTGTATATATATATATATATATATATGTATCAATAGTTGATTTCAGTACGATACTTTTTGAAACATTCTGGAATATGCAAAGCTCACATTCCCAAACAAAGTTCACATTCCCAAGCAGTTTCACTTCTCTTTTTGTAATTTTCATTATTTAGCATATCTGTTTGTTTCAACAACAGCTATCGCGTCCCAATAATCATCCGTCAATATTAGATTGAATAAATCTATTACAGTGGGATTGTGTAATAGATCTATTAAGTGGGATTCCTAATTTTTTCCAAAAGTAAAGGGTTTGTACCTAGTGTTTCCGCGAAGATGAAACTTTTTCGATATTATTATCTTTGGGAACCGAATTCCAATCATTAGCGTTATCTTCACATGTTGAAGTTTCATTTGTTTTTATCGCATCCTCATTATCAGAATCCACGGAAGACATACGCCTAAAACGTTTTTTTCTCTGTCTTTGAAAAAAAGTCTGTTCATCGCTGTCGCTATCGGTACACTTTTCAAAATTACTTGCCTATGCTTGATCGCAAGCAAAATTATTTCGTAATCAATGAAAACGTAATCAATGAAATCTTGACTTATTAACACGTTAATGCATACATACTATTGGCACAAAAATACGCCGCGAGACTGACTCGTTATTCCGCGCGAATGGATTAACTTAACGAAAGAGCAAATAAAGGTAGCGGGTAGCGCAATATGTATCGTCATTGTGTATCGTGCCATAGTAACGATCGCATTGTTTAAAACACACGCGAAGAATGTTATTGACAGTAAGAGGGCGATTGTCCGAGCACGCGGGAGAATTGTGCAAATAGGTCAATTATCGGAATGGGCGAATGGCGAGGCTCGATGTCAGATCGAGAGTGCAAACAAAGTTGCAAAAGAGAGAACGGACCGGTGGGAATCGACGAGCCAAGCCTTCGATGAAGGTCTAATAAGCTCTGCCAAAAAATTACTATATTCACGAATGAATAGGAGGATTGACCGACCGCGTCGTCCAAGTTCGTGCATTCCGTGCGGCTTCTTCTCTTTCACGCGTACGCATTTGGAACCCGCCCCGTTGGTTCATTTGCGAACATTTCCTATTTATAGATCGATTATTTATCGAGCAGTTTCATAAGTTTCCATTCTTTTTGTCGAACCTGTTTTATTCTGTTCTCTCGGTCGGAAGACAGTTTCCATTTGAATCTCCGATTCACGATATCTCCTAATCCCGAAATACTTCAACACACGTTTTTAACGTTTAAATATATTCATAAAAATATTTGGTACACGTTTGAACATTTAAGAACATTTACAAGTTTCCTTTCTTCTTATCGAACTTGTTTTATTCTGTTGTCTCGGTCGGAAGATTTCTATTCGAATTTTCGATTCACGATATCTTCTAATCCCGAAATACTTCGATACATTTTTTAACGTTTAAAAATATTCATAAAAATGTTTAGTACACGTTTAATACACGTTTGAACATTTAAGAACATTTATAAAAATTGACGTAAGTGTCCTTTCTTTTTATCGAGCCTGTTTTATCGTATTCTTTCAGTCAAAAGACAGTTTCTATTCATTAAATTTTATTCGCGATATCTTCTAATCCGGAAATATTTCACACACACGTTTTCAACATTTAAAGATATTCATAAAAATGTCTAACACACGTTTAAAAACACTGATGAAAAATTGACAAAATTATGATCGAGTCTATTCAACCCGTCACGACTGTGACTTTCAGTCACACACACGTTTTCAACATTTAAAAACATTCATGAAAATTGACAAAATTATGATCTCGGCTTATTCATCCGTCACGACTGTGATTTCTGCTTTTCCGAATGAATGAACTCCGCGACAGTGAGTGAGTAAGCAAGCGCTTATTAAATATTTCCTCCTCAATCCCTTCGAAACGAAACCGCCTCGAACCGCTCGCCTCTAACATCGCGAAATCTATAGCCGCTCTACATTCTCACGCAGCCTACATAAGAGTTATGGTTGTTGGACGGTTCCTACACGATCAAATCTGGTGCATACCGGTACATCGCACCGGCGAGTAGTATCATTGATCGTCTCGACTCTTCATCTTCATTCCTCTCACGAGTAAATCCACCAATTATCCAGGCATCTTCTTTTTTTTATCGAATCTGTCTTGTTTTCGTGTTTTTCAGCCACGAAAGATAGTTTCTCTATCCAAATTTTATTCACGCTAATCTTTCAAGTCGGAAACGTCTCGAGCCAATATATTAGGAGAAACTTTATAATACAAGCTTTCGTTTATATATTTTAGAAAAAAAACACACTGTTAGTACTGCAAAATATTCTATAAAATATCTAACAAAAATTATAAATTGGTCACTTCCATCATTTCTTTTTTTTTTTTAGGGGCGTAGTTTTAGTACATATTAAGGGGAAGGATTGGTTACCTAGAATTTCCTGAAGTTTATGTATATAGGGTGTGCCAAAAATCATTTGCTACTAAAATAAATCCGTAATTTTTTTGGTTAGGTTTAGGTTAGGTTTGTTAATTTGCGTTTCAACGTTTGAAGGAAATAATTTTTAAAACGTAATGAAAGAAATCATGTTCAAACTTAAATTAACTTTAATTTAAAATTAAACTTTAATTTTTAAAACTAACTTTAATTTAAAATTAATAAAATTAGTTTTTTCTTACATTTTGTTTCATTAAAAAAAAAAAAAAACAAAAAAAAAAAGATGGGAAGAAACTCTGTACAAGCTTCCAAACGAAGATCTGTTTCAAGGAGAGCAAACTGATGGCTCTATAAAAGTCTTTATAGTTTTCAAAATGCAATCTTCTTCCTAAAGATCCGCTGGAAACTTTGAAAATCTCGATTCGAGAAATCGGTGCGTCATAACGGCTGTTCGAGGACGTTATTATCGAATTATTCTCGCGGCCTTCGTCATAATAATTTGTTCGTGCTCGCAAGAGAAACCCATCAATTTTCAATTCTGCGAATCGATGTTAAGTTATTCGGATTACGTTAGTTACGTAATCCCTCGTAATCCGAACGTTAACTTTGCTAACTTAGGTATTTTTTTCAAGTTTTTAAAACTCGTCGAAATCACGCCTCTGTCACGCGCGATTCACGCTCGTCGAGCCAACAAGCAAAATTTATTAATAATTAACGTAACACGGAACAACTTTTTTTTAACAGTCGAGTCTGTTAGTTAAAACATTTCTCTCTCTCTCTCTCTCTCTCTCTCTCTCTCTCTCTCTGTTTTCTGCGAGGATTCGCTAGTTGCGAAAAAGATATCGAGCGAATGACATCTCCGTACGTGTCAGGCCGAATACGTTTTTATTCTTCGAGATAAGTGAAAACCAGATATATCACGCAAGAATAGGTAGGAAAATGACAGTGGCCGATTACGTAACCGGCGATAACGAGCACATTCGTTTCCGGTTCGCATGTTATCTCCGTACGAGCAGCTTAAAATTCTACGCGGATCATCGCTGACGCATAAAACACTGTACGACACTCGATTATCACGCAGTTGTATATATCTGTCTCTCTGTGTCGACATCGAGAATGTTTCGAAATTTGACAGAAAGAAACGAGAATAATAATAATAATAATGTAGTAGTAATAATTTCTTGTCTCGTGGAAAAGGTCGAAAATATTGACATTTTTCGACGCAGGATACAAATTAAATTACAACGCGAGTTGTAAAAACCAGAGACGAGTGTTATAAAAGTATAAAATTAAATGAATTCCCTCTTCGACAGAATCTCGCGAGAGTTATCTAAATCTCTTGACGGGAATTTCTTTTATCTGGCGCTAAATTTCCGAAAAAATCAAAAATATCGACGACATTTTTCGACGCGGGATACAAATTAAATTACAACGCGAGTTGTAAAAACCAGAGGCGAGTGTTATAAAATTATAAAATTAAATGAATTCCCTCTTCGAGAGAGTTTAAATCTCTTGAGAAATTTCTTTTATCTTGCTAAATTTCCGAAGTAACAGAGAGAATTTTCAAAACTCGTTCTTTTAATTTCTTTCAAAAGGTTTCCCCCATTTTCTAATTTTTGGCATTACAATACGATTCTGTTTCGAGCGATTATCTGTTTCTCGCGTCGATAACGAGAATGTCTCGAAATTTGAACAAAAAGAAGAAGAAGCGAGAAGAATAATGTGTCTCGTGGAAAAATCAGGAACATATCGACGAATGAAAAATTAGAATACGTTAAAAAAAATACAAACGTTAAAAAAATCGAATCAACTCTTTTGAGATCGCGAAGGTCTACATTTCTCGACACGAATGGGAATTTCTCTTTCATTTCCGGAGTATCGGAGAGAATTTTCAAATTGATTGCATTTCCCAAGAGAACAGACGAGAAAATTCTCAAATTCACTCTCATCTTTCTGTTTTAATTCTCGGACACTCGACTCTTTCGGTCTGCAGTGTGGATGAATATAGCGCGGCAAAGGTAGGTCATCGATCGAGATAATGACGTTTTAAGACAAACCAATCCCGTTTAACCCTCGAATTTCTTCCAGCAACTTTGTTAGATTTTCAATATATATATATATATATGTAGTATCGAAATTATTATATATTATATATTATATTATTATTATTGTATAGTTTTATTATATTTATATTTTTAGTTACTTTTACTTCTAATAGATGGCCTGTTTGCCATGTGTGTGTGTGTGTGTGTATGTGTGTGTGTGTCTAATAGACGGCCTGCTTGCTGGAGATGCGTGAACGAAAAAGTATGAATGGTGATGTGAGAAGCACAGCGTTGGCATCGAGCGCTTTTCTTTTTTGAAAAAGAGGAAGGTCGTGCGAGTGAAAAGAACAGAGTCAGCGGAGAGTCGTAAAAGAGCGTTGATTGAGAGTGGTCAAAAGAGTCGTCATTTGTGTTGTATAAAAAAATTAATTGCGTTTGACAAATCGTTTGAGTTTATTCGAATTATTGTTGTCTGTGTTGTCTATCTTCTGTTTATTATTTGTTGTTTTGTTTCCGTTTTCTTTGTTATTCAATATAATAAACATCATTTGAATTATATCGCTACGCACATACATCTGTATTGCAAGGGAACTAAGCTTTATGTCATTCGAGTTAAAAGAAAGTTACGTAACTACAACACGGCAGAAGAGTGGAAGCAGAAAATATCTTTCTTTGACCAAAGTTCAATTTTCTGTTCATTGCGTTGAAATTGACATTTTAAGTAAGAAATAGCCGAGGAATAAAAATTTGAATCTTCACGTTACTTGTAATTTATAAGGAAATAATTGAACCAACTAAGAAAATTTCCCGAAGAAAGCGAGATATCCACCCCATTTCAATTTCTTTGCGAAGAAATTCTAGCTGAAAGAAAGATCGTTTGTCACTCTGTGGACAGTCAGGCCTTGTATTTTCATCGAGAGTCCCACTTATTGTTTCGTCTCATTGTCAGAATTTTCCGACACGGCTCTTTTGTCAGGTTTCCCTTGTCAGGAGTCTGCCGTCACGTGACTCAATCGTGCGAAACACGTTTCGCTGGCCTGCTCACGAGACAGTGGCACTTCGTCATTTCACGTGCCAGTATCTCCGTTTCCTCGTCCTTAATTCCAGCCTGTCTTTCTTCTTCGACGTGGAAAATCACATTTTCACGAAAGTTGAATGCAAATTTCCTTGCCGATATATATTCGTTGATGGAGGCAGTCGTGCTCGAGGCTTTAAGCTCTGCGTCGCAGAGTGCGAGTGTTTCATAAACGGTGAAGTTAAAACAAGCTTCCTAACAATGGCGAATGAATGGGGGTGTAACTATCGGAGTTCACTGTTTCTGAAGTGGCCGATTGTCCAGACACGGTCTCTGTTATCGTAGAAATGCGACGAATCGATCGAACGGTGCACAGTTGTTGGAACAATAATTGTTCAAATCTTCGTAAAAGTAAAAAAAAAAAAAAAAAAAAGAAAAAAACAGAAATGGATGTTTTGGGTATTTCAAACTATCACAATTTCTTTACCTGCGTTCAAGCCAAAGTCTCTTCGATAATCTCTGAAATACTTCTTTAAGAATACTTCATCGTATACACCGGAATGCGAATAATCCGAACAATCGTTAGAAAGTAATCTTTCCTATCATTCCTCCTTCTTCGACCTTGCACTACCTCAAACTCGTCGGCGATCCAAGAAAATGTCCTCCTCCGTATCCGATGAATTCCCAACTCCACCATGTAACAACCGCACGACGTGTCGATGCAAAGACAAGGTTCATCACAAAAAAAAAAGGAAACAAAACTTAATCTACTTAAAACAATCGATCGAAAATAACGAAGTTAAAAAGAAGAAAAGAAAATGAAAAATTTGTCATACGCTACGTGCGACAAAAATCCCCCATGGTGACCTTCTTTTCAGACTCCATCAAGTTTCCACCCTGTCTTTGAACCTGTCTTTCAAAGACTCGAGACATTTCCGTCGAACCGGCCCGGCAATCATCATCTTCGACCACCACTACGAGTACTACGGATAAGAACACAGCGTCCGCGTGAATAGAAAATGAAACGAGCTCGAACAGTGTGCAGAGGAGCCTTTTTTTTTTGGAAAAATTGGCACTTTACTGGATTTTTCCGTTCACGCGATTCGATGGAAATCGCGGTTCAACCAGCGTCCAGCAGCATGGCTCCTCTCTCGCGTGCTCGTTCCTCTCTCTCTCTCTCTCTCTCTCTGAGGCGAACAGACACACGAGGATGGATCGTGAAAAAAACGGAAGCGAATGCTGCGCTGGTGTGCGACACACTGGCGACCGGCTTCGATTTTCCTGCGACTGTGCAGCCGGAACGATTTTACATCGCCCACTGCCACCCTCCTGCGCACGCCTTCCTCACGGTTCACCACCACCACCACCACCAACCCCTTTTTTCCCCTCTCTCGGTCGTTTCGTCGATTTTCGATCTCGTTGACTTCCGTCTCTTATTGCCACTTTCTATTTTCTCTTTGACGTTTTCGTTTCATGTGCCTCGTCGATGCTCTTACGGTTGTTCTTCGATTCTCTTGTATACGCGATAATAATGTCTTTCGTCAGTTTCGACTGATTTTTGTTCGACTGATTTCGTCTTGGACTCTCGACTCCTCGATTGCTTCAATTTTGCTGCTTTGTTATTTTTTCACGACCGTTTTAATTGTCAGATATGTACGCACGTGTGTTAATTTAAATTTTAACTTCAAATTAATTTTCAATCTCTTTCCCCCTCGATTTGTTCGAGAAATTTATTCGAGAAATTTTCTTTTCTGCTGATGTTTCGTCAATTTGCGTTTCTTCCCTCCTGTGTTGGCGATTCGATAACTTTTGGGAATGTTTTCGAAGCAGCGTTTTATTTACAACTGGTAGATGTTTTTGGATTTTTTTAGTTTTATTATACTCTACTTATTATGTGCTTGCTTTTTTGGATTCTGTGCAATTGATTTCCGTTTTTCATTTGTATTCCAGTTTTTAAGCGATAAAAATCACTAATAGCACACTGTACGAAAATAAAAACTACAATGGAATATATATATATATATATATATATATATATATATATATAAAATTATTTTCACGATGTTCGTAGTTACACGTATTTAAACTCTTTTTTCCCCTATTCTTTATAATATTTTTTTCTTTTAGCGGTTCTTTTCACACTTTCCTTTCCATCTATTAATTTCCTCTTTCAACTCGCTTTTACCTCACGTTTAAATCTCCCCAAGTTCCTTTTCTTTTAAACTTTTTGTTAATAAACACGCCGATTATCTTCAACCTTTTCTTTAACTTTTATTTTTTACTTTCCGTAAATGTACTTTATTCTTCCTCTTGTTTCCTTTTAAATTTCTTTACGAAAACACATCCTTCTTTTTTAAACTACCCTTCGCCCAACTACTTTCATTTTAATCTTCTAATTTTGTCGTTTCAATAAAAATTTCTCTCTTTTCCCTACTCTTTTATTACCTACAACTTTTTCATATCTTCCTACTCTTCGTTTTTATCTCTCCTTTCGTTTTTTATTTCTCTCGTACATGTTTTCCAGTTATACCCCTCTCCCTTTTCGTGTTTCTTTTACTCCCTTACACATTTTTACTTCCTCCTCCCTTTCATCTGTCACTCAACTTTACACTTTCTTTCGCTCTCTGTTATATCTATCCTTACGCAAGCGCGAAACAATGCAAATTTCATCAAGAATAAATTTCCTCCCTTTCAACATTTATATCGATACTCGTATTTCCACCAAAAAAAAAAAAAAAAAAAAAACTCTTGATCATCTAAATTAAAAATACTTCGAATTTACAATTCATTTATCTTTGTGTGTGTTTTCAACAAAATTCCTCTAATCCACGCAAAGCAACAGATCCATGTTTCTCGTCCTTCTCGTCCCTGTTTATCATTCCTCTTGCTCAACCATTTGCATAGATATTTTCATTCATCGTGCTTCTTCTTCTGTTCTCCTCTCCTCTCGTCTCGCTTCTTCCACGCGACGTTACGTGTGCCTCTTGCTCGGCCATCTGGCTGTTTCCCTTGCAACCCTCCAACCCGCTCGGGCAACACCCTCGCTGCATGCGTGATTCCAGTTCACCGCTCGTGCTTTCCGCTCGCGGATCTGCGCAAGTCGCTCCGCTTGTCGCCAGGCGAGCCTCGTGTCTATGACCGAGGGCGAATCTACAGGGTGGCTCGAGTGTCGCGGCTTCCTCTTCAGACCCTTAACCGTGTAATTATTTTCTTGGCAGCGGAACAAACGACACGGTCACGGATAATTAATAACGATACACCCCTTTGTGTGTGCGTGCGCGTGTTAGGCGAGTAGTCTTTGATACACGGTCGAAAATCTGATTACGTTGAACTCTTCTTTCGCTTTCGACATTCCCTTGTGACTCTTTGCACTCGACTGTCCCTTCCATGGGGACATCGAGTACTTTTTATTTATTTACTTATAATAGTAATATCTGAGCAGATAGCTGTAATAATAACGAAGAAAAGAATTTTTGAAGACAGTCCTGGGACAACTTGACGCTCGATAATTCACATGATTCGCATCGATAATTAATAACGATACATCCCTTTGTGCGTGCGCGTGTTAGGCGAGTAGTCTTTGATACACGGTCGAAAATCTGATTTCGTTGAACTCTTCTTTCACTTTCGAAGCTACGTCGTGATTTAAAACACTTAAGACATTCCCTCGTGACATTCTCTTTGCACTCGACTGTCCCTTCCAAGGGGACATCGAGTACTTTTTATTTATTTATTTATAATAGTGTAATATCTGAGCAGACGCTTAGAGACGATAGCTGTAATAACGAACAAAAGTATTTTTGAAGACAGTACTGGGTCAACTTGACAATCGATTATTCACATGATTCGCATAAATAAATTCGGCTTCTTGTTCGGCTTCGAAAGCGAAAGTTTAAAAAAATGGCGGATGATGTTATTTTCCCACAGATCGAAACTATGTATCGTTAACTCTCATATATTATTCTTCGTCGTTTCTAGCAAACACCCGCTAAATTGCTTGCAAATTTAAACGATATCACTGTCAGTTAGAAAGATATAATCAATAAAATTTCGCGTTCAAATACGAATTTGAACGATTATTAGTTATGTCGTTTTTTATTTGCGAATGTAACGACTTTGCTGCGAGAGCAAAGGGTTGAAAATTGACGGCGGTGAAAGTTTTATTCGTTGAACGGAAGAAAGGAAATTATTTTCCTTACACTTTTACAAATAGATTTCCTTTTCAATACGAATTGATATATTTAGTTTAGACACAGGGTGAAGTTTCTCGGGTGTAGTTTTACAATTAAATTTACGGCAGAATTTTCATTTGCCGATGGAAAACCAAATTCAACCGATTCCTTTCTTGTTTCTTTTTTTATTTTGCACATAATTACGTTAATTACGAAGGTGCGTGCGGTGAATGAAAATTTACTAATTGCTCGAGCGCTGACAGCTTTCACTTTCCCGTGAACGCGAAAGGGTAACACCGTGAAATGTAATTCCCGCACGTGCACGCCAAGTCGCGTGCTTCGCGTCGCGTCCAAGACTCACTCACAGGGGGTAAAAGAACAGTAATCTGTTTAACGTTATCCTCGCGGATGCGATTATAACGTTACGAAGTGTAACTTCGATGTCAACGAGCCACCACTCTCCAGCCATTCAGTCCGCATTTTCTTCCCCTCTGTAGCAAAACTTTCGTAAAAAGTTCAGAGAAATTGGTCGTTACGAATTCGCGAAACATTGATGCGATGCAAAGTATCCACCTCGAAGTACGAGATTTTAACGTGCATCTCTGCAAGAATTTTCCTTCCTCTCTTTAATTTTTTTCGAATTCTTTCTGCTCTTCGACAGAAAGTCACCCGAATTACATTCTTTTGCTATTTCTAGGAAATAAAGAATTTTCTAAGAAAAAAAAAAGTGGTTATCTATTTTTGTAATTAAATCTGTTATTTATATTTATATTATTTATTAATGTAGCGATGCAGCGAAATTACAGCACAGTTGTAGAAACAGTGTGATTGTGTTTGAAAACATAATTAAGAGCCAGAAATATATCTCGTAATTATTGCATTATTCTCCGACGTTATTGCGCGATATTTAATTGCACTGCACTCGGTGAATCAATGCTTCGGGTAATATTCAATGTTTTTCGCTTTTATTTTCAATCGTTAATGAACAGATTTAATTAACGTTTGTGCTTTAATCCATTAGCATTTTTCGATGGGAATAAATTTTACGACTTAAAAAGAAAATTTAAAAAGAAAAAAAGAAGAAGAAGAAAGGATTCGTCGCTTCTGATTTCCGATTTCTTACGATTCGATTAGCAGCACGAAGTTAGATAAATTTTTCAATGATAAAATTTCACTAAAATTGCACGCCGCGACGAGAATAAAAAGTTTATGCATTGACGCGCGTTATTGATATTTCGCGACTATATTGAAAAATACATAGTCGAGGGGATGAACTTCGTTAAATTGTGCAGCTGCTCCATTAGCCTTGAACGATAAAAATAGAGTTTACTTTCTTCTTTCTTTTAAAAATCATCCTATAGGTCATTTTCTCGGTGGTTATAAACCACACACACACACACACACACATATATATATATATATATATATATATTTTATTGCAGGTTTTTTTCTTTTTATTGCAGTATATTTACACATTGTATCGTTACACATTACGATAAATCAGTTTTCGAAAATCAATTGCCGATTAAAAAATTGAAAAAAAGAAATAATATGAATTTAATCAAAAACTAAACGCTAAAATGCCTGGCACGGTGAATTGTTTTTTTTTTTTTTTACATTTTCAAGTTTATTTACACGTCTTCCACGACGTGTTCAAGTAACCACGGGAATACGACAGACCATAATGGGAACTTTGCGAAAAAATATAACGGCCGAATGCTATCAGGAATTTGCGCTGTGAAATTCAATCCTCCCCCTAATTAAAATTTCACTGACCTAAGTGAAGGGTCGTCGGTTGGCCAACCGTCGCGATGTCAGAGGGGGTGAAACTGGCGGGGGGGGGGGGGTTGAACGTATATACGGCACAGTAAAACGGAAGTGCGGCTGCGCCAGTGAACCGATCGAGAAGCAAGAAGAACAAGTCGAGAGAGAGAGAGAGAGTTTGCATGTTGTACGACCGCGCATTATAGTACGTACATACGCTATAATACGCTCTCTGCTATCGCAGAATTACGAAAAAAAAAAAAAAAAAAAAAAAAAAAAGGGAATCGAATCGCTGTAACTTTCGAGAGTAATTCTTTCGAGCTGTCGCGGCGTTTCCGATCATCGAGAATTAGGTGAAAATTGATTCTTTCCAGCTGTGTCGAGCTTCTTCTGCTACTAATTTTCCCGAGTTAGTTAAATAAAGAAGAGTGATATAATGATAGTATCACGTGTTTCCCACTAATTTTCACAACTTCCACTTTATTGGTATATTTTTGCAACTCTATACTGATCGGAACTAATTCTGTGTCTCTTGTATATTTTACAATAGAACTGTCTACAATTATATAGGCTTCGTCTGAATCAGAAGAAGGAATTATATGTTGAATTAAACGAACGTGCATTTGGCTGCAAATTTAAAGAACTGTGTTAACTCTTGAAGCTAAAGCATATAGTTTACTATACTTTAAAATTACACAAATATTTTTTATAGGAAAAGACCTTCGACGAACATTACTGCGAAACAGTACTCTTCCGCAGTGAGTTTCCTAAAATTGCTAATGCGTCCACTCGTTTTTTTCGCTTATCGAGTGATGATTCGCATTAGAAGATATTTCATCAGCTTATCGCTGAACAAAGTCAAGAATAAACGCGATAAAAAAGTGTAAGAGCTAAATGGAAGGGAGGGGTAGTGAAACGCTTGATATTAAATATTCCTCGGATCACAGGCGTTACGCTTTAAGCGGCGTGTCGTGATAAAAAAAAAAAAAATAACGGGGAGGGGGAATGTGTTAATTTATTATCTAAAAAGCAGAGGTTAACCCGGGCAGAGATACGACGATATTTCACCACCGACGATATTTCTCAACATCCTTTCTAACGAGCATTTGTATCAAATAGATTACATTCCACGCATTATCCGTCGTTGGAATCAAGTACGTCAGATGACAAAATTCTCTTCTTCACACCGTTGTGACGAATGCTCGGGACGAAAGGTTCGTTAAACGACGAGTCAATCGTCCGCAGAGCAGCGTCCAATTATTGGATTACAACTAAGAGCCGTACGATCGCGTGTTTAATCGGCTAACTGAAACGAAAAATCGTTCCTCAATTGTGCTGGGGTTCGGAGAAGGAAAAAGAACACACAGAGAGAGAGAGAGAGAGAGAGAGAAAGAGAGAGAGAAAAGGGCGACTGGTACTGCGATTAGCCGGATCGGGGAATAAATTATTGGTCGATAAAACGTGACAAATGGAGCCAGTCGCTCGAATCTGTTGCCAGGTGCAACCTCGAATCCGTGTCTACGATCTAGAACCATATCGTCGATGAAAATGGGAAAGCGGCTGCGCAAAAAAAAAAATAAAAAGAGAGAGAGAGAGAGAAACAATAGAGAGTACGCTATCTTTCGCCGATTTCTCGTTTTTTCTCGCTTTTCTTTCGCCCTTTTGTTATTCCTCGATTCCCGCGAGTTTCGATTCCCTTTTTTCCTCCCCCCGCAATTGTCATCACCCTGTTCTTGCAAAATTCCACGTGACTCGCAACGAAACTCGCTCTGCAACCTGCAACACCTGACACGAGCCGCGAAACCGTTGGTTTCGTAACTACATTCTAGAACAGATGTCAGATGAGTCGAAACCAGTCGGAGGCTACTTGTTCTAAAAAGATCGAAGCGCGTTCTCTCCCTCGAGGCGGTCGTTCGCAGGAATTAGCCATGCGTGAGTCGTCCCAAGGTACGCCGAAGTAACGAAATAGGAAAAGTGCGAGTCTACTAGCAGCACTGCGGCAAGCATAAGCTAGCTATTATCACATTTTATACATTCGTAAGTTCCGCAAGTGGAACACCTCGTCTTCTTCAAAAGTACAATTTTCCCCTTTGTAATTATGTCGTTGCGGTGTAACACGGTCGTCGTCGATGAACTATCACATTATACATCATGTATGTCCTTTTTCGAAAAGGCAGATCAGCCTGAAGAAGAAGCCTCGAGCAGAAGAACTCGATTGATAATCGCGATAAGAGCCGCGACACACGGACGATGATGGACAGAGAGAGAGAGAGAGAGAGAGAGAGAGAGAGAGAGAGAGAGAGAGAGAGAGAGAGAGAGAGAGAGAGAGAGAGCAGGCCGATATATATTGTGCCGTTAGAAGAGATAAGTCTCGATAAATATAGATAAAACGGCGTTCCTTTCGGTACATTTGGATGCGTGGGCACGTTACGTAAACGCTAACCCTGGCACAGGAACTCGAACTCGATATTCAGCCCCGCTCGTATAAACGCCTCATTAAATGCAATCGTCGCCGCCGACCAAGGAAACCCGTAGGCTTCATGCATCACTCTCGCTAACGATGAAACTTTGTTATAATGGAATTCTCTCTCTTGCTCTTGCTCTTCATTTCCTTCTTCCCCTCCTTCTCTCTCTCTCTCTCCTTGCACGAACGCGTGAATATGTAGGTGATTTATCGCGTTTAGATTTATTTGTTTAGTTATTTTCTTTCTCTCCTTTGATCTCTTCGACCTAAATCCGACGGAAGTCTAATTCAATAACATTAGAGGAGGGGGGGGAGGGGGGAGAAGCGTTTCAGCTTGGATATTACTCGAAGGAGTAATTTATTTAAATTCCACCAGCAGCGTTCGTAATTCGGGAACATGTATATATGTGTATATGTGTATATATGTGTATAATGTGTATATATGTATATATATGTATATATATATATATATATACAAACGAAGAGAAGAACATAACATGCCGGGAGATCGTGAAAAGACGACACGATCTGAAGTAATACAGAGCGAAAATCTATAGAGAGAACTACCTTCCGCGAATAGCGTAATAGGGGATAAAGCGACAATCGAATAGTAGTGCGAATGCGACGAAAATAGCGGCAGGTTCAACAAACGGGGAAAGTCAGCTGAGGTGACAACTGTGTTCGAAAGATCTTACACGGCAATAGAGAAATAGCGAAACGAAAGAGGAGACGGAAGAACGACGGGAAGTGCATTGTAATGCTAAAACACGCCATTGACGAAATTTTCACGCATGGCACACGCACGAGTGGAATTATCAGGAGGGCAAGCAGTTTCAATCTCTTATCGAGATGAAAAAGACGATATTTGTTTGACGAAGCATCAAAGATTAAACGGTGCAAAGAATCAATGGTAGAAACGTTTATCATACAACAAGGGAAACGCAAACTTTTATTATTATCGTGTATTTTTATGAAATTCCATCTGCAGAACTTGTACTTTGAAGAATCATAAACTGACTGCTTTAGTAGTTTCTCTGGTGTGCTAACTAACCACACTGCACGCGAGAAGAAAATTCGCGAAAAGATTCATTTGAACGTGCAAAAAAAAAAAAAAAAAAAAAGAAAAATAAGAAAAAATGTAGAGAATGCATGTTGCACGCATGCATAATTCTTTAATCACTTTTTCTTCAAACTTCCAGCTCTAATCTGTCCAACGAATCAATTCCAATGCAGAACTAAGTTGCAATTAGTTCGAACAAAATCCAGTCAATCACCCACGATCGTGAGGAAATACTAGAAAAAAAAGAAAAAAAAAAAAAAAAAAAAAAGAAAAACAAAGAGAGAGGATAGAATATTTGCTTTGAAGTTGAATTCAAAAGAGAGTTGGGAAAGAAACGAGAGGATATGGAAGGTAGAGCAGCGAGTAGAAAGACAGTCGTGCTCGCTGGCCGATCGAAAAAGATCGATAAAGAGGAACGGAAGCACCGTGTGGCCGTGGTCTCCGCGAGTCAGATGATCTTATAAGGTGGCTTGCAGGTAGAACAAGCTAGACATAAGTGATTTGGAACGTGGGACCATTATAGAACCGGTTAGCAACATTGTCGAAAACATAGGAGCCCGTTCTTCCCCTGCTCCTAACCAGATTCGAATTCGTCGACACCTTCGGCACGATTGTCGCACAATCACTTTGCCAAGTCAGCTTCTTCTTCTTCTTCTTCTTCTTCTTCTTCTTCTTCATCAACCCTCCGGATTCCTCGAGATTCTCTCCTCTCTCGGTCGTTCGAACGACGTGACGTTCGTTCCGAGTCGTCAACAACAAGTCGAATTCGACGTGACTGAAGACCGGATCGTATGCTGTTCCAACTCGGTAGCTGAACGACAATCAGCTGTGAATCGGAATGATGACACGTCGATGAATTTGTCTATCTTCGACCTGATGCACTAAAGATAGATAGGTCAATGTTAGAGGCGACGATATTGCAAATTCAGTGGACGACAGTGGATGATGGACGATTGATTTTAAAAATACTTCTATCAAAGCCAACGTAAATATCGTAGATATTTAGATATTTGGTAAGATATTCGTAAAGATCGTGTTCAATTTTGTCGTTTAATCTTTCAGAAAACGTGGAAAACTCAATTCACCTCTGCACTAAGTAACTGTATGGAAATATTCCTCGACCTGTGGATTCGAAAAAAAAGGGACCGTGAAATTAATCGATAAATATTTATTTTGCATGTATTACGATACATGCACGATATGCAAGTTTCACTTTGACACTGATTCTTTCGGAAGATTCTTTTGTGCGTGTGTGTACGAAAGACAGAGTGTACGATTGGTCCCAATCTTCCATGGCTATTAAGCATTCATTCAAGCAGGATGAAAAAAATAATTATAAGCGTCGTTAGAGGCGTGACGCCCCAAAAGTGCGAAGAAGCCGCACAGAATGACGCCCTCGTATCTCGTCCGCTTCTACCATTTCGAAATGATTTTCAACATTTGCATCACATTGTCCAGCATACTCCGTGACACATTTTGGCTTGCGTCACTTTTTCTACGGAGAGAGCAGCTGCACCTCTCAACTCTGCACCGTTTTCTCACTGTCGATCGATCAATTACTTCCTTCAAATTCTCCGGTGAAATAAAAATACGAGGACTAACGACGAACTCCGACGATTATTAATTTCAATCGGATGACTTAGTCTTTTCGCGAATGAAAATCCTGGAAAATTCCTCGGAGACTTTCCCTTACTTCTCTCTTGGTTACTGCTTCTGTTGATCGTCGCCCTCGTCATTTGAAAAATTCGAAAGGTAACGAAAATTAATAAACTCGCGGAATAAAGGGACAAATTCGGCGCAAAATCGACTGACATTTCAATTTGACATTTCACTCGGAAAAATGGCTATAAAGCGTCGAAAAAGCCAATGGCGAATTTCAAGAGCGGAGGAATCGCGATTTTCTGAATTCGACCCGCGATGAAAATCGCGATAACAGTGGGATAGGATTAATTGAAGCATGCCTTTCCGGACTCCAAGAATAAATAAGCCGATCGATAATGTATCTCGGTGTGGCAGCGGTCGCTCAATCGATTCGCCGTGCACGTGAAAAATTAAAGAAGATGCGCGGTTTTTCTCGAACGCGGCTGACGGAGGGAAAGAAAGATTTCTGAACGTTTCTGAAGAAGAGAAAAAGAGAAGAAGAGAAGAAGAAAGAAGGGGGGGGGATTTTCTCTATACCACGCAGAGAATGTGCATACAAAATATATAGCGAAATACAAAATTAGATCGTGCTCGAACAAAGTTGGAGGTTAAAAAGAGGTTTTTTTCAGAATTTTAAGAGCTTATAAGGTCCCGCTAGGTAGCGAGAAGAAGTTTTCTACTCTACTAGAAGTTTTTCAACTTTCTTCCAAAAATAGCCTCCACGATAAAACACGTGTATTCACGTGTTTGGCGCATTTTTTTTTTTGAGTAAGCTACCTAATCTCAAAGTCCCTCGAACTCCTTTCTTCATGTAATTCTTTAGTAACAGCTTATTATGCACGACTTCTTCTCGTCGCGAGCATTTCTACGTAAGACGCATAACAGAAATTATAAATAGCACTCGAAAAATAAGAGACAGAGAGAGAGAGAGAGAGATCTTTTACGAGTAGATAGCAAGTCGTTCTATAATACTTGCTGACAATAGAACTGGACGACTTAACCATCAAAAGAACCTTTACGATTATTATGTAACCTCACAGTTGTCGATAAAAAACATCGATTGCTTCGGCCATGTTACAAGCGCCAGTCACGTAAAAATACCTTGGTTTTCACCGCGATGTCCATCCATTACACGTTGATAACGAACGACCTTTCCTTTCTTTTTTTCTTCTTTTTCTTCTCGTTTTTTTTTCATAGAGAAAATCTTTTCCTCGCGTTTAGTTCTTCCAAATCAGAGGAATTAAAATCCCGTACGAGAAGTGAAGTACGTATCGTTACGTAAGTAACAATTGAACGATAAGATATTTTTAATCCGTATCGCCGATTATATTTTCGTTGGATCATATTTTTAACGTATCGATCCGGCCGGCTATTTTTGTATTTCGGCATGCATTTTGCATATAGTCGATTATATTTTTAGAGAGTAGCGGCCATCCTAGAATGAAAACTATTGACGAAATACAGTGACACGTCCTTTCATGCATTAATTAATATATAAATTATATATACACACACACACACACACACACAAAAATATATATATATATATATATATTTTGTTACAATGATAATAAGTTTTCTCTAACGAAAACAAGCAACTATTAACCGTTCGAGGATTGAAATTTCACTTTCGTTCAGAATTTTCTTTCTTTTTTTTCAAATTAATGATTTCTTCTCTACTCGTGTCTGTCGATTTTTTTTTCAATTCTCTAACATCATTAAAAATCATTAAAAAATTGATTTTGTCGTTCTACGACTATTCAATGTCTGTGGACTGAAATTTCACTTCGTCCGCAATTCTCTCAAAATGAACGATCTCGTGTCTATCATTTCTTTTTCTTCGAATGTACCAGCGTCAGCGAACAAAATTAAATGAAAAAAGAAGAAAAAGAAAGAAAAAGAAAATGTGTAAGTAAAGTTCACGTCACGGCAATCGATTCAAAACGACAAAAGTTCTATATCGGAATCTCGTTTCCGTGTTCGTAATTTCGACTTTTTTCTTTCTTTTTTTTTTTTTTTTTTTTTTTTAAATTTATTAAGTGCATACTGTGACACGAGATCATCGTATGCAGCTCTATATGCACTCTATCATGATGCTCTACGTATGAACCTAAGTAAGCCGCCAGACGAAGATATTGATTTACGCGAGCGAATGGCCTGAGCAAAGGAAACTGGATTTCGTGTTTGGAAAACATCGATTAATCCGCGGTTACGCGGAACGATAAATCATTCGCGCGAAGAAAAAGAATGCGAACGACGAGGAAAACGCGAGATCGTAAAAACCAAAGGCCGAACGAGAATGCACACTAAGGTTTTAATCCCGTGATTGCCTTGGTAATATCGAGTTGTCCATACATCTCGTGACAAACTACGCACGCATTGCGAACAAGGAAACTGTGTATATTTCAGAATTTTCTTTCCAATTATTGTAACGAAAATTCCGAATTTCATTTGAAAAATTAATATTCCGAAACTCGATTAACCCTTTGCACTCGACTATCTCTTCTGAGGGGAATTACAACGTATATATTTGGTATTGTTCAATTGATGCTACTTATAATAGTATGTCTAAACATGAGACGCCTAGAGTGAGAAAGTTATGATAACGATCTAAGAAGAATTTTCCGAGGACAGTCCTTCTGAAGAAGAGAATCAATTGATACTCATTGGAATAACTCACATAAGCTAGACTTCTTATTGATATTCTTACGAAACTTGCGAAAAAATGGCGAAGGATTATTTCCCCAGAGATCGGAACTATCATTAACTGTTACATATTTTAGTTTTAGCAAGCCCGCAATGCATATTGATGATTGCTTCAAATATAAACGACATCGCACATTAGAAAGACATAATTCAACAAAATATTCGTTAAATATCATTTTATTTACGAAGTGATGATGCTTCGTAATGATAAGGTTTATCGAGGCTAAAGGGTTAAAAAAAGGGTGATATCTCTTTCGAATCGGTTCTCTTGGGAAACGATTCGTCAATGAAGTTCGGCTTTCTCTCAAATCGCTCATTCGAAACGATTTCGATTGTATGAAAATGAGATGATCTTTAATCTAAGAGTAAGAATAGAGGTCGCAGAAACTAATTGTATGATCTGGAATCGGATCGGTGATGCAACGTTAAAAAGGTTACATTGTATTAAGAAACGTTTCTCAAAAATACCAGAAAATTTATTTATCGAAAATTATTTCACTCTTTAGAAAATAATTAACGACCGGCGAATCGAAGATTAGTAAAAACACGAATCACATCAAGTAAACGTCGATACTTCTAAATTTGTCTAGTATTTGCTTCGCGTTGGCGAAATATTTTGGCGAATTTTGTATAAAGTATACAAAAATAATTTTATTTATAATATGCACGCGTAAATATCGTGACGTATCGTGCATAAAGCAAACTGCAGAAACAAAGAAAAGGTACAATCAATACAATTATTTTGGTACAAGTCATTTTGCATTTGCTCTGCCTAATTGTTTCGAATTTTTTTCGCAACATCTTCGCCCGATTCTGTGTCATTTTCCCTATCATTTTTTTTTCATTTAATGCCACAGCTTTTTCTCCTATAGGCCCTTGCACGTGAAGAAATGCAATTTCGCTGCATCGTAGAAATAAAATATAATCGTGAAGAATAAGTAAAAGTAGCCGGTGAACCGCCAGTTAAAATAAATCCATTAAACACGTTTGTATACCTCAACTTATTTGTTGCAGATATAACATTTCAACGTAATACCTATTGTATAATAACAAATTCACGTTGGTGTCTTGAACGCATGCAAAATCAGCGTGGCTACGTGTTAGAAAACAGAATGAAAACTCTTCCCTTATCCTTCGCATCGATTTCATTTCTTTTTCTCCTTTTTTCTTTTCTCAGCTCCATCTTTTCACGCGGTTTGACAAATCCGAGAGTATCGTGTTTTCTGTGAAATAATTGCCAACGATCATCATTTGAGAAAGTCCGCCAAACGTAGGAAACTTCGAGTCACAGAGAATTAACATTAACATTAACACATATCCGTCCGACATTATTTGCACCATTGACCAAATTGGCCGGCATTTTTTGACACTATTTGTAGAAACAATATGCTCTATATAAGAACAACCTAACTCTTAAAAAGTCATATATTTTTTAGTGAAATTTCCGGAAATGAAATAAAATGAATTTGTATATACACACCTTTATTTTTTCTTTTTTTCTTTCTGAAGTTAAATAAAAATTAAATCCACAAAAAAGTTGAAACGAATTACTGAAAACATACTCGTTATTTTATCAGACAAAGTAAATTATTTTCGAAACTTTAATTTTATCAATAATTAATAGTAATTAACACCCAAGTGCTTAAACTTTGAATGAAACTTCTTCTATACGCGGTACCGACAATACGTTTTCCAAATTAATTTTTTTTTTGCGTTTGCACTCTTATACGAAGCGACTGAAGCTGAAATCAGTTTTTCCGTAGAATTATCTCCGTTTGGTAAAAATTACGTTTTAATTTATTCGGATTTAATGAAACAACAATCAATTATTTACTGCAATATACAAATGACGAATTGTTCGTCATTTGGCTGCTGGTGATTGTCTGTGAAATGACGAATTTTCGTCATGCGGACGGATATGTGTTAACACGACCCTTGCTCTCGAAACGTTGGAAACTTTCGTCGAACAAGCTGACACTTGACTATCGATCTCGAAACCTCTTCTCGATAAAACCGATAGATCGAATCGTAATATAAAGCTAAAGAGTTCACGGCGTGTTCTCACAGTGTAAACTCTTCCCTTACCCTTCGCATCGATTTCATTTCTTTTTTTTCTTTTTTCTTTCTTTTCTCGGCTCCATCTTTCCACGCGGCTTGACAAATCCGAAAGTATCGTGTTTTCTGTGAAATAATAATTGCCAACGATCATCATTTGAGAAAGTCCGCCAAACGTAGGAAACTTCGAGTCACAGAGAATTAACATTAACACTTTACCGACCGGTAGCCTATTAATCGGCTATTATTTACCGCTATCGGTCGGTAAAGTGTGGATAATATAATAATATAATATATTAATAATATCGTATAATAATATATTTATATATTTTAACACTTTACCAACCAGTAATATCGTACGTTAATATATACAAATATATTATTATACGATATTAACACTTTACCGACCGGTAGCCTATTAATCGTCTATTACTTACCGCTATCGGTCGGTAAAGTGTTAACATTAACATTAACACGACCCTTGCTCTCGAAACGTTGGAAACTTTCGTCGAACAAGCTGACACTTGACTATCGATCTCGAAACCCCTTCTCGACAAAACCGATAAATCGAATCGTAATATAAAGCTAGAGTTCACGCCGTGTTCTCACAGTGTAAACTCTTCCCTTATCCTTCGCATCGATTTCATTTCTTTTTCTTTTTCTTTTTTTCTTTCTTTTCTCGGCTCCATCTTTCCACGCGGTTGGACAAACCCGAGAGTATCGTGTTTTCTGGGAAATGTGAGTGGGTCACATGGCCACGTATCCACAGGGATGATTTTCGACTGAAATAACAAATAATTAAGAAACATACGCGCGGACATTCGACACTCCGGGATTTCGACTATATTTCGGGAAAAACATGGAAAACCGCTTCTGCGGTCGAGCGCGTAACTCGATCTCCGGCGGATTCTCACATATGGTGGAAGAAAAAAATCTGTTGTGACATCGTGGTCGGAGCATGCGGAGGACCGACAGAGTTGGAAAAAATGGCCAAACCTCTGAGCTTTCGAGCCGGCGATCCTAAACAAGATAATATCTCCTCCAACAGATAATAAAAAGCAGAGTCATCCATATATGGATAATTAATTTCTATAATTAAAAGGTTCAATCGTCTTTGCTCCCTTTTAATAATGCAAAATTGGAAAATCCATTTCACTGGATTATCCATCTTTTTTGCCCATTTCTTTTTATCGTTTAATTTCTTTTTTTTTTTGTAAGTGATAACAAATCTAATATTACTATGCGGAAAATGCACTCTGGAAGAAAAACTACGTTTGTAAGAAATGTGGCGAATCATCACCAGGTATACAATAATCATTTTAATATTTTATTTTAAAAATAATTATTAATAATTATTAATATTTTTATTTCTATTTCAGATTCTATTACACTTATAATTATTACATATTTCTTACATTTACTTTAATGTAGGTTCATTTCATTATTTTTGTTTCCAAATATTCTGTTTATACTTGTTAGTATTATTATGAGATGTTGTTATCGTAATTATATTATTGTATTTTTTATAGTCGGTATTAAATAGTTGTAATTCCATAGCCTTCATAAATTCTTTTTATAAGATAGTAATAAATTAATAAATAAAAAAATATTCTGTTTTTTAAAGACCAGTCATTTTGAGTAGAAGTAGCTTCGTTTTCTTTTTCATTCTAGTGTTAAAACACTTGTTTTTTAAGTTTGGCGTCACACGAAGAACTGAAGAATCGGTAGAGTGGAGGCAAGCTGATTCTGAAACCTCATCTTTTCGTGTGACGCCAAGGTGTTTTAAAATGTCGAATCGTCTTCCAGCTCCAATATTAGTGATAGTAATGTTAGGTTTATCATCACGGATTTTCTTTGTCCAACTAATGCTATAAGTCTATTCCTGCATCAGTGATTCCTTGCTTCTCAGTGGTGCTTGCATCAACTCCTAGGTTTCATGAAACATCAGATGATGTTTCAGAATCAGCTTGCCTCCACTCTACCGACTCTTCAGTTGAAACAAGTATTTTAAAATGTCGGATCGTCTTCCAGCTCCAATATTAGTGATAGTAATGTTAGGTTTATTATCACGGACTTTCTTTGTCCAACTAATGCTATAAGTCTATTCCTGCATCAGTGATTCCTTACTTCTCAGTGGTGCTTGCATCAGTGATGCATGCATCGCAGTATGTTTCAACGTCTATGGGGGCCTTAACGATACCATCCAATAATGGCGTTCGTTACAGACCCGAGGAGCCCTTATCTCTTGCGCTTCTTTCCAACAACTTTGTTCACAATTCATTAATTAGTTGAATGTTTTTGTTTAATCGTTTAATTTCAAGAAATTGACCGAATTATTAAAAATTTTTTATCGTGCTGAAAATCACCGGAATTTGGGATTTTAGTAGAGTCTGTGTTTGTCTATTGTCTTCAACAATATATTGATACTAACGGTGTAGGATTGCGCATCGTCGGCATCAGGGGTACCGAAATAACCAATTTAGAGCATATGATACATCATTAATTAGTCGGCAACGTTTTCGTGATTGTAGCCTTTGGCCTGATAAGCGGTGAATTGTTTTAACAGTTGTATCAAAGAGTTGGTCTTTTATCATGCTCAAAGTTTATCAAGACTGTGGAGACTACACACAATTATACTTTGACAATTCTTCTAATGCTAATCTACAGAAATTTTCAGATTGAAGATAATGCTTTGCCGTTTCAAAAAATGTGTGAAATTTACGTAACTGAATCAATGTTAATTTGCTGTTAGCGATTTTTGCTTCGCCCATTTCGTTATAGAGTATACCGCCCGATCGATTAAATGGGATATTGATATATGGAGGGAAAATATGATTAAAAATATAATGAACGGTATCTGAAACAAAATGTTTCAATAAATTAGTGTGACACCTTTTTATTTCGCATGCCTACTTGAACTTCTACTGTCTTGTTCGGGAATGTTTTTGTTATTTTATAAGGCCTAGAAAGTTTGGACATAATTTCTTGTTGGCATAAATTTATTCTCCGAATTTAACGCACCAATTAAAAAGCTGGGATTCATCGGTGGCGACTTTTCTCGGGTGAAAGGAAATAAGCACAATACTGTCTAACGAGTATAATATTTCGTTGTATTTATATAGAAAACGAAAACTGCAGGTCTCACGAGTTCACTCGGGTGCGCGCGGAAAAAAAAATCGTTTTCTTAACCTCTTGATCGGTGCGCGCTATTCGAAATCGCAGTACGCGCCAATCCCTATACCCTAAATAAAAGCGAAATTAATTCCGATTTCCTAACGGTGACATATAGAATCATTTTCTATCACTAAAAAAATCGAAATATATATATATATTCTTCCTTGATTTTGGATTTATTCGAAAAAGAGGCAAGAACTATTTACTTCGAAGCATACCAACCACACCATAAATAAATATTAGTTTCATCGTGTATCACATATATGTGTATTTTTTAGACTATAGATTTATAACATTTCAAATTTAACAAACATGCACATAACTTTTTTAATTTTTTTAATATTTAGTATTTGATCTATCGTGTGACAACTCTAGTGAAAATCAAGTGTTTTTTTTTTTTTTGTGCAAATTATATCCTAATTGATCGTGGCTCACCAATTGTGTAAGTAAAAAAATATTTAAATTATTAGTAAAAGTACATTTTCCTTAATATTGAAAATTGCGCGGTCCTTAAAAAAAATGCGGCGGTCAAGAGGTTAAACCCGACTTACACTAGAGCGTCTTGCCTTGGGAGCCAAAATTTTATTTCAAAGAAAACATGAAATTTTTCCAAAATATAATAATACTAAGTTACAGAAATGGCATTTATAGTAATTTTTATTGAAAAAAAAAAAAACACTACGAGATAACTCGTAGCTGGCGCTACTGAATAAGATTCTTGTGCTTCCCGCCGCTTACGAGATATCACGTAATGTTTTTTGTTTTCAATAAAAATTGTAATAAACAAAGACATTTTCTTTTATACCAATTGTAATCAATCTAAACTTGTAGCGCAAACTACGAGATATCCCGTAGTCGGCAATTTTGATACATACGCTTACTACGAGATATCTCGTACTTGGCAGTCAATGGGTTAAGAGGTTAAATGTTAAAACTTCGGGAGCGTGTAGGGAACTGATGAAGAAAGAGAGAGAGAGAGAGAGAAAGAGAGAAAAAAATGTCCTTTAAAAACTAAGAGATTTCCAAGCTCGTTTTCGCTCCGTTTTGAAGGAAATCGCGAGAAAAAAGAAACAAAGTGGCTTATTGACGTAAATTTATTTTATCGTCCGCTAATCTATATAATAGTCCTAATCTGTGATAATTAATTTAATCTGTGATGTAATAATAAACACCAAAAAAAAACAAAAAAAAAAACAAAGGAGTTAAAATAAAAACGCAGAAACAAAGTTACAGAGTTTTGATTACAAAGAAAGACTTGATGTTTCTGATGGATGGATGTGGGTTTACGAGAGTAGGGAATACTCATAAATGAAAAAGTCTAATCAAGAGAACCGCTGATCTACATCGTCTATTTAATGAATCATTTTGCAGCGATTAACGTCAAACATTAAACCACTCTGATTGTAGCTAGAACGTTATTGTTCTGATGTTCAGTTACTCTCTCTGGAATTGAACGAAGTGAAAAAAAAAAATTGAAATTTCTCTGGTTCTCTGTACACTATCACGGACACTTCTGACTGATTAGATTCAAGTACAGAGCTATTCGAAGCAGAGTCGATTCGAATCGGCAAAGTCTCAAGGATTGAAACTTAAATTTGCCACGTATCGTTGTTAATCGCTGCGAAAAGTAAACATTTAATTTCCAATTGTAAGTATCGCGTTCTATATGCGTGTGTCGAGCACTGCATTTGAAATTGCGTTACTTCTTCGCGCATAAATAATCACGATCAAGGTGAATAGCAGCGGTAATTGGTATAGGCATATGAAAACGGTCAATACGAAATGTATTAACGCGGCATTCACAATAGACATGAGACACGTCTAACGCGTTTCAATGTCGATTCACTCGCTGTCGGAACTTCACTCATTATTTCCCCGCAGTCACGTTAATTCACTTTCCAATTAATAGCAATAAATATATATACTCTCGGCCACTCTCTCTCTCTCTCTCTCTCTTGCGTGCGCGCAATTCGCGATTTTTGCTTCAAATGCTAGAATAATGTTCGAATTTAATCAGCCAGTTGGTGACCTGAAACCAATATTTACTTGCCTTGTAATTATGTACGACGAACGACAAGTTCGAGTCGTCGAAATATCCGTAGAGACGAATAAAGCTACAGAGCAATAAACATGTTCTATGTTGCGCAGTCACACCGGTGCCAAGAATTAGAACAATATGAATGACCCAGCAATAATAACAGTCAGAAACATAGCTTACGATGTTCTTTGTTTTTATATAGGTACAACGTTCATCTGGCTATCCACGTGCGCCACTCATTTAATCAACGAACATTTACAGCATTGTTTAATAGCTTCTTTAGCAAGATGTAGCAGTTCTCGCGTTCTCTGTTTGCCAAATTTTGTCACGTCGAATAAATCTAATAAGTTCAACTGTTTGCTGAAGTATCGTGACGTCTCTCTTATAAATATATAAGATCGCCTCGATCGAAAGTCCGGATGAGAAAAAGGGAGATTCAACTTGAATCAGAACTATAACCGAGGATTAAAAAGAAATTAGAAAAAAGGAGACTACAAAACACAAGTCTCTAAAAATTTCGCAAGTTCGCGAAACTGCTTCAGAAAATATATGAAATCGGCCATTTGGTTTAGAAGACGTGAAATATATCGATTGTGTGGACTGAACGATTGAACGAGTATGTCAGAGAGATGATAATTCCAGAAAAATGGCAGGTTGGAGGCTGACCCCGGAAAGTTGCAGTAAAATTTGTCCAAATTTTGAGATTCTATTTTCTCGTTTTCACGGCACAACGCTGCTGCATTATCCGCGCAAATTATTTCGCAAAGAAACATATTTAGAAAAAGAAAAAAATACTGTTCGTCTGATAAATCCGCGCAAGTGATAGGAAGACGACGCTATTTATAACAATCTAAAAAAAGAGCAGGTGCGTCGGTATTTTAAGCATTAACCTAGTTCTGCGTGTTTTCAGCGCAAAAGAAGTTGCAAACGCCTAAAATCGAGCTGCGGCGCAACAACAAATCGCGCTGCGCTCGATATAAATGCGCGTGAATCTCCGCGAATGTTTCGCTGTGACGCGGTTTTTCACTGGGGAAAAAAAGAAAAGATTATGCGCGCACGATAATCACGAATCTCGCGATAATAGAGGAGGCAACAACCTAATTCTCGAAATACTCGCGGTAATTAAACGATCAACTGGACGGGAGAAGAACCAACCGTGACCAATTAAACAGCTCCTCTTCTCCTCTCTCTCTCTCTCTCTCTCTTTTTTCTTTTTTTTTCCCCTCGCAAACACAGTTGTTCCATTCAGCTATAAATCTATCCGGCCGAGTTGGGACATTTTCAAAGGCCAGAAAATCACACGGCTATTTCTGCCGACGATGTGGCCAAGTATCGCCAGCAATATTTGAACAAGTATTGCTAAACCGTGCTCAATGAACTCAACCCCTTACGTTGGCACAGATGTACAGACGAACATTACGTTGGCATGCGCCAACTGATCATGCGCGATCGCTGGCCCACCGATTCCCCCCCTCCGAACAGGGTTAGATCATTGAACAATTGATCTAAGACCATAACTGAGACGCGTTAAGAAGTGTTTTTTTTTCTAACTTTAACTGTCAGAGCGATACCGGTGTCTATTTTCAGATGTAGGGCCACCGCGTTCAGATCGTTTCTCACTGAGACACGCGTGCCGTTTTAAACAGATTACAGCTAACTTTGTGAAATTGTAATCACCTCGTATTTTGATACATTACTATAATAAAATGTAACGAGGAACAGAAGTTTACGATTAGTCATAGACCATGTTAACAATGAAAAAAAGTAACATATTAAATTGAAGTAAGCTTGCTTTAGCAATAAGGTGCACGCACTTTGCGAATCGGTTTCAACCGGTCAAGTGTGATTGATAATTAAGAAAAGTTCGAATCTCAGGATAAAATAGATAAAACGATTGAAAAGCGATAATTTGATGAACGTTCAAGCCATTCTTATTCCTCTTAGGGTTAAAAAATGGATATTCGTCTGTGATGCGTTTTCTCTCTCAAGGGAAAAGCAATGGAAAAAGCAAGAAAACTTTCCTTTCGGCGTAAATCCCTTTCATTCGATTGTAGAGGAAAAATATCTGACAAATTATCTCCAAATAACGGCAAAGATATCATTGTAAATATAAGACGTGCAAGATACATCCGTAAAATATTGAAAAAAGTATGTTAGTCGAATTATTTTTCCCGCTGTCTTTTGTCTTTGAATTGTTGATCCCGTGGAAACACCCAGAAGTTTTCACATCCTTTTTTCTTTTTTTTTTTTTTTAGTAATAATGTTATCGCCTATCTTTTGTAGTTTTGTCAATCGAACAAAGACAAAAAGTGAGATCAATCAAGTACTGTACATGTACTGTAATAACACGTTATTTTACTTATTTTATTATACTGTATATATTAATATGTATATTACGCGATTATAACTGAGATTTTTATCCCGTCGAGTTTTATCATCGGGCTCGTTTTTTTCTCTCCTTTTTTTTTTTTTTTTTTTTTTCAAAGAATGAATAATTATCGTCGGTTGTCGCGCCGCCCTGAATAGAGATTAATGTGTCGCGATATCGAACAAGAAAAAGAAAGAGTTGACCGATGACGTAATAGCGTAACAACGACGCGAAGGAAAATAATGGAAAATAAATGCGCTGTTACGCTGTGTAATTGTTCGTTGAATCTCGCGCTCGCGTAACGTGAGAATTCTGCACGGCCAGGAGCAGAGGATCCTCCGAAGAAGGCAAAGGAATCTCGAGCTCAATGGAACGTCGTGAATGAAAGATTCGATGTTCTGGTATTTAACGCGCGATTTGTTGATATATCGGCTAACGAAAAAAATACAGGCCAACGCCAGAATGGATGAAACAATTGGAAACAACATCTAACCAAGCCAAGGGAATACGATTTTTAAATCAAATTCTCACGGATCCATTTAATGCCAAGTTATCCGGCCAATTCAGTCAACTTCGAATCCGGTAAACAGAGATCCGGCGAAATAATCCGGTAATAGTGATCGTAGCGATGGCTCGCTCAAAGTGGAAATGTGTCAACGTCCAGGTGGTAAATATGGACGAACGAATCTCTGAATTGGAATTAGACAGGCAAAGACGAGAGAGAAGAGCACAAGCAGAGAAACACGGACAAATGGCGAGAAAAGCGACAGCTCGGACGCGGCGATGCGTTTTGGCAAATCGTCAAAAGTTCTTTAACCTTTCGGGGCAAGGTGGAAGGAAAACGGTTTCGCACGGACCGGGGCAACATGGCAACATAGATATTCTAGTACGAGCAATTAACCACTTGATCGCCGTGCGCGCCAGTACCTGTACCCTAAATAAAAGCGAAATTAATTTCGATTTCTTAACGGTCACATCTAGAATCATTTTCTAACACTAAAAAAAATCGAAAAAAAAAAAAAATATATATATATATATATTCTTCCCTTGATTTTGGATATATTCGAAAGCTGCTTCGAAAACTGTAAAATTCCACTCTGTTCAACTACTTGCTTCAAAGCATTCCACCAACCCAAGATAAATATTAGTTTTATTGTGTATATTTGTATTTTTTTTAGACTATAATATTATAACATTTCAAATTTAACAAAACGTGCATATATAACTTTTTCAATCTTTTTAATATTTAGCATTTGATCTATCGTGTGGCAACCCTACTGAAAATCAAGTGTCTTTTTTTTTTGTGCAAATTATATCCTAATTGATTGTGGCTCGCTAATTGTGTAAGTAAAAAATATTTAAATTATTTATTTATCAGCAAAAGTACATTTTTTAAACATTGAATATACACGGCTAGCTGATGCGCGGTCTTCAAAAAAACGCGGCGATCTAACGTACGGTCTTTAAAAAGACAGCGGCGATCAAGAGGTTAACGTCGCAGTCTCAACGACGAGATAGGAGCCTTGATTGCCGGAATACCGATCTCAACGGGACAGATCGGTTATTAAAACGATCGATTGAACGAGAAAGAAAAATTTGGGAATGATCTGTTGCTGAAAGATTGGTAAAAGAAGGGATGGAGAGTAAAATGATTGATGTGTGACAGAAGATCCATGAATCCAACCGGTACTGAAGAAGGCGATCTTCGAATTCTGAGTCAAGATCGACGCTTTCAGTAATATTTTAACTGCCACCTTAACCCAGATTCAGATCAAATGGTCTGCGCAGAATGATTTCTGTACGTATTCTGCGATTTTTGGCAGCACTGCTCGATGCAAGCACGGTCTCTATCAAACGATTTCGGGTTTCGGGAAAAGGCATCTGCGCCTCTGGCCGATCTGTTTTTACAATTAAATAAAAAAAAGAAAAAAAGAATTGATTGACATGTATGCATGTATGATGACATACAGATAAAAAAAAAAAGAGAGTCAAATCCGATGGAAGTAAAAACGCATTATTCAGCGACTTCTTAATTTATTAAAATAAAATAACGTGACAACTTATGGCGAAAGCCGCTATTAACCAAGAGAACTATGTACACTGTGTCTCGTACATATTTCCACATAACCGTGTGAACTATGACATACCAGAGTGTTTCTAATCGATCAAACGATTAGTTAATTAAAGGCTTAAGTAAATGGTACAATAACTTTGGAAGAAATACGTGAACAACGGATTCTACTTTCGTACGTGTTCTTACTACACAAAATCAGTCAGTTTTACAGCTGACACTGACTTACCGATTCCGATTTTTCCTCAAACTGCTGCCGTTTCTCTGTGATTTCTGTAATGTCAAATCATGATCGAAAAGTAGAATTTTTAGATAATAAATTCTTATGAGTAAGCTCGCGAATCGGTAAGTACTTCTTACTCTATCGATTCTTCGACCGATCGTCTTTTTAGTAAAACAATGTCGACGAGATACCAATTACGTTGTGCAATTTGAGTTAGCCCTAAGCTTCAGACCGACGAGTGACAAACATATCGTTGCACTTTCGGTGCCCATCAAATCTCGGATAAATTTACAGGTTTCTGACGAAACACCGTGAAATGGTTAACAAGCGAACGTATTTCTAATTCGACGAAACGAGGAGACACAGAGGAATGATTTTGCAAGTGATGTTGCAACGACGACGGCAACAATTTGACAGAAATCGGGAGAGAAAATAATGCGTGGTTCGTCCAGCCGATTCCCCTCCCCCCTCTCGTTCGCGTGTGTTGCTCGAAGTTAAGTATAATCGTCTCGTGACGGCCGAATGATTCGAAAAACGGTGTTGGTCGACGCATGTGACGACGTCCTCGTGGTCACTCACGTGCTATTCATAACCTGAAAGTGGTTATATAGTCCGCATGCAGTTTTCGACGAGAGACGTTTCGCTTCGATTATCATCCCTCGAAACCACGTGCGCTAAAACTTTCTTCTCGGAACTTGCGAATTCCGTCATCACGTTCTAGATACCAACCGAGAGGAATCACCAAGATTTACAGAGAAAAATTATGAGGAAAATGAAAAGAGAGAGATGGATGGAGGCAGGATAGGATTTTGAACATTGTGCGAGAGAACAAAATATTTTTTAAAAAATATTGCTTCGAGTTAGCGCGACAAAGTTTCACATTTTATATTGCTGTCGCGAGTATTGCGATGTACTGAGCAAAATTTAAGAAAGAAAAAAAAAAAAGGAAAGAGATAGACAAGATAGAATTTTGAACACTGTGCGAGAGAACAAAATATTTTTAAAAAAATATTGCTCCGAGTTAGCGCGACAAAGTTTCGCATTTTTGATATATTTCCAATAAAGAAAAAAGAGAGAGAGAGAGAGAGAGATATGTAGGATTTTGAATATTGTGCGAGGGAACGTTGAAAAAAATATTACTTCAAGCTAACGCATTAAAGTTTTACGTTTCCTATCGCGAGCATTGCAACGTACAGAGAAAGATTTAAGGAAAAGAAAAAAACACGAGAGACAAGTAGGATTTTGAACATTGCGCGAGAGGACGTTGAAAAAAATATTGCTTCAAGTCAGCGCAACAAAGTTCTACGCATTCGAGATTGTATTTCTGTTGCAAGCATTGTACGATGTACAGAGAAAAATTTAAAGAAAAAAAAAAAGAAAAAAAAACATGAGAGAACATTGAAAAACATATTGCTTCAAGTTGACGCGACAGAACAAAGTTTCACATTTCCTAATGAAAGTTAACGAGAGAAATGTATAGAGTAGTAGTGTGTAGAGAAGTTCTACAGTAATTTGCAGTTGCGTGTAAAAGTAGAAAAGTAATCTTGCTATAAATATTCTGTCGTACTTGTCGTACATTCACGTAACGAATGCATTGGCAAATCGGTTTAGTCGACAAGTTTTCTGACATGCTTGTCTCTGTCACGTCACACGTTTGTTTCTCTTTTCTTCGGTATCTTTAATATCGGAATAATTGGACGAATGGTAAGCTTCAATTATTCGCCTTGAAGTTAGTCGAGACTGAAGAGATAGTCGTTCTTTAAAACGAAAAATCATAGATAATGGCGGGAATTAGCGGGCTCTTGGTATATGAACTTCACTTATATAAATTAGCTGACCCTGGACAAGTTCGCATAAACGGAGTAATTTTTCTACTGTACAGTGCTTAAATTAACAATGATCTGTATCTTAAAAACTGCATAGTCTGAAATGTTCATCTTCAGAGTGTTCTGTTACAAACGTCGAACATTTTTCAACTCCCTTGCCGACTATCGAAATTCCAACAAAAGCAAATGAATTATGAGAATTTAAATTTTCAACAACACCATTAAAAGACAAAATAGAAAATTTCTCCTTCCATGTAATTAAATATCCTTCTTTGGACATTTCCATACACTTTGTTGTATTTCTTTCAAATTTCCCCCCCCCCCCCAAAAAAAAAAAATGCATAGAAAGTTCGCAGTCTAATTACAAGAGTTCTTTTTCTCTTTCTCTATCGACGATTCTCCTTTTCCTTTCTTCAGCCCCTAACAACTCGCTCATCCACCAGTATCACCAAAAAGTTTCTTTCTTCTTTTATTTCTACGCTTGATCCGCGCCCTTTCGGCGCAAAGCTCGATCCTTTCGACGAGAAGGGCAGCCGAACACTGTTCGTTCATCCATTTGAACAGTCGATTCGGAGCAGTCGTGTCCTCGCGATAAAAAAGCACTCGATCCGGTGATTCGCGGCACACTAAATCTTCCTTGCACGCCCACACGCACGCGCGACTATGCACACGATACGCGCGTACACGAGTCACATGCCGTCACATGTAAAGCCGCGTTTTATTACAGCCGGCCCCAAGCCTCGTTACGTAATCCGTGTGAGAACGTCGCGGGAAGGTCTACGATCTACAAACACGTGCAACGTTCACTTAGATGCAACGTAAACGCAACGGCGTTCGTCACAAGCTACCGCGGCTTTATCTACTTATTCGAATAGCTGAAATTTCGAACATCCCCCCGTTACGTGATATTTCAGTGTTGCTCCTCGCGACGTTCTTACGAAACGATCTGCGAAATTGACCACGTAATTCTCTCGTTTCTCCTCCCGATCGAATTTCTTTACCCGCTCTAGCGTTCGAAATCTTGCGCCAATTGGTGCAATTTTCCATCCAACGATCGATCGGACTATCTGCGATTCGTATACTGATAAAAGCCACTGTGTGTGTGTGCTTTCCGACAATGGCAAAGCAAGTAAAGGAGAGAATTTCACATGCTGCGACTGTAAGACGCGTAACATAGAGAAATATCGTACGTGGTCACAGTCGACCAGTAGGATTTTTGATTTATTAAAATTTATTCAAACGGGAGGAATTTTGTTCCCAGAGAATCTGCCTTTCCATTTTTTTTTTTTTTTTTTTTTTTTTAGTACGTGACTAATAGTCGCGATTGCGCGAGCAAGCACGAAGTGGAATTACGCGAGCATTACGCGAGTTGATTTCGCGAGTAAGAAAGAAGGACGAAGTTTTACCTAGAAAATAATTATGCGCGATTGGATAATTATTGTTCTGATTACGATAGAAAAGTACGTGTTAGTATTTGCGATATCGAATCGTGAGATGGATTAATATTTCAATACCGGCGTTTCAAGCTCGATTGATCGAAATATCGGTAGTATTGGAGCGAATGTTCTTTAACATTTACTACTTGTAATACTTTATATCGGAATATGTTGCTAAACTATCGTTTATTTAGACAAGTGTATTATTTATTTAATACAAGACTGATTCTCCCACCGAATCGATAAACATTCAGTTTAATATTTAAATGTCAGCAGTTGGACAGAAAGACAATTCAGAAGGACAATGCCTTCTTTTCCTTCGAGTTGAATCTCGGAAATATTCGACAATTTAAATATCAATATTATATAAAACAGTTATATAACATCTTCAAGAAGCGTTCGCTATCTAAATACAGACATTCGAACTATCGCGTTAAACATTCGTACTTTGTACTATCTTTAAAAATATTTAATAATCATGGCCTTACGACCTTCGAATTACCTCCTAACATTCTCACAAATCGTACACAAATAATTCGAAGTTTTTCAACGACAACTCTTTGTTCGTTTTACCGACTTTAACCGCCATTGCGCTTGGTAGTTGTTATCTACGAAATGAAAAAACCACTTTTGGCCACTTTTCGCTCAAAGGAAGTTCGTTCTGCTGTGTGTTCTGCACGTCGCGCGCCTCGTGTTATTCGAGAATCGATAGCGATGTGCAAGACGAGACTCGGATTACGTAACACAGGCAACGTGGCCCAACTTTCAAGGCACGTGTGGTTCACGCATATTCATCCTCATTCCTTCTATTTTGTCAATGTTATACTTAGCACATCCTCCGCGGACCTCCACCATCCCCGAATGAATGACAATCGTTCGCGGTTACCGATCGATGCTACCAACAAGCTGCAAAATACCAAGAAATACCAAGATAAACGGAACAACAAGCATCTATAGTGTGTGCTTCTCCGCAAAAATTTCCACTTTTGGCAACGGTGTTATTTATTTCCCGATCGCAAGTAGAACGCACAGTATCCCTGAGTATCACAGTAGTGCGAGTCAATTATTGAGCCCGCGTTCATGGGGTTAACGGTAGACGACACCATGAACGACGAATCTGCAAAGATTCTATCTATATATTCTCGGGAATATCTCCGTAACGATCGCGCTCGTCACTGAGATGCAAACTACGTTGCGTGAATACGGCAATACAATGTATATAGCACACATTTTTTTAACCTTGGATGATTGATCGTACACATACTTGAGTTAAAGAAGAAGAAAAAAAAAGTAAAAAGTAGTTGCACTTCTGCGGTTGAAATGGGATTTTAAATTGAGGAAGTTGATGTAAACGGTAAAAAGAAAGAAGTCTTCAGCTCGTAGTCGAAAATCAGACTGTCTAATGTCATACTGTTTGAGCATAAGATTAGCTGTCTACGAAGAATTAAAACGGTTTTTCCGCCCGTGTTTTTTTTAAGACTGATTTGAACAGTTGCACCAGGGAAGACGAGTCGTGAAAATTCCAATTTCAAACGGAACGATCCTTTGGTGATTTTCCAGTAGCGCAAAAAACCACTTGAAAAACATAGACGAACGAACGAAAGTCAAAGTCGGCATAGTCGTATAAGAATTAACATCCTGCGAAACACGTCGATCATCTAACTCTTACTAATCGTCCCTGCAGCAAAAAGAATCGTCTGTCTGGTTTCCTTCACATACACGAGTCTCTGTTCAAGTTTTCTACTCAGGATTCTACACAGAAACGATCCCATTATTTTCTCAGGACATTCGGCGACTCAAGGTAGGGGATCGAGGTAAGTCTGGTAAGCAAGCATTCCCCATTTCTTCTCTTTCATAACAGCATTCACTCGTTTCACTCGTTCGAGCAGGACGACGATCAAGGCGCAACGGCTGCTCCTATTGATTCGTGTTTCCCACTCTCTCTGTCTTCTTCTTCCATTATTCTCTCTCTCTCTCTCTCGATCTCTCCGTGGATCTTTGACCCCCGAAAGATTGTGTCGCGAATGTCAAGGGTTGCGGATCGCAGGATTCTTGGCGAGGGCGCATTTTCCCGAAAGGGGAGGAAAAGACGATCGAGCCTCCAGCGAGGAATCGACCAAAGAAAAAAAAAAAGAAAAACCATTTATACTATCTGTAAAGGTGGAGTCGAGCACAAGGAGGAATTTTGTTTCGTTGCCTATTTTCATTTCCCAAATCTAGCCCCTGATATAGATTTGGCTGAGCATTAACACGCATATTTTTCAATTTACTCTTTTTTTTTTTCCTTTTTCGAAAAAGTTTTCGCTTTCGTGGAGCACTCAATGTTCCTTTGAGAGCTGGCTGCATCTTGCATGCAAATTGAAGTCGAAATGAAGAGTGGAAGTGAAGGGGAGAATGAAATTGTCCGGTGAGAGGTGCACGTTAAGCGAAGGGGAAGGAGAATGTGCGTGTGGCATCTAGAAAGATGCATTTGCGAAATACGAGTGAAACGATTATAAACTCGGTGACCCGGTAAAGTCGTGAAGATTTCTTCTTGGTCTTGAAAGATTCTTGAAGATTTTCGGAAATGTTTGAAATTGTAGTTTTTTTTTCTTTTTTTTTTTTACTCTTGGAAGGGAGTAACGATATTTAAATTTTATAATATTACGATGTTATAAATATATAATGATATAACGAGATTTAAATTTTTTAATATATTTAAAATTTCAGAGATCATTTCTCAAAACCTACATCTTGAGGATCGGAGCATCTCAAATAAATGCCCATTGACCTGTCTTTTGTGAAATATATTTTAATCGTGATAACTTGCCTCTTGCTTTCCCAGAGAATATCTATCGAGCAAAAATCATTTCTCTTGTTTTTAAATTCTTCAATTGTAAATTGTAAAGGTACCTAAGGACCTTAGCTAATGTTTGCTTTTATACTAGTCCAAGTTTGAGAGTTTCAAGAAAGCATCGTTCGGTTCTTTTCGCTTAACCCATTGACGTATCCAATGACGTCTGGGAGACGTCGTGCGTTCTCTAAAGGACTGTTGAATTATTAATTTGCTTCTTCGTCATTTTTTTATTAATTTCGTTTATAAGTTTATAACATTTTAGTCAGTCATAAATATAAGAGTATAAAAATTATCTTCGTTAGGTTTACACAAAGAATATAGAAATTATTACTTCTGTTGAGTTTTTCCTCAGATGAAAAATAAATATCACTTTTTGGTCGTGTGGAATTTCATTTTCATTCATACGTCAACGGGTTAACGACAGGTCTAGTCGTGAAAAATCAAGGCCTTTATACATATCTATGTACAAAGTATTTTCGTGAAAAATCAAGGCCTTTATACATATCTATATACAAAGTATATTATGCCACGCTGTGCAGGATGATTCATAGAATTGAGATAAATCGTTTCCCTGTCCGGTTCAAGGGGAGGTACAAGGTAATAAAAGAAAATGAAAAGGATATAGGTGATCCACGATGAAAATATAGTAGCAATTTGAAACTTTTCTGCTGTTAGCCCGCAAGGAACCGCGAAACAGTCTCTTATTTTCGAAAAAGGAAACGAAGACAAACAAAACATGAAACAGTTTCCACCGGACGCCATCAAGATTATACAGGATGTCTTTCAAGCAATATATACATATTATTGCCCTGTTCAATTCTATTTGAAGTTTTGTATCTTTAGGGATATTATTGCTTTTAATGGCTGAATATTCTGAATCGAATGGAGGAAAGTGAAACTTCGAGTATCCTTGATTTTGCAATGTTAGATTTAAATTCTTCGAATTTTTATGAATCGCTGCAAATATAGAAAAATGACAAGGTGAAACAGTTATTTAAATAATCATTAATAAAACATAATACGTGACACTGTTTATTAACGAGAATTACAGATACATTTAATCCTAACTTATGAATATTTATATCTTCTATCGAGTATATGAATTGAATATCCTCCTCGAAGATTTCTAGGCGTCGAAGAGTGGCAACCGGTTTATATTTCCGATATTGTCTCACATCATTGGGATCGCAATTGTCTGAAGTTGATTAAGCACGCGACAGTGTGTGACAATTATGACTCGAAGACATTCAATAATACCAATTTTCTCTTTCTCGTACATCCACCATTGCCAAGGTCGCGAGATGGAAAAGCGCCTTTGACCCTGGCCCCGTGAATTTCTGCGAATTTTCGCTCATCCTTAACCCAATTACATTTACAACAAAATAATCTTTTCTATTTTCTGCTAAATATTTACCGAATATAGCCAATAATTGTGGTCGTTGAGTTGCTCGCGAAAGAGAGTTCACGCGATTTATCAAAGAATTCGGAGTGAAATATTCATACATCGACTGCGCGTTTCTCTAATGTTAACATATACAAACAAAGCAGTTGTGAAAAAAAATTCGGTATGTAGTATGTAGAATCGACGTGGTAGAAGAAGTATAAACATACGCCAAGGACCACGGTACCTTGAAGAGATAAGGCTTATGAGAAAGAACGATGATCGACAGAAAAGCAACACCTTTGAATACACGTTAATTTTGTAATTATTCTTCGATCCCGTAGAAAAGAAGATACAATGTTTCTTTCTTCTCAGAAGCCAGGAACAGTCGGAGATATTAAACATTCACAAAGATTTCACAAATGTATTTCCTCTATACACTACGCGACTAAACTAACGCAAACATTGTTCGTATCACAGTTTATTAATTGTCCTGTATCGTTTCGAATCGACGTTTAAAAGAAAAAAAAAAAAAAGCACGAAGTGCATTATTTACATAAATTTGCATGGATATTTCTGTAGATATAATTTTAATAACTCGCTTCAAGAAGGACTGTTTAAGCTATTTAAAATGATAACGACGAATTATAAAAAGCCAATGAGTATCGAACAGTCGTAAAAGACTGCCTCGTGACGTAATACGTTTTACTACAAAATTCTCTGACCTTTCGAGCAAATGTGAATTTCGGCGTAGAGATCTTTCGAAGCAAGAACGCGTCCTACTTTTTCCGCGATTAGTAAAACGAAAAACGGGTGACATCAATTTCCCAATCATTTCACCCATGTTATTTAATATACGCGCATGAACCAAATGCGAATCTCGAATACTGCACGCAACACTAAAAATTATCCATCGGTTTAATGACCACGGGGAAGCCGTTCTAATTTTCAGGTGACACTTCAACCGGAACAAATATTAACGCCAAGGATCTGAAGCAAATGGAGTTACGAAACCGAATATCTTTTTAACATATATATATTCAAAGTGCAAAAGCCATTTTTCAAAAGGCACGTCTATGCACGCAACTTCTTTCTACCTTGCATCGACGGACAAAAGATCTGTTACGCAATTTCGACGAACGAATTGCCGCCAGCAGGAACACACGAAGCCGCGGGGGGGAAAAAAAATATTCAGTTCGTTCCACTTCGTTCGCAGAAAATAGAAAAACTGCACGGAGATATCATACAACGAGCAAACATTTCTCACTGAGGCCAGTGAGAGCCAGCCACATCTGAACGCACGAAACATTCGCTACACAGAACCACGTTTTCAGGATCGTATTCGAAAGACTATCTGAGCATTAGATGATTGCACACACATTTGACACGCGATTCAACGTTGCGTACTAACGCACCGCCTATGCTTATGCATTCGTGAACGTCAATTATCCGATGAGAATTTTTAACACTAGAACTACCGACAGTGAATTTCTACCAGTGAACATCTTCTCAAAATGACTGGTCTTCTAATAACAAAATATTTTCATATTTATTGATTTATTACTTTCTTAGAAAAGAAATCCCAATGCTATTTCCACCAGTGAACACCTTCTCAAAATGACTGGTCTTCTAATAATAAAATATTTTCATATTTATTGATTACTTTTTTTACAAAAGAAATCCCAATGCTATTTCCACCAGTGAACATCTTCTCAAAATGACTGGTCTTCTAATAACAAAATATTAATTTTCATATTTATCGATTTATTACTTTCTTAGAAAAGAAATCCCAATGTTACCTAGCATAAGTTAATACCAAATTTGTCAGGTTTATTCGGCAAATATTGAATAAATCTGCATCTGGCTTCAGATGGAGAGACGTTGTTTGTCAATTGTAATATTTGCACCTAGTTTGTAGCAACTCTGACTATTTTGAATAAACTTATCGCATACAGGTGTGATATCGAAGCAAATTTATCACTTTGTAAACGTTGACTTCGTCACTTTTTTTATCAAAGCGACTAAATATCTCAATATTTCGGTAAAATCATTTCATGGTGTTGGAAAAGAAGTTTGGTCCCCATTTTCTGTTACATAAATACGAAAGTTCCAAATTTCTTGTTTCTCCCCGTTGCGTGCAAAATTCCAAATTTTTTGCCCAAGACTCGAGAAGCTTGCAATTCCGTGCAAGATGTTATACGTTCAAGCATATGATCGTCAATTAGTAAAGAAAATGCGCAATTTTTCCTGATAATTATCACCATCATATCGAACGATAACAGTATAGATTCTAAAACACGTATGATAAGTTGTAGGAAACTGATTAATTCGGGTTTGGTAAATAGATTGTAGGACCCTTTTACTCATTTTGACTGCTATTGGTACAAGTAGCCACGATACAAAATTTATTTCGATTTCTAATAAATAAAAATGAAATAAAATTCGTTGTTCTTTAGTTAGTCACTGCAAAAGTTATTACATCGTTCCGGAAATGAACGTAACATGAAATAGAAATTTTAAAATAAAATTGTAAAACCAGTCATTCTGTGGTAGAGTTCTAGTGTTAAACCGATGTTCGTTCGTTCGCGATATCGAATTCGAATATTCACATAAATGAAGAGATTGTTGGAAAATAATTTCAAAGGAAAACATTAATTTTGTAGAAATAAGCTTTGTAGTAAACTGATAATATTCATATGAATTTATAAGTTGCGAGAGAGAATAACAAAGAAACAAATAAACAAGTGATGCCAGTAACGAATATATCCTTTTTTTTTTTTCTCGCAGTGAAAAATATTAAAGAATTATTGAATGAAGCTTAATGATTTTAATGGACGTCGAAAGCCATAGGGTGGAAGAAAATTTCTCAGCTAATGTACGGAACCATCTAACTGTCAAGCGTAAACCCTCGTAACATAACCTTATCGGGCGAAGATAACGCGAACTGGGCTGATAAACACACGAAGCGAAACAAGATGTATTAACGCTCTAGAAAAACTAGAAGATAAAACAGATCGAGAAAAAAAATATCCGCGGAAATACGGTAATTGTCGAATAATTATTATTTTTAGTTTCAAACTACACACATTTATGTACGTGTTCGTGCCACTTGACGGGGTGACCGTGGGTGAAATCGGACATCAAAATAAATACATTTTACTACAGCTAAGATTATCAACGAAATAAGCGCTGTGTTTACAAGCGAATTTAGAAAAGAGTAGTCGAGCAAGCGCACGATCAAATGAATTTTAATTTATCAACGATAACGAGGTACCTTCTCTATTCTCAATGTACAAAGGCAATCATATATTGCTGGCCATATAACGAAACGTGTATATTTATTTGCACAAGGGAAGGCAGTTGTGAGTGAAACGCACGACTTTCTTTCACCTTCCGGTAACATCCTGTATATACTCACAGCACCGGATACCACCATCTTTGCACCTTACGCCGAGTTTCCTTCGACACGCGGTTAGGTACGAATCTACCCAACCGATCTGACTTCCTCGCATCTTTCTCTGTCAGTTCTCTATCTTGCATTGTCCGTGACATTCTCGTGACGCATTTCCGCGATATCTGTGCATCGTGTGAGATTTCAGTGATTCGAGGTGACACGGCCCTCCTCCAAAGATAGAACGCACCTCGCATCTCCATCGGGGTGTTGGAAAACACACGGCGGCAACAAACGCGGAAGTCTCTCTCTCTCTCTCCCGGGAAATAGGGTCGGAGACAGAGAGGTCATAAAAGAGCACGCGGTGCATAGACAGACAAAATAGCGTACGTAAGTTTTTTGCACTAGAGAGTTTACACTGGACATATATATCACCGCGCTGGGTATAGATGGAGGCAGCGTATATTAGAACGGGTCAACAGAGAACGACGACAGAGAGATACACACCTTCGGACAATCGAGAAAGAGAGAACACACAGAGAAAACAGAATCGACGTATGTATCGTCGTAAAGTTGCGTGTAGAGCTGGTTGCTTTAGGTTAGACGTATTTCCACGAAGGAGGAAAGTCATGGAGGGTGCCACGGATCGATGTCTGGCTGGGAAACTATCCCGGACAGAACACGGCGAAATTCGCACGTAATATCGCCCGCGCTGTCACCGGATGAAACAAACTCGCAGTAACCTCGTTCATCTACGCCGTTCATCTATCGTCCCGTGCCCTTGTTTATCATGACGGGAACGCGTTTTTTTTTTTCTCTATTCTCTATTTCCTTTTCTTCCGTTGCCGGGCAAAGAAAACGGCGTGTCGCGGCACAACGTCGAGTATCATGGTAAAAACGTTTGCTGAACGTGTTTCGTTTCACGATCATATTTTTCGAAAATGATGACTTTCGAGATTATAGAGAGAGCGGGTACGAACGCGATCGAGAGTCACACGGCCACGATGGTGTGACCACCAGCAGGATGCGCACGTTCGATATCACGCAGCTCGCGTTCGAAATAGTTATTCGCACACAGCGAGATGCGTTCTATGATAAATTTTGTACGAACCAGTCGCGGTGGCAACATTTGGTAATAGATCAATGATACTAGAAACTGGGAACATGCGACCACGAGATGCACTCGGAGGTTTCAAAAGCATGCGCAACTTCCGTCACGGAGACGGCGTTCGCGTGTCTCGCAATAAATTTCATTGACAAGGAAACACTCACTGCCAATGCTGAGAGTTCTCCATCGAGTTTTCCGCTTAGAACCCTTCTTGCCCATCTCTCACGAAGACCGAGCTGGCCCTCCTCCCTTCTGTCTCTCGTCTCCCCAGCGATCTCGGCCAACTTTCTAGAACGACAGCTCCACCAAAACCATGTTGATCGCGATTGATCTTGCCACTACCTTCGCGGTAGCATTTTACCAACTGTCCGCCGACCAGTGTGCTCGCGTTGCTAGTCTTATTGAGAAAAAAACCTTGGGACGAACCGAACCAACAAACGAGGCCTGTCCGTAGCAGAAGACAACTCTAATACATAATCCGCGCCGCACGAATAGCGACCGCATACTGCTGTCCCCACCTCACCCCTCCCTTTTGATCCCCACCCTGCTACTTTCGAGCCCCTACCTCCGAGACCATGTCATGTTCGTCATATCCCGCTGCGTGTTCAATTTCTACTCGTATTTCCACGATTCGAAAAGATTTCTTCCCGAGAAATTTGTACTTGCGGCATTTCTGGATTAAACGGTGACACGTGAATGCGCACACGTATGGATGTCATGCGAATTTTTAGTAGCAATGTCGACTAAAAGTTTGTCTTAGCGACTGAAACGTTTTGAACGAAAGCCAATCGCCACATGCGCAGTGGCATTGCGATTCTGTGTCACGATTGGCTGTTGCCATGGCAACCCATGTAAACTTTCCGTCCGTCATTTTATCCGGCTTCAGATGTAGAGAGGTATATGACTTTTCTTCTTTTCTTTCGATATATTTGTTTTAGGAGACTTTTTTAAAAATCTGTTCGTCTCAATAATTATCTTTAATTTTTCTATGAGATTTTGCGATTATGTATCGCTTATTATCTGCATGTAAATGCACGTATAATAGAGTTTTATTCTCTCACATTTTACTTTTATAGGTTAGAAAAGTACAGTCAAACGTACAATCATGATGAAAATATTTTCGTTGCATGAATTTGATACACCTTCTGATGATAATTTGGCCACTGTTGCACTAATAGAAGATGTTTTACATTATTGTGACTATGAAAACTTAACAGATGAATTACAACCCTTTTCTAAATATCTGCGAGAATATCCAGACGTTTCCATTACTTCTGATACTCTTGCTACGCGTGAAACATCGCTTGCTTTTTGTGCTGGAGACTTGTTTTTACCAGTCCACGATAGCATTTTTAAAAAACTTGCTAGTATATGCAGGGAAAGAGGATTAGTTGAAGCTATTTGTGTGGCTGCATCCAGCGAACCGCAAGAAGTTACACCAATCTTGCATTGGATAGCTACAAGGTATTGTTAATAGTTGATATAAAAATATTTATTTAATTTCGAAATCTAACTTTTCATAATTTTGATTCTAGACTTAAGTGGATTTTGGATTTAGTAGATAGAGGAATGTATCAGAGAGAAACCTTGCCTACTTTTGGATCTGGTTCGATTGCGGATATTGTTCACACAAGAGATTGGGAAACATCTTTGGTAAACTATTAACATAACTGTTGCTGATTTCTTTCTTTTCTAACGTGTTATATTTTTAATGTTGATTTGTAGATCAGATGCATCTCTTGGCATCCACATTGTGCGAGACTGGCAGTAGTCACAAGAGATGATCGTATACGGATTTTTTCTCATGAAATACCAATAATACCAATTTTAAAGCACAGTGCTCAAAAATCTGTTTGTTGTATAAGTTGGAGACCACTTGCTGGCAAGGAACTAGCAGTAGCATGTCACGCAGGTGTCTTAATTTGGACAATAGAACTAGGAGCAGCCAGTAATTTTCTTAGTCACGCAGTGCTGTTAAAACAAAGAAATCATGCTCCTGTAACAAGTGTTATATGGCATCCACAGGGTGATCTGTTGGTATCATGTTCACCAACGGATACACGCATGCTTATCTGGGATACCTCTAAAAAAGAATCTGTTCCTTTAAGACGAGTTGGTGGCGATGGCTTATGTTTTGCATGTTGGTCACCTTGCGGTTCTCGATTGTTTTCAGCCACATGTAGAAATATCTTTAGGTATACTACGTTATTATTTTATCTTCTTTCATTTTACATGGAATTTAATATATTAATAATTATATATAGAGTTTGGAACACTGGAGTAGCAACGTTGTGGCATGCAGATAAATGGACAGTGCCTATTGGTCGTGTAGCTGTTGCATGTTTCGGTCCAAATTTGACTCTGTTATTTGCAACAGACGAAGATCCTGGCACAATCTTTTCTTTACCACTGCAAGAAAATATTTTCGATGTTAAGAAGCTTTCTCTGGACGATGTAAAAATGGCCGTACCTTTAATAGATTTGACAAAGGTTAATTTCTTGGATGATAATTATGTTACTGTCGGCGGCAGAATAACTACAATGAAGTGGGATCCTACAGGGAGATATCTCGCTATTCTCTTCCAGGTATGTTCCTCGTTATAATTTAAAACATATCAACAATATCAGATTATAAAATCTAATAATAAATTTATTGATTAATTAGGACAGCCCATACATCGCATTAGTTAAAACCAAACTAGGAAATCTGTCACGTGTGATTGATATTAAACCAGGTTGCCTTATCAAAGGATTTTCGGGGGAAGTTCCTAATTGCATAGATTTCTATCAGAAATGTCGGAAAGAATTAGGCAATTTGGTTTGCTTAACAATTGCATGGAGCAGTGGTCGTATTCAACATTTTCCAATAATTGAAAAAGAGATTACTGTTCCTGCTATGAACACGAGTACTTCACTTTTGTCGCATTCATTGTCGTTAAGACACGATACGTACAATTTTGATTTGACTGCCATTTATTAATAATATCGACTGTTATATTTTCGAGCAGGAAAATTTTATTTTCAATTGTTTTGTTTATTATTAACATAGGTCCAATTATTTTTGTTAAATCGAATATAAGAGAGCAATAAATCGTTCATTTGTATGCAGCACGATGTTTTCGAATACTGTATCACGTTCCGTTACAAAATTATGTAATATATCACGACCGATTCGTCAGCATGCCAAGAGAAAAAAAAACATTGTTGGATCTCGTGTTAAGCTCTAATATGCTAGTTTCCTAACGTATGGAATATACAACACGATGGCTCTCGGGTTCGGTACCTAATTATACGAAGTCACATGCAGAGCGCACGTCTTTCTATTTTTACGTCGCTTGACCGAATGCTGAACGTCGACACGTATGTGATGCGCTCGCACTATTTCCTGTACACTCTCTATGCACCGCTACTTCCATCGTTTTAGAAACCCTGTCATTCTAAATATAAGTTCCTTGAACGCACTTTATCATCTTGCGTTGTCACTTTATTTGTGCTACTTGACTTACATTGCTGCGTTTTGTTTTTAAAAACGATCGACTAGTCTAAGTCATCGAGTTTTCATTATCGTTCGTTATCTTCGTACTTTCTGCTGATCCATTATTTATTTTAAAGATCAACTTCTGGTCAACATCTGAGAAATTTCTTCGAGTAATTAAAGTACGTTTCCATGAAACTTAAAGATCAGACATGATTAGTGATAGATATTTATGAACAGTAAGTCTTCTAGAAAAAAAACTGTAGGGGGAGGAAGAATTCCCTTCGATTAAACGTTCGTTTTTTTTTTCCCCCTTCATTCTTTCTCTGTTATTGCATCCGTATGGGGTGTACGATTGAAATCCTTTTTCCAGTATATTTATTTTAATGGCAGTCGTACACATGCGGTGACTATGGTACGAACGGAGTTGACAGGTGCCTGGACAAAAAAGCGTGGTCGAGAGCGAGCATAGTATGTATAATGTAAGCATAGAGGGCTGGCAGGCCACATGTGCCACTCTATCACTTATCTACCCGTAATATGACGTATAACCCGACCATAAGATGCAACTGTGAACGCATGCGTGTAAATGCGTGTATGTACTTCAGTTCGTATATACGTGAATGCAACGTGTGTATATTAAGGGTGAGTAGGAGGATGCACGGAGATGCGTCTGTGTACGTTTGCTTGGAAAAAACACAGGGCACCCGACTTTCGAGGATCGTGATGTCGCGAGAACCGCCATGGAATCATAACAATGTATATTTTGGATTGGCCAGTCAATGAACTGAACATTATCTTTTCATTCCCTATCGTTTTTTTAATATTCTACATACTATTTTCCTTGTGAATTATTAATGCGACTGGTGATGCTTGCAAAGCATATGATAAATGGAACTTTTTGGAAAAGAATTTATCGCTATCGCTTTGCGGAATATGACACATTAAGAATAATACATCCATGAACACTGTCACTTGTACACTGTCTTCCGTTTCTAATTTTATACTTAAATAAATTAATTGTAAATATATTTCGAAAGAAATTAAAATGTCGAGTATTCAATTTCCTCATATTTCCTTGCATTCTTCAAGGACTAACATAATCCATGTAATTTCAGAAACAAAAATGCCTGATACAACCTCTGAGTAGCCTGATCCAATACTCCAAATTTCATTAATCCATCTCTGTCCTCAATCACTAATGGCAGTTGTCCTGAGATATTCAAAACACTGGCCACATGATACTCAATGAAGAACGATATCAAGCGTATTTACGTGAAAGAACGAGATGCAATCCGAGGAGGAGGAGGAGGAGAAGGAGGAGATTGGGAAGGTCGGTGAAATAATAGTAAGCTGTAATAGGAGTGAACAACTTGCTCTCATGTGTGCGAGCGAAGAAGCTGTTGTTAATAAGTGACGCGTGTGCGGCAGCTGGTTTTACGTTTTTTGCCTTGCACCCGATTCTCGGGGTTCGAGCGACGAAAGATTGGCCGAAGCACCCTCTCTCTCGGTACTTTCTCTCTGTTTCTATCTCTTGTCTGAGTCCCCCGATGCACTTCGACTTGGAATATTCCTCAACAGATTTTTCAAAGGGATGCCGGTCGCCACGCGACGGTCCGATTCTCTTTCTAACGTCAACGACCGGATGAAAATGAATTTTGCATTATGAACAACTTGGAGTTGTATACGTAGAAATTGTTTCAAGGGCATGTACTTTTCAGGGTGCTTAAAAAGAGATAAAAAAAAAATGTGGTAAGATAAATCACTTGTGGTGTTAAGGTTTTGTTTGTTTTGTATGTGGTAACGTAAGTAAATCTACACCTTAGTCAAAACGTTTTTACTCTCAAACCGCAATTGACAGCGCATTGATTCCCATTTCCTTTCACAGTCCCACATTCTCCAATCATAAAACCAATACATATCGATCTTCTTCAACTAACTAAAAGGACCCCCATCGGACATCAAAAGTCGTAGAGGGAACAAATGATGCAATCTAGTAGCTCGCTAGTTCGTCAGCCTCAAAACAATTCATAATCGTTCTAAGAATTTCAACAACAGGCAAAAGAGTGCTGTGGAAGACAAATTCGAACGGGCTGCAGCCAGGAAAGAGACAGACAGTCACGCACGCAGATGTGTTGCGCCACCGATGAGGTTGAGGCAAGTGCACAGAGATGCACAAGTGCCGGAGGATCTTTTCTTCTTCTCCTCCTCCTCCTCCTCCTCCTCCTCCTACTACTACTACTACGACTACTACTACTCTTTTTCTTTTTCTTCTTTTTCCTCTTCTTCTTTGCCTCACGAAAGGAAACGAAGCGCAGCCACGCGAGTGGGCGGCGCGTACCCTTCTCGAAGGCTTCTTTCCTTGCTTCTTAAACAAGGGTGGAGGGGATCCTCCGTATCGTCCGCTGGAAGATGTCTTGTCCTGGCTTGATACTCGTCGTAGAGACGTGGGAACGGATATAGCCGAGCTATCTTCAGGGTTAAAGAATTCGTTCGACTCTTTCAGCCACCCTGTCACTGCTCGATTCTTCCTCGTCGCGATCAAGATCGCGTCAGCGCGCGTGACACGCGGACCTTGACAAGTGATAAGCTTATCACGTTGGAAGAGTCATTGACGATCTGCGAGAAGAAGAGATTTTCTGCGACACACAGTCGATATCCGGTGGAGTTTGTTTGGGCAGTTTGATCGGTCAAGTAAGTGGACAGAGTGAGAGACACCGAGGAAGTTTCGTTAGGTGGAAATTGATTTTGTTCCTGCGGCATGGTGATTTTGTCGGTCAGTTGGTGATTTAATTTCGTAAATTTTCGTGAATGATGATCACTGAATTTGCAAGAAGAATCATCGATAATCATACGACATTAGCGAATAGAATATATCTCGGGGAAATTAATCGTGCCAAACATTGCTGATCAATACTGTGACGAGCGTCGAGAGTTCAAAGTTGATTAAAACTAAAATTAGTAAACGATAGTTGGAATAGTCCTGAATAGAAACTGAATTTTATATTGAAGATTTCATAAACTCACGAGTGTTTCATCTGTGATTGACTCACGCTTCATTCATAAATTCTACTGCACGTCAATCCGAGATTCAGGGATACCAAAAATTCCTTGAATACTGTTTCATTCACGTGCAGTTCGCGATTATTCGACCCACTATCGCTTCATATCACGCGTGACTCGTTGCAACATCCTGACTTATGTTTTCACAGTCTCCGTAACTTTCCATTCGTACATCTCGTCAACTCTTTCCACATTTTCAATTTTGCAAATTTGCTCCAATTTTCTCTCTTTTGTTACAAAATCAATTTTATTACACTAATCTCATTTGTGTCAACTTTCAGATTGTACCGAGATGCACCTGGAGGATTATCACGTGAACGGAAGCGAGGAAGATGTCCAGCGAGCAGTTTCCAAGAGCATTAAACAAGAGGGTTTCAACAGCTTGCACCTAACACCCGTTACAACTATTAACACCAGTAGTCAACCATGTTGGGTCACTTCTCATACAGACAGTGTTCTCTCTCCCATTTTACCCAACAATTCCAGTCCCAGAGAATTCACAGACTGGGAGCAACTGACGACCGTCTTCCAGTATCCTTGTCAACCGTACACGTCCACAGACAGATCACCAGGAAGCACAGGTAGCGAAGCTACCACGCCAACCTGGAACAATGTTATTCACAGTGAAACGTTAGACCCTTGCAATGGTCAAAGACTGCCGTCCGTTAGTTCTGCTTTTTCTTTCTCGAAGAATTTCTGCAATACGGCCTATCCAGAGTATCAAGACTATCAAGACTATCAAGAGTATCAGGACGACGTATCAGTGTCTTTGCCCTTTATCCTTCATAATCAAACGGAGGACCAAGGATTCGACGGTTCCATGCAGGCAGCCACGGATGAATTTGATCTTAGTTTAATTAGAGGCGATCCTACGTCGTTATTGTGCAACGTGGAGTCTCCCCCTTCGCTGTCGTCCACATATCTGCAAGAGTTTCAAGAACCATTTTCTAATTTAAATGGATCTTGCTACGCGGTTGGACACTTGGTCTCTGGACAGCAATCCTCTGTCTCCGCGACCTCCAATTTTGTTACTGACAATAGTGGATTGAACGATGGATTTGGGAATCAGGTTGTTCTGCCCAGGGATGAAGGATTGTTGCTGACTGATAGAAGAGTGCCGATATCCAAACCTGTCAGTGATACGGAAAAACGAAGCAAATCTTTCGGTCAGTCTGCATATGTAAATTTACGCATGTGTGTTTATAAAAAATTTTTACAAGTATCCAAATAATTTCATGGACTATCTAACAATCAGTCGGTCTTTCCCCCTTTCCATGTACTTGGTACATTCAGGAAGGTTATTTTAAAAAATACCACAAATAAACACAAAGACCAGAGTCTTTGAAGAAGTGACTCTCGACTAACGTTCTCAAGTGTAGCAAGTAGTTTCAAGTAGCTTCCTTAACGAGTCTCGAGATCTACGGCTTGTTTACACGCTGACGACACGTTTGTTTCCGTTTCAGACTGTTCAACGCCAGAAGACAACCTGACATCGACGTATCAGTGTCGATGGATAGATTGTGGCTGTGCCTTTGCTGAGCAAGAGGGATTGGTCCGACATATTGAGAGAAGACACGTCGAATCCTCGTCGTCGAACGCACACGGACACGGAAGACGGGTTCAAAGGGACAGGGATAAGGATAAAGACAAAGAGGGAGAGGTTGGTTCCGGAAGCGGACAGGATGAATTCGCTTGCCTCTGGCAGGGCTGTCCGCGTGCTCGGCCTTTTAACGCCAGATATAAGCTGCTGATCCATATGAGGGTTCATAGCGGTGAAAAGCCAAATAAGTGTCCGGTATGTACGTTAAGATTCTTAACAATTTCTTAAGTAACTACGCTTTAATCCTTAAATCTCGCAATGCTGAAGTCGCTGCAGTTATTAAGATTCGTTTGAATCGTTTACAGTTCACCGGGTGCAAGAAGGCATTTTCACGATTGGAAAATCTGAAAATCCACCAGAGATCTCACACGGGCGAAAGGCCATACGCCTGCCAGCATCGTGGTTGTTCCAAAGCGTTCAGTAACAGCAGCGATCGTGCAAAACACCAAAGGACTCACTACGACACGGTGAGTTTGTTATTTTATCCAGTTATACGGATATTGAAACCTCTTTGAACTGTGACACCGAACATTTAAAGAAGCAAGAAAAGGAGAATCGTTTGATTTCAATTGGTTTGATGTTATGTAAGATAATTGCAAATGACGAACGGTATTTCATCGTCACGTTGAATGTATTTTTAGTTATTAGAATTGTCCGCACGGTCGATACGGACAAGTGAAAAATTATCACACAATTGCGCAAAGTTAATTAATCGATCAATAATTTATGTTCGTGTAACAATCCTTCCGCATTTACGTAATCGAAACAGTTGAGTTCCTTTTCACATTTAGAAATTCTTTCATGCTTGTTTGATGCATTTGATCGGAACTTACGATCAAAACCTAGGTTAATGTTGGAATTTGGATGTGTGTGAATATTTTTTTATAATTAACATCGTGCAAATTGTATCACGGAATATTACTTGACCGTACGAAGAGAAAATGCTTATCGCTAATAATGTTGAAATTTTGTAGCGTGAGAGGTCAGTGAACATACATAGAACGAGTGTTGAAATCACTCAGAATACTCATGGGTCACAATCTGCGAAATGTAAATCTAAAATTAGATTATTTTTATTAGGTTTCTGTTTATTAATTTCGTATTTTCAACAGAGTGTTCGCTCGAATTTTCAGAAACCGTACGCGTGTCAAGTGAGCGGATGCGGCAAGAGGTACACAGACCCGTCCAGCCTCAGGAAACACGTGAAAAATCATTCGGAACCAACGACGCCGCTGTCCAACTTGTCATTGACATCGGATAGCAAAGCCCCAGGTAGCATGGCGAACAATTCGAGCAACACGCGGCACGATCCGATTTCCACGGGTCTGAAGCAGCACCAGCAACAGCAACAACAAGCGCAAACGGCAATCGTCTACACGGCGGAATCAAATTATCGAACGTATAAGACTTCGGAGTCTTACGCGGACGAGGACGCGGATCTGTTCCAAACGAATCTGTGTCAGGTCGATAGGATTTCCATGAACCTTGACAGCAATCAAGAGTTCGTACCGTTTGAGTCTGTGAAACGCTTTCTCATCGACGATGTCGGCGGATCGCACGTCGTCGACGGCACAGGTAAGGAAAAAAGTAAAATCCCGTGATCGGAATACCAAGAAGATCAAAGTCAGCTTTGACTCATTGGCGGATCGTAAAGTAGAAAATTCACCAGGAGAAGAACGATCATTCTCAATCGGTTCAGTTTATATAAGAATTATATAGTTCCGTTTCTCCGCAAGTTTCTTCAGTTCGAAGAAGAAACGAAACTCGTCTTTCTCGTTGAAACAGCTGAAGAACGTTCTTATCTAAGGAATTTTTGTCATGCTGTTAAAAGTAAATGGACAGGAGAAGCTCGAGAAAAATTCCGAGAACGCGCGGTAAAAACGACGCGACGGGCGCTACCGTTTCGAACAAAAAGCCGAGCGTCGTTGTTCGTGCAACCCGTACGAATTTTTATTGTACGCGCGTGCTGCCTTTTTCTATCCCGATAAATGGTAACGACGGCTGATGACAGTGCCCGCTTCGCTTCCACCATGCTTAATCTCAGAGGAGGTTCAAACACGCTTTACGCGTTTACCCCACACCGAGTCTTAAAATAATATTCCCGACTTTTTTGGCCGGCAGCGCACGCACGTAACGCACGCGCCAAAACAGACGACGCGGCTGCCACGTGCGACACACGCGTGCCTTTTTAAATTCCAGCCCTCGAGCCCGCGATTTTCTACCAAATAATACGTCCGCGTCATCGATCCCCTCCCCCCCCCTCCCCCGCTTCCCCCACACTCCGTCCCTTTCTAAAACCGTTTTATTAATGATGAGAGCCGCAAGTTCACCACCCATGATGCAGAAGCTTCGTTTATTTGAAAATAAACTAGAACGGACATTATTTCGATAACTTCTAGAAATAATACAGAATATTTCCTGATTTCCAAGCCTTCTCCTTGTAGCTTCCAGAGCAAATTCGAATATTTTTTTTTTTCTGAAATTTACGAATAAAAGTTTCTGTTTTTGATTCCTTTGAAACTTTCTCCTCTTTCTTCGTTCTTCATCCGATCTCTTCCTTTCTATCTTAATTTCTTTGATTCGAATTTTACACTTTATTCGTCCGTAAACAAGATGAATGTCTCTCTGTCATGTCAGATAGTTGTATCTCGATGTTTTTGCCAATATCTGCGCTCTGCGATCAAGACACGAAACTGGAATGTCTGACCATATCGGTAATCCATTCTGTTTTCTAACATTTACAGGGTACCAGGTTGAGGACGAGGTCCCCGACTTCCAAGATCTCAGTTCGGATATCGAGCAACAATTTCTCGAGTTAAGCAGCCTCGATGACGCGGTTTTTATCGACGGTTGAGAAGAACATTCAAGGGATGTGGATTGGAGGAGGAGACCCCCGTGGCGAACGCCACATATTTCCAAAGACTTGTTTCCATTCTATATTTTCTACTCGATTTTTATACGCTTTCGCTCAGTTAGATAGATTTAATTGATAGGTATATTTTTGTACATAGCCGATTTGTATATATTATCATTAAATACATGGTTTCGATCATTAGGGTCCCGTGTTACGTTTCATGTGTTCTTCTTTATATCGAGAGATTCTGAGAGAATTTGCGTTATTGCGTCGACGATAATTTTTATTTCTTTCTTACATAGGTACACTGAAATCAATAACCTTTTTTTTTAACCAAAATCATTATTGCATATCATTAACGAGACAACTCACTACAGTGGTACACGCAAAATGTTTATGGGAGTAACTTTTGTGGGAAGAGTTTACAGGTTTCTCAAGTTTGCGATTGATGCCTCGTTCGCTTGACTCGAACTCATTTTCCATTAGGTTGCAGAGGATTGACGTTCAATGACTTTGCTGATGAAAACATGCACGTTGCAAAGTGGTTCAAAGTTTACCTTGAAATTAGGTAACTCGACCAATCTGTACGAAGCTGAAGAATCTTCGCTCTCTCATCCTTCTTTCCGATATTGATTTCGTCAACTTACTATAGCAGCCGCTAGTACAAGCTCTGTGTAAAAAGCACTAGCGACGAAAGGTTGAAAACAACCGTTTGTTTTCAAGCTGTGCTGCACTGAGACGGTTTCGCCCCCTCTCCCAGCGTGTCGCAAATTAGTTTAAAGAAATTGTTCTGCGCCTTGATCTGTATCTCCTTTGTGTTCTCCTGCAACAGATGGAGAGAATCGAGGATTGAACGAACGATGATTAAACCATGATTCATCGTTCAATTGAAACTGTTTTAGACGAAACGTGCTTGTAATGCACGAGTACTCACTCCATTGATCGTGATAGTTGGAACGTAGGAGAGGCTCGGATTTAACTTCTTCGTTTTCTCGCCATGTGCGACCAACAGCTCGTTCGACAGGGGACCATTGATGCATTCGTTAATGTTCGTTTGGGTCTGCTCGCTTAATTCCACTTTCTTGGCGCACTAGAAGGATCAATTTCAATTCATACATTTCTTTTAGGCTTGCTGCGCGATTCTTGGAATTTCTCGAATTCTCTTCTCATTTCGATGAAATTTTCGCGAACGTTCGGGGCAGACACTTTCGTTAATTTCTTTCAGTTGATTTTACAATTGCCAGATGCGCACGTTGGAATTTCAAATCTCTCGAGGGAATGACGTGCGTGAATGATTCGCGTGATAAGTAATTATTATTATCGATGTCACGTTAGTTGGTTTGGCCAGGCAGAAAAGATAAATTACCTGCGGGACAGATGATGGCGGAAACCGTGAGGTCATTGCGCAACCAACCAATGCCACAGTAAGTTGTTGAACCTTATCAGCTGCTTCTCCGTTCTGAATCGCGTTAATAGCACACGCCTGAGCTTTGTTTCCATTGCACTCTTCTTCTCCGTGCTGGCACGTGAACCGCCATTTCTGGCTGACTGGATCTTTCCAGTGCTATTTATTCGTGCGTGAGTAATAAAATAAATGGCGTGCGAGTTAATTTGCATAATATGCCGTAAAGGAAGAGAAAAAAAAAAAAGAAAATAGTACAGAGACACTTTATTTGTGCAGATCAAAAGCTCAAAAATTAGCGCAGCACTCGAAATTAGAGGATGTCCTTTTTTTTAATGTTTTTTTAAAAATTTCTTTCACTACCGACCAAGCCGATGGATTACCGGAAATAATCATCAAAAATCGTCAAGTTTATACAGATGATAACTGAAATCTCGTAATTGCTCGAGCAGACAGCACTCTTGCTCTTTGTCCATTGAAATCGTGGTAAATTAGTATTTACCATTCTCTGTGTCTCAGCACGCACTTATCCAATTATCGATGCCGATTATTGCAAAAATTGACGGAATTAAAGAAAGAGAAAATTCGCGTTCGTTAATTCGAGTATCCAAGCTTGAAATTGTGTCAAGATAATGCCACCACAGCGTGGCGCGGCGCGTTAAAGACAAGAGTTGTAAAAAAAGAAAAAGAAAAAGAAAAAAATATAGTGAGCGATAGGGAAAAAGTTTGTAACGCAAACTACGACTCACCGATGCTTTCCCATAGGGAATGAAAGTGACGCTGATGTAATCTTTCAATACATCGTACTCTGGCAATAGTTGCTGCTTAATCCATCGCATGCTATCCGAGCATAGCGATTCGTAATAAACTGCCACATTTACCACTGCATGCGACTCGTTGCCGGCCACCTGCACAATTATCGTGGAATAATATAGTCGTGAGTCGATATTGGAGAGGTACAATAATTACTAGTTATATACCGATTACGTTTATTATATTGTGCGAAGCATTATATATTTTTCCACCGAGTCTTTCATACTTTCAGTCCGAGGCAATTTTCAAATTATTTGTCAGATTGAGATTTCCTTTCCTGGTATAAGCAATAAATAGTCGTGTAGCAAGAGTTCGTAATAATACGAAGATATACATGCCTACTGAAACTTCTTTGTCGATGAATTTGAAAGTGGCACTCAAACCATCAGTCATCAGGATTGCCAGTCGGTGGGAAAATGAAATTCGATTTCGATCTCGGTTCGATTAATTTAGCATTTCAAATATACGAATATTCTCGTAAAGTAAAAGATTTGTGGTCATAGTATATTTTCGATAAGAAGTAGTATTTTTTGACAAGAGATCTCTCTCTCTCTCGCAACAAACAAAGAAACAAAGAAACAGCCATTCGTCGTGAATATCGGATAAACAGGTTTCAATGTGAGATACGTGAATAAAAAGAACCTCTTGGAAACCGGCTCCCATCTTGATTGGGTTCTTTATGTAGACATATAGCGTAATGTAGCGATTAGAGTGACATGTAATAACAATTTTAGATTAGATTTCACAATTTTTGTTCCTTGTCAAAAAAATTGTAAACGCGATTATCTTTCATCTTTCACTGTCTTATCTATCGCTACGACGCTTTAGAAATAGAAATAGAAAGAAATCATCTTTCCATTTATTAGTTCTGTCGTGGATATCTTTAAAATGTGAAAAACTCACTTTTAGCGATACGGAAAGAAAGATTGAAAAGTACGAAAAAAATTGGAAAGCGATCAGAAAGTGGAAAGTGGAAAGGCGGACTGGACAAACGTAGGAAAGAAAGTTTCTTCTTATGATTTACGCATCCGTCGTTGGAGCATGATTATTATTATTATTATTATTATTATTAGCACCCATCATTTCCCTCCAACTAAGTCCATTTGCGCGTTAAAATTACAAATAAATCTTCCGCGTTCTAAGTGCAAACGCGAATGCAGAAATTACCAATGCTTCGTAAACGAAAAAATTACCCTAAACGGAAATTGCGACCCGCAATTGTTTTCATACTCTGCGCGAAAAAAAGTGTACGCGTTTTGTACACGGAATTCCGAATTTGAAATGATCGAAAGAAAAGAAAAAAAAAAGAATCCAAATCCGTTGTACGTGAAAAGCGTGGCCACGATGCTCGAAATGCTCGAAATGCACGAAATGCTCGAAATGCACGAAATGCTCGAAAGGCATGCTTTCATCACGCGTAATTTCGCGTAACGTGGAACGCGAAAACGAAAATATGGACATAACGAGCGTATGTCCATATCAGTACGTGATATCAAAGGTGAAACTGAGAAATTGCCACTCACCAAGGCGCCGTGGCCGAGGAACGCGACAGCGAGTATTGCAGCGGCGAAAGAGCTCGAAGCGAATAGGTAGCAGCGCATACTAGTAGCGTCTCTGGTACGTCGAGAAACTGGTCACCAGCCTTTAAACGCAGCCAGCCTTTTGTCTATATAGCAGCGGCGTCGAACGCCGATGCCGAGGAGGGAGACTTCGAAAATGTAGAAGGGGGCTGTTGGAAAGAGCAAGAACGAGAGGGACGAGCGAAGGGAAGAGAGAAATATAGAATAATCAATATTACGTTCGATGGCATTTTAAACGTTTTCCCACCCAGCGCGTGAATAGGTGCGATGATACATACGCCATTCTCATCTCGATCGAGGAGAGCCCTTTCCCATCCTTTATCCTTCAGGCATACAGCACGTCGCCTTGTAAATGTTTGACAAATGTTTGCTTGGATAAATTTCGTAGAAAGCGAGAACGAAGCGTACAAACGACGAGGAGTATAAGGTGGTCAAATTCATCACGGTAGTAGAGAAATGTAATGATAATCTTCATATATTTTATTATACTTAAAATTATATTACGTTTGTCAATTTAAATTTCACCCGCGACTAATAATTCGAGGATAATTTTCTTTTTATTAAAAGATTTTATTAAATTTTCTTTTTATAAAAATTTTCTTTTTATAAAAATAAAATAATTTCAATGAAATTCTTTTTAATTATTTCAACTGTATGTTATAATTTGAGCGTAACCGCTGTTGCTGGCACTTAATTAATTTGTCACTTTATTGATTTTCAATTCCCCGTAATTTAATTTTCATCGATTAGTTCAGAGAACTTTTCCTTATTAAATTTAGTCTACAATTGCGAGGAAACGATAGAAGAGATATCGGTAACTTGAAATAAAGAAGATAAACGAGAGATAAGACTTCAAATAAAATGCGTAAGATGAAATTTTAATATATATTAAACTTGAATTTTTAATATCGTCACGTGCCGTGTAAGTGAATATTCTATCGACAGAGATGAATTAGATCGAAGCGAAATTGTCGCAAGTAATTTATTCTTTCTATCTCGAAAATAACCCAGCTTTCGAATATCAAAGATAGTGTATATCTGTACGTTGTCAGAAGAAGTTGTTTTCTTTCTTTCTTTCTTTCTTTCTTTCTTTCCTAGAAAACCTAGGACAGTCTTTCTCGATAACAAACTGATGATGGAAATTTTGAGAAATTCATTTCAAACAGGTCATAAAGACCTGAGAAATTCCAAATGTTTGAACAAAAGTACTGTTTTTAAGCATTTTCACAAATAAATTAATCGCATTATGCATGTACGATTGTTCTTTTAAAAAAGAACGCGACATAATTGTTTCGATAATCTTTGTTTCTATAAATAAATGATAACTTGTTCTAAAATGTTGGAGAAACTAGTTAATTTGGAAAACCAATAATTTGCGATTGCGATCGATAAACATTCGTTTTTAATTAAGATCGTTATCGTGTAATATTTCGATCAATATTTCGACCTCTTGAACAGAATTTGCAAATTTATACGTGCGTTTTATAAGTCAGATCAAATCAAACATAGAAAATAAGTTTAGAGTTTAATTGTCAAAAACTAATTAAAAAAGCTCAGAAATCAATCTTCCACGTTCATTTTTTTTTGCAAATAAAAATTGGCTCGATTTATGGACACTGAAATGCCAGCGTCACGTAGCGGTGAAACGATGGAACTAAAATCTATAGCTGCCCTTGTCGTAATTTATTGTTCTCTTTGTCTGGCGTGCAATACAAGCCTGTCCTTGTCACGCACCATTGCGCTCTTTGTTCACGGATGGTGCTGCCACCTAAGCCCTCCTATTTTCGACTGGAACTAAAAAGGTAAAAAGGAAAAATCCGATAGATGGCAGCACTGGTATTCATCGAAGTCGGTAATAAATTTCTAGTTTCTACAGTGTCCGATAAATGGCAGCACTTGTCCTGTCCATGGACAGAGAACGCAATAGTGTGCAACAAGGACAGACTTGTATCGTGTGACAGACAGAGAGAACAAATTACGACAAGGACAACAATAGATTTTAGTTCCAGCGCTTCACCGCTACGCGACGCTAGCATTTCAGTGTCCATAAATCGAGCGAATTTCGTTTTGCAAAAAACAGACGAATTTGAAGAATTAATTTCTGAGCTTTTTTAGTTGCTTTTTGATAATTAAACTCTAAGCTTACTTCCTATATTCTATCTGACTCGTAAAATGCATATATAATAATTCACATATTTCTATTTGATAGATCGAAACATTTCTTTGAACGATGGCGATTTATTTTGTTCGACGCTGCATTCAAAAGTTCTCAAAATTGTTCAGAAACATAGTTACACAAAATGCCGCAGTTTTTGATATAAATTTTTACTCAATCGGTTTCTAATTATTAACAATTGTCACACATTCCGATATAACATAGAATAAATAACTTGTGCCAACTTATGCTGCCGATGAATTTATACCAAAAAAAAAAAAAAAAAAAAACAATAAATAACAACATTCACTACTTACATTTGTAAGTGAATTCTAACATTGAATCATTTGATCGAAGTCTTGTTACCAAGTCGTCAAATAATTTGAAGACAAGGAGATAATACTTCGGTGAGAATGAAAATGTCTCACGAAACTGAACATAAAATTTGCGCGATAAAAGTGCACGGAATCCAATTGATCTGTTATATTTACTACAAAATTTGATCTTTATAGCTACTATACATAATCCTAAGTTGAAATAAGATCAAACTTCGAGACCCTGATGAAATTTCAACGACTTTTTATTTTCTTTAAGTTCCCTCAGTAGTTCATCAGCTCGGGTCTTGAAAGTTTGGGCTAACTCAGTATTCTGTTGTACACCATCGCCCTTCTTGTGCATTATGGATAAATTAACACAGGCATACGGATTATTCAATTCGCAACACTTTAAAGACAACGTATACGCCTCTTTCATATTCTTCGGCACGTATCCTTCAATACCATTTAAATAAACACCGGATAGGTAGAAGCAAGCTTTCTCTAGCCCCATATCGCAAGCTTTCTTCAGGTATTTCATTCCAAGCATAATTTGACTGCCCCTGACTGGATTAATTTTTTCGTCAGACAACGCAAGAGCACCTGCATGAAGACAACCTCTCGAATCGTTCTGTTCACAACCTTTTTCCATGTACTTGAACGCTTCCAAGGGATCTTTCTCACACTCCCTACCTGTAAAACACTAAGCTTATGAATCAACAGACAGTAAGTAACAATTTCAACGAATATTAGTTAATTATTAAGTTAAAAGTATCACCCGGTTGCATTTCAATTTCCCTGGCTGATGCGACGCGCGCGCCATCTTTACTAACCCATTATTCTGTAATCGCCGTATTTCGCGCAACTTCTCCCATAATTGTGCTCGTCGCAATTCTTCTTGTACAGTTTGATCGCTTCCTTGAAGTTTGTCTTGACAGATTCGTAATAATCGCCCAAAAGATGACACGCTGGCCGGAAAATGTAAAACATTTATACAGACACTAACAGAGGTTAGAATCACTAGCAGGCTCGTCTTACCCTCAGGTTTCTTTTCGCTCAAACAACCGAACTGATATTCTATGTAAAGATTCTTTAAATATTCCTGAATCTCCTCCTCACTTTTGAAATTATATCCCGCCATGTCGTACGAGTATACGCAAGTTTCGTACGTAGGCCACGCTCAGCAGACAAAAGCACATGGCTTCGTATCTGGAGATACGGCGATAATACGCATGCGTACGCATCCCGTTTGTGATTCTTTCGAATGAGCGCAAGTCGGCTACGAAGGTAATCAGTAATTCACCAACATTGGAACTGAAGCTTGTCAGTTCAGGTGTGCTTGTCACGCAGTACACTGTATGTTACGAATTATTCCTACGTGGCACACGAGGACGCGTATTTTAACAATTACAGGATAACTCGTATGTTGAGGAAGAAAATACGCTTCTTGTTCTTGAAGTAAGTAAGACTTCAATTTTTATCGATACTCCCTGTGAAACTTCAGAATCGTTGCGAATTGTTTATGATTATTCGCTGACACTTCGATTGCTCTGTGTGTATTTTGAATTACGTCAATTGATAAAAATCTATATTTATAGCCAATTCGTATTATCGAAGAAGAACTCGGAAATGTATTTGCAATTGAATATAAATGTAATACTTGCACGCGTAGACAATGTAAATTTTATAAAGTTCATCATTTAACGAAGTATATTTAAGTAAAGGTGAAACAAACGAAAAAAAAAGTTTGTATAAAATACCGAATAGAATGTCATGTAAATATGATTACGATGAATCTAAATTTCCCTCTCACTTAGGTCACAATTCGCAGTTTGCTCGGTTAGGGGGCCATTTTTTTAAATCTATGCTTTGAATTCATCTGTATATCAAATGGAAACGTAAAGAAAGTATAATGTATTATACGTATATTTGACTTGTAGCTAATCGTTCTTATCTCATCCTCGTTATCGCATACTATGACGTGTAAATTACAAACTGTTGCTCCTGTACTTTTAAAGCTGATACAATTTTTTTTCTTTTCTTATACGAGCGCATCAACATCACCTCTATACGATTAATATTACCCACACGAATTTATGATTCTTCTACGCTCGACCTAATTGCGTTTATCACGTGTCTAATTCGATTTACATTTCGCCTTTGCGTTACATTAATAAACGCCCAACAGATAAAATTTGAATGTTGACCTTTAAGGGTTTATATTTACACACGGATGATAATCTATTAATTATCACAGAGAAACGATGTACGTACGCTTGACTCATTTATGACACATTTATGAAAACACGAAAATTTTATTCCTAGTTCCATTTATTATTTATTTTATGCGTCACAAGAAATAACATGAATATTGACGATCCGATTGATACTTATAGCTGAAGGTCGCTGCTTAATTCTTGAAATCTATTTAGTTTCAATCGACACGTTGAACTTCGAGCATACATTGAATTGATATTAATTCAATATTTCGTGTGTTTCATGTTTTTATAAAGTACACACACGTACCTACAAATATAAGATACGTTCTCAATTTAAAAGATAAAAGATTGTCAATTATCGTTGCTCTCAATCGAGCAACATTCGGTCATTTTGAATACAATACTACGCTATGCTGGTCACATACACAGAGGTGGGTGTGAGGCTGGGACACGCTATAATTCGGGGTGATTCAACGCGTAACGCGGGTTCAAGGGCAACGCACACATTCCATTGGCACGCGAATGGAATACTTCAACGAGCAAAACGCAACGCTCTTCTCGCGAGAAACGCGATGACTTGATTGATATCACTGACAGTCGTACGAATCGCTTCTGTCAAAATGGCAAAAGAATCAGTTGGAGCGACGATATAACGATTTTCCAGTGAAAATTGTCCATCAATTTATACAGTGATGCAGCTCAAATGTATAAATTCTGATAAAAATTCTGAAAAACACAAGAAAAATTCATATTAATTCTTACTTATAAATTTAAATCAAAGATCAAATGTTCTCATCTGTTAGAATCAAAAAGAAATACGTGATTCAACTCTTCGGTTATAAAATTACGCTCTTCTTACGATCTTCTGTCGGAATGATCGGGCAGAGCCAAGATCGGGCTGAGACAACGTGTGGCGAAGTCTCTCCCTCTAATCTAGATTCGTTTATGTATTTTTAGATGAGCGAGTCTGTAAAGGTGGCGGTGAGATGCCGACCGATGAACGCTCGGGAATTGCAACAGGGATGCAGGGTACGTTCATACAGACGGACTTCTGAATTTCACGGCGCATGCATATCCACCATGCCAGCCAATGCAGTTGCACTTCTCGCTTTTGTTTATTCGTAGAAAGTATGTGTATGGAAAAACAGTTGTCATTGTTCTATCGAGCGCGTTGTAGCCTAGCGACTGGATCAAAACACGCAAGCAAAACATGCACCGACGCTGCAATTTTCTTTTTTTTTTTTCTTTCTTTTCTTTCTGGAAAATTTCTTTAACTGGAAAATTTCTTACCGAAATGGCGAGGCTCCTCCGTGAGGAACCTCTACGTTTTTATCCAAGTTCTTGCGACGAATGAGTTTCATTTGAGCTTGACCATGTGGATAAAGTAGACAAAGTTCATTGATTAAAGTCTCGTCATTAAAGTCTCGTCAAATGGTCTCGAAGATTACCATTTACGTGTACGTTTTTTTTTTTAATTGTTCAACAGCTTCGTCTTGCAGCAATGACTTGTTCAAGCAAAATGGACGTTATTTTTAATATCAACGTGATACAAGGTGGCTTTTACTATTCTTTTCTTTTTCCTTTGCAGTGAATAGTCTGAACTATTAGTTACATCTACTTAAATGTATACTCCTAGGTTTTCGATCAAATCTCGTAAGAGATTATTAAAAAATGGTATTTCTTTTTCGAATACCTTCGATCCAAAATTCTTTTCCAGCATTCCGCATTCGTATAGAAAAGAAGATATCGATCAGACCGGTATAGATCGTGACAAATTTGACAATTTGCAGCGAAACTAAAGGGACCTGTTACTGCTTAATTCGTCGATACCTCTCATATCTTTTATTTTCTTTTTTTTTTTTTTTTTTTTATCCTGTAGAAGCCAACGAATCTAAGGAAAACAGCGAATCATTGTTATTACGAGTCGAACTAATGTGCCGGCATACTTACGAACGATACAGTGTATCTACCGTGAATCGTACGCTCGTAAATATCGGCATACGTACGTAAAAGTTTCTGCCTGCACGTAGCATGCACGTGTGCCTCGTATGGCAGTGTGTCAACCACGTGTGTCGTCATGTCACGTACGTACGTGAAAGAGAGGAAAAGAACAAGGAAGAAATAAACTGTGGCTCACCATCGATTTGGCATATATTCCGCTCCATCGATAAGCACGTGAATACGTACGTAAACTATATCCGCACGTATGTAAAAGGATGTGTGCAACGACACGGTTCGATACCTATGCTATCTATGCATCGTGTATGCACCGATCAGCTTAGCGTGCCTACATTACCTTTTGAATATATTATGGAATAGTAAATTTAATGACGACTTACGGTGCACGATGCTCCGTGATACGTAGCCACGGGCGTACGTTGATGGACGTACGATGAAAGTGGAGAGGGATTTCAAGTTAACACGTTGATGGACGGAGCATAGGTTTTTTCTTCTGTTTTAATTAGATTTTTATATTTTCCTATATTTTTGCGCGTCAAGAGCATAGATCGTGTTCGAGGCTCGTGGCACGTGGAAACACACCGCACGTTCCAGATATACAGAAAAGTAAAAGAGAGAATTATTATTATAGGTCATCGAAAATAGCAATTGAAAGTTGAACTATACCTTTGGAAAATGGAACATCGCATAGCAAGTGAAGTGAAATAAAATTGTGCGTAGATAAGTGAAAAATATTTTATAGTATTTCTCTTTTTTTTTAAATACAGCAAGAACGTACAGGGCGATGATCTAATGAGAAGTTTATGTTCGATGATACGTAAATAGGAAGAAGTCGCAAATGCGACTTTTATCAGTTATTACTGCGAATCGATAAGAGTATAACACTGACGTTGCAAGTAATAGTTTATCCTTAATACGTACGAAGTTGTTGCAGTGTTACACAACATTTCCTATTGATCGAACGACATGGCACGAGTTTCACACAAAAATGACAAAAAAGATAGATACATTTCATTTGCTCCTATGCGAATTGTTCTTAAATTACAAGACATTTATGTCTCTTCTGTGACGAATCGTGAAAAGATGACGACCATTACATCGTGAATGTAAAATCTGAAGGAGATACTCTCAATTTATTGCGCAGTATCAGCATTAAAGAACATTTTTAACCCCTTTGACTTATGATATCGAGGCGCGAGTTAAGGTCTCGACATATTAAACAGAAAGTCAATTGTAAACCTGTGAAATTTGTAAATCAACATTTAAATTCAATTTCATTAAAACTGAACATTGATAAATAAAAATTACATTGAAATTAATTTTACAGTTCCGACAAGTAATGCTTGCTCCTTAACACATATCCGTCCGCATGACGAAAATTCGTCATTTGTATATTGCAGTAAATAATAATTGATCGTTGTTTCATTAAATCCGAATAAATTGAAACGTAATTTTTACCAAACAGAGATAATTCTACGAAAAAAACTGATTTCAGCTTCAGTCGCGTCGTCAAACGGGTGCAAACGCAAAGAAAATATTGCAAAGTTTGTAAAGTTCGCAACAGAAAAAGTAGAACTAGCCACGTATGTGACTTTTGCAACATTCCCCTTCATACTGGAACATGTTTCGAACAGTACCATTCGTTGAAGAACTATTAATTATTGATAAAATTAAAGTTTCGAAAATAATTTACTATAGTCTAATAAAATAATGAGTTAATAAAATATGTTTTCAGTGATTCGTTTCAACAATTTGTGGATTTAATTTTTATATAAATACAAATTCATTTTATTTCATTTCCCAAAATTTCACTAAAAAATATATATGACTTTATACATGACAAAGTTAGGTTGTTCTTACATAGAGCATATCGTTTCTACAAATAGTATCAGAAAACGCCGGCATTCGGTCAATTGGCGGTGCAAATAATGCCGAACGGATATGTGTTAACATTGAAAAGAAAACCGTAACGCAATGAATTTAATGCATTCAACAGTCTTTCACCTCCGTAGAACGTGGTAACGATCGATCCTGCGTCGAAATGTTGCACCCTCGAGTGTCCAGCAGCCGGAGGCGCCGGAAACGGCAAGGTCTATCAATTCGACGCCGCCTTCGACCCGCAAGCAACCACAGAGTCCGTCTACGAGAACGTTGGCTCGGTCATCGTGGAGGCTGTCCTTGACGGCTACAACGGCACGGTGTTCGCCTACGGGCAAACAGGCTGCGGTAAGTCGCACACGATGCGAGGATTCATCGAACGCACCCTCGACCACATCTTCGAGGCAACGTCGACGGCCAGCGCGCAAATGAGATACCTGGCGTTGCTCAGTTACCTCGAGATTTACAACGAACGATTGAGAGACCTTCTGCAGGATGGCATGAACGATATGCTGACGTTGAAGGAGGATCCGAATCGCGGGACTTACGTGGCCGGAGGCCTAAGGGAGGTCACGGTGAAAGACGCGGCCGAGTGCGCCCGGCTGGTCGAGCAAGGCGACAGAAGACGAGCGGCCGCAGCGACTAAAATGAACGCGGCCAGCTCGAGAAGTCACGCGGTGCTGACCTTGTCGTTGGAAACGCTGGCCATTAACGAGGAGAATAGCAAGACTGAGAACACTTCTCTGGTGAAGAGAGGGAGGCTTCATCTGGTGGATCTTGCTGGGTCTGAGAGGCAATCGAGGACCGGCGCCACTGGAGACAGACTGAAAGAGGCAGCTAGCATTAATTTAAGTCTTTCCGCGCTGGGCAACGTGATCAGCGCGTTGGCTGCTGGTCACGGCAGGCATGTGCCGTACAGGTACGACGAAAACATACACAGGCGTGATGAAATTTTAAAACACACCATCGATTGCTAAACTAATTCGTTTATTTTCTTCCTTTTCATTCGATATTCTCTCTGTACAGGGACAGCAAACTAACCAGGTTACTGAGAGACAGCCTCGGTGGGAACGCAAGAACTCTAATGATAGCATGCGTAAGTCCCAGCGACGTGGACGCTGAAGAAACACTGAGCACGTTGCGATACGCGGCAAGAGCACGATGTATCAAGAACAAGCCCGTGATCAACGAGGATCCAAAGGATGCTTTGCTCAGACAGTATCAACTGGAACTGCAACGTCTGAGGAAGCTGCTCGAGTCGAACGATCAGTCGCTCGTGAAAGAGATCAGTCCCGTGACGGAGGAATCCTGGAACGAGCCGAGTATCAAGCAGAAAACATACGCCGAAGAAGTAGACAGATTGCAGAAGCAATGTGAGAACTCGAATCTGTCTGCTCAGAAACTTCGAGAGGAGCTGGAAGCCCTGAAGATTCGCTATGAAACTGGCGGTATGAGTAACGCGAGACCGAAGCCCGTTTCACAACAGCCGATCCAGGACGAGCAGGACCTGGAACGCGAAGAAAGGCGAAGAAAGAAGCGAGAGGCGGCCATGCAAGAGGTATTGAAGAGGCTGGAAAAGTTAACTATAGGAGGAGAGGAACAAGGAAACGCTGAACTGAGAAGGCGGAGAGAGAAAAGGAGGAAAAAGCTGGAGGCTCTTGCTTCGGCTCTGGAGACCAGCGCTCACGAAGGAAACGGAAGTGTCTTCCAAGTCTATGGTCAACTTAGGTTGGTAACTACCGAAATTGCTACCGATTTTTCTATTTTTTTCTTCTTTATCTCTCGCTCGGTCGTATTAACTTAAAAGAATTAACCTCGCCTAAAAACTCACCTACGTTCTCAACGTAGATCGACAGAGGACGCGCTGAAACGAATGGCGAAACGAGTGAAGCAACTGGAAGCGGAAGCAGCCGATCTTCAAGCTTCCTGGGACGCGGAGCGACGAGATCTTTTGCGCAGAGAGCTGCTTACCTCTCAGATATGCGACGCGATGGTGCCTCATCTTCGGCCAGGCTGTCCGTTTCGCGACGTTGCTAGCGTGAGAGCCGCGGCTACCTGGTGCGACGAGCTCGGTCGTTGGAGATTGCCGGAAGTGTCGTCGCACATTTCTCTCCCTCCGGCGTCGCTGCTGCCTAAAGACAATATACAGTGCAACGTAACAGTGCCTTCCAAACCCGATCTGAACAATAATAGCAATAACAAAAATAGCAACAACAACAAGGACAACGAGGATGAGATTGGCAACGAGGCTGACAACGAAGAGAGCAGCGAACAGGAAGAAGTGAAGAAACCAGACATCGTTGGCACGTACTTCCGACGGAACAGGATTGACAAATTGCTAGCTCACGTCAGACAAGCAAAGACCTTTGGTAAGGTCTGAAATTTCGCTTAAATAGCTACAAATTGCATTTACAAATTTTGGCAAGTTTTTCTTTTAATGAAATTAACAATTGTGATGCAATTGTGTTGACAGAGCCGTGTAGTCGACTCAGCAAGTCAGGTGGCTCCGAGGATACCATCCCGTTTGGAGGCAATCATCTTCAACTGAATGCCCTAAATCTACAAAGTAGCGCGCCTGTGATCGGTGACTTGGACAGCTACAAGCTGACTCAACGTCTACCAACCGGACGAATCAGTAGACCAGGCTGGATGTTGGAGGAAAATTCGACGAACAACAACACGAGCTCTCTCGTCAATCAAACGATAAAACGCAATCCTCCGCGAATTTTGGAAGCGTTGCCCTCGTATCCGCAAGGTGCGAACGGTGCGTTTAAACTTGGCAACAAATCCATATCGGAAAGAATATCCGATAAACTGTCGTCGAGATTCATTCACAACCAAGTGGACGATAATCATTCAACGTTGGTTGAACACGCTCGTTCCCCCATGTATTGAGGCTGAAGATACAAAGGGTAGTGATAATTGGGAACAGTGGAACAGAATTATATCAGTGGGAGACGTGGATGAGGTACTATACTTGTTAACTAGTTGGCTTTAAACCAATTACACACACACACACACACACACACACACACACACACACACACACACACACACACACACACACACACACACACAACATTATACAAATCCTTATATTGAACGATCGAATTAGTATATATATATATATTTTCTATATAGAAAAAATTCAAAACTAATACCACACTAATGATGCTATACATATATATATCATTAAATGGTATCATTTTTGTATTGCATCATTAGTGTGACATTAGTTTTGAATTTTTTTCTTCTTTTTTATCTTTAGATATTTCTTTACCTTATATTTTCATTTATCTTACAACATTCACGTCCTAAAGGAATTCATGATAAATAAAAAGGAACAACTCCTGCGCAGTAAACAATCTAAGTTTTAATAACATTGGACGTAAATTGGGTTTGGACTGCTGATTCGGATTCTCGTTGACATTTCATTCTATCATGTCATCGTATACTTGTCATAATATGAACGAGTTACTCTGAAAACATTGAAGCGTCCAGTGGCGAAAAAAGAGTTATTGGAATATTTTTGTTATTTAAATATCTCACTCTAGGTGCCAGTGGATTTTCAATTATGCAAATGTTTCGATGTTAACATTCGTCTTCGTTAAAGCTTTAAAAAAAATAGAAAGTTAGTTCGTTTCACATGCGTGTAATGAGTATCGCGTAATATCTTCTTTCGATCGTCTAGATATATACGTATTTATACAAAACCAGTTTAACACATAACGTGCAAATTAATTCTTCTGTTTGTCTGACGTTGGATAACATCTAACCTTGCTAAAAGAAAAAAAAAAGAAAAATGATAGAAATTAAATTTCCTTGTTGTTTCCTTGCAGGAAATAGCGTTTGAAATGTGCCTTACGAACGGCAATGGATTCATTCGAGTATTCTTGCACAGCCGGTTCCCGTACTTTGGACAACACAGCGGCCACGTGTGAAGATAATGATCTGATAAATAGGCTGTCTGCCTTCCACTCTCTTTTTTTATTTTTAACTACTGCTAAGAACGAAGTGAAATATTGTGTAAAAGTTGCGTAAATGCAACATTGTTGGAAGATATTTATTTTTTAGTGTGAGAAACCTGTAACATTAAATTTGAATCATGACAATTATGACGTTTCAAATAATTTATGAACAGTAACGCAGCTAGAAAACAATATAGGAAGAAAGTAGGAAAAAAAATATATCGAGCAAGTCCTTGAAATTTTCCGAAAAGAAAATTACAATTTTCGTTCTTCTACCGTTCATCCCGAGGGTAAAGTTTTGGAAATTGTTTCATCACTATTCGAACGTCTGATAAACATTTACACATCGAAAATTTAATTCTTCCTTATTCCTGAATAGTCTAGAAGAGATCAATTGTCCTCGCTGAAATGTTATTTTCTGTTTCAATTATAATATCGCGTCGTATGCAAATGTCCTGCAAAAACATTCGCCAATGTTACACGTTAAATTTGAACCTTGAACTTAGATATTCAAAGCTTGCTCATATTAAATGTCGTTAATATTATTTGTATTTCATTATATTTTGTTATTGTTCTTATAATAAATCTATAGTTCTATGTTAATAACAGGAATCATTTACATTTACATCACATTATATTACGTTACGAGACGTAGATACGTACGATACGATGCGCAGAAATATCGTGATCATGCTACTAGCACGAAGATATCAGACCAGTTAATTATAACGAAAAAACAGGTTGGCCATGATTTACTTCAATTTATCGTATATCTCATTACTTTTTTGCTATCTCAATGACGATATCTTTACCTTGCGAATCAATGACAGTATGTACGTGTAATTATGAACTATACACGTGTAATTACGAACTGACTTAGTCCTGAATCTTCGCCAAAAAGTAATTGCTCGACTATTTTGCATTTACACAATTTTGCTTTCACATGAAATTCCGCCTCGACGAATAAAAACGGCCGTTCGGATTGTCGAACGAATGAATAATGATTCAATAGTGAATTTTTGCGTGATATCTACTCAAGGCCCACGAATCATTGCACGAGATCATTTTCACACGCAATTCGACACGCTTTTCAAGGAAATCTGAACAGACACCGGTCGTTGGAGAAACGTAGGAAAGAACAGAACGAGAGAATGATTTGCAAATCGATCGGAAAACACGACAAACGTGTAATTGAAGAGCTGCCGCTGCCCAATATAAGGGGGGCAGCAGTTGCACTTTCCGGTAATTTGAGCGAACCTTTCCGGCCCGAAAAGAAAGAAAAAAAAGTTCAGACAAAAGTTCTGCGTGCGTACACGCGAGATATAAAAGGAGAAACTACCAGAGGTAGTCATGCGACGACTATGAAAGCCAGAGTTGTTGGTCGCGGTTGCCTAATGTTCATCGAAACACTTTTCGGATATTAGATCCGATTCGTGGCGCGATAAAAATTCGTTGCGAAATCCGTCCGCCTCGCCAGGAGAGATTTCAGGTGTACCAAGCGGCGAGATTTTCACCTGACACACACACACACACACACACACACACGTGCGCGTGCGCGTGCGCCACTAAAAACCAGCTAGCGAAAGGACCAAAGTTTTGTAAAAGCGTATTTATGCCGGCGGCTCGTCTACCATAGTAATAATTATACTTCCTATACATGGAACATTGTCCGACATTGTCACGCAGCTGTAAGTAAATAAAAAAAAAGAAAGAAGAAGAAGAAATAAAAAATGGATGAAACTGGTTATAATAAATTAATGATTGGTTGTTGATTGGCGTTTACGTTGAATATCTAGAGAAGATAGACATGTTTCCTCTCGCGTGAGACAGCGTGATAGACGTCGATTCCCAATAAGCACCCACGATATATCGAAACGTATCGAAACGATACCAAAGATCATATCATATCCCATCGAAGTTTCAGAGTTTCACAGCCAGCTCAAGCCAACTGATGTGAGTGAGCAACTAGTGGCTCTCTCCTAAAACGTTTTTCCTCTTTCCAACAAAGAGGAAACAGAGAATTTCATGATGATATTACGAGTCGATGCGAAGCTCAACGACTTGACGATTTTATTTAGAACGTAAATCGGTAAGTCGATCCATTCGTATTTGCAACGAAATTTCTTGGAACAGACAGTCATGTTTTTTTTTTTTTTTTTTTTTTTTTTTGAAGATTAGATCAACAACGATTTAGAAATTCAATATAGAACAGAGGGAAAACGGCATTATTTTCGAGGATACTTTCGTGAATAATAATTTATCATAGCTATTTTAATTACACTTTGATAAAATAATAATAACTGTAGCTAGCCACAAAGTGTGATTAGCAATAAAATATCTAGCACGTAACTGTCTTAATTGTTGTTAACGAGTTATTCGTTTTTTTTAACTGCAATTATTGTTACTTTTCAATGTTTCGTAGTTGAACGAGGGAAAAGGACTCTGGACTTTAGAGAAATTTGAACGATAAGTGAAAAAAGTATCTTATCGCTGCTGATAAAAGTATAATAACTTATCGCTGCTTTTTTTTCGCCTTATATGTTTATTAGCAAATTCCGAGTATCACTGAAATAATTATAACATTGTTTCGTGCGAATCGCATTGCATTTTCCATCAATTTTTAATCGGAGGCACGTATTGCTATGTAAACTTTTCTTGGAATTCTCGTCGAGCATTTATTCTCTTTCTCTCTGGTTTCGTTGCTTTTGCTTTTTTATCAATCTTCGTTGCAATATCACGGTCACGTTGCAATTTCTCTCTAAACGCAAATAACTTTCCTTTCTTCTATCTTAAATTAAAACACTTACGAAACAGTTGTCTGTAAACAATTTTCTATCTTCTCTTCTCTTACGTTATGTTTTCACGACTAATTTCATTCCGTCAAACGTTGACGTTGTCGCGTTTCTTTTCTTTTGAAATTCGTAATAATTTAATCACACGAATCTCGAAACAATGCTTGGCCGGAACTTCTCAGGAAGTAAAGACTCATTTTGCATCGCAATGTCGCTCTGACTGTGCTTCTTTTATGTTTTTAACATTGCCTTATCTGTATGATTCTCGCCACAAACACACATACCGCGAGTTACAAATATGATGTATTTGTTTTGTTATATTCCACGATTATAATCGCAATGAAACAATATCTACTGACACCTATCTCTACGATCGAGATTTATATGTTTTCACGTTTGATGATACTTGATTCTCGATCACGTTGCGTAATGGACAAAATAAAAATGGGAAATGAATTTGATTAACTAACTGATTTTTCTCTCTTAACTTAACATATTTATGGATTATCTAGAATAATCTCTCTCTTAGTAAATTAATTGAAAATCAAAGCGTCATTCAATTGATTATCAGCGATTAATTGCAAGTAACTGTAAATGAAAGTTACTTCGTCTATTTTTGAAATTTCATTGAGAAATGGAAATTCTTTAAGTTTCCGAGTGTTTCATTTGAGAAATAGAAATATTTAAAACAGCTTACGAAACGAAATCCGGCGATTCCATGCCTCGACGAATACTGAATTATTGCAAAAATAAGTGTTTAGCGCTAGTAAAGCTGTAACTTTAGGGGAAAAAAAATTTAGGAAAAAGTCTATCTAAAGTCAGTAGTAAAAGTGAAGCAAGTCAAATGAAGCATTTAGTATTTGATACTATAATTATTTCTTGGAACGATATCAACGTTCTGCGCTTATTACATTCTTTACGTAATTTACAAGAATTCACAGAAAGTTTCTAGTTCAGCCTTGTTACAAAAAATACATTTAAACGTACCGCCATTTTAAAAACATTAAGTATGGATACATCCAGTACGTATGCATTGAATTATAATAAATATTTATTATATAATAAATATTATAATTTATTATAATAAATTATAATAAATATTCAAATAAATAGGCAACGCCATGTCGATGAAATTCTCGACAAAGGAAAAATAAAAATCCTTGCTAGAATAATCTCTTTCGTTCGAGCAAGTAATAAAAATCCCAGTAGTAGGGCTCAAAAGTCACGTTTCGCTTTGGCTAATAAATCGAGATTTGTAATTACTCGTTCGTTCAAGTGAAACGATCGTAAATGCTTGGTCGAAAGATGCAAAGGACGAACGACTCCGCTCGTTAAACGCGAACATTCAGAGAGAACGAAAGCGAATGATGGAAGAAACCTGCTCACTGTATACGTATAACGGCTCGCGATGGCTCACTTTTACTTTCTCTGTTCTGCGCGAAACGCAAAACAGCGTGCCGCGAGGCTGGTAAAAGCCGAAAGGAGCCCGCTTTCGCTCTCGTCCTGTCTCGCGAGAGTCGCGAGAGAGACCTGGCCATCTCTTTCAAAATTCTTTTTCGATTCGTGCAGTTTTTTACGACGAACACTTTCGTTTCGACGTCGTTCCGAGTCATCCAAGGACCAGCCAGTCGAACAGACTCTTTCTTTTTTCTTTTTTTTTTTTTTTTTTTTTAGACTTGCAACGTTATTTTTACAAGCTGCCAATTATATACTGGCGCTCCCCCCTCCTTTATAACAAATTGTAGATATGTACAAATACGATGATTTCGCAAATGCACGTACGAATAACTCTGGTGGATTTTCCTTCGGTTTTATGCACGCTCGTGTTGTGTAACAAATCATTGGTCATGTTGATCTTACTGATCTTCAGTTTTTATTTCAGGCACTCGCGTGTTGCGTAGCAATCATTCATTGGTTGATCTCACCGATCTCGAATATTGATCACTTGTTTTGTAACTTCATTTGTCACTGAAAATGCAACATATACTTTAACATATGCTTATGAAATTCAACGTTTAACACGTTTAACCGCCGCGTTATGCTACAAGGTAACATCAGCACGAACGAGAAATTCTCTCACGAAACATTACAAAAATCGAGACAAACTCGGAGAAACGTAACTTTTCATATTTTCGATGAGTTGAGATTAGCTTTCTTAACTTGAAAATTATTTTCCAAGCACGTCAGCTAGTACTCCATTCTAATTTCAACTGTTGAAATTAGACCTTCGAGGAGGTTGCAAAAGATAGAACGGACTAAGTTACTTCGCGTGTATTTAATTCTTCGTCATCGTGAAATTGCAAAAATATGGGATATTGAAACGTTTCCTTCCAGCGCGTTAATTTTAATGCCACGTTCGTTGTTATGTGTGTTTTTGCCATTATATCTTTTCCTTCCTTTTTTTTTTTTTAATCACGTACACTGAAACAAATCTAAACAAGAGGATCGGAAAAGAAGAGAACGATGAAATCGAGTGTACATCTTTCGCGTACGTTTTGCGTATCACTACAGCGTGTTGAACTGATGAATAATAAATGGCTAAAATGAGAAAAATTGTCAAGGCTACGCGAACGCATATCACGGACATGCGGTTAAATAAAACTTCGAGACGACAAAACAAAAGTACATTTAATTACCTTAACCGAAAGACGCAAACATGCGATTATCATACAAAAAGGTGGCTGCAAAATGTATTATATTTCCGAAAGTACCTTTATTTTTATGCACAAGAGCGCCATTTTATGACACGAGATTTCAACATGGCAGAATCAGAGCAGAATTATTGTAAACGCTGCAGTAAATAACATTCGAATAATGTTTCACCGTACGTCTTGTACGAAAAATTAACGTGGTCGAATTCTTACATACTTGATGCAATTATGTCGCGCATTAGTCTAAAGTTCAACAAGTTTTTTCCCTTGCCTTTCATTTTACGTCTCTTACGTTCTCTTTCTTCCACAATCAGTTGAAATCGCAAGAAAACAACGCCTGCCAGTGCAGGAAATATCGACATCGCGTAATACGAATCAGAGCAGAACACTGACCTTATTATATATCCTTCGTATTTCACATGAGACTCGTTGCTACGCCGAGAACCTCTCTCACAAGGAAGACAAAACTTCACTCGAGATTGACATTGCGCGGCCGCTGAAGCTGGCTCGAGGAACTTTTTCTTCCTTTCAAACCGGACTTTCTACAACTTTGCGATTTGTTACACAGATGGATATTAAACTTGAAAACGAGTATATTCGCGTGCATGTGGGAAATTATTCTTGTAAGAAACGAGAGATAATTACAAATAATGGACGTATGGAAACTAATGGAAAATTTAAGAATGATAACAGTACTCACGATATAACGTTTTATAATTACACATATGATAAGTAACATTGATAATTAGCTGTCGCATCATACGTGCAATCAATTAATTAATAACATTAAAAACCGAACAAGAACGAAAGATAGAAAGTAGATGTAATAGTTTTTTGTTGTGAAAATGTCCTTTTAATTTCCCACCGATATTATAGTCAGCTTCCTTCAGAGGTCAAATGACTCACCGACGTGTGTTTATCAAAGTATTATTAAGATAAAACTCCTAATGGAACGCGGCTTGCGTTTAGACACGAAAGTATTGCAATTAAATGTTGATGAAAATCAGTTAGCGTGTCGTGGAGATCAGTTGTTAAATTCTAATTAAACTAATCCCTGTACCAAATGATGACTGGAAATTCATCCAATTCTGAATTTCCTTGAATGATTATTTTTTAAATGATAATTTTTAAAATGTACTTCTCAATAATATCTGTCACACAATCGGACAAAAGTACGAAGAAACATCGTAACATTACAGACGTAATTCAGCACTCGATATTGAACATTTACAAACTGTAATAGACAGTGCTAGAGCTTTTTCATATCTATTGACACTTGTGACCCAGAAAGATTTTGCTGATCTAGGAAACAAACATTTCGTCGATAATACAAGAATGATATTTAAACAACATTACTATTAAACATTATTATTATTATTATTATTATCATTATTATTATCATCATTATCATTATCATTATTATCATTATCATCATTATCATTATCATTATCATTATTATCATTATCATTATTATCATTATCATTATCATTATCATTATTATTATTATTATTATTGTTATTATTGTTATTATTGTTATTATTGTTATTATTGTTATTATTATTGTTATTGTTGTTGTTGTTGTTGTTGTTGTTGTTGTTGTTGTTATTATTATTATTATTAATCAAGAGAATCGTTCGATTATTTAAGCACCATACGACGACGAAGTTTCAAGTAGATGAAGTTTCAAGTCGATTCATGGAAAGCCGGGGTCATTGTACGCTACGTCCGTTGTACATATATACCGTAGCTTCGTATACTACGCGAACAGAATGAAATAAAAATGCCAAGAAGCATTGGGATCTATATCCTTAATTAAAATATAACTTACAACGCGTTGCGATTACGAACGATAACAAGCTTAGTCCAGCCTTCCAGCTATTCCACGTGTCTATCACTGTACACTTCTCGTTTCTTAAAAAAGCTACTACGAGGCACTCTGCGTGGAATGACCAAAGGCGCCTAAAATAAGAATTAGCCAGAAGACACAGCAGCCAACTCCGAAAACTCCGGAGCTGGCGCTGACATTTTCGCACTTGGCCATACAAGATTCATGGAGAATCCTAATAGGGAGAGCAAATGGAAGAGAAGAAGAGACCAAGATGGAACAAGATTACGAAGGAGAAAGAAGACAAAGAAGTATGTAAGTATATGAAAGACACGTCGCAGATTGGCTAATAACACGCTTGATATATATATATATATATTATTGTGTTATTAGCCAATCTGCGACTGTCTTTCATATACTTACATACTTTCTTTGTCTTCTATATATATATATATATATATATATATATATATATATGTAGAATTATTAATAGAAATATATATATATATATATATATATATACATATATGTATGCATGTATGTATATATATATATATATATATATACATGTATGTATGCATGTATGCAGAATCTTATTTCTAAAGAGAAAGAGAGGAAGGCAAATACAGTTAAATAGCGGCACCTTGATCCACAACTGTACCACGTGTTCAAGTTTTAAGCAAGGCTTCGATGACTGACGTACAAATACTAAATGCTATTAATCAATCGGCATATTAAAATCTGATACATGCGAAATACACAACAAAAAATCTTCGTTTCATTTGAATATCAGTATTTAAGTTTTTTATTTCAATATTAATTACAGCGTAAGCACAAGCAATAAAGAGTGTTCCTTTTTAATTCGTTAATGTTTCGTTGGAATACTGTTACGTAAGAAATAAATTATTTGTGCGAGCAATAATAAGTAAAGTATTACACATTTTCAATAGCCAGACAACTAAAGGATAAACAAATTTAAATTTCCGCATACAACTAAATATAAATATTTGCAATAATACTAAAAAATTTTTTCAGCAACGTTATACTAGCTACACGAATCACTCGTTTTTTAGTTTCAAGATCCGATATTAGTAATTTTAGTTAGAAACGATTGAAAATGTAATATTTATACTTCATACTGCGTGATCTACACGAAGCAGCGATCAAATTATTATTATACTCTTATGTGCAAATATCGTTTTTAAAAGAGAAACTCATTTCTATGATTTTTCAATAAATATTGAAACACAATTGGCATATTAATTTGTACTTTCTTTATTTCGTAATATGCTGTTTTTTCGAATTTTGTAAATTATCATTCTCAGTTTGGTTTTTAATGAGCTTCTACCCAAACCTTGGCCCAAATTCGTCGAATTGGCTCGGTATTTTTCGCATGGGTACGATATTATACATTCGCTCGGCACTAAATCGAGTTAAACGACGACAATTCATTCAGATGTTTATACGAGAGAAGAGAATTTACTCACTCTACGAGTCCATCTTCCACAATCTTTACTGTACGTAAAGACGTCAGTCAATATAGCCTCGCAAAGCCCTTCAATCGAGGATCACAATCCCAACGATGCGTGCTATAAATAGAAGCGATCCAGCCCGATCGTAAATTAAGGCATTAAGAAGCAATACCGATTGAAACAGCCGCGCCCAGCATGCATTAGAAACTTTCGGAAACTTGCAAAAAATTGATTCACGAATTCATATTCGAGCAAAGTTGAGTTGTTCTTCTTGCTAATTTTGCAAAGTTGGAGTTCGTCCTCGCCTTCCCAAAAACGTGTCCCAAATCACACGTGTCCACGCTCGACACAACGTATAAATTATAGTTTCTCAGAATTCTACGTCCAATTCTGAACTGCAACGCGATACTACACGTACTACATATACATGTGTGAATCATTCAGACGAGTTGACGAACCATCGATTGAAAAATTGAAAACTTTACCTTGGAAAGTTGCGATTACTTGTGTTATCTTTATCGTTCGAGACGCGCCTGAAAGATAAGAATTGAAAAGAAAAAAAGAAAAGAAGAAAATCGGCACAGAACTCTCCGGTTAACAATTACAGTGTACAGCTTAGTGTATCAGTGAGAACAACAGTTCGGAAGAACCAGTGACGTACGAACGATCTACGAGCTCGGATCCAAGTTCAACGGTAGACATAAACGATCCACCAGTCACGGGTTCTAACTGCCGTAGAGGAGAGGGTCCAAAAGAGAACGGAGCGGCGGTCTGCCAGAGACGTGACGAGCAGTCGCCAGCTGGTAGCCGGTCTACGTGGATCGAGCAGTCTCGGCCGAAGAGAGAGAGAGAGAGAGAGAGAGAGAGTGTGTGTATGTGTGCGTGTGTACGCCTTCCTTTTCTTTCTTTCTTCTTTGTTTTCCTTCGTACGTACGCAGCGCGGTGAGCGAGCACACGCAAAGAGCGACCGGAGCGTGTGTGGTTTGACTGGCAGTCACACTCGCGAGGAGAGGAGAAGCGTAAGTGAGGTCGTCGCTGATAACACCACGATGAGTAACAAGCAAGTTCGTCGTTGACGAACGATCCAAGTGTCGAAGCAAATCGTTTCAATTGAAACGTACGTCGCGAGTCGTACTTTCTACGTCGCGAGACTAGGCACCGACGAGAGCGTGCCTTCGGCAGAATGTCGTTGGTGCTTTCGAAACTGATAAACAAAACGTCCACCAAATACGGTATCAGGCAGGAGCGACTGATCCACGGTATAGTCGGGGTCGCGACCACGTTTTACTTCATCAAGATCGGTTATCCATTGGTGACATTCGCGGTAAAACAGTATCAAAGGAGGAAGAAACAGGCTGAGAACAGCGTACAAGTGGCAAGCAGGCGCAAGAATGACAGTGGTGAAGCTAAAAGTAGCAGGCCGAGTAGCAAAACCGGGAAACCAAGCGTGGGTTTGGACCGGGTGTTCGTCAAACAGCTGATCGAGCTGTTGAAGATCATGGTTCCCGGATGGAGAACGCGCGAAGCCGGATTACTCACATGCGCCACTCTGACATTGTTGGCTAGGACGTTTTTATCGATCTATGTGGCCACATTGGAAGGTCAGATTGTGAAGAGGATCGTTTTGCGAGACGTTCGAGGATTTTCACTGATGCTTGCGAGATGGTTTGCCATAGCGTTCCCTGCAACGTTCGTTAACTCGGCTATTCGATATCTAGAGGGGCGATTGGCTCTCAGCTTTAGGTATTTACACGAATGACGATAGTTTTTGCAGTTTGTGTCGCACTTCCACGAAATTCGCAAACAAGTGTCCACAAGTTTGTTCGTTTGTTTTTTGTTAAAGAGGGCGCCTGGTGGAGCATGCTTACAAAATGTATCTAAGTCAACAGACCTACTACAGAGTAGCTGCGTTAGACAATAGACTTGGAGGTGCTGAACAAAGACTAACCGACGATTTGTCTGAATTGGCTAGTTCTGTGGCACATTTATATTCAAGCTTGACCAAACCATTGTTAGACTGTGCATTAGTCGGCATTGCGCTTATTTCTTTCTCTTCCAAGATGGGAGGAGCAAGAAGGATATATGGTAATGTGATTAATAAGTTATAAGACGAATAATAAGGCATTTGAAAAGCAAATTGAATACCAATGCAATATGTACTTAAGATTTCACTGTATCGTTTTACAGGACCACTACTGTCATCTGTGGTTATTGCTCTAACTGGGCAGATTCTACGTCTAGCTTCTCCTAAATTTGGCCAATTAGTAGCTGAGGAAGCATCGAAACGTGGAACATTAAGAGAGGCACATGCTCGCATCAGTGCTCATGCAGAAGAAATTGCATTCTACGGAGGTCACTGTACAGAACATCGATACTTGACTACTGCCTACAGATCTCTTGTTTCACATCTAAAGGGAGTGTTAGCCCTTAAATTTTGGTACGTGATATTGGAACAACTGCTCATGAAATATGTATGGTCTGGCACTGGACTTTTAGTTATTGCTATGCCTCTTCTTTATACCACGGTCACATCGGGAAGTACAGCTTTGAAAGATAATAGCGACGGTATGTAAATATAGATTTAGAATTTACTTTCTGATATTGATATGCAAAATATCAATAAGTTTATTTCTTTATAAACAGGCGGAGTGAGTGAAAGAACTCGATACCTGACTACTTCTAAAAATCTTTTAAGTTCTGGGGCAGATGCTGTAGAAAGACTCATGTCGTCCTATAAGGTAAGATTTATAATTAAACATCGTATCAAACCGTTTGGAAAGTAAAATGTTTATAATTAATTTTGCGTATTATAGGAATTAGTGGCATTAGCAGGATATGCAGCACGAGTCAGTGAAATGTTAGATGTATTTAAAGACGCTGCATTGTGTAAATATAGAAGGAATATTGTTAACAATCCATCGAGAATAACAAACGATACGACTAATTTAGCTGTAGGGAATATAATTGAATTGAAGGATGGTGCACCAGTGATAAAAGGTAATTCTTATGAGATAATTAATTTTTAAGCATACTCATTGATAATATATAAATAATACACGTAACAGGAATTATACGTGAAAGTACAGACGGCAGTATAAGCTTAATTGACGTGCCAATAGTTACACCAAACTGTGAAGTTATTGTACCTAAATTAACTATTCACGTGAGTATCCGAAGCTGAACTTCCAAGTGATAAACCATCCAGAAAGAACGATCACTGTGCAGTTTAACTTTTGCAGATAAAACCAGGGGACCATATATTAATTACTGGCCCTAATGGCTGTGGGAAGAGTTCAATGTTTCGTATAATCTCTGGCTTATGGCCAGTGTACGGAGGCACTTTGACAAGGCCGGCAGAGAATTATTCTGCTAAACGAGGCAGGCCCGCCCTGTTTTATATCCCCCAAAAACCATACATGACAGTCGGTTGCTTACGTGACCAAATTATATATCCGTCAGAGTCGCAAACAGAGGACTGCTCGGACGAGGAACTGCTGAAATTGTTAGCCGAGGTCGATTTACGAAGTCTGGCGGAAAGAGAGGCCGAAGGACTGGATGCTTTCGGCGATTGGGACTCCACCTTGTCTGGTGGCGAGAAACAAAGACTCGCGATGACGCGTTTGTTTTATCACGCGCCGCAGTACGCGCTATTGGACGAGTGCACCAGTGCCGTGAGCCTCGAGGCTGAAGCAGTGATTTACGAAACTGTGAAAAGGAAAGGCATAACGTTGTTAACTATCACGCATCGCGTAGCTTCTCTCGCGAAATATCATAAGCTGCTGTTGCGCTTCGACGGGGAAGGTGGTTGGACTTTTGGACCGTTAGACGCGGACGGTGCAGCACGTCTAACAACCACGACACAAAGTTACGAACAAACCGAGCGACACGAAGTGAAAGGAGGCCACTATCAGATGTTACATGTACGTTCGCCTGTCATTTTTTGCCGCTTCAATATGAAACGGACAAGCATGTTGCAACGACCATGTACCAAATGCTGTTTTTTTCTCAATGCGCTTCGTTTCTGTTCGCAGGATCTCCGTGACATTCACAAGGAGGACGCGAAAATTGGCATCAGTTGAAAACATGGGAACGAGTTGCTTCGTATTCTAGTGAATTTTATAGTAGAAACTTGTCCGTTTGTAAATAGAGATTCTAGTTAACGCGTTTTGTACAGCTGTTCGCAAAGATTTTTGAAACGAATATTCTATTTTTGTATGAACAAACGTCGCTATTTAATGATACAAAGTATGAATAAATGTAATTTGAACATCTATATCCTGACGTTCCCTTTTTATTGCCCGTTTATTCTACTTTGCTCGTTTATTTTTGTTTACTACGTAAAAATATTACTTTCGTTATCTCGATTAATATGTAACATTTATTTATTTATTTACACTGTATACGAATACTATGATTTCTCAGTATCACTTTTGCACACATTGACAAACCTGTTTTTAAAAGAAGGCAATGCGGCCAAGAAAGATTGAAGACAAATTATTTATAATACAACATTAAATATCCAAAGAATATTTAAGATGATAATAATTGCAAAGCAGTTGTTAAAATGATAACAAAGAAATTGACTCAGAAAGCGAAAATTAACGACAATTTTTGTAATTTTCTGTTTACTGGAAAGAGTTTTTATCCCATAAAATTCTAACCTCAACAAAATCGCTCGTGGTCAACGACAACAAAAACTAAAAATATGAAAAGATATAATTTTTTATCTACATACCTATCGTTACCATCGTGTATATTATTTCCAGAACATTATAAACAAGATAAAAGACAATCAGAGAATGGAAAGGATCAAAGTGTAAAAGTACAAAAAAAAAAGAGAGATTATCTAATTACACCCATAATTGACAATCTTCGTGTCACTTTAATCAATAGGGAGATTCCTCTCTTATCGACCCGTGGAAAATAACTTTTTATCAACGTCAATCATTTTAATGCCAACTAACAGCTTGATCTTTGCTCCTATTACGTACAAATACTTTCTTAGAAACTCTCGAGAACACTTTTTGATGATTGAAAAGATATTAAGATATATACATAAAAAGTAAATAAACAAACGAAACCAATGGTCGAGATAAGAAATATTTAAAAAAAAAAAAGAAAAAAAAAAAAAAAAAAGGATATGTAAAAACGAAGTACGGGTGAAAGTGAATGATTGAAGTAGGGAAAGAAAAGACGCGAGAATAGGATAGGCTGGATCCCGATTAAAAGCCGGATCGCGGATTAAACTTCCTTTGGCAATGGTGCAGCTGCGAGCAGCGGCGTGCTGTGTCGTGCACATTAATTTGTGCCGGACAAAAATTTAATTACGTGTGTTTCTTTGTTTTGAAGGGCCAGCAAAGGCGGCGGGGGCGATGCCAGGGGAGGGAAGACCCACAATTTCCGATGAGCTTACCTCTGGGAAACCCTGCAAACGCCAAACGTCGATACGCCCGGGAGCAGCCATCTTGGGGGGTTGTATACTTCTCTGCGACGTTCGAGCTAATGCGTTAAAGCAATTCCGGAATACTGGTGCAATTAGACGCTCCTCTTCTTCCTCTTCGACGTTTCAAAGATGCGCTCGATGATACTCTTCTCCTCTTCCTATCCGCCATTTTATAACGACTGTCGTTGATATTCAGATCCTGGATATCCGTAGAACCTTCCAGAACCTTCACACATTTACTCATTAAGAAATTTAAATTATAGAACTTCGATCAATGACTGGAGAGGATGTTTGTTAAATTCATTCTTCAATAGATACGTCTTAAACGGCAGTAAGGATGAAATAAAAACGCTACTTACTTTTCCTCTGCGCTGTTTAATCAGAAAAAGAAAAGAAAAACTGAAAAAAAAACTGACGACTATTTTTACCACAGTTGCGAGAGATAATTTGACTGCAACATCCACGGTCGGTGTCAAGTTTCGTATTTTGAGAAAGGGATGAAGGAAGACGCGAGGCGCAGACCGCGATCTAGCATCTGCCCATGGTAGCCGGCTAAGAAAACAAGGTAAGAATCACCAGGATGATTAGCGAGAGGAGCATGAGCCTGTCCCGTGTTCGTAACAGTTTCCTCGAGGATTAAAACCTTGTCCACTTTCCAGACCGCCCCCCCCCCTTGTCTGTTCCTCGTCGACGAAATAGCCGATTAAATTACATATGGCGCGTGCCAGGCAGCCGCCACCGTCACCGCATACGTCAAAGATCTTTGCTCGAATAAAGAACGTAATAAGCCAGTATCCGATCGCTATCTTGTCATCCGATGGGATTTTCAACGACTAAAACGATGGCCATGTTTGCAAATCTCCTGCGGGAGGATATATCATATCCTGAAAAAAAAAGGATTACGACGCAAGCGAATTGCAAGATCCACCTTCGACTGTCGATCAATTCTCACATTATCGAAATTATTTTGATGCTCGCTTTTAAAGCTAAAAACATCTTTGTACATCTTTCACGTTCTAGTTTCTCTCAAAAAATTTTATACTCCCACTCTTCGGCAATTCTAGTGCGTCTAGTGCGTCTAGTGCGTCTATTCGTTCGACAATCGACTTTTTAATTGAATCATCGACAGATTCTTCGCGACTACTTTCGAGATGAACCTGCGCGTTGAAGACCATCTTCCAGCAATTACACGACATCTGGGCAAGCTGCCCCAGCCGCAAAAGGTGGCTCACCGCAAATGTAATTAAGCAGCCGTGACGTATTTAGTAACATCTCGATCGTTCAAAGCTCGGTTTATCGTAGCGGTGGAGATTATCCGATGCGCAATCACTTTAGCGAGAAGGGAGATGGGTACCAGTGGGAGGAACTTTTGATCGTGAACAATACCGTCACTGTCATCTCATCGCGAGGGTTAATCATTCAACTTTGAATCGGCGGCGATGAACACGTTTGCTTCTCCTGCTCGTATGTTCGCTCGTATACTGCCGTTGTCTGACGTTATCTGACGAGAGTGGAAATTTGCTGCGCGATTTGTCACGCGATAGCACGAAAAGTAGGTCTAAACGTTGAACTGTAAATTTCAGTCACATTCACGTATAATCTCGGTTTGGAACATTTGAAAAATGTGGGATGCCGAAGGAAGAGTTTGCACTATCGCAGAGTTCAGGCATGAGTAAATTTCATAGGATTCAGACATGTTCTAATCTAGTAAAGATGAATCTAGTAAAGATGAATTGTAATTCAATTGGTAAATCAAAATTGAACTAGCTGAATTAAATTGTTAATAATATAAATAGATACATGCAGAAACATATAAAATATAAATATTTTTATATTTTATATTTATTTCACTGGTTCTGCTATATAATTGGTAAAATCGGTATATCTCCCTACATGCTGTGATCGGTGTTTGTCGAAAGTATTTAAGAAACAGGCATTCATCAAACAAGTGATGTTCATCGATGCAACCCGGCTCGCGTGGTCACCTAACGTGCGGATGTGCATACGTACGATAAGTACGTGTTTGCTTCTCTCGATATTGCCGGTAGAATGATCGCGGGAATGTAATCGCCTGTTTGATTTCAGGTGCGAGTAAACACAGGTGTGGCTAGCCGTGATGCTCCCTCAAACACATAGGGTAGGAAGACTGATTCTGGTTGCCATAGATGCTATCTCTATCTCTGCCTTTGAATCGATGATTCGAGATTGGGAAATTGAGCGTGAATGTTTGATGCAAATTTTGTGGCTGCGCAAATTCTTCTCAAGCATCAGCAGCTAGCTTTGATACGATAAAAATTTGGATTTCTGTACGACGATACAACGACATAATAAAATAACGTTGCTCGTTATTATTTTTGTCTTAATTTTGTCTTAATTTAAATGCTACCATCGTTTTCAGACAACAGCGCGTGCAAGGAACAACATGTGCCAATATTTGTTGTGGCTTATGTGTACCGTATACCGTAGCAAAATTGTTTGTAACATCTCAGATGTAACACCTGCAATCGCTATTTTTTCCTTTCAAGTATTTCACAGTTTTTACCTCACAGACATCGTTCGCGATTCTCACTTATATCTCATTGTAATCGTGATTCATTCTGCCAGGTCTAACCGGCGTACGAAGGAACGCGCAAGGAACCATGACGCAAGGAACTCCTCGAGCTAACGTTGAAAAACGTTATAGTTCCGTGGAATCGCGCGTTACCATCGAAAGACAGAGGACGGAGTCCGGTTTTCTACGGGGTCCTGCGTAAATACCGTGGGTCCAATCGGTTGGAAGTGTAAGCCAATACCCAGGGTATACACTCGGCGTACTGCGAGCTCTTCTACGCGACCCTTCTCATCCTTCTTACACCCAGCTTTTTTTCTTTCTCACTTTCTCCTCTTCACTTTCATCCATGCCCATGTTTTCTGTTTTTATATATAAATTCTCTTCGTGTAGTCAGAACTGTGTAGCCGTTTATATGAATTTGACGTGGGAGAAGTTGCTTGTTAACTTTGAACTCCTACACAATCTGTTCTCCGTTTTAATCGCGTTATTATTATTGTAATTCCGATCGTTCGAGAATCGCGAACGCTATGCGGAAACGAGGAGATGATAGAAGTGAAAACACGATCCTTGGATATTCGATGGTTCACGTTGGCGGTGACACACGGTAGACGCGAGAACGGTGCCGTGCGGTTGACTTCCTCTTCCTGTGTCCACGTCGGAACTACAGTAGTCAGGTGTCCGGCCTGACGGTCGCGATTATGTCGAGACATTCGATAGTCGGATGCGCCTGGCCTCGTGAGAGACATTTTCAGCCATCAGGAACTTCGAATTTTTTCCAATTCTCATCACCTTCCACCTAACGGCTGACTGCTCTTCTCCTTCAATCCGGAAGTGCGGCATCCAGCATCGCGTTCTTGATGCTCGTCAAAGAAGAAACACTTGGTGCTCATATTTTCCACTACTCTTTCTATCTTATATGTTTCAAACACACCGTTATTCGAAGAGTTACCCGAAGAAGAAGAAAAAACCGGATCGAATTCGTAAATCTACGAATTTTCATTTTAAATTTTTCTATTCGAATTTCCATCTCTCTAGTGATACGAACGACACTGTGTCACTTTTCTCAAAACTTAGACGTAAAGTTCTGCCGAAAACTTTTGTTAAATTCAACAGTTATAATTATCGTAATGCGCGTAGAGGAGCTAATACAGGTATCCGTAACAATTTAATAACGATATACAAGACTTCGTATTTAAACACGAACATCTTAACGCTGGCTATCCAGTTACATGAATTTAATGTACAAATATTTGCACTACTAAACGCATACGTGTAATTAAACCACAGGTTTCACACTGATGCTATCGCCGATCGGTAAAGCCTGCTGAAATTCTCGCAAGAATAGGGCAACAATCTCAACGAAGCGCATAAAGCAAGAAACCTTGTAAAAGACCTTTGCGAAAAAAAAACTTCTAGTTGAACGATGAGTATCGAGCCTGCTCGAGAGACAAATTCTTTCTCTCTTAAATGAAACATACGAAAAGATTCCTAGATTAGAAGAAAAAAAAAAAAACAAAAAATCGCACAAACTAGCGACTACTCGAGCGACAGTATTTCTAAAAGTTGTATGTATTAGATTAAATTAAAGTGCCACGGAGCACTGACTTGTACACGACTTGCACACCTACATGCTGTCCAGAATTTCGAAATTTTTGTATCCAGAAAATTTATATCTGTCTGCCAATTATTCTGGAGGAGTGTTCCCACTTCGGCGACGGAGGAACGATTTGCCAAGGTGGCGGCGGTCAAAAAGGGTGGCTGTAGCTGGCTCGCAAGTGAAATAGGTAGCATCGGAGTGTTTCGCAGCCGGGCTCACCGTTCACTGGTCAATAATCCACGAAAGGGAAGGCATTACAAGCCAGTGATCTCGAGGGTATCGGGACCACTCGTCTGCGAGGCAGGACCACCGTGATCGGCGTGGTAATGGTATCTGAAGAAAATAATATCCTACTTCCCCGTCCCGCCCTGGCAACGGGGATATCGATGTAGCAGAGACGAACCAGGCTCGAAGGAGGCCCCCGATCACCGATCACCGATCGCCGAATGAACGATTAATAGGTATCCCGTGTCGTCGGCATCGACGACCGCCAACTCGTGTACTCCAACGTCGTGCGTTTTACACGCCTGTGGACATGGATATCGTTCAAACCGTTCAAATCGTTGAGTCCTCCTGAGCAGTTTCCTCGTTTCCTCTCACACTTTCGTGTTTTCTCTACGCTGTAACACGTGTTACACCACGTGAATAGCGTGCAAACGAAATCGTTAAGTAGCCACAAGTATTGGAAATGAACACTTGTTAATATATCTGGTACAAATTTTATACAGCATTCATCGTGTCACGCTTTATAACATAAGGCACTAGATAATGTGAAGTTTGATGCAGTTTTCCGACAAGTATAGTTCAAACGAGTATCCTTGTACCTATAGCCAGCGATATACGAGAACGAGTCATTAGCATATATTATAAGCACTGGAAATTCGATCAGCAGCAAATATATTAATTCCAATAACTACAACATTGGTAAAGTCTCCTCGGGTAGGTAGAAGATTACCGAATGCAAAACACGTCGGTTCGCATTTGACCGCGGGCAAAGTTGAAAAGTCCTGCAAATCTCCTTAGCAAACACCTTGCCGTGGAAGTATGGACGGAAGGTTAACGTTGTTCGGGGGTAAGGGCAGAGGAAGAGGAAGATGGTACGTACACGGAACGAAGTCAGACGTGGTGGAGGAAAAAAGAGAGCGACGAAAAGGCCGGCCTATGGTGGAGTGGGGTCGAAGTAGCAGTCAGTGTGTAAGGGGTGAGAGTGGGTGATAGTAGGTGGTAGATCCCTAGTTAGCCAAGACACATTGACAAGCCATCGTGCATGGCAGCAGCACGCGATGTCATCCCTCAAAACTTCTTCCTCCTCGTCATCTTCTTTTTATTACCCGATGATTGATATCGGCTGCGACAATTTCTTATAAACTTTAATACAACGTCAGAAACGAGATTTCAGTGTGACTCGACCCAACACGCGACGACTCAGTTTGTGATTTGGCTTGTCAACTTACCTCTGGATTCCTTTGGATGTTCCGAGTGTGTTCCACGGCAAAAGAAGAAGAACAGTGTACAGTGTAGTGCAATTATGTCTCCTCTGTGCTTCAAGATCAGACTGAAAACTCAATCGTAGAAGAGGTGAACGGTGATTAAAGAGATTTTACATAATTCTGGATTGGGGTAGGGCAGACTTCAGAAATGTCTGAGAAAAGAATAAAAAGTCTGTACAAGAACAGAAAGAAGAACGTAGGATAGATTCTTTTAAGGAACTATGTGACGATGTTCGTGGTTGTTCAATGTTCGGTGTGGATCGTGCAAAAGCAACGCCATGGACGGTTAAACGTTAAGCGGAAAAATATTCAATGTGAAGCAAAGTCTTTATATCCTATATTTTGATATAACAAATACTAGATGCCTGTTATGTTTCGTAATTGTTAAACGTCGAGGAAGAGAAAGGTAGAAGGACAAGTTTCAAAGTGAACAGAGCAGAGAATTACTTTTTTTGTGCAAAGAAACTCGACAAAACGCGAAATTTGAAATAGGTGATGATCATTCAAACTGTCGAATATGGAGAACCGAATCACGTGGGAGGATGCACATGGTTTTCAGGCTATGAATGAAAATATCTGGCAGATTTTCTGCAGAAGCCTTTAGAGGAGACCGGCAGGTCTTCCAAGCCATAAAGGTACTTCTATACGCTCGGTCCATATGCACGTGCATTTTCCTTACAGCCATTCATAAAAAGTCATTCATGAAATTCACTGATTTTTTTTATTTATGTCGTCGCGTTTTTCGAACAATATTACACGACTGATAAACGAAGTGACGGAACTTAAATAATTTAAATAACTTCGGAGACGTTCCAAGAAACATGATTGACACCGGACGAACCCTTAAAACGTATAAAAATCACTTACAATAATCCATTTAGAAACAAATAGTTAGTAGTAATAAAATCCTTTCCTTAAACTATATTTAAGCGACTATATATAATTGTGTATATTTAGAAATATCATTCTCTAAAAAAGTACGTTCATTTTCTTAATACATAGCTTTTAAAATAAATTTCTTTCTCTCCCTTGTAATTCTTTCCAACACTAAGCATTCAAGCAACACTTAACATTCTCTAATGTCTAAAAAAAAAAAGAAATTCTTCTTATAAACATGCTTTTTCTATATGCATAAAAATCCTCAAATTACACCACTAGACATTAACAATTCCAACATCTTACCATCTGAGAGCCAACGGAAGTTAGTTGAACTGAAAATCATTCACCACTTTGTAATTCCTCAAATCGTGTCATCTCGAGGAAACTAAATCAAAATTTCGCAAAATATTGTGACGAACAAAAAAAAGAAAGAGAACAACGAAATAAGGAACGAACCTCCGAGGGCACGATAGACCGATGATTAACAGAACAATGCAAAAATATTAAAAAAAAAAAAGAAACATTTTCATTTTGATATTATAATTAAGAAAATGCCGACGGCGGCGGCGGCGGCGGCGGCGGCGGTGGAAATATCGCGAAAAATATTGATAAAGAAATCGGTCATACTCACGGAGCAATGTGTGCGGTTGCTAGGGAGACCAGAGGGGCTGGACCACATCTCTACAGAGAGGAGGCAATCCGTCCGTGTATTTTGTAGGAGAGGCGGGGGAAGGGGGTGTCTCTAAGGGCGGCTGCGACCAGAAATTTCGCAGAGATGGAGTTTCTGCAGAATCATCACACGGTGAACACCTCCGAACCGCCGTACACCCTTGGCACAGGTGAGCCGCAATATTCCTGGTTGCAAAAGAATTTTGGTTATCAGACATGTATATCGTGACATGAGACTTAAGACATCAAGGAACAGACAATGAAAAGATTTATTTATTTTATTCTCGCCATTGAAAGACAAATATTTTAGATATATAATAATCGTAATAAACCTAAGGCAAGTGAATTTAGAGGCATTTTTCCATCGTTATTCTTTATTCTCGTTTGTGTCACCAGGACGAATAATCTGTCTTCTGTGTTTTCTCCATCAGATTCTTACATACATTTAGGATAGCGTCTTGGAATTGAAGATGGAATCGAAGATGCTGCCCGTTTGATTTTCTTTCATATTTCTTAGACAACCTCGACGGGAGGTCTTACTACGTTAGATTACTACGTTACTACGTTACTTTAAATTTTATTTTAACTAGTTTTTTAACTCGTATTACTCGTTTCACTTGACATAACCGTTCCCGTGTCTGTTCGATTCGCAGGTTCGGTAGGAAGTATCGAGGCCACCATACCTTCCGGCCTGTGCACCGGGCCTCTAGGTGTCCTATCCAGCGAAGACACCTTAACAGATAATCAAAACGAAGAGACACTGGGTGCTCTACAGGGCACCCTTCGTCTCCAGGACCTGCAAAATTCTCCGGAAGACATTGGTGGCGATCAAACGCAACAGATTCAAAATTCTGGGCAAAACCAAGTGGTCAGCGAGTTTGGAGCAAGTTTCTGGGTCGACGACATGGCTGGCTTTCCATTGCCACCGCTGGACTTGGATCCTTTACCTCCTGGTCTCTTCAGTCCATGCTCGGGCACCTACAAGTGAGTCGCAGAAAATGTCTCTTCGTTTTGCTTTTAGTTTTTGGCTAGGAGTTTAGATTTCTTTCTAGAATTTAATCATTTCCGTTCCGTCTCTTCTCGGTGAATATTTCGGTGAATAGAAGAATAAATATAGAATATAATAGAAATCTAAATTTAAACTTGTTGCATTTTTTAAGTCATTTCTGAGCAAATCGTATTCTTAAGTTTGAGGGGAAATCAATGAATCGTTATTAATTCATTCGCATAAAGTTTAAAGATACCTAATTATCTAATTTTTTTGTAAAAATTGTAAAATATCTCTTAATGTATAGAATATATTATTAAACATTAGCGTTAACCTATCCAATTATTTTATAAAACTTTCAACAATCCGTTCAAACGATATGATGAGTTTTGGGTCTGATTAATGTTAGACGTTTCTACTTGAAACCGTATCACTGCACGCGACACCGAAAAGTTTCATTAACAGAAACAAAATTTATCTCTCTTCTATTTATATTCTAAATTATAAAATTATGAAAACCAGTATAAATACTAATTTCTTTTTTTAACATTGTAGATTATCTCAGGCACTCTTAGGCAGTTTAACTCTTTTTATCAACTTTTCGTTGACGACGTGAAATCGTAATATTTATTATAGTTTAAGAAACGACACTTTTTTCATGTTGGATTCCAACGTCCAATAAACAGCCGAATTTACAACAAACATGTGTCTTTCTCGCTTTTAAGAGCCTTCTTTCCAACTTTCATGCAAATGATAATCAGAAGATTTAAGAATTCGTGTTATTTAAAAAGTTGCGATTACTCTGGTCAATAAACAATGTTTCTTAAGACAAGAAACGGCAAAAGGAACATGAAGAGGCACGTAGCTTAAAAACGACTGTGACGCTGTATTCGATGTACCTTGTAATTTTTAAGTGTCCTTGCAGTTGGGGTTGCACCAGAGGAGAATGTGCGCCAAGAACGAGCAATACGAACGGGGAAGGTGTCGCAGACGTATTACTATCGTTGAAACATGCTGTGGTCCATCCCGGAAGTCCTACCGGTGGATACTACTCCACAGGAGGATCGAGTCATCATTATTCCCAGGATTACACACAAAATCTTGGCCCGCCTGTACCACCTACGCATTACACATCCACACCAGCCATGTCTGTGAACGTTTCCATGAACATGACCATGAACATGAACATGCACTCTGGGTGAGTGATCATTTCAAATTATATTAATTAATTTATTTTTTTTTTATTCCTCGACATATCGAAAGAATAATGATAAAAAAACATTTAAATTCGTGGCATTTAATTAATATTTTTTTACACTGTTTCTTTACGTAGTGTTCTTACGTTCAAAGCGAACAATTTCTAATTCACCCATTTCTCATTACATAGTTGTAAGTTTCATTCTCAAAGGCATGCAACATCAATTTCTGTTGATCTCCAAAGTTCTTGAGAAAGCGAGTTCTAAAGTTCCAGTGATTTTTATCAGTATCTAGAAATACATAGAGATGAATAATAACATTTTCCGAACGTTTTTCGCGGTACAGCAACTGTTTGCTAGAAATCGACACTTTATTGGAAGCCATACGAATTGTAAGGCGAATCGATGCTTTATATATTCCCCGATTCTATTGCGAAAATAGAGAGAGATGAATTCATCTTAATCACATACGTAACATTTTATATTCGCGGTATAACTATATTTTTCATTTACCACATAAACATTTCTCAAGAAACCATTTGTTTTTATTTTACGAATAAAACAAATAGAAGGAACAAAAACGGTGCTCTATAAAACGGTCCTAATTAAACATTTCATTCATACAATATCACGCGATTCGTGTTATTACCTAAATAATTCAAAAATTTCTACATAACAAGAATGCAGTACACCCTGATTACCACATTTTAGAAAAAAAAAGATCACTTACCAAGCGACCGATTATTTCCAATAATTACTAACAACTTTTTGAAAGATATAACTTCATCTTACCATTTCACAATCACAGACATATATTGCAGAGCAACTGGCAATGTATCTCGAAGATTTTGAAGCGAGGCAGCCTCTCACCATTTTGGTCGGGAAAGAGGGTGCGCATCTAAGAGGGTGTAAAAGCAGAGTTATTCAGGGGTTCATGGTTGTATGCGTAGGTACGAGCAAAGCTATTCGTCAGCGTGGGGCGTGGAACCCCTGTTAAGTCCCGCCCAGCAATATAATCCCGTGGAGCAGCAGGCAAGGGTGAATCAACCCCCGGCCAATAGCCTGATCGGCACCAGTACCCATCCTCATTCTCATCCCTCAACGCACGGCCATTCCAGGCTGCAATTGTCCAGTGAGCATGCTCTGTGTGTAGGCGCCACTGGGAACCCAGTCACACCCGACGACAATGGAAGACCTAACCTTTGCAGAATTTGCGGCAAGTCGTATGCGCGACCCAGCACCCTCAAAACGCATCTTAGAACGCACTCTGGAGAGAAACCGTTTAGGTTAGTAGTGTGACCGCTTCGCTTATCGTTCGATAAAATTCGATCGATAAAAGTTAATCGTTTTTTAGTCCGTAATTTAATGACTTACAGCATGAATCAGAATCTTGTTAGAACATCTCGGGAGAAAAAATTCAACTGAAAAATATATATGTATATATGTATCGAATAAGACGTAATGGATATTAGAGATCTTACTTGTGATTGTATATTAAATTTTTATTATTAATCGTTACGTTCACATTATTAATACTGCCATTTGTATTGTAATTTCATCGATGGATCGTCACGGATAGAACAATTTAGATTCAGTAAATGTTACAGTGGAAAGGATCTGAAAGTGAATAATGTTATTATTTTATTGCAGGGTTAACGGGATTCGTGTAAAAGTTCAAGTAAATGTGATAATTACATACATACTTCCAAGTCTTGATAAAAAGTTTATTCTAATCAATGTTATCAAAAATACTTTGAACCATAAATACTCGCTTCAATTTGTTTGAACAGTGTTTGCGAGGGTGTTATTCCCATCACTACTTTAGGTTAGGTTCGTAACTTCGATGAACTTCAGAATCAAATCTTCAAAAATGATGCAGCATACTCAATGCGGGATTAATATCTTTTTTTTTTTTTTGTTTCTTTGTTTCAAAGTTACAGATACAATTTGTTCACAAATTCTTTTAACAAAATACTTACATTCATTTTCTTTTTTTCCTACAAGTCGGTTTGCGCAGTTGCAGTACTTAAATTTTAAACGAAACGAAGGAATTACGAACTAATATAAATTTATTACCACTATCTAGAAGTATCATTGATACGTAACGATACCTAGCATCTCCGTATATGAGAAATAAAAAAAAATATTTTTTTTTTTTTTATTGTAATAAATTTTGTATTTGAACATGGCGTCGCAACGACGATATATGAATATAAACGGATCGAAATATCGAAACGATCTTTTCACGAAACTGTAAAATTCAAATTCTTTTCTGTGCGATAATTTTGTAATTATTATTTCATATTTACAAAAATGTCTGAAGATTTACATGTTCTTTAGATGTCACGCGTGTTCGAAGGCATTCAGTCAAGCTGCGAATTTAACTGCCCACGCAAGAACTCATTCTGGAGAAAAACCATTTCGATGTCCAGTGTGCGATCGAAGATTTTCACAAAGCAGTTCCGTAACTACACATATGAGAACGCATTCAGGAGAACGTCCGTATAGGTGTGTTCTATCTCATTGTATGGATTATTTACTCTACATATGCCAACTTGAACCGGCATGTGTATATCTCGTTGCTTGGAAGTATTTGTATTCTGGTTGCATGCAAAAAACGTATAAAATTCTTTAACGACACTACCCCGACTTATACAAAATTATCATCCTTTCTATAATTTATATAAATTACTTCCAGGTCAACGATTGTCAACGTAATAACAATCACGTTGAACAGTATAATAGTAATAGTCATATTGGATTTCGCGGGTTCGATTGATCGTGCGATTTACCTGGCAACCTTTTTCATTTCAGATGTCGATTCTGCAAAAAAGCATTCTCGGACAGTTCTACGTTAACCAAACATCTTCGTATTCACTCTGGCGAGAAACCATACCAGTGTAAGCTGTGCTTGCTGAGGTTTAGTCAAAGCGGTAATCTCAACAGGCATATGAGAGTCCATGGCGGCTCTCTAACGTGACACAGCTCAATATCGATTATCGATAACAATCGTGTTTTACCGCGATGTTGTCGAATACCTGTGATTCAACTTGGTTCGAGCTTACCGGCGAAAATGTAAAATAAACTGCGACAGTGTTAATACTCTCGATAGAGTTCTGCTTTCCGACTGACTCAAATTTGCAAAGCGTTCTCGTGCGAACACCTGGTTCGGTCATTTAAGGGCTTACATTTGGATATTTTTTTAAACGATACACAGAGACAAGTAATAATCACAATATGTGTTATATTTGGCATTAGGAACTCATCAAGAATTCATTATATATATATATATATATAATATATATATATATATATATATCTCATCATTATTATCTCCTGAATCGGAACATTAAATCGGAGGAAATAAAAAAAAAAAAAAAAAAAAAAATGAAACACCGTCATAATTTTAGAAAATATACACCCGCGAAATTTCCTGATCGTTTGTTTGTACGTTTCACGAATTGTTTACAAATAGGTCAGGATAGGTTAACAGGGTATCGCAGATTTAGACCTACAGCATCCACCACAGCACCGTTGATTATTGTACAAATATTGTATTTATTATAATTATTATTAATTATAATATTAATGTTGCTGTTTTCACCATCTTCAATTTTCATTACGTGGCTTTTTCTTTGTCAGTTTGCTTCTTTTTTGTAATTGTACGAAGGTGTTTTGGCGCCATTTCCATAAAAAAAAAAAAAGAAGAAAAAAGAATGATCTCTCTATATATAACATGTATATAATATATACATATACACATATATATTATATATATATTATATATATAATATTCGTATGAGAACAATTAATTGAAAACGATGTATGAATATGTGAGTTTCTTTTTTGTTTGTAATCCCACAGCATCAGGACCCACATACTTTCTCATAGAAAGAGGGGGGGGGGGGGGAAAGGAGGCTTCATGCTCGCCGGCTAGATGGTAATTAAGTGCGTAGATATTGGTTCATGAATCCTCGCATTAATTTACCTCTCTTCACAATTAAAACTATATAAAAACAACTCTCTCTTCTTCATTTTGAGTAGTGTCTCCTATTCATTCGTCAAAATTCTCTCACTCACTCTCTCGTTCTCTCGTTCTCTCGTCATATATATAATGATGTATTTATAAGTAATAATATTCTTGGAGGGGAGAAAAAAAAAAAAAAAAAAAGAAAGAAAGAAAACGTATGTATAATATTTCTACGTTATGTACCGGTACGACTTGTTGCAGAGACGAGCTGATCCCCGATTCATCTATATTGGAGTGCTCTAAATAAGCATGCAGCTTTTCGGGATCACCTCGCCACGCGACAAACGTATCATGTGTAGCGTGTACGTAGCGTATCTCTATTTAAAACTGTATAATGTCATCTCTGTCACACTGTGTGTGTCCTCTGTGATGCTTTATGTTTTCATTTCTTTTCTCTCTCTCTCTCTCTCTCTCTTTCTCTCTTTTTCTCTGTCGCTCGCTCGCTCTCTCACTCCTACATCGTCTCATATTTATCAATCAAAGGTTGTTCGGTAATCTCTACAACGGTTGGAATGGTTCGTCATTCGCTTGTGAAAGCTTTGAAGCAAAAGCTTATGTAAGGTGCATATTTATCCCAGAAGCATCAATGAATAATACCAAACAACTCAGTCTATTTTTGCTTTCTGAACGATTTTAAATGATATTTAAAAAAAAAAAGAAAAGAAAAAAAAGAAAAGAAAAATATCCTTTTATCTTACGTAATGTATATGTATATCGGTTACTGAAAACTGAAGAATTAATCGTCTATATCTATATATATATATATATATATCACTTTTCTTCTCACAATTTGCACTCCTCTTGAAACACGGACACGCAGTGTATTTGGGGAGTTGAACGCACTTTACAACTGCACGACGAATTTCGAAATGACGTTTAGAATTAATAATGACCAACGCCATAACGATGATCCGCAATTATACACGACGACGATTTAACCATCGTCAATAAATTTTCTTTTTTTTCTCCGACGAACAAAATGATACAAAAAAACTGAATAGATATGTGTGTCTCTAAAATAGATCTTTCATATTCTTCACTTTTTTCTTTTTTTTTTTTTTTTTATTTAATTATTATCATCGCTTTTAATAATTTTTTTCTCAAAAAATTGTCCATTTTTCCTTCCTTTCATTGTTTTTTTTTTTTTTTAAATGATTCATCTTTCGATAATATATTCAAGTGTTCGTAACATCGCATTTTTACTTTACTTAATACAATAATTAATCATATTATAATTATCAATTAATAAAACTTGTTTCTGCTCGTACTACCTTTCGCTCGTGTATTCTTTCGTTCTCTCTTTCTTCCATACACAATCTCACTCACTTAAAGATTTCTAACCGATAGGTATATTTTCTCTGAAACAATAAGTGGTTTTTTGTCCCTTTCGGAAAACACAAAAATATTCTGTATCAAAACGCCACTTATCGATGTTATCTACTATTATTATCATTATTTATGGATTTAAACACTTCGGATGAAGATGCTGCATTCTATTACGGAACGTTAAGGCATTCGTGAGTGTAACTTGAAAAAAGTACAAAAATAGATGCCACAAAAATCAAAAATGACACGTTTTTTTTTCAATTTATTGAAGCAACTCGTTTCGCTATACACTCGCGTCAATCCTACGCTCACCAATAAGTATTTTAGGAATGAACAGCATTCGTGAAAGGAAGGAAATGAGGTTTTCTTTTTATAAACAAATTATTTATAAAAATTATATCATATTCCACTCGTAAACATATCTTCCACGTATCATTATTTTTGATGTATGACTTGAAAAAAAAATTTTATCTTAAATTTTATATTTTCGCAACTTAAACAATCTCGCTTCTATATATACACTTCAAATTTCAATATGTAATATAAAAAGAAAAGCTTATAAAATTACAGAATTGGAGCGCAATCGAAATTGATAAAAATTTCACTTATCAAGAACCATTCTTCTTCCCTTCTCACGAATACCATTATTCTTTTTCGAAGTTTTTCGGTACATTTTTCACTTGTTTCACTAATCGATGTGTGAAAACAAATCTTAACTTTGATTGTACATGAATATCGTAAGGCAATTGAAATACGTCTACTTGTATCGATAATCGACATTTAAAAATACGAATAAATCAGGCATTCGGGTTTACCAAATTCTATTCAGTACTATCAACAACATAGTGATATACCACACGCTTGAGAATGCCCCAACGATTACATAGTTCTTTAGTTTTCCTCGTTATCTTTATCCACTTTTACCACAGATAAGATATACTACTGACTTCGTAATATTTCTTTTTTTTCTTTTATCACGGATTCATTTACGCAGCATTTTCATGATCTTTCAGTAAAACATAAAAATGTATTTGTGAGCAACTACATTCTCCATTTTTAATATAATATACTAACACTGAGACTTACAACGTCCACGAAAGAAATAAAGTTTGTAAAAATTACTCAAGTTGCCAAATTATATATTTGTATATATGCTCTTGGGAGTATAGTTCTTTTTCAGAAACAAAAATTAAAGAGCATGCGCGAACCCAAATACAGTGTGGCAAAATAATGCATGACTCTGCTAAAAAAGAAGCATGTTTCATATTTGAAGAAAAAGAATATGATGAACTAAAAATATTGTGTGTCTGTATGTGTGTGTAATATATTTATATCGAACAGGGAGGTTTTATGGTATTAGATATTCTCGTGAGATAAACTATTATGTATAAAAATTACAAATGGAACTAATGCAAGTACAAAATAAAAAATTCTCAAATAGTCTATTCCTAACGTCTCGTTAAACTTATTTTTAAACTGGAAGAGAAATATCATTGATAAAACTTATACAAGATATTTAGGCTAAACTCATTAATATGCTTTTCAACTATATGCCAGATATTGCAGTATTCACCCATGTTTGATTTGTACTCTATGACTAGCCAATGTATTTCTTGATGCTGCAGGTATTATTATAAACGGAAGAACTGATCATGGGCTCGAGGAACTAATTACCAATTTTCATCTTTTAAATAATAAAAAAAAAAAAAAAAAAAAAAAAAAATAAAAATCAATGAAACCTCATTTTTCTTTTGCCTTCGGTTGTGTTATTTAAAGTCACGTGCGGTTAAGTATGAAGTGAATTATACAAAATTACGACACAAAAAAATTCTTACCCACCGTTTGTTATTTCCTCCTTTAGCCACGACATTTTATAAACCGTCATCATTACTGCCCAACTGTATTTGGTTTGGTCACAATGTTACATCAAATGCACTATTCCTGGAGTCCACCAAACGTAGACTCAAGCTCACCATACACACGCACGCCATTTACACATTGCATGCATACTTTATACTGATACGTACGTAAAACACGTGTACACTCCGAAGAACACACGTTTTGAACGCACGCACAGCAACAATTGAAAGCAAGGCAAACACCTCGCTCTTTCTCTCCTACGCACTCACTCTCTCCCTTGCGTTTTCGTCCTCTCTATCTTGTTCTCCCTTTCTCGCTCTTTCTCTCTACCTCTCACTCGCTCTTTCTTCCCGCCTACCCCCCGTTCTCTCATTTCACTCTTTCTCAAGGATGGATTCCCTCGAGTACGTCGGAAGCAGCGGACAGATTTTTGGGGCACATCGTGCACGACACACGTTAGTCAATCGGCCATTTGTCGTCGGAGGTCGTGTGTGAATGGCTAAGGGAAATTAGATCGGAGGGTGGTGCTGGAGTGGACGTCGGGGGTTCAAGGTCAACGAGGGCTTGGTGCAGGTGGGCTTGGCCGGGGGTCAGGCTCGCTCACTATGCTGTGTGGTATACCGGTTAATCCAGCAGTAGGAGGAGCTGAAGTAGGGCCTCCAGCCCCACCGCCGCCTACCGTTGGACCCGTGGGGCCTGTAGGACCCCCGGCGCCTGCACCGCCTGCAGAGGAGTTCGGTCCGCCACCACCCCCACCACCACCGCCGCCGACGACGGAATGCCCACCAGGAGGTGGGGGTGCAGAATCGTGAGGAGTCGTTGAATGCGCCTGTTGAACGGGCAGCCCCCCGGAATAGTATCCGCCGTTGATCCCCTCAGAGTAGCTGCTGGAGAAAGCGAAAAGAAATTGGCCACTTCGATAAATGCCCTTTACAAAGTGCCCAATCGATCTTAGGAAATCCAAAGGTTCGAATGCTTCTAACCACGTTACTTTACACACTCGATTCTCTTTCCATGTAATACGAGTTAACATCTGCTTGAAAATCTGTTTCTGTAAAAATTACGATATCTTTTTCCCCGGTGTAAGAGAAACAAATGCAACGATACTAAAAAAAGTAGTACCCTACGCAGTTTTCTTTTTTTTATTGATTTGTTTTTTATTGATTTTTTTCTTTTTTTTTTTCTTTTTTTCTTTAAGTTAAGCTGAATTTTTTTTTTTTTTTTTTATTTAATGTACGAACGAAGCTTACCCGGAGGAAAGGAAGTATTCCTTGTTCACACAGTTTCGCAAGCAGTCAGGTATGCGACCAACGATAGCTCTTCGTATTTCACTGGCTGCCATCTCACGAAGTTCGGTGCAGCTTGCATCGCTGTAGAATGCTGCGTGTGGTGTGCACAATAGATTGGGTGCATCTTTTAAAGGACCTGCAGAACATAGAGAAATGTGCTATTTTACTATCTTCTATTTCTAACATTCTTGAAATGAATTAATTTTCCCGTGCCTCATTTGTACTAAGCAAACCCGATATTAGCGAAAATAATCTTATTTACATGTTAATATTTGTGTGATAATATACATGAGTCATTAATAAATTGTCATTTATAATTTATTAATAAATCGATAAATTATTCACAATTATTTACTAATTAAGTACTGTGATACTACGTGAATGAATCATTAAGGATCATCAAAAGACTGAATTCCAAAGTTATTTCAAAAAATAATTTGCTCAGATAATGTACAATTTCTTAAAATATACAATATAATAATTATTTAATAATTTATTGCAATTTATATTAATATTTCTTACTATTATTACTTTGTTCTATATAATTACATCTCTGCATACTGTATTACCAAGTGTTACCTTTGTTACAAGAGCTTACATTACCCAATAGTGAAGAAGGACCAGGATGATGAAGGAAAATGTTAATTACATGAGAGGGGGTTAGGTATGGATAGATAAAACTCACACTGCGAGGACTGACCCTGAAAAACATTGTACGGCTCATTTTCATGTACATCAAGAGCTGCTGCACGAATTCTGCCTTGTTTCAACGCTGCAGCCAATGCATCATCATCAACCAGTCCACCTCTTGCTGTATTGACTAAAAAGGCGCCAGGTCTCATCTATAACACAAAACATTAACACGGATAAAATACAAGGAATTAAAACTACTTTGCCATACTTTGTGTGACAGAAAATGTTTAAAAAGTTTTAGAACTGACTTATAATAATTCTAAAAACTCAGTACAAATAATTTTACTCTATAACAAGGTTTGCTATCTGTATCATTGTACATTATATTTTAATTGTAGAATGAATTTGCAGAAGAAATTTTCCTATGAAAGTTTTTTTAAAACTTGGGCTGTTATACCTGTTTGATGGTGAATTCATTAATTAGGTGATGATTGTGCTCGTTCAAGGTACAATGCAAGGATACACAATCTGATTGGAATAGCAAATCCTGTAATAAATCATAAAAAATCTTATAAAATGTAACTGAAATTTCTATACTATGTTAAAAAGAGAGAACTAATAACAAACCTGTAATGTGTAGACCCTGTTAAGACCAAGAGATTTTTCAATTCCATCTGGTAAATAGGGGTCATAAAAGATGACAGTAAAGCCAAAGGCTTTGGCACGCAGAGCAACTGCAGAACCAATCCTGCCTAATCCAACTATACCAAGCGTGTCACCCCGTATCCTTGCACATCCTGTTGCAGCTTCCCTAACCTGAAAGATATTGAGTATGAAATTAGATTTTCAATATTTCTGCAATGTAATATATAGTATGCACAATACATGTTAAAATTCTTACCTGTTCAGGACCTGTGAATTTCTTTCCTTCACGTACCATGTTTGCCAACCAATACGTACGTCGATATAAATTTAGAATGAGACAAAGTGTAGTGTCAGCTACTTCTTCAACACCATATCCAGGCACATTGCACACGGCGATGCCAAGTTCTCCTGCTGCTTTGACATCTATATTATCTACCCCAGATCCAATTCTTACAATGATTCGTAATGTTTTGAATTTTTCAAGATCTTCCTTTGTCAAAATTATAGTGTGCCACATTAATGCACCTACTGCCTCATTTAATACCTACAGAGAGGTTATGGTAACATCCAGATGAATTATCGCAGACAATAAAAGATATTCAGTGTTTATTCCAAGCAGGTTTTAATAACACAGATTGTGCATCAAGTGTCTTACCTTTTCATGAATTTCTGATGTAGACTGTGCATCACAGAAAGCTACTGTTGCAACATCTTTAAGAATAGGCATTTCAATAGAACAGTCTCGACCATCTAATAAAGCCACTAATGGTCGTGTCTGAATGGGTCCATTTGCAATAGGACCCCTCAGGCTATCCATTCGAGGGCGTTTGGGCATCATCTTCCGTTTGTCCATCGGTCAAACAGCCCCCCCAATTTTTATATTTTTCACTTGTACTTTCAGTGTCACTAAGAATGTCTGCTTTCTTCCAAGGAAGTCCTATAGTCCACTGATAAGGAAGCTTCTGAATATGTCTTAAAATACAGTTTTTCACTTTTATGCTTTGTCACACAAATTGCTTCTGTAACACTGATTTCTGGTCGGTTTTTGGACAAGGACCGCCGAACCTCCAACGCATCACGACTTGCTGAATACCGTCTCCTGAAAATTTCAAATAACAAATCTTTTCAGACATGGATCATTTAAAATCTGGCATATTTTATATGTAACAAAGTAATGGTTCGTTACTGTATTATCATTAATACTAAGTATTAACGATGTTACAATATAATAATTAAAATATCACTTCATCAAGTAACTGTTTATATTTTATTAATCAATTATATAATTTTTACAATTAGTGTAAACGGTAGGAAATTATATTTTGTAATGTTTGGAATATAAATTATACAAGGGAAAAACAATTTACAATAGAATTTCTAAAACAAAAAAATATACTTATTATTCTTATTTATATTCATATTTATATTTAAAAAATTAAGAAAGAACGTATACGTAACAATAGATATAAAATGTGTTTTGGTCAATAAACATACATTTCGACGCCTTCGTGAATTTCTTTGCAAGAGAGAAATCCATGTAATAATACGTATGGTTGCGAATTATTTGACTTGCGAATCCAATATTATACAACGAAGAGTATCGACGAGATATCAGTCTTAGTCAAATGAGAAAATTTTGCAATACTTTACATTACAGAAAGCGAAACGTTTAACAGCGTGTACGGAAACCGAATGTTTTAGGTTACCTTGAAACGCGCCGGCTTAACCTGCGCAGTACGTGTGTTCAGCACACTGATAGAAGCGCTTGGAAATTATAAGAAATCTCAAGAATATAACGTCGGTGTTATGTCAAACAAAAATACGTATGAACTTTCCACACTTCGGTGCGAAACAACAGTAAAAGATTGCACAGGACACACCATGTATCGAGAACGAAATTACTAGCTGGGGCAAATGTTTTTGGAACTGTTAATAGAACGCCTGGCTTTGGTTAGTGGGTCGACGTTTTCAGCCCATTTTCGGCAGCAATTGTAAACCAATCACGGTGCATTTGCACGCTTGATGTCCGATTAACCGCTTAGTAACTCATAAATTCCAGTTTTCAGAACCCTACTATTTACTGGTATAACTAATACGGAAGTAACTATACGAAAACAGAAAATATGTTCGATAAGAGTCGATTTAGTACCCGGTACTTTTATATGGCGGAACGGAAAAATGCTGAACCAGCGAAGTTCCATAAGAAAGTAGAGAAACTGACACGTGGCGCCCTCATCAGACGCCGTCACCACACGATACTTAACCAAGATCATCAAAAATAAATCAAAGTTTCAAGAAAGTACTTCAATATGGTATTCTTGACAATTGACACAACATATTTACTTCAAAATAGTTGAATACAAAATATTCATTGATGTATTTCAATTTGAACAATCTTTTCCTCTCTGATCGAAAACAGAGAATTCTATAACTTTGTACTGAAATTGCAGTCAACCGCATGCCTGATGTTACATCTCAGAATCAATTATATTAAAAATCGTCTCAAGTCGGGAGATGCTTAATTTCCTCGTCTGTTGTATCAATGATTTTTTTCCATACAATTTTTTCATTGGCACCCATGACGACACAGATTGAGATCTCGTTCGTCACGAATGCTCGTAGAGATTTCATCGGCGTGTACAACATAATGGTTGGGCCGTCGAAGTGGAAACATTCCATGTGGTAAGGTTAATATAAGATAAATGATACACATTAAAAGCGTTTGATCTGTCAGTCAATACATACAAGCAATCGGAAATACAGTTCGCAGAGGCTACAAAATGAGATCGCTGCTGGCCTCAGCGAAAGCGAGGATGCGATACTAACGTAGAGTGCAAACCCAAGCACTTTGACTTGGGCACATGTTGTGCCAACTCAGCGAAAATGCAAGCTCATATCATCAAAAGGAGGAGAGGCAAGGAAGCGAGATTAAGCCCTTGTTCGACAGCTGGCAGCGTATATCATACGTAATAGATCACGGTAGATAGTATAGAGAGCAATGTGTTAAGGAAGTACGCTCAGAAAAAATGCTTTAACATTAATTATTTGTCACACTTGCGAACAGGTAAATGAAATATTCGGACAACGGCGAACAAGTAAGCCAATCTTTTCCCATTTAATTATATTTCAAAACGATCTTGTAAACTTACATTACAAAAATTGAAATTTTCTAGAACGTTATTAATTATATTAAGTACGTTTACTTGTCAATGTTTCCCAAACTGGTGGAAGCCAGCCAGAAGAAGTTATCAAAAGATGTTCTGGAATGAGTTAAAAATTCATCAAGCTTTCAGAACGAACGTTTCGACTAAGCGGTCGAATTCAACCCTTTAGCTTAATCTCAGTGTGCAACAGAGTTTTTCGAGTTACAGATACAACGATGATGGGTGGCGGAGAGGAAGACTGGCGGTGAGAGGAGGGAGGGGGAAGGGGAAAGCAGAGCAAGGGTGGGGCGTCGAAGCTGCCGGTGGGATGGGGAGCTATGAGGGCGAAGTTATCCAATTATTGTCTAACCTGGGAGCAACTTTACTTGCCGGAGAACCGTTGGTGGGAGGGAAGCTCGTCCTGCCAGCTCTCTCCCTTCCTACAATCGAGCCACGATAAAGTAAAGTTTGTTTCAAAACTTACCGCGCGGAGAGGTGACTAGGTTTTTGTTAGTGACACGTGAAATTCAAACGACTTCATTGCGATAATAATCATGGCAAATTTTTTTATATCGACTGATAAGAAAAGAAGGAATTCAGATTCGCGAAGGATCCCATAAATTGAGCCAGAGGTTCATTAATAATACGACCACTACGAAACTTATTCAACGTGAAACGTTCAAAACTACGTTTTATGAATATGTAATTAGGTAAAAGGAGAAATAACTATTAATTAACTATTGCGTTATCCTTAAGTTTGAATTTAACTAATTCCAAGTCACGTTATACATTTACTTTGATCAGAGATTTTTGTTATTACATAGTAAGAATATTGACGTATTTGTAAAGAATATGTATACATTTTATTCCTTTCTCAAAAGTCATAAAATATAACGATGCTATAACGAAATAAGTATATTTCTATTGATATTCGTAAAGATCATATTGATATTGATATTCATAAAGAGTTAATTCAAGAGTTAGAACAAAACCTTTATTATTTAAAGTAGGAATGCTTACTGATAACGAGCTAGAAATAAACAAGCCTATTAAGAAAGTGTACTAGCGATAACATTCGCTATAATGACGCATATGGCATCGTGGAAACCTTTTTAAAATGATGTACTATTAGTGCTAATAGATATGTATTCCAGGTCAATTTTAAACACAGATAACGCCTTTATTTTAATTGCGATTAGAAAGATCACAACTATATTTTAATTTATTCCATGTTTTTTGAATCTATCCACTTCATATTTACGATTAATTCTTTCATTTAAATACCATATTTAAAAATTCTATCCATTAAAAAAGACTTTTCTATACGCTCAAAAATTACATCTAATTCGCCAATCAAAATCAACTTCATGTTGCATAACAATACCTTAATATTCAACAACAAATGCAGGACAAAACAAAGAACTTGTTCAAATTATAAAATAAGCCTAAAGAACAAGAAAAAAGATATTCGTGATTATGATGATAAAAATCAGCGTACTGTCTTTGAAGCGCCATCTGCAAGGCATCAAGCAACGGGACAACGTGGCCTCTGCAGAAATGAAAATCAGTTGTACACCGCGGAACGAACACACGCTTAACGAATAAACGCCCGTGCTTGAAAGGAGAGCGAGAGTTTGTTCTAAGTTGTAAATGCAAAAAACGAACGAAAACAAGGAGAGGAAAAAAAGAAAGCCAAACGGCAGAGAAAGAAAAGACAGTAAAAGAAAAAAAAAAAAAAAAGAAAAAGAGAAAAAAATCTGTCGAGTACTAGAACGGAGAAAGAGGCAGAAGAAACTTGTCCAATTATGATGACGAGTATCGGTGTCGGCGTTCGGGCATTCTCATCCTTGGACACAACGGAATGGTCGGAAAAGGGGTAAAGAGAGGGGCTGTTGCTCTGGTACCTTCCGCCTCCGCGTTCGTCTCTCCAGCGGGCAACGAGCGAACGGCCATGAGTGTAGAAAGGGAAGAAGAGAGGGAGGGAGGAAAGGGAGAAGGAGAGGAGAGGCGACTACTTAAAGTTGGCGGAAAGTTTGGTTCGGCAGCAAAGTTAACTCAGTTAAGTTCTCCGCTCCTAAAGCGAAACTTCGGTTCTCCAACGCCTGCCCTGCCAGCCAGCCAGCCAGCCTGCCTGCCTGCCTCTGCCTGCTTTACTTCTCCATCCTCTCTTCTCTCCCTTTCCCACCGTGTGCCCTCTCCCTTTCTCTGTCTCTCCCTTCGTTTTGCACCCGTACTTCCTACCGTCTTGGTTATCCTCGTTCTATATCCATTCCTTCGATGCTGCACGAATAAGCAATGTGTGTTTGGAATTATCACTTTTCCGCAAACTTTCGCCACGATGTTTCGCCGTAGCGATCGATTGGCATCGACCCCTGCGCGACCGGTGTCACTCTCGTTTGCCTGCCGTCGTACTGCTCTCTCTGTGCACCGGTCGCGTCAATCTGTGGCTTAACCAGGAGGCCCAGGCTAAACCGTTTCGCAGCTGGAACGAAACGTTTTCAAGTATGTACAGGCGGATGCGGGTACGAGGGCAAGACTTCTTTTTTCAAAGCGTATATATATATATATATGTATATCCCCCTCCCCAAAGCTGTGTGTGTTTGAAAAGAATTTAGGAGCTTCGTGTGTTCGTTTTTAAGAGTGCGGCTCTTAAGACCGTTTAAATGAATTCTCAAGCTTTTGCATGGATATAAAGTTTGAAGTGCTAAATGACGATGTAGTTCTGATATCCTTTTCGTAACAGTAGAAAATATGATTCGTCGATCATGTATGGTACGTATACAAAATCACAGGATCATCGAAACATAAAGCGATCGCTGTATATTATAAAAATTGATAAAAGATCAAGACGTTTCAAAAAGGGCCATCCAGTCAAAATTCCTTTTTCATCGGGTGAAGATTCCAAAATACGGTATAAAATTTCACGCGAAAAAGCGGCAAAAAGTAAAAGTGACTTGAAAACAGCTATCTGAAGCCTGTAAACTTCGACGAGACATTTCAGGAAGAAAGATGTTTCTCCCACTTCCCAGAGAACTCTGCCCCCCCCCGTCCCCTTTCCTCCGCCCAGAGTGGCAGCAACGATCGAAATTCCAAGACGAAGTTTGCGAGATTCCAAGGAAAGCGCGAGTTTCGCTCGTGTTCATCGTTGCCCTTCTTCGCGCGTGTATGTGTGTAGAAGCTTGTAAGCATCGTTTTGTAACAGATACCAGTCAGCATCAACTGAGTATTGTCCCTCCTTTGATGGTACACCAGAGCAAAAAAAGAAACCGGTCTCGAGTCAGTACTTACGAAGAAGAGGTTTAGCTTTCAGGGTTCGTGTACGTAGTTCGAAAAGAAGTTGCGACCGTTTTTCTAGCCAAACGGAGAAAAAGAACTTCGCTGCACCGTCATTTTTTTTTTTTAGAGCAAAATCCAGAACGCGAGGAAGAACAGTTTCACATTCGGCGAGTTCGATTAAATTGTAAATGGCCAGTGACGTTGCGCGAATGTTATTTCACCAGTCTTCTCCTATTATTAAATCAATATTATCAGCAAAATTGTACCGACCACGAGTGCTGGTGAGTTCTCTTGCGCAACAAGTTTAATAATATCAATAAAACAAATAGAATTTTACAAATTGTTCGATGTGAAACTGTAAAAAAAAAAAAAAAAATCGATGAAAGTACAACTTGCTACTTGTAATATACTAATTATTATACAAGAAAAAATTTCCATTCTTCATTTGAAGAACGGAATGAAAAATTGTTTTTAAGAAAATTTAAAAATTAAATTTAAAACAACTATATATTGCATAAATATTTCTTTTAAAGATTTTTCGTAAATATCGTAGAAGTATTTTAATTGAAATAAATATGTAAATAAGTAAGTAGTGATAATTCATTTATAATAATTTAATAACGCGATAATATAGTAATCGTTAAGCAAACAATTAATCTATTTAAAGATCGTAAGCACGATGATTCACAAATACAAGATAACACTTTGTACGCATCTACGTATTAAATCAAATGTCATATTTATGAAATAAATAGTGGAAAATTTTTGAAATGGCTTTTGCTTCAATATCGCATTAATTGACCGACCATGGAATCGTTTAAATCCTCACTGCAGTAATTTATATCAATAAATTAATCGATATATATTTAAAACCTTTTTCTTGTTCCTGGCATTTCTTTTTCTTTTTTTCAGCAAACATAAGGTGTGACGTTAAATTACATTTATAACCAAACACCATTTATCAATTATTGTACGTATCATCTACGTTTGTACAATAATTTTTTAATTTATTTAGAATGTAAATTATAATACAAACTATGTGTCACTATATATCTATGAATCATCTCTTAATTGCTTTCAAGATAACACAAATATTTCGTCAACGTTTGTTCTTCTAATATACCCGCCGTCTAATCTACCAGTCATCTTCATTCTCGCAAAGCTAAAATCTTTAGATCTTTTAAATCCGTGTATGAATGAGTAAAATGAGAAAGACGATGAAAGAAGATAAAAGAATCAAAGAGAAAAAGTAATGAGAAAAGAAGTGGAGCAAGAATTTGTTGAACTCTATAAATTCAGTTGGCGCGTCGGCCTTGAGATCGCACTCTGTTTTGCAAATGTCGATGCACATGCAAAGTGCGCTCGAAACACGAACCTCCGTGTCTCTCTCTCTCTCTCTCTCTCTTCCTTCTCTCTTACGCGCTGATCGATATAGGTGCACGCATTAATAACTCGCTGCCTTTGCACCGTGATAGTCAAATCGGCTCACCGGCAGTGACTCATCCCCGGCTCGTGCCGAGGAGTAGTAGTATTCGAGCTTGCGCGAGTCAATTTGGAAAACATTTGGCTCGCTACGTTTCAGCATCGTCCCTGGGCGTTTACCTTGGCAAACTATTTCTCGGCAGAAGTTACGGAGAATCCATTCAACCATCGCGCGGCTGGCTCGTGTTCGCGCGAACGGAACAACGGGACACGGTAGCAGAAAAATTCAACGTTAAAGATTTCCAAGTTGGTGGAAACTTTTAATTAGCCACTGACAAAAGGCGTCGCCAGTTACGTTCGTTGAACAAAAGCGATAATAGGAGCAACGACGGTAAACTGACGGTACAATCGTTCGCCGCCGCTTCAAACTTCCAGCCAGTAATAACCTACAGAGCAAAAGCGTGCAGCAGGCAGGAGTGGACGTGGGAGAAAGTACAAGGAACACGGACGGATTGGTGTCGAGTCTCCACGAGTATACATTCGTTGTTGCATTCATATTTGAAACCTTGAAGACAGAGAGAGGCCGACAGGTGGAGAGTGGGACCGCAACAATTCGAGCGCACGGAACACTTCTCAAAACCGTTTAACATCCCTTTAAGCGTCTCCATGCCGGCCAACGAGTGACGTTAAATCAGATCTGACTGTGCGCGCGCGCACGGTCGCGGTCCGTTCGAGCATTACGATGCAAAGAATCGTTACGGCATCTCTTGTACGAGAGATCCATCCATTCGCATAACTTTGCCTCGCCGACGCATCGCGCGGTCGGGTTAAGAAGGACTCGATCGAGAAGCATACATAAAAAGAACAATGCCGGTGCGGCTGAAGACATGTGCCAGCTCGTGTCCTCTTCTATTCTATTCTCTTCTCTTCTCTTCTCTTCTCTTCTATAGGTAGGGGAACGCGATGAATATACCCTTGTTGAGTTTCAAAGTTGAGTTACATACACTCCGCCGACTTCGCCAACCCCTCCCCTCTTTACCGTTCCCTATATCCTCTTCCGCTCTGAATCAGAATTTTCCACATAAACCGCGACAACTTTTCTTATTGTTTCCGCACCCATTCTGGACTCGCTTCACGGAATAAATCACTTCTAAAGAAACAAAGAAAGTTGTTCGCAAAACATTCCACATACTGCTGACAGACGCATTACGTCTCACCGAAGGTGTTGAAAATAAAAGAAAAGAAATAGGTTAAGTAGAGTAATTATTATCATCGGAAATATCGTTGATGGGAAACGAGCAGAGAATTTCTTGTATCAGTGGCCCAAGTTTCCCAAACAAACCGGTTCAGATTGAGAACGTCGTCTCTCTAATCCCAGTTAGGAAGAAACTTACTTAGTGGGACATTAATTTAATTTGAGTGCAAACGCCGTAATGAAAGAAAATTTCCCATGCGAAATCTACTCGCCGAGGTGAATGATTTCTAAAGAAACGATAATCTACGGAATATAACATTTGGCATTGATCGGTAAAATGTATCAAATGTATCAAATCAAGAGCAAGAGAAGAAACCAATAAGTCCTAAAAAAAAAAATGATGACAATCCATTAGCAACGCGTAATGAGCTATGACCCATTAGTGGCAACGAGAATAAATTCGTCCACGTATTAGAGGGCCAATTTATAACTTACTTCACGCTCGCCAGCGTCCCTGCATAAGAACGTCCATGAACGGCCCAAGTATGTGAGAGAGTGCGCGTATAAAAGCGACCTCACGGGGCCGCGAGTGTATACAAACGATTTTCTCTCTCTCTCTCTATCTCTCTCTCTCTCGTCCACGCGCGATTCTCTAGCGTGGAAGTAGCAGCAGCAGCAGCAGCAGCAGCATCGATGAGTGAGTCCCGCGTACACTTGTTTTCTCGTGGTTGTGTGTCCATACACACCTATGTGCATACTTGCTACGTAATACGTATGCAGAGGACACAAAACTCGCTTTTCGCGTCTTCTCGGTCGCTCTTTTACCTCCTTTCCCTTTCTGTCTCTTTCTCTCTCTCTCTCTCTCTCTCTCTCTCATTCTGCTGCGTGATCGTCCCCAACGTTCGTTCGCGTCAGCTCGACCTATGCGCGCGCGGTACACACCTATACAGAGTTACAGCGGGTTAGGACAAGTGCGTAGAGAACGGCAGAGAGTAGTTTCATGGAGTTTAGTTCCTCGTAGTGGATATGGCATCTTGACTCCTAGTAGTGGAGTGTGGCAAGCAATGGCCGGCCCGATCGATGTCTCGGCAACTTCCCACCCTCGACAGTCTGCCCCTCTCTTCACGACACGTCCCCTCGCATCCTCGCCCCGCTTTGGTACCCAACACTCCGGTTTTCCTCATCCCAACCGTCAGACTCCCCGTCTCACCCAACCACCTCCCGCTGTCCCCATCCTCCGACACATCGAACTAAATCCCGGAGCTGCTTACTGCTTCCAAGTCTGTTTACAATGGCGATGCGCTACCCCCATTATTCTGGGGTCGTACTTCACGTTCGAACTACATCGTGACGTCGATGACGAACGACGAATGACGAATTTCTTTTACTCGACTATTCGTGGTCTCTCTCTCTCTCTCTCTCTCTCTCAAATGATCTACACCTTCTTTCCCGCCTCCCCTCCCCCACCCTACATCATACAGCCGTATCTTTATTTGTTTTACTTCGTTCATGGCACGTTTATCTCTGCAATCTAAAGTATTTCAGACATCTCCAGGTATATACGCGTAACAGTATATTTAGCCTGGTCAATTTGCTGGAAGATATTCTAACGACCGTAGTTACGTACAGCATCATACTGAGGGGACCTTCTTTGACTGAGCAACGAATACGGAGATACATGATGCGCGTCCGTTACTATCTAACCAATTACAACTCGATATTCGAATAATCTAAATCGTAATGATTCAACACTTAAACGATACATCGCGTTGATAATTCGAAAAGAAAATATCGATAATAGTTTTTAATTGCGTATTATAATATCTAGCAATGTATATACGTGATGATTGCAAATAACCAATTTAGAAGTACGATCGACAACGTTGTTCCTTTTGCGTGTTCCGGACGTATTGTTTCGCGTTATTTACGTAATGCATGTGCATTTATCTATTATTATAGCTATCCGTGTCCGTTTTCCGCGAGACTGGCAGAGACGAATAGCGATATCTATATTTTCATTCCATTGTACAGGCATTGTAGAAATCGATTGCCTGTAGCCTGAATAGCATAGCAGTAATTACGCTTTTCCCTATTCTCGATTATTTGTACAAGAAGAAGCGGCCCATGACGAAAAGAAATCAGGATGCATACGAAACAGTTTTCAACGTTCCGTTGACTGCTCACATAGAAATTGTCATGTATCTTTTTTTTTTTTTATCTATTAAATATCTCTCTCTTTTCGAGAGACACTGGTGTAAATGTCTAGGATTTACAGACATTTTTCTTCTTCGGTAAATTTTTACGTTCTAACGATGTATTTTGAATTAAAATATTTCTTTCAATCGATTAATTTATATGTTGCACTTCTGTGTATTTTTAATCGTACTTAAATTAAATATTCCTATTTTTATCACGAAAAATTTCAAGTCCGCGTATCCACTACAATTAGCATGCAGCTGGTGAAGCGAAAAGCAAAACATGGAAAAACGTACCGTCTATCGTGTAGATTTTTGATTACACGACGTCTACTAACGGAAAACCTCATCCTCGTACTCTCGACAAAACTCGAGCGACGAAACCGAAAAGAGAAGGAAGAGAAGGAGGAGAAACCTATAGCTCGTTTCTCTCCCCAGAGAGAAGCATAGCATACCCAATAGTTGAGTCAGGTCAGTTTGCTAGCCTTACATAAAAGAGGCTAAGTAACGACGAAGAGAAAGAAGATAGGAAACGTTATAAGATATACACACACAGGATGAACGAAGCGAATCTGAAGAGAACAGTACTACGAGAGAAGCATCGAAGTAAGAAGAGGAGGGGTAACAAGGGAAACGGGTGGGGGCACCTGTTACAACCGACTAGCTCGTTCTTTCGTTCTCCCTTTCCCTCTTTGTCGTGCACTCATCCACATGCCACTTAGGCTGTTACATTGAAATTTCTACGGAACGATCGGATATATGCAGCGCTTCTAAAATGGGAGAGCAAACTTTGGATGTGTATACTAAACGTTTCATCTATAACGGGACAAGATGGACTGTTCGTGCTTGCTATAGACAGGACGTTACTACGTTAATCGTTTCAACGATACGTGTTTTGACTTATCGATACGTCCTACGTATATATAGAATGTTCCAGAACAGCGTTGAAAATCTGCAGTCTATCCTCTACCTAAAAAGTATAATCCATTTGTACTTTCCAATGTTGTTAAACGGAAGCAATAGATATTTACATCATTATTTACAAGAACGTTCTATTGTTCATATACTTCTTTACTGTTACTTCTTTATGTAATACTTCCTTACACTTACAAAACAAGTTGGAAGAAAGTTTTAACCGTAATATACACGGTCTATAAACGTGTCTTTCCGTAATTGTAGTCATCCAATAAGTTATATTGCTCGTTTCAGTCAATTCTTGGGAGGGTCTTAACGATGTTCACCTTGAAGATGGAAAAAGGACCCATGGACACACATATACAGGAAAAAAGGGACTCCCTTCCGAATTATAGCTATACCTTTTGCTTGTGAACAAAAGTTTACAACGGTACCTTGCAAGTTCGCAAACGCTTAATATTGGAATAAGCATTCACCGGTTAACGGTTAGAAATGATTTTCTTCTCTAACAAGAGGCTTCTCGCACTACTCTCAAGCTACTTTGAATTCTGTCAAGCGAAACTGTGTAATTTGAACACTGGTAACATTGGTAATTTGAACGACGGTAATAACGTAAACGAACAACTTTGAACATCTTCGTATAAAATAAAACTTTAATTAATATATTCGCACAATTGGACCTATTGCCATCCCCAATAACAATCTGATTCGAATAGCTTCAATGAAGATAAGGATTTAAATTATTTTCAAATTTAGTGATAGCTTTAATGGAGGTAAGGATGATAACTTATTATCAGATTTTTTTTTAGAGATTATTAATCGTAGATATTTCAAGCTTCACATTCTCTCATACACAATTATCATATCCATCCAACGTGCTCCAAAATGCATTCTGAGAGATACAGTGATTTTTCTTAATTGCTTGCAAGCCCACTTTTACACCTATCAACGAATATTTTGTTATCACGAGCAAGTATTTATCAGCAATATTTACATTGAAATATATTTTTCAGACAATCGCTTAAATGCATATCGTGTTACTCGCTTCATTAAATGAATCTAGTACACGTGCTGAATCAACTAAGGTTAATCCGAGTGGAATGAAATCAACAGTGAAATATTCAGAACGATTATTTAAAAAAAAAAAAAAAAAAAAAAATGAAACCAGCTTCTAAGTCGAAAAAAAAATCTCTGTAACAAACAAAAAATAACCGCGACCTAAGTCATTTTCGTGACTTGTGAACACGGGAAATTGCCTCCTATCGCGAACGTAAACAAAACGTACTCGAAAAAGCTTTGGCCGTTTATTTTAGAAACAGCCTGTAGAGCGTCGCTTCTCTCTGCAGCCCGTGGACAATCGACGTAACCACTCTCTCGTGCCTTTTACCGCACTTGTACGGATCCCGGACGAAGTGTAACGATGCCGAGAGATCGATAATAACCGCCGCGGTTTGGTTCCACCCGAGCCTCGTACGAGACAGGGACACTTTTTCCTCTCCTCTCTCGACGATCCCGCTATCACTCTCTTTATCTGGCCAGCTTTCGTCGTCTCTCCTCTCTCGTTCCACCTCGTGGCGATTTCACGCTTTAATTACGCGACAAAAAAAAAAAAAAAAAAAAAAAAAAAATGACGGAAGAGCGAGGGAACAAAGCCTGCACAAACTTCGCTCTGGCATACTTGTTTATACTTGTCTGCACGTTTCATTTTTTCGAAACTTTTATTTCCCAACTAAATTTCCGTCCTTCGTCGAACACAATGGCCATTGCAATGCTAAAAATGGAAATGGAAAGAAGAGAGAAAAAAAAAGAAAAGAAGGAAAAACTGATTTCTACACGCTACTTTCAATTTTCACGAACGTTCAAGCGGCTCGAGGCACGAAAATATAATGTTTCGTTCATTTTCAGCATTTATCGTGGCATTATCAGTGCACGTGATAACACTTCCAAATACATATATATATATATATATATAGATAGTTACGTGTTGCCCGCGATACATCTGTATCCCATCGAAGACTATGCAAACCGTTATTATGTACCAATTTAGTTCAAGGTTTTGGATACGACAATACCGACGAGGTAAGAACGTAATCGAGCGAATTTCACGAAACGCTCGAAAAATTCTTATCTCGGAGATGCTCGATATGCATGTAATACGTGCACACGCTATAGATAGCCTTGTAAAAAGAAAGTGGCGTCGCATCTTTAACCGGAGATGGATTTGAATTTAGAAGACAATGCTGCTTTCGAGCGACGCGTAAATATCGCGGTATGCGTAGTATCTGTCCATGCGTACCGAGCCTGGAACAAATAATAATGGCAGCGAAAATTTTAAACCGTGCATGGTCGCACGACCCGTGCACGCCATATATTCCTCCACTGAATTGAACACGATATATGACCCGATTATGTCCAACCGTCGGTTAACAAGTATCAAGACTACGCATCGACTTGACGAAACCGGATTAGTGAGTATTTTATAAGTAACGCTCTCTTGCAATGTGTGTGTGTGTGTGTGTGTGTGTGTGTGTGTGTGTGTGTGTGTGTACGCCGTGACGTACAAATTGTCAGATAATCAGCACAGAGGAGAAAGAGGTTAGGTCGAGAACGAAGATATTCTTCTGAAAGAACCTATAAATAAAAGAGGGGGGGGGGGAACCAAAACAAAACACGATTGGTCAGTGATGGTGGCGCGAAAACCAACCTTTTTCGTCAAACTAAGAAACGACTTAACTTTCTCGAAGGATAACGCCTTCCCGTTTCCTTTCTCCCGGACGACCGCGAGAGATGGATTTACGCGGCGCCAAGAAGGAAAACGTAAATATACGCGACACCGCGCGCGCGCTCTCTCTCTCACACACACACACACACGTGGGGGAGAACATCCATGAGTGGGTTTCTAGTAAAAAGAAACAGAAGTGTCGCGACGTGAATACAGGTCACAACATCGCTGAATAAGCAACCAAGCGCGTGTATACCGCTGCTCTCCGCGTTCAGCAAATTACGTAAGGCCAGAACAGGAGCTCGTTTAAATACCGACACAATCAACGATGAATAAGTTACCCGTGCATGTAGCGCGCGCACCAGCGAAACGAAATAAGGGAAACGTGCACGACGCGTTCGTTCCATATTCGCGTTAAATTCGGCGAAAGTTACGCAATCCAGCATACCGCCGCCGTTTGGTGCTGACATCCTTTAGGACTTGCCATTAGAATTCGAATCATACGTTCGAAATTTTCTGCCACTACATTTCGTACATTTCGCGTTATAACACAGACAGAACGTTGAAAGATATTCTTTTCCTTTCTTTTTTTTTTTTTTTTTTTTTTTCTATCTTTTTTCAAACGTGGCCATTTCGTTCGTACGATCTTACTTACTTTTTCTTAACAAACTCATCGGAAGATACAGTGTCACGCATCTAATATTTTACAGTCGTTTCGAACCCTACGTTTCAGATTAGTAGGTCGTTAGCATGCTTTATCGCTTTGAACGGAAGCTTGTTAACCGAGTCCGGGCAAGGCAAGAACATCGAACTCGTGGAAAAACTAAGCCAGTGCGTGTGCGACCGGCATTGTTTACGTTACGAAATATTTTTAAACTTTATTTAACACACGCACCGTAAAAATGCAATTGTGTTCGTGTTATCTCGAATATTTGGACGCTGTGTTCCTTTTTATTCGATAAATCATAATTTATCGCGAAAATTTCGTCAAGTAATTAAACTACACGCAAGTCTATGTAATTAATACTTGGAGATTTCCTTCACTATCTTTTTCAAACAAGAAATAAGACAACGCGATTATTTTTTCCTTTCGTAAGCTCTGAAAATCAAAATATAACCGAAAAAATATTACATTTAAAAAAAAAAAACGCTATAAGAGTTGACAAACAACTTTCGAATCGACGAACCTTTAATAGTTTTAAATACTAAAATCGTTGTCGTTGACTTTATGTTACAAGAGAGGTAGTACATCAAGTTGAGAAACAGAATGCAGATTGCACGAAGATGTGTAAAAGATTCGCGCGACAATAGTAGGACACTGAAAACAGGACGGAAAAAAGTTGAGAACCACTAAGTGCATTCGCAGTGTCACCCACAAGCAGCACGAACGATAACCGTTTTCGTAAAAGTTCGTTCGAACTCTGAGGAGGATGCTAATTTGTGGCATGGCGTGGTAATTAGCGACGCGTGTAAACGCGTTCCAAAATTACGTTCTCGTTTAAGAAAATCTGCTGGAATGACAAACGCGCACATATGTAGGTCCTCCGCGTGTAAAACGCATCAAATGTTAATATGGTGCGTATCACGAGATAAACAGATATAGAAGAAGACAGGCTGTCGACGGAAGAAGCGAGAGATACAAATGAATGATATTCTAGAAGCGTCTATCCAAATGGCGGTCAGTCGCATGACACGTACACTTAGCAGAATAAATGATTTACATCGGACCGTGCTGCACCATAGACACACACTTTGGTTCCTTCGGCATGCTCTTCCGACGATAAATCATATATTTCCAGCAACGTGATTTATTTAAAAAATATAAAGGGGGAATGATATCACGCGAGCTCGAATCCGAACGAGTTCTCGAATGCGTGCACTTACGCGTGCACGCACGCACGCACACACGCACACACACATGAAGAGAAAGATTGAAAATTCTCTGCCGAGAAGTGATCTTTTTATAAATAAAATTTCAAAGCATGCAGCGCGATGTGCTGCCATCTAGCAATAATTCATAACAATTTTCATACTCGTCTGATATGTCAGAAAATTCGCTTGCTTCGCACGTGTATTTTGCAGCGTATATGCGAACCGAACGAAAACCGTACGTTCCGTGAGGTAATTTACCCGCTGCAGACAATTTATCTCTACTGTATTTCTCGCGCGTCGCGATAAAACTGATAAAGCAATTTGATCACTCGCCGGAATTTTACATGGAAATTAACATATTGCGATGAACTTGCGAATCACAGCGAGGGATCTTACGCATCGATTCGTATGAATAAGTAGAAATTCGGGACATGTAACGTTTCATAGAAAAGGTTGAAGCGTTGCTGAAGGTCAACGTCAAGATTCAATTACACACAGTTCAGTGGAAAAGAGAGTATTTAAGTATTTAGTATCGAGTAGTAGTACGAGCCCTGACGAAACGCAGATAATTCCGCGCAAATTTCTAAGAGTTGGATAGTGTATTGAAAGAGAGAGAGAGAAAAAAAAAAAAAAAAAAAAGAAAGAAGAAAAGATGAAATAATCAGAGCAGTGGCGAGTGCGGACTGAATAAAAAGAAAGACGCGTGGCTCGTTGGCTGGCGCGGCGTCTCCCGCCATATCACACTAGTCGGATACTCGCACACCAAGTGTCATACACTCGCCAACATATATATATATATATATCTATATATATATATATATACATAGAGAAGGTGGAACGGTTAAACGAAGAACTACGTGTGTATTGTATTGGTACGCTGCAACTACAGACGGAAGATGAAACACGCATACAAGTACACACGCACGAACCCGCGGAATTTTCTCCGGTGCGTGTGTGCACGCATGCACCGTGCACACCAGGGGCCGCGCGAGCAACGCACACGGCGTACACTGAGCCTCTCGGCGGCGCGATCTACGTGAGAAAAACACTGACTAACCTGTCGGAGGCGACTCTCCCTGTATTCCGCAGGTTACAGTACTCCCGAGTACTCGTGTAATTTCACCAGCTACACTGCGTTCACCAAACTAATCACTCTCTCACACGGCGTTCTTACGATTGTGTCTCGATCGGAAGGTGTACGCGCGGTGCCTTGACTCTGTATTACGATTTTCACACTGCCTTCGCGGCGTCCACGGGTGACTTCGAGCCTCCCGTGGAACGATACTCGCTCGGATACGAGCTCTGGGGTCACACGCGCCCGCCCGACGCCCCAGTTCTTGCCGAAAATCCCTCGATTCAACGAAAAAATTGGTCGACAATGCGCGGAACTACGTTCGCGACTGTCTCCCTCGCTGGAGGAAAATGGCGGCCCCCGGCCATCCGAGTGACTCGCGCGCGCCACCGATACTCTCCGTCACCGGCCGAATATACCCGAAAATAACCGATCCTTTTCGATTCGGCTCTGCTACCGAACGGTTAAGTTAAATATTCGTCGAATTTTTCCAACATTTTTTCGAAGTACGGCAGTCCAGCTAGCTTCGTTCTTGAAGTTTTCCTTATCGTTGTATCAAACGACAAATGATGTACGTGTTAATTTCACATTTGTAAACAGAATTCATTCACCTCCTTGCAGGACCATTCATTTTTTCATCCTGATATCGTGCATTTGAAATTACATCACATTTACGATAAATTCATGCGTTTTTATATAACGGCAAGGGCATATTTATATTTAAATAATGTTCACAATCAAAATGTACAGGAACAACGCATTAACGTAAAGAAATTGTTGGAATATATTTTTCTCGTGGGGGATGCACGCGCGATCGTTCGAGATCATGATTACTTGATCGAAACTGAAGAGATTATCGGTAGAAAATTTTTCGAAAACTCACCTTCGTACAAAATCTTGTTAAATTTACGAAGTAAAAGTCGCACGTCACATTTCCAAAACATTCAACCACGCGTACGTTAGTATTTTCTATTTAGTTGCGTTGTACTCGGGTTACATACTCAAATTTCGTGATTGGTTGGAACTGAGCGTTAATCCGCTCCAATGACCAATCAGAAACACCAAGGATCATTGGCAAGAATAAGATATAACATTTATGTCAAATAAAGTTAATGTAACGACGAAGAGCATAGATTTTTTTGCCTCGACATTATACACATCGTAAATTTTTTACCATTATTTACCAAACTACAAAATAAATTCTACTTTCGCAGAAATAATGACAAATTCTTTAATTGGTAATGAATCGTTCAGTCACATGATTTAGTCTGAGGATCATCCCTTATTTCTGTCGTTAATAGAGCCATCTACTGTAATATTATAATACTAACTTTTTTTATCATGCGTAAACAAAATGATAATTATCTTTATTAAAATAGTGCAAGAGTTTTTCACGATTTTTGAAAATAGCAGCCAGTCGAAGTTGTTACACTCGTTATCTTCCGTTTATATTTGTAATTTGTATGAAAGAAGATGAACGATACTATACGTAATAGCAAAGTACATTAGCTGTGACACGATAAACATAATTTCCTCAGATTCTTAAGTACAATTTTACGCGTAGATTGAGCATAACCAATATGTCAGACGTTAAAAGTCTCGAATACCCAACGTTAAAGGTATTTAACATTTTTGTGATTGTCTTATGATTTTTTTGTTCGATTAAATTTCCCCGAGATTATTGACAATTATTAATTGTTTATACGTTGTTTCACATTAATTTTATAATTAGTTTTACTATTTTTGAATTTAGAAATATTTTATCATCGTTTAAATTAATCTGGTATTAATCTGTTTAGGTTCCTTATGAACTCCTTAATAAAAAATTTCGGTTAGCACAAAAGGTCATTGATAGGGAAGCTTCCTATGTACAAACGGCAGCTAATGAATTAATGAAAGATAATAAAACTTCTGTTCCTGCTGGGGAGATGAGTATATTATTAGGTGGAGTTGTGGAAAAACTTCAGACTCTAAAGAGAAAAGCACAAGAATCTATTGCGGAAGAATTGCAAGCAGGTATGGTTTGCAAAAGACGTCTAGAACACTTAAAGGAACATGCCAATACTGCTCCAAGTGTTGTGAATCAATGGCGGAGACAAAGGCTCGATAGAATGCTGATAGAATATTTCCTTCGTAAAGGCTATTACACAACCGCAACTAAATTAGCAGACAGTAGCGAGCTCAGAGATTTAACGAATATAGGTACGTTGAATATTAATGTTATTCGATATTTTCTAGGATATAATGCTCGTTTCATATTTCTAGATGTTTTTATGGTGTCAAGGGAAGTTGAAACGTCTTTGGCAAATCATGAAACTGCAAGATGCGTTGGATGGTGCTATGACAATCGATCTAAGTTAAGAAAATTAGGAAGTACTATGGAATTCAATTTACGCGTGCAAGAATTTATAGAATTAGTGCGACAAGATAGAAGGCTTGATGCTGTCAAGCATGCTAGAAAATGTTTTACCAATTATGATCATTACCAACTGCAAGAGATTCAATGTTGTATGGGACAATTAGCATTTCCAGCTAATACATCTCTTAGTCCGTATAAAGATTTATTAGATGAAAAAAGGTAAATATATTTATAAAATTGTCTTGTTGATTTTGTTGTTAAATTATATGTTTATAATATATGGTACTTACAGATGGGATAGATTAATCGAGCAATTCAGACATGAAAATTATAGACTTTTCCAATTGGCAAGTCAAAGTGTTTTTACTGTGGCATTACAGGCAGGTTTATCTGCATTAAAAACACCTCAATGTTATAGTGCAAACAAAGAAGGCAGAAACCCAAATTGTCCAGTGTGCAATGAAGCTCTTAATGAATTAGCTGTCCCATTGCCTTTTGCTCATTGTTCACAGTCCAGACTTGTTTGCAGTATTAGTGGAAAACCGTTAAATGAATATAATCAACCAATGATGATGCCAAATGGATATGTTTATGGAGAGCAAGTAAGGAGATAAATTTGTTTCATATAAAACATAGTTATTAATTTGCTGAATTAATCTACCATATTATTTTAGGCATTGGAGAAGATGGCTCAAGAAAACAACGGTACGGTAATTTGTCCAAAAACCAAAGAAGTGTTTCCGTATAAAAAGATAGAAAAAGTGTATGTTATGTAAAAATTATTGACTCAGATATGCAATTTGTATTATACACAGTGCATCTTTCATATTCTAACTCAGAATATTTACTGTTTAATACTGTATACCGATATTAACAAAGGGAATAACTTCTATTTTTAAGGAAATATTTTTTGCAATTTTATTTGTGACCACCTACTAGAATAAAATGTGATACAAATGAATAATGTGTGTTATGGAAAACGTTCTAGTTTTTCGACGTAAAATGATATACAAATTATTATGATAATGTAGTTGGTTATTAAATATGAAATCAGATTTTTGTCCTTAATCATTTATTTAACATCATCTCTACAATAAATTGAACAATTAAAACAATTTCATAAATCTATTTTTCAAGACGCATTTTGTAACCATGAACTTTGTAAGTATATTACAGTGATTCATATTTATAACTTGCATGCCCAAACCTTTCATATAATAATGATAAGGTTTACGTTATATTTAACATTGGTGTAATCTGGTTCCTACTTTGTTACATAATCTTTTATGGTTTCATTTTCATGTAAAAAACAGATGTACCACCATTTAAACACTTTTTGAAGTATATCTTGATGAAGAAAGCCTAATCTACCTAATGATATGCATTAAGCAATTTTAGATGAAACATGTCCACGAGTGAATCAATATAAAAATATCCCTTCTATGCTCTATCAGCTTTAAATTCAATGATTTCTCATTCATTGGTTTTATTGAATTTTATTTATAATTTATTGTCTGAATTGCTTTATGCAGAGGATTGTCCTTCTAGGAATTCGGATTCTATATTTTAGAATAAAATTTGTGGTCAACTTGGGGTACAATATTTGAGGTAATTTAAGGTTTTCCATTAGCAAGATTTCTTTATGTTTATGTATATATAGCTTTGACAATTAATTTAGCTGAGCATAATTTGAAGATGTATATAGGAATATTAGTCATAATTGTATGTGAATTGATAGAAATAGAGGGTAACAGTATTATAAACAGTAAAACGGTATAGCTTACAATAATGTATATAATAAAAATGCAAATTTGTAATTGTCACATGTTACTACATGTGGAAGCACTTAGACAATATTTACAAATTTTATTAAATGTACCCAAACAAAAATTCATACTTAATAATGCATATACTTTTTTTTCTTTTCTGTTTTACTGAAACTAATATGTGTACACATATGTACATATAAGTTAATATGTGTAATAAAACTTATTAAGAGTAATTATATTTTAAATTTTGTGATTTGTTATAGATAACTTTCAATTTATTATAACTAAAGGTAAACAATAAATAATAAAATAGTATACGTTATAAAGTAATAAAAATACGCTTTTCATTCAATGTATAATGTGTAACATTTCGTTTAAATTTAAATGTAAACAAATACATTTTGTAAGTATGTTATACATTATATGTATGTAATATTGAAACTTGTGAAATGTTCAATTTTGTGCATTATGTCTTATTGTTAGTTTTTTTTTTTATACGTATTGAACAAAAAGCACATTAAGCACTATAAAAACAAAAAAACCTAAATGAGGGAAAGAATAATAATTAGAAATACAAAATAAACTAAATAAAACAAATACATATTATTGTCTTAATACACATTGAAATTGATATTAATCAGATCATTTTGAAATTACTTTCATTTTTAAATGTAAACCAGTTATTTGAGAAGGCAAATATTAATCATCTAAGATTTGAGTAAAAAAAAAGTTAATTAAACATATAAATTAATACATAAAAATCATACAAAACACAAAATGTATAATTATATTAGTAAAGATAACATAATTTATTAATTATCAAAGTCAAAACATAATCATATGAGATATAATATTAAGCTATTAAAAGCTGTTCTGTGCAAAATATTTAGTTAAAAAAAAAGAAAATATATATGTATTTTAATATGCTTTAAATGCATATATGTGTGTATATGTGTATGTGTTTCAAAAACGTTGTAAGTATTTTAAATTATTCACTATAATTAGCACATTTCTGAGCATTTAACAAAGAAGAAAATGATGTTCCATTTTAACATCTTTGTTGTCCAAATTGGATATAGCTCAATCCTAAATTTTGTTAAATTGTTAGTACGAAAAGTTAACAAACCACAGTCTTATTATAAATTTGGTCTATGTAAATAACAATCATTAAATGTACAGATCTTTTGTGTGCTTATTTTAGCGGCTTCAAGTTAACTCATGCATGTGAAAAACTTAATAACATACGGACATACGGACTTAATAACATATTAAGGCTTATTGGTCCAATTTAGTAGTAATTTCATTGGGCAGTGATTAAACATCAATCTGATTATTACAAACTTTATGCATAACAGATCTCTATTCTTTTTTTTCAAATTTTAAATATTTTGTTATTAAACATTAGTTTGTTTTTAACAATACGAATCTTTTGAGGTATTATTTAGTGTTTACATTTTTTTTCTTTTTTTTTAATATACTGTAATAAAAATGTTCATAGTGTTTTAAATATGAATCAAACAAAAAATTATTAACATGTTATTTTATGAAATCATCTTATATAATAACATAAGATTTATTTTCAATTTCACCCTTTTAGGCGCTAAAACATAAATTTATTTGTTGTCACGAATGTTAAAATAAAATTCTTCAACTTGACAAATTCTGATCTTATTCTTTTCTTTGTGCCTTTTTTAAATTCTCCTATAAAGTCTTTAAACGTATATTCGTGAATCTTGCACGTATTAAGATAATTCAAATGATATGTTTGCTACCAAGATGGGCATGACCATAGAAAATAATATTCCAGTAAAGATCCCTGTAATTAATGATGCTGCCCCAAACATACCTGCTGTTGCCATATATTGAGAATCTACCATTCTAAAATAAAAATTCAATCTCTAATATGTTTTAATATTAAAAATAAAAAGCAATTTTTTTTATCATATAAATCTCACCTCGGACAATACATCATGGACAAAGAGGAAAAATAGCCACTACTTATTCCCATTGTAACGGCAATTAGAAAATAAACCCAGTCATTATTAATGTACACTGGTAATACTCTTGAAATACCATTTGGTTTGTAATTACACAACAAAAACAATGGTATATATAAAATACGTAAAAGAACTGGGATTATTAAGTACTTTCTACTAGGCTACAAGGAAAGAAAATAGTAATTGAGAAATTAATTTCTACATTTATTATTGAACAAATCTTTTGATTAAAAAGTTTACTTACCCATTGAACTAACGATGCGATTGAACTACCAATTAAAGCAGTAACATTGAACGTGAGAAAACACATGATAGTACTGTAATAATCTGATGATACTATAAAATTAGGATCCGAACGTATTATATCGGATTGAACAGATGGAAACAAAGAAAGAGTTACAAAAAATACGAAAAATGTGTTAAAGCACTGAGGAAAACATTGTTTGAATATCTTCCAGTAAGGCGGTGTATTATGTTTATCTCTTGTACTGTTTTCCAACTGCCTTTTATTTATTCCTTTCTGATGTAGAAATTCACGATATCGGTAAAATCTCTATAATCAATAATAATAAAACATTAATCAATAACATATAAAACATTATACTTAATTTGCAATAAAGCTTATAAGAAAATTATAAATCTTACATTTATTGGAAGTGCAAAATAAGTATCAAAGCATGCAAGAAGAACAAACAGAGCAGTTATAAAATAATATATTGCTGCAGTCCGAGGATTTGGTGCCATATATTGGGCAATGAAATTAATTATCGCTGTAAATGTTCCACTTATATTCTGAAAATAACATTAAAGTAATATGGCTGAATATGTATATGTTAAATGAAGTTTTATTATTTTGTATAAAATTGTTCAAGTTCTTGTTTACCGAGCCTAAGATAACAGCTCCTGTGTATTTTGTGGGTAACTTTGCCACCATACCAAATACAGAATTTTGGTAAATTCCATTGGCAGCTGAAAAATATTTCATAAATAAAAATTGGTACTCTGCATACAGGAAAACTAAATTTGATGCTAAATAAAAAAATGAAATGCAATTTAAAATTAATGTATTTTCTATTTTAAAAATAAATATATTTCTTTAAAATACATAAATGACTGTTATTTTGAAATTTTTACAAAAATAATTTTATCTTACTGTTTAATATAATAACAGAAATCATGGTAATCCAGAAAAAGACACCTGGCCAACCAGAGCTATCAGTCATTGCCAAAATAACAGTACATACAAATATCAGAACTTGTATGAAGATGCCCCATACTATACGTGTTGTCAAATTGCCACTAAAAGAATTTAAAGATTGTCTTAAATACCAATACTTGTTCCTCATTAAGCATCTGTAGATTATCATATGATGACAAAGACTATTATACAATGAAAATACATTAAAGAATACATTTTTCAAAAATAATGAAAGATAACACATTATAATTAAGATTATACAAAATATACATACCCAAACTGCATAAATACATTTAACCAATTAAATAGTAGATTTGGTATTTGTGCTGCAAATCCTAAATATGCAAGAAAATTTGTGGCATAGTTTGATTGAATTCCAGTATATTCCTCAGAGAGTTTGTAATTAACAAAATACTAGAAGAACAATTAAGTTGATTAAAAATTCATAGCTCGTATAAAATTAGTAATAGAAAATAAAAAAATATACTATAAAGAGTTATACATTTTTTGCTGTTATAAACATATTCCACGGCATTAGGACACCAATTCCATGAAGTATCATTATACAGAATACTATATTTAATCTAAAATTATATAAGCAAGCGATTAGATTACACTTTTAAAATTGTAGTAAATTATATTTATATACATACCTATCTTTAGGAGGATTTAATTCAAGATCTGCTTGATCCATTGTAACTCCTTTAAAATTCAATTCATCATCAGGTCTACCTGTACCTTCCCAACCTGGAGAAAGACGAACAGGCTCAGTACCTACAATGAAAGATTTAGTTTTTCCAGTATGATTTTGACAACACACACACACACACACACACACATATACAAATATAATGATACTACAGTTAGAGCTATCTTAAGAACACTTTACTAATGCTCCAATTTAAAGCAATTTATTAATTTAGTGATCACAACACAAACATTTGATAGATACATTACACATACACATATATGATTTCATATTTATATCTTAGGTTTATGTAATGCAGAGTATAAAAAGAATATATAACAGCATGAATCTTAATTCCATGAACATTATGTTTATATCCTATAAGAAATGAAATATTATTTACCATTTACTGCTATATAATCTTTAAAAGTGTTATATGAAGTTTTAATGTAATCTGGAAAGATTTATATAAAATTTATATATTATTTTAGTTGTATCCATATCTGGTTAAATTATGCTCCTGTATAATATTCATTACATTATGCTGTAAGCACATACAATAAAATAAGAAAGAACATATCAATATCAATTATTAAAATCTAATTATAATATTAATCTAATTATAATATTAATTAATTCATAATAAGAATATTGACTTTAAGACAAAACATATATATATATTATTTTATAATGACGTGTTATTAATACTTTTTATTTCTTAATATGTTTATAGCTAGTTTCTATATATTTTGAATCAATAAAAAATAATAATATTCTATATGAAACATATCTATTTGTATACAATATAATGCAATTTAATGACACACACACATATATGTATATATATATATATATATATATTTTGAAGTATTATAAATAAAAGTTATTTTAAAGAGTTACTTAGGACGTAATTGCATTTCATTTTTACTTATCTTTACATGCATGTGCAAAGTATTTGTCTATGATAAAAGATATCTAGAAAGACACATGCTTTTTTTATTTCACTTAAAAAAAAAGATACTTACCCATGCAGTATACAATGGTAAATTAAGGGTAACTATGTAATATTATTTATTATTGTATAAAATATTACACAGAAGATCATTAAATATTTTAAATATTTAAAAATATGAGCGTTTATATTAACTTTTAGAATTGACAAATTAAATTAAAAGTTATCAATTAGAAGTTAAAAAGAAAAAATAATAAAAAAGATGCGATATCAAATTAATATCTAAAAATGTATATCACAAATAATACTTAACATTTCATAATAAACTGTTCTATTTGAAAATAAATCTTATACACGCGTAAGCCGGAATTCTGATACGAAGTGTTCAAAAACTAACGTTTAAAGTGAATTTTGTGAATCTTCATTACCGGAGGACCGGTTTGGTAGAATATTTGTGACGAAAATAAAGAAAAAGAAAAAGCATATTTCTCGGAAGGGTAAAGTTTTTGGCATTTAAAATATAGTGGGGAAGTTGAAACGATCAACGTTTGAAAGCGTGGTGAAAAAAATGTGATAAAGAAGCTAAGTAGTATATACCTTTCGCGGGTACGATACGAGTTCCATTCGAATCTTTTAATAAAGTTTGTTCCTCGGGACCCACACTGAATTCCTTCTTTGTGTAACTGCCCGCCATTTTTCCGCAGTTTTCAAACTTAAATCAAATTAAGGCCTATGCAATATAAGGGTTAATGCACTTCACGTGTTGGGTGGAGAGATGAATTTTCGATGGTCGTTTCGTCCGAATACAGTCTCAATTTCGCCAGATGGACGGATGTTGTTCGAAATTTAAATAATCATCGAAAAGCTTGAATTACGGGGAAATATTTAATTGCCATTTGCAGAGTTCTCCCAATTATTGTTGGATTTTGTTTTAAGAGGTGATACTTTATAAGCTTAATATCGGTATCACTGCATATTCAGTAGTTAAGGCTTTAAAGTTACGAATAGAACTGTTCTCCAACGTGCGAGACGTACCATCTTTCTGCTTTATTTTTATAGGTTAAGATAAGATAGGGGTTAGAGTTCGTCAAGTGAGCTCCACGCTGCGCGGAGATTCACGAACTAGCTCGAGATGTTGCGATACGCGCGCGCATCTGTAATATTTGAATCAACAAACAAAAAATTTTGCACGATGAACTGAATTGGTACGATTAACGTAAAGGCAATTATTACTTCTTGATCGATGTGTTATATCAAGTATTTCTGTATTTGAACGGCGAAAGTATTAATATTTTCTGTATTTAAAATAGAAAATTTACTCGAATAAAAAAGGACAGAACGATGCCACGATTTTCATTTTACATTCGAACATAAAATTGTGGTTTTATTTTTAAATGCTTCTGATATATATCGTCGTGTTTTTATACGATTTTTAGAAATGACAGTTGTAAATAATTCTTAAAAATCTTTTTATTAACTCCAAGTTTCAACTTGATACCGATTTTCATTTTCCAATCGTTTGACAAAATTTTCTGCTTCCTCTTCAGTTGATTTAGTTATTTCTTTGATTAAATTAACAAATTCTTCACGAACACAATTTGGCATATTTTTAGAATTACCTGCTAGATAAATGTTACCATTTCTATTAAGGAACTCCCAACAGAGTTGTTTCTGATTACGTATAACATGTTGTACATATCTGAAAAAAATGTTTACAAAAAAATGCGAATGATACATTTAATTGAATAACTTATATATTTAAATGTTATATTCTTACATTTTATGATCTTGGTCTCTGGAGAATGCGCAGAATAAATTTAAATCTTTTTGCAGTGATAAATATTCAAAATCATCTTTACAATGGTAATCTTTTTCCTTGTTTCTACAGCCAAAGAAGAGAACACAATCACTTAAATCGTCATTTAATGCACATTTATCTAATAAAGCTGAACGAAATGGTGCAACTCCTGTTCCAGGGCCAATGAATATCATTGGCTTGTCACGTTCAAATTTGAATGTCCCTTTTTGTAGCCAAAATATTATTTTGTCTTTCTCTTTTAAACTTGCCAACCAATTAGAGCACAGCCCATACCTTGGCTCTACCAGTTTTGTTTTATATTTTACCACAGCCACTAAGATATGAATTTCATTTTCAGTAACCCTTAAACTTGAAGCTATGCTAAAAGCACGAGGTTTTATAGGAAACATAATCTCAAATAATAATTTTACATTTAATTTGCTTGTTGTATGAGGAAAGTCTGCTAATAACTCCAAAATAGTTCTTCTTGGCCTATTGATGTAACTGTATAATTCTTCTTGACCAATTGCTGTTGTAAATTCACGTAACTTTTCCTTTTCTAATTCATTTTCACTAATGATAGATAATAATTGCATCGTAGATCTGCGTGGTTTAAAGCTTAAATCCCAATATTGCTGTACAATTTGTTGTAAAGTTAGAATTTGCTTTAGAACATTAGGCACTTTGATTTCTTTTTCAGTTACTTGAATCAACATATCTGGATTTAATCGTACATTATTATCATTTAATATATTAAAAAATCTTTCAATTTGTTTCGGAGAATTCTTGGGTCTAACATATACTATATCTCCAGGTTGATAGTTAATGTTATCTGATCTAAATTTAATCAATCTAACATCTTGAAAATGATCTTGCGCAGTGGTTCTTGTATTTTCAATTACCGTGCCTACTTTTGCTTCGTTATTGACGAACGCATCTTTTATGAAAATATCAGGAATCGAGCAATATTCCTTATTCATGAAATTTCTATTTATCTCTGAAATATGAAATCTTTCAATTATGTTATTTTGATTACCGATCAAATCTATCGTAGGAAGATCAAATGTATTTCCAACTTTCATCCACATTTCTTCTAACCATGGATCAACAACAGCATCGATTCCTAAATCATGTTGATCATCTGCCAGCCCAATAGATAACAGTTCCGTTGCACCTAATTGCATCAATCTTTTATTTAATTTCTTTGCTGCAAAATTAAATTTTTGATAGGAACTATCGCCTAAACCTAATATTCCATATTTTAAATTGGCAAGCAACGTTGTTGGTAGATTCTTTCGCAATATAAGTCTCCAGAATTGTCTCATGTTATTAGGAGGATCTCCTTGGCCGGTAGTTGCCACAACAAACAGTATCATTTTCTCTGAATCAAGATTTTCAACGCGATAATCGTTCATCGCAGACACGCCGCTTTCCAAGCCTTTTCTGGAATGAAATCAAAAAGAGACTTGTAAAAAGATATATATTTCCTTTACGACATTAGTATTTTCGATTGTACTATAAAACAGCATCGATAAGGCTCTTGATGGCAATTAATAATTTCAAACTTTCCAAATGCAAAGCAGTATATGTATATTTCTGTACACATGTGCAATAGAGGAAGGACAATAACAAAACCTTTTGGCACTTTTCCAAATTTGTTCGGCCACATCTTGTGCAGTACCTGTCTCGCTACCGTATAATATCGTAATTTTCATAATGTTCTTTGCCGTGAAAAGATCTCAGCTGCGAGCGTTCTGGTGAAAAAGGAATTCGTATCGCGTCGCAAATCACTGCTCTGTTACCGATCTTCAGCTGGTACACCGTGACGTCATTGGTTGTTTAGCAGACGATGTCTGGAAAAACGCGATAATAGGGTATGTAAACAGTAAAAAGTAGAAAGAATCGTCTTAAATGTCTCACTCGATCAAATGTCAAGGATAGATGGCTAGATGTCTAGGCTAAGTCCCATTTGGCACTTGGCCCGAAATATTTATAAATAAAAAATAACTTTCTGCGCGCGTTGCACGAACGAATGATCTACCGCGAGTATTTTCTATCAAAATTATGCCGCTCAAGGATTGCTTATACAATAGAAATGTCTCGGTAAATCTACGAGTTTGTTCGCGACAGAAGCGACAGAAGCGACAGAAGCGACTGAATCGACTGAATTCTCTGAAATTAATACAAGAGAAATTAATCTGCGAGCAAAAGAGAGCAAAGGAAAGAGAGATTCATAGTGCATGTTAAAAGCCGGAAATTCATACGACACTACTACCAGTGTAACCATAATACGAGATATCCGTGATTATTTACAATACATATTTTTGGATGGAAATCATTCGCGTACGAGTCTCAAAAGTAGTAGTCTGCTTCGTGAGTAAATCAATTTACGAACGAGTCGTAGTTGGGACGTCTGCGGACGAGTTGCGTGACGTAACTACGTGAAACGTCGGGCGACGAGATATGAGTTGGCAGCACTGACATCTGTTTGCGAATGATTGTCAAAACCTATTTTCTCAACGAAGTCCGCAGTTTTGCATGCTAGTATCGTAGGAAAACATCATGACTGCGTTCGATTCGTAGAGAGAAAAGAGGCGCAGAGTGCAGCCACGAGACAGATAGCGTATCCGTTTCGGAGGAGTGAGTGAGTGCAGAGAAAGGTTTCTCGTCTCGTTTCGCTCGTCGCGTTTTACCCGTTCGACGAGTGACGTGCCTCGGGTCTTCGTCGGTGGGGAAGAAGATTCATTTGGATATTAACGGAAAAACTCGAGAGGACGCGGAAAATCCATCGCGCCTTCGCGAAAAATCCATCGCGCGACCGTGCGTCTTAACCTTTTTCTATCGTTTGAATGCGATTAAAAGCGGGCCGCTAGTCGTGGTGTGTGATTCCTACGGATCGGACAACTGTTCTCCTCACGTCACTTTCGTCAGCGATCGACCGATGCATAGTACTTCGATGGAGCTTATTCGCGCGTGACACCAATTTTCGGGACACCAGGCTCGAAACTTTTGCCAGGTAGCCCCAATTCCGATCTACTACCACGTGTATAAGCTTTACTTTCTTTCGGACAAATTCTATTCATCCGTTTATCCTTGACGCGACGCTTGCACGACACGCAGAGGTCAGTCACATTTCAAACTTTGATTACAGTACCACGTTTACCGCGTTTTGGTTTTCAAACGTTAAAGTCTTAGCCTTGTTAAAATATTCAATGTCACGCTTCTCTAGAAACATCCGTTCGCACTGTTATTGCTCGTCCTATCTGTGTATTATTTATCCTGTGTGTATACGATTGTGATCTATTCAAATAACGTAAATGAATTGGCTCTTGACGAGTCCTTCGCATTATGTTGTTTTGAATATATATTCGTTGATGTTACGACGGTATTTCTGTTGTTGTTCAGTGATACACGCATCGTTATTTCTAATATGTCACGTTTCTTTCTTTATCAGTTATATCGTTTCTTTCCTTGCTTTGCAGATTTTGGTAGCTGTCTACTTTTACACAACTGTGGCAGCTTTTATTTTCCTACATACGATCAACATGTTTACCACATGACATGAACTTCATTCTATGACAAGTACATAATATATATCGTTAATATTTATGGAAATTACCTTTGCGTCGTATTTTATGACACGAAATATGAGAAATTTTATTATTACATGCAATAACAATTTAACAAATATTTAATGTAACTTTTGACACCACGTTTATGCTTTATAAATACTTTTAAGTAGCGTACCAACATCACATTGTCTATACATTAAAGACAATAATATTTACACAATAAAGGGCCATATAGAGAAAATGAATAGCAGGCTTGAAGAACAAGAATCAAAATGGACATGTGAATATTGTACATACGAGAATTGGCCTTCGTCGCTGAAATGCACAATGTGCAGAGGTGCCAAGCCTTTGTTAGGAGAGGATATTTATCGCCTAAGAGATCCAAGTCCGCAGAGGTCTGGATCAAACGTTGCATCTGGCCCAGTAACTCATTTAAGTCCAACAGATTCTTACAATCTTAGTTCTCAAAATGTACCATTGGGAAAGTGGTCTTGCGCAATGTGTACCTATCTTAATTATCAAAATACCACACGTTGTGTTCAGTGTGGAAATAGAAAACCTACGAGTCTTAATCAGTCAATACACTCCGTAGCCTCGAATTTGCATGAACATCTAGCACCTCTTAGGCTAGGAGATCCGCCACCAAACTCAGGATCAAATCCTCCTCCGATAAACTTACATCCAGAAAGATATTACAATTTACAAGCTAATTTACATCCTGAGAAGTGGTCTTGTCTTACATGTACTTACGAAAATTGGCCAAAAGCCACAAAGTGTGTGATGTGTGGTAATCCTAAAGAAAAAGATAGAAGAGACAGAACAACCAATAATGTGGGTGTTATTTTACCAAGTCCAGAAAGAGATCACAGCCAGCGTAACTTACCTTCTCCACCTCATGCACCTTATATACATCAAAACCAGAGAGACGAGAACTTAGCTGTGGGACGAAGGTAAACATATTTTTTTATATTTGTTTTGAGAACGATTGATTATTAATTAGAATTTATCGGTAGAATTAGTAAGAAAATTGAATCTGTTACATTCGAATCTGTTATATTTTCTTATATTGTAGGAATTCACATAGATATCCTGATAGCAGAAATGACAATTTGTCAACTCCTCAATCCCCTAATAATTGTGATTATGAGCATAGACTAAAACAATTAAGGCGTCATACTGATTGGTGCTGGTTAAATGCGTGTCTTGGCATTGTGGAAGGTGACAATGCTCCTGTTGAAGCTTATTTGGCAAGTGGTGGTGATCCTGCTCGTCAATTGACGCATTCGGAAGTTCTGCTTCTAAATAGAAGTAGTGCTTTTGATGTTGGACATACCTTAGTACATTTAGCTATTAGGTCTGTGGGAAGTAATTTTTGACAAAAGATGTTTTTTATAAAGCTTATTTTATAAAATAATAATTATGTCAGTTTATATATTCTTTGGCGATATTTCAATTTGTTCGTTACGTGTGTAGCGAAGTAAATCAACTGTTATTGAGAAAGATACAATCTTCAAATTTTTTACAATTCTGTTGTATTTTTGACAGATTTCAAAGAGAGGATATACTAGCAACATTATTATCACAAATTGAGGGTTCTGGATCTGGAGTAAAAAGAGTACCAAGTTATGTTGCACCAGATTTGGCTGCTCAAATACGCAGACATGTCACTAATAGTATCCGGCTACGCAAGGGTTCTTTTCCATGTTATTTTGTCACTGATATAGCTACATTTGCTTTGCCTGCTGAGGTGATTATAACGTTATAATTCTTTCTTTGTAGTATAGCGGGATGTTAAGATTTGTTAAAAATTCATTTCTAGATATAACATAAATAATATTTAAATATAAAATTACTTTATATTACGTTAGGTTGAAGATTTACCAAGTATAGTGCAAGAACAAATGTTGGAAGAGTTATTGGATAAAGAAGCTCAGCAACAATTAGAAGGTGGTGGTGGAGAACCACCAGCATTAAATTGGTCTTTAGAAATTACCGAACGTTTAGGAAGTCGCTTACATGCACTTTGGAATAGATCTGCTGGAGATTGTTTATTAGATTCTGCAATGCAAGCTACTTGGGGTGTTTTTGATCGAGATAATGCTTTAAGAAGAGCTCTTGCTGATTCTTTGCAACAAGCTGGTCAATTGTAAGCAATTCTTATATTGTTTTTTAATCATATTTTATCTGTTTTTTATGTATGTTATAATAACATGTATTTTTATTAATGCAGTTTTTATCCTCGATGGAGAGAATACGAAGCATCTCAAGCGTCTAGAATGTTGGATTTTACATTAGAAGAGACTCAGTGGCAAGAGGATTGGGAAAGTTTATTAGCAACAGCTGCTCAACCAGGAAGTGCTTTGGAGCAGTTACATGTATTTGCTCTTGCCCACATTTTAAGGCGACCTATTATTGTTTATGGGGTTAAATATGTTAAAAGTTTTAGGGGCGAAGATATAGGTAAATATCCATTGCGAAAACAAATCTCATACATGCGCTTCTTGTGTAATTAAACGAAGTATTTTCATGCAGGTTATGCAAGATTTGAAGGTGTTTATCTTCCACTTTTATGGGAACCTTCATTTTGTATTCGTTCTCCTATTGCTTTGGGTTATACGCGTGGACATTTCACGGCTTTAGTTCCCATCGAACCATACGCATCGTCCAGAATACCACCTCTTTCATCTCACGGTGGTGGTAATGGTCCACTTCAACAGCTGCAAATACAAATGCAGACGACATTTATGCCATTAATGGACCGAGAACATAAACTTTTACCAATACATTTTTTGAGTTTGGAAGAAGTAGGTCGAGAAGAATCTATTTTAAAAGAATGGCTTGACGTATGCAGAACCGAAGGTGGTATCCTTGTTGCGCAACAAAAACTACACAAGAGACCTTTATTAGTAGCACAAATGCTAGAAGAATGGTTAAATCATTATCGAAGACTCGCGTAAGTAATTTTACACTTGAAAACATTTCGTTTGGTATACATTTTAGCCTAGATATAGAGTTAAATTATTTTTGTCGTTACAGTCAAACTAACAATGCACCTTTTTTGAGACCAGCAGTTTTACAAGATTACAGTAGCGATGGAGATACAGAAGACGAATAACGAGGTGGAATCGATTAAGTTATCAAATTCAGCCAAGAAGACCTTTTTCGTAATTTCCCCTAGTTTAACACAAGATCTCAGAGATTCGCAGTTTTCTGAATACAGCAGAAGAAGGTGTATAAATGTTACGACACACACATTCATTGACAATGTATCATTTTTGAATGAGCTTTGTACATTAATATTGGTTATTGAACCGCAGAACATCTAAAATCTCATCGATTCGTATTATTTAATTATACAAGTAGTTGCTGTATTATTCTGTTGTTACTTAATCACGAGACTGCGCAATAAGTAGTTCTGTTGCCAAAGTGCGATTTTGGGTATCAAAGCAGTAAGTTAACGAGTGAAATTTTTTCTTACAGCTAGTAGTGTTTCAATTAGAGTTAGTTCTTTTTCTCGATGAGTTGATTATTATCGAGCATATATAATGTTAATCTTCACAATATGTTTACAACTAAACTGTTGTGTCTGTAACATTAATAAGAGTTCCTTCGACGTGCGGTGACCAAGGTAAGGTCATGATTCACCTTCCAAAATTTCAAGTCGATCGTAGCCTCTGAATGCATTCATGTTCACGAATAGTAAAAAATCCACATAATGCCAGAAATAATCATAAATTCATGTCTTAATATCACTTGACAACCGTCTTAATATCACGTGACAACACATGATAAACGTCATTAAAGTCGCTTCTACGAAATTATATTATAAAATTTTGACAATTCTGAATTCGAGAGTATTCAGTTTATAACATTTATGTATAATTAGCTAGCAAGTTTATTTTCCTTATTTAACGAGAAGAGCACAATAGTTATTCAACATTAAGTAATTGTAATTGTAATTTCTCTGAGTCTGTTGGAGTTAGAAACTGTTAAACTACAAGCTGAAAATGACAAAGATCCAAAATATATAGATAATCTGCTTCTTTGTGATCTCGTTGAGAGATGCAAATTCGATCTCTATCTCTCATTGTTAAAAAATGTACGAATAATTGTATATTTTGAGTTTAAAATCGATAATGGGGTAAAGAAAGTTTGCGTCTAAGTTACAATTAAGATTTAATATAAAAAGCATCGATAATTTGTTTTTTGGTTGCTTTCACAAAATATGTCACAAAAATTGTGCAAGATACATTAGTGTTATTATATTCATAGAAGGTAAAGGTTATTAAGGATAAAAGAATTTTCGTTCGTAAATTACGAAGAAAGAAAGAGAAAAGAAGAAAAAAAAAATATGTTCGACGAAAAAATGTAAATTAGATGTTTGTAAAGATTATTGGTTGCACATTTTGTCCGATCATACGTGTGAAAGTACTCAGAAACTCTGGTACGACTTATGTGATTTTTAAAGATAAGTAAAGGCCGGAAAAAGAATTCTGTAATCGTCCTTTGATCACTTGTTAACTCTGAGCTGTGTTAATATTAATGTAAAAAGTGAGTTGGCGAAACCGAATTACAACGACACTTTTCTCTGATTAGAGGCAAGGCGCAGCGTTGTACTTTTTCCGTAGTCGCTTCCGGTATGTGTAAACGTAAATGACGTGTCGATTAAGATGTACTTTTTGCCGTGTGGACGTAAATGAAGGAGGTGAATAGAGCAAACAGAGGAAGAAGATAGGAACAGAAGGGAAGAAATTGAAGACGAAAATGAAGAGGGAAGAGTGTAAAGAGAGGGGGCAGGGAGATGAAAGTATGACAAAAGCAACACATTGTGCAAGTGGATCAATCGTACGTATGGTGTAGTATACCACGAACATAGCAGTAAAATAGAACTTTTATAAAACAAGGTAAAAAATGAAGAAGCGAATATGAGAACAGAGAAACAAGTAGTACTATTTAAATACCAAGTTATATGCCTGGTGTGTGTGAGTGTATATATCATATATACACTGTATATGTAATACGAGATATTTGTGAATGGACGAAGATTTAATGGTAACTAGCTCGGCCAAATAATGAACCCTAATCAAAAAAGTACAAAAAATCGTAAAAGGGAAATGATAACGTTTCTGTATGAGAACGTGTTATATTACACATGTGGTACCGCTTAAAGTTTAGTCTCGTTTTTACTAATTCTAATGTAGCCTCTAGTCCTTTTTAGCACTGTCGTTTTTTCTAATCACATGCGCAGCATGTGATTTAATTATTGCGTGATTATCTGAAGGGCTCGATAACGTTCGGATAGAAGAATGATGTTTCACAAGTCAATTCCAGAAAAAAATTAGGAAAAAAAAGAAAAAATGAAAAAAAAAAAGAAAGACAAAAACAAATGTTTAACGAAGTAACGCCGTGTCGAATGAGCAACGATTTTATACTCTTTCTTCTGTTTACATTTTTTTATTTTTTCCCCCCTTCTCCCCATTATGGCCTCGTTTACGTGAATTCAAGCGACAAGATAATTTTCCATCTATTTGAAGAAAAAAAAAGGGAAAAAAAAAAGAAGCGAAACGTTCTCGGGACACGGTGTTACGTATGGTGGAACTATAATGTAAAAAGAAGATCAACAAAAAGAAAAAAAAAAAGACACTCTGACGGTGTATTTTCTTTCCCCTCGTTAATGTGTAAGTGTTTCTCGCTCGTGTTGCCAGAATTTACTCTTGGCAGGTGATAAAAGAAAAGAAAAAAAAATATAAAGATTTAAGAATTTAATTGAAATCAGATAGAAGTCTATATTAATATAGAATATATAAAATAGATTATATTAAATATATAATATATCGATGTACAATAATTCTAAATGACGATTTATTATTATAATTACTATGATTATCATTATATTATATTATATTATATATTATATTATAATATTATTATTATTATTAAATCCGTAATAAGAATCATCGAAGTGGATTAATCAGATTTATATTACTTTTATGTCCTTCGATCCTGACGTGATCACACGTGTGAAAAGTATTTCTAATTGATCTGATACGCAAATAACAATTTCAGATCGATCGATCCGTCGATGCAACAAGAAAAACGTTCGCATCTATCGAGTTGCAATTTCCTGTTAAAAATCGAAAACTGGGAACGAAGAGGTACAAGAGGTTGCGTCGCAACCATCAATTTCTTAATACGATTAAAGGTCGTGTGATTTTTGGATTTCCGTATTTTAAGTGTTTTCGTGTCTGGGTTTCTTTTCTTTCTGCAAAAAAAAAAAAAAAAAAAAAGAAAAGAAAAGAAAAGAAAAAAACAAAACACACACGACATTGTATTGAAAGATGTTTTGTGAAGGAAGCTGTCGATGACTGTGACTTTATTGCAGTGCTATCGTCCGTTCGAGACCAAAACGATACTTCGATATATTGTACACTTTACTACTCCTGCTTAACGAGTTTTAGCGAAAAAAAAAAAAGAAAAAATCATTCGACTATAATAGTTGCGTGTTAACCACCGCGGAAAAAAAGACAATCTCACGATACACGATAGTTGTAATCTAATTGATGTACTTACGTAAGGCAATCGAGGACTTACTTACGTAAAACCAACTATCGAATAGCAGCGAGTCGCGCTGTCCTCGTTATTGTTATAAAAAAAAAAAAACGTTTGTTGGCTGTATTACTTAAAGTTTATTTTTCCCCTTTGTATTATGTTTTTTTTTTCGTTGTGTTCTTTCTCTTTCTTTCTTTTTTTCTTTCTTTCTTCTTTTATCGTACTCGTCCGATACATTATCCGAGGCAAGATTAAATCGTTCTAACTAGCTATTCCGTAGGAAAACGAGATTAACGAGACAATTGCAAATTGCACTGTTCGGGAAACTTATTGTTAGCTGCGAGAGAGAGAGAGAGAGGAGTGAGAGAGAGAGAGAGAGCGAATCGCATCAATATTGCAAATCACGTTTCACGAACTTTTCAAACACCAAGTTTAGGAATCGTTACAAATTCCGAATCTGTCTTCCTAAACTGTGTATAAAACATTGAAACTGGTTCTTCTGACAAAGAGAGTAACGCTAACTCTTCGGGCGCCTCTGTTGGTAATTGACTTAGCATTTTAATTCACTTAGCATTTTGTAGCATATCGCTGCAAAAAAAAAAAGAAAAAAGATACGCGTATATGTAGCACGTATGTTAACAGCTTACCAAATTCGGAGTTTTAACAAAATTAGAGAGATTTTTCCTGAGAATTCGACCACGGAATCCTATCTATCGTTTTCGATATGCTTGCGTCGCTTTGTCACACTTATAATTGGCAATATGATACAACAGAATATGCTTCTCAGGTGTCTCGCGGCTCTTAATTGCCCTTACACAGTGCGCTAAGGGTGCGTTAAAAGTGCGAAATGCCTCGTTGCTCTAACAGAAAAGAAAAAAAAAAAGAAGAAAGAAAAGAAAAAAGGGAGAAGAGTCACGATTACTCGCGACGAGATTTGCAATTTTAATTTCTACGGGGAGCCCGTAGAGCCTGTGTCGTGGATTCCCCCCGTGTCATATTTCGATAAAAATATGCATGTAAATAGAGTTTATATAATGGTACTGCGCGAACACAGAAGCACTTAATAAACTGAATTATAACAAAGCTTAAAGACGAGAGAGAGATTTGTTGTTTCATCAAACCATCGAACTTTCTACATTTCGTTTCCCTGCGAACATCTTCGAAATTTAATTGTCTCTAATTCAGCAGTTCCTTTAAAATTGTTGTCCTTTAGTATCGTTGAACTTTGTACGAAATCTACACACAGCACTCTACTCCGATTAATCGAATAATTTTTAACAGTTCTTCGGAGAACATTGTCGGAGTGTTTCTTGAAACGACGTAGCAGCCTCCATCAAATTAATGAATTCGATTCGTAGACGTTTCGTAGAAAGCAATCTTCGGCCATAATTCAATGAAAATTTTCTTTAACGTAACACACACGTGTAATCGAATTTCCTTTCACGGAGCTTTTTCAATTTCCATTAGACCGCAAGCCAAGTCCATCACGTAATTAGAATGTTTTTCGATGCAACGACGTATCACGATATCAGCGCGATAAACGTAGCGTATCACTAATTTTGAATTTCGAATTTTGTCATTTTCGCATCGCCGAAAGAGAAAATAGAAATAGAAATCGTCGGGGGGAAAGGGAATCTCGATCCTTTGAAAAAAGGATTACCACTTACGGAGGCAGTGTAGCGCGACGAAGCCAGGCAATTTGCAGCAACCCTCCTAAAATTTTACGAGCTTTTTCGTCCGTCACACTGTCCGTCGAGAGATGACAGATTGAACTTACATGGGGAAACAAAATTGTTTCCCTTCCGAGTTACTGGCGTCGCCGACGATTAAAATCAACGCCGACGCTGGAATTCTGTGCAGTAATATACACGTTATACTGCCGAGGGAAAGTAACTCGCGACTCGCGCGATGGATCACAATTTTCTTTTTTGAAATTTTTCATCACTGATAATTGCACCGTTCGCTGCGTATGTTCGTTACTTGGGAGAAATTTAATCGAAAGGAAAAAGAAGCCTCTGATGGTCCAATCGGAAACATTTTTCAAATTCTTTTCATTTCTCCGATGTGCTCCGATGCTTACGAACACAAATTCAAAGCGTATTTTTTTTTGTTTTAAATAAAATCGCGTGTTACTTTTATATTAATAACAGCCAAGATACAGGCAAGTTTTCTAAGTAAAGTCATTTTCAATTTGACGGATCTGTTAAATTATCTAGTAATTATAATAATCATCAGAATGATGATAACAATCGTTCTAATAAATGCTAATAAATTCAGCTAATTTCACCGAGCTAAGACACACAGGTCTCCTAAGTAAAATCATTTCCAATTTGACGGATCTCTTATTAATCTAACAATTATAACAGTCATCGAAATAATCATTCTAATAAATCTAATAATTTAGTGAATTTCACCAGCCTGAGACACACGGGTCTCCGTAAATAAAAACATTTTCAATTTGACGGCAATGGTTATTAATCTAACTAATTATAACAATCATCAAAATAATAACAATCGTCCTAATAAATCTAATAATTCAGCTAATTTCATCGAGCTAAGACACACAGGTTTCCTAAATAAAATCATTTCCAATGAATTTGACGGATCTCTTATTAATCTAACAATTATAACAGTCATCGAAATAATCATTCTAATAAATATAATAATTTAGTGAATTTCACCAGCCTGAGACACACGGGTCTCCGTAAATAAAAACATTTTCAATTTGACGGCAATGGTTATTAATCTAACTAATTATAACAATCATCAAAATAATAACAATCGTCCTAATAAATCTAATAATAACCATTTTTAAAATAAAAATTCGAGAGAGAGAGAGAAAGAGAGAGAGAGAGAGATTCAAACGACCCAGTTTGCCCATGTACGATTGAATTCCATTATTTAGCGACATGCAGAGATGCTCGTACAATATCATTTCGGTGTGACGGTAACTTTCATTATCGAAAGTTGACCAGCGAGACAATCGGAAGGACCATTCTTTCCTTCAGCGTGAAACGTCGGTGTCGGGCCCGGCTTAATTAAACCCGCAAGCCCGTTACGTAAGCTTTGGGAAGCTAGTCGATCTTTCCATGCTCGCCAATCGTTCGTCCACTCGACGAGTGCTGTTTCCTAATTCAGAGTCACTCCGGAGAGACCTTTCGTAATTACTGTCGTTTTAATGATGGCCCATCGTTCACACTGGCGACCTAATTCCTAAGTGGTTCAACCCCCGGCTCCAACCCTCTAACCAGTCTCTAAACCATCACGTTATCTCGCTCCTTGTTCTCTCTTTCTCCTTTTGTCTAGCGGAATAATTTACTTTTTTTCTTCTTCCATTTTTCCGATCGGCGAAAGCACAGAACGATTGTTTCTCAAGTGTTCGGATCGGCACCACAGCCGGTCGGCCCTCGAGAGCCGTTCGATCAACCGGTGAGCGCGAGATTGTTCAATTAGCGTGATAATTAACCCCTTGCCCTCGGCCCACTTTTACGCATCGTCGATGGCCGGCTCGAAATTTTACTCCGTTGATCGTGCCTGGCGGAAGAGCCACAATCGATGTTCGACGACGCTCGTTAAATGAGCAAACAGTTACTCTGGAAAATCATCGTCGACGTTGCCTTCTCAAAATCGGCCAACAGATAGAAACGTGCAAATTCTTTCATCGGAAAAAAAAAAGAAAAAAAGATAAATTCGTCCTGTGGGAACGAATCCAAAATTCAGTGGGTTCATCTTGTAGCGTGTTCGTTCGATAACGCGAACGAGACATTTTCGTGTTCAGTGTTGTATTTCTAAAATTACTTACGGCGAAATTTCGGAGTCAGAGACGTATGGATTTTGGGATGGCCGGTCGTCGATTTTGCCACGCTGATGCCTATTACGAAGGAAATCGATGTCCGAGTTTGCCAGATAAATTCGCCAGACTCGCTGGAAACTCGGCGAGCAATTCGAATTGATAAACGACTCGTGATACGACTATACGTACGCCCGTGCACGTCCATTTTCCATCGAGCTGTTGTCGCAGTTTAACGAGCCGCCGTTCAATATATACGGGAAATTGCGATGAATCCGATGAATTAGGAATTACGAACCGTGTAATAATTTCGGGACTCGATCTGCCATTTTCCCTGCCCGTTTCTTTTTCCTCGCGTTGTTACCGCGAAAATTCCATCGCGTTTCGTTGCCGTTGTTCGACAAGAACGAAATTCGACGATCGACGATGTTTGTTACACAGGGTGGGCCAAAAACTACTTCTCACTGAAGTAAATCCTCGTAATTCTTTTTATTACACTTTTATCAATTAGCGACGTTTGAAAGAAAAAAAAGAAAGGAAAAAATCATATTTGAAATTAAATTCAATTTAAGATTAATAAAATCAGTTTTTCTTTTTCCTGATATTTTGATGTTTTATTAAAAAGGAAATGGGTGGGAAGAAACTTTTGGCCCACCTTATATTATGCAATTGCAACAATACAAAATTGCGGCTCTCGTGTACAATAGAAACAATTAATTTTTAATTCTTTCGCGCTAATAATCCACGACTGGCTGTTTAGTGTCGTTGTTCGACAAGAACGAAATTCAACGATCGACGATGTTTGTTACACAGGGTGGGCCAAAAACTACTTCTCACTGAAGTAAATCCTCGTAATTCTTTTTATTACACTTTTATCAATTAGCGACGTTTGAAAGAAAAAAAAGAAAGGAAAAAATCATATTTGAAATTAAATTCAATTTAAGATTAATAAAATCAGTTTTTCTTTTTCCTGATATTTTGATGTTTTATTAAAAAGGAAATGGGTGGGAAGAAACTTTTGGCCCACCTTATATTATGCAATTGCAACAATACAAAATTGCGGCTCTCGTGTATAATAGAGACAATTAATTTTTAATTCTTTCGCGCTAATAATCCATGACTGGTGGCTGATATCTCAAGAGAGATGGAAAGATCTTTTTTGAACGAAAACGTTTCTGTTCCAACTAACACGAAACATTTCCCAACTGCTGTGTTTCGAGACAATCTTGTCCAACCCACGACAACTTCTTTCGGCAGTCAATTAAATAAATTGGATCATTCGAAGCATCACGCTCCCTCTAAATTTCGCTCGTAAATGGCTGCGCAGCGCGATTGTTTTCCTTTCTTCGCAAACTGCGAACAGCAATGGATACGTCGCTCCTTTATTTGCAATCATGGGGTTTGCTGTTTGCCAATTGACGTTATCTAGGATTTCTGTTCGTCGGATGGCAGCAGAAATAGCGATTTTATTAGCACCAAGATCGTTTCTTTTTCTTTGATCGGCGGAAATTATAGAAAAAACAGAAGAAGAAGAAAAAATTGGAGATCAAACACGTAAACGTGGAATGATTCGAAATTGAATCGTTAGATTCAATCTGCGGTTGTGGCAATAATTTTCATATTTTTCGAATCGTCGACTGTCGCGGTTAAAAGTTAATCGCGACCACATTGCCGTCGATGGAAGAGAAAAGAGGAAGAAGATCGAGCTGCTGTTCTGGCAAAAGAGAAGAGGCAAAACTGAAAGAAAGAGAGAAGATCTCGAGGCATCGACAATATCGTCTCTATCGGAAGCTGCTTTGAAGCTGCATTCTTCTGCCGAAACGATTCCTGATAATTGGACCGAATAAAAGCAATTCGCGGCGAAAGTTCTGCCCTTCTTTCTTTCTTCTTCTTCTTTTCTTTTTTTTTTTTCTCCCGCAGATAGCTGTTTTGCAAGTCGTTCGCTTGTTTCAAAAGCGGAGGAGTTTTGCGCGTGGCAATGAATCGTCTCCTCGTCGAGAGCTTTTCTGCTCTCCACATCCGAAGATCGTGGAAAATGAGTCGAAACGATTTCCTTCAGAACTGAATATCTACTTATTATACGATCGTTTAACGTTGATCGTCACATTCGTTACAGTCGTCGTAATTCAAAGACGAAAATTTTGAAAAAAACACAGCTCCTGACCCTCGAGAGAGAATAAATTTTACAAAGGGTTCGAAGCGTTCGCGTTCAATTTTTATTTTACTTCACGAAGATCTATATGTCTATGTGTTTATTATTCCATTCCCCATTCCTCGTTTCACTCTGTTTGCAGAAGACTTACGCTGTTCAGAGATCATACAGAGATTTTACACGTGTGTTCCAGGGAGCTTTCTTCGTACGTCGCGAGCAAGCGACTCCGATCCGCGAGAAGATTCAATGGACGATAAACTCGAGTCGCTGCCCTTTGTCGCTGAAACGATAAGGAAGCGAACGAGATCCGCGAGATTTTCTCATCTCACTTGCAGATTTCTCTTCGCGTTCGTGCGTTCGATCCGCGCGATACGACAGAGGCAGGTTTCTTAAATTTCGCAGCGACCAGAGTTGACGTGCAAACTCGTCGCTTTTATATTTGCCTTAACGATTGCTGGCGGTGTAGACTGGTTTCGCGCTTTTTTTATTCAAAACAAAGTCGCACTGATAGACTGTCAGACGATCGCTTTTTTCGTATAAATAAGATTTTCATCATCGGCAAGCGAAGAAACGAACGCGTTATCGAATTGCTAAGTCGAAGTGAAAGAGTAATTGCTTTTCTCTTTGACGAATAAACTCGCAATAACTTCATTTTAAACTTCCATTCCATCGTGTGATCTGACGTCTGATTGTTCAAGCTTGTTAAAAAAAAAAAAAAATGCACGACCTCGCGTTAACAACAATCGTTTGTTTCGTTGATTTCAAACTGGTAGAACAGAAAGAAAGATCTCTCTTACTTTGGAAGAGGAAAAGAGTGCTGTGCAAGCTGATGAAAAATTATCTGATACGCGAAAGAAATTGGCGGAAAAAGAAAACCTTCAAACTACGACGCAATCAGAGTTGGTTTGCTAAATTTCACTGCACTCACGGCAAGGATATCAAATCGTTCTTGAAAACTGTTTTCTGTCGTATAGGTAAAAAGGTAAAACGGTTTTTCATCGCGGTGAGAAAAAGGTGAAAAGGTTTCTCTATGAGATACAACGATCTATAATATAATCATAAAGATAATCGAACAAAATGGAACAGTACGTATCGTCCGTAAAGTTTCTGAAAAATTCGCCTTATGTTTGCGCCTTGAGAACGAAAGGTGCAGTTATGTTTTGGCCAATCTCAACAAAAAGTGGCTAGCAAAACTGGAACGCAACTAATTTCAAACTCCCTCGCGTCTCTCCCCAAAGTCAACATCGCGCCTCAGATCACTTCGAAACGCTGCGGAGCGGAGAATCGCAAGCGTCATCCTCCCCCCTCCCCTTCTCGGCCCGCAAATTTCGCGTCTTCGCGCTCCCGAAATCCCAAAATCGTCGTCGTCGAAACGTCGAGAAGTTAAAAAGCAAACGTCAAAAAGCAGTAAATTTCCCAATGAGTCATTTAACCCTTTGCGCTCTTCTGTCGAGTGCAATCAAGTAAAGCATTTTCTTTTAGCCGGAAGTATTTCAAGTTTACTTTCCACCAGGTCCAAGCTATTTTTCACACGAAGAGAAAAAGTATTGAATTGTATCCGAGGTGGAATGTCATCAATTTCTGTAACATTTTTCCGCTCGGTATTCTCATCAGCAATGTCACGTTCATCTTCTTCATCCTCACTGTAACTTATATTTTGGAATTTTTCTTCTTTTTCTAGGAGCTACTTCGCTATCACTATCATTATAATCTGAAAACGTAATGCTTCTCAGATTTTCATTTTCATCGATAGAAATACCGAATTCAAACTCGTCGTCGCTACTGCTGATATCATTGAAATTATCGTTATCATCGTGTATTATTCTTCCAGAGTTTATTTTATGGTTTTACATTAGCAAAATAAAATATAACAAATTAAACTATGTAAAAGAACTCCGATAACGCGGACGTTCTTTTGAAAAATCAAACACAAGACACGTGGCACGATACTTAACGCGTCAATAGTAAATATGACAGCTCTAACAGCGATAAAAATAATAAATTGGTTTTTGCCGCTTGTACGGCGGCATTGGTCCGTTAAGGGTTAAATTGCCAAAAAAGAAGAAAAGAGAAAAAGAAAAAAAGATCGAGAGAGAATTCGGAGGTGCAAAGGGTTAAAACCCTGACGAAAGTTAACGATAAAAAGACCGCGGCTTTTCCAGTTAAAAGGAAGAAAAAAAAAAAAAAAAGAAAAGGCTGACCGAACTGAAACTAATTTCAAACTTCCTCTTTCTCCAAAATCCCCCTGGGAATTATCCCCGCAAAATCAACATCGCGTCTGGTGAAATCAGTCGGAAGTCGTCGGCTGGTGCGCGTTTCCCAGAAGCCGTGGTGTTCGCGGCGGTCGTCGTGTCAGACGAAAACTCCCGGCTTGGCGAGCGTGTGTCGTGGCTATGCGGGGGTGGGCGGGCGAGGGTGGCGTCCGCGCAGGGTACGCCGAGGTGCAGACGCCCCCGGTGCTGCCGCCAGCTTGGCGAAGGGTGGCGGAAAGCGGGAAACCAGCGAGTGTGTCCACAGTTCTCTACGGCCTGGCAAGCCGTTCGAACGGACACACGGGGTGCCCGTCGCGTTTCCCACACACATACACACACACATACACACACATACACACACACATAGACGGGTGATCGCCGGTAACGAAACTCTCCTTGCCATGTAAACAAAATCGCTGGACACGACACGTCGAGCCGCGATTGCTCTCGCGCGAGCCTCGCGTCCTCCTCCTCCTCCTCCTCCTCCTCCTCACCTCGTCGATCGACCCAAGTTAACGTTTTCTCCAAGAGTCGTGCTCTTGTCAATCGAGTCACTGGCGTCACGTGTCGACGGTTCTCCGACGGTCGTTCGATCTCGGGGAAATCAGGAACGATTGTTTCAATTGTTCATTGTTACGTGCGTCTTGTAAATAACGTTCTCGTTCTTGGATTGAATTCTTTCATTTCTGAAGGAGCATTCTCTGGTCGAGCTTCCTGGAACAGAATCTCCCAACGCGGAGGTATCGAAATCGGCACGGCAATGTTGTGTACGACAGTGCGCGACGTTTCAACGTTGGTGTAAAATCGAGTTGGAGAACTGTTTGCCAGACTCAGGATAGACTTGAACCGCAGCCGATCGGTTGTGTAATTTCGGGCTAAATCCCGCGAGCGCGGAAGGCTGCTTCGAGTTTTGTGACGCGAGGGACTAGATCGGCTGGGTGTGATAGTCGACCGTATCAGATTGCCTTTATCGCGGATAACGTCGAACGTTTCCGTTAAGTTAAATCGCGACCGTTAACTCATCTCGCGTCCCGATCTCGGTTAACGAAGATCAAGATCGTTGTCCTTGCTCGTATCCGACTAAGTGGAGATGTTTTAATTAAGAACACAGCGGACGCTGCCCACGGTCGTCTTGATCATTTGACGTGGTTAATTAATTCGATGTCCGCCTGGGCTAGATTCGATCGATCTACTCGCGCGTAACGTTCTCTCCTTAAAACGAAGAGAGAGAGAGAGAGAGAGATCACAAAAGAAAGAAAGAAAGAAAAAAAAATTAAGAAACAAACTTTCCGACAAGTGTCGAAAATTTCAGCGATTAATCACGTCTTGGGGCAACATCGAGGCTCGAGAAACACCGTCAAAGTCATCGTCGTCTGAACTTTCCCGATGTTAAGCTCAACGACGACGTGAAAAGACGCAGCGAAGCGGAGCGTGAAATAATGTCCCGTTAGAAAATCCTCCAAAGCAACAACCGACAAGTTGTTGGAGTGCCTGTGCCACGTTTTCGGGACAATTGAAGCCGATCGTTGCCGCGTGTCCTTTACTGCGTGCGGACGGAAGAATGTTGACAGGAAATGAAAGAGCGTTTCAAGAACGAGTTTCCGGAACGAGAGTTTCGCGTCGGGCACGATGATATACACACGGTGCGGGAACCGCTGCACCTGTTAAACCTTGAGGTAAACTGTTCACCTTTGTGCATTAACGATTAACGTTAACTCGATTTCTCGTTGAATATTGCAGTCCCCCCGTTACATTATAGCTCAGTCGAATATTTTCATCGCTCGCGGAGATATGATCGCAGACTATATGACCGAATATTCATCCCTCCGAAGAGTCGTTCTTTTAAACGACGCTGTGATTTTGAAAATTGAAAGTTTCGACGCTCGTCGTGTTTCTTTCTTTTTCTTTCTTTTTTTTTTTAACCGTCGATCTCACCACCGAACGATTTGATCTTGATTTTAACGAGCCGATTCTTCGGAGATTCGATAAACACGGATTCCAGGATAAAAACGTATATCCTCGATGACAAGATAGTGAATCGAAGCACTTGGAAGTTTACGGTCAACGTTTTGCGTACAATTTCCTATTAAATCGCTATTTACGAGTTCGCGACTTTTCCTAAAATATGCATGCAATGAATTTTTTTTCAGTATTTATTTCTCCTTCTATTTCTCCTTTTTTTTTTTTCTCAATTTGACCGGTTGAAAAATTTATGACATTTGCTCTTTTGAAACTGCGCAACCGATTCACGAGAAAGGCTATCTGAATAGAGGTGTTATCAAGTTATGAATAATTGATAACAACGTTTCGTTGCAAACGTGTACGCAGGCTAGTAGATCTGGATGGCACGGTGGAATTTTGTAACTCCTAGGAACATCGCAGTGTCAAAGTTTTGTTTTCTTTGCATCTCAAATTATAGGTGCAAATCTGAAGAAAGTAAAAATAAATACTTCGAGTGAATATGAAATTTTGTATTATCCCGCGGCGAATATTTATACTAAAAATAACAAGGCATTCGAAAAATATGAGGTCATTAGAAAAGATAATTAACACGGAACACGAAGAGTGTGTCGGATGTCGACGAAAACGGAAACTTTCTGAAACTGAAAATAAGATGGAAAAAGATGACGACCTCGACGAATTAGAGTCGCCTTTCCGGACGATAAAGAGGAAACTATCTTGAATAAACGTAGAGGACAAAAGAAGAGATTAGTATTAAGTTGAGTTAGAGTGAAAGTGATGTAGATGATCTATTGCTGATACCAAGTTCACTATTATCCACGTTCAAATGCAAGAAATATTGCCTTTTTCCTTTTAAGGACCAGTCATTTTGAATATGAATAGGTATACATGAAGTGTCGGTAGGTTTAGCGTTGAATGAAGTTTATAACAAAGAGATGATCTCTGCACCGACTGAGAAAGTTGTGCATCGAGAAAGTGTAAAGATCAAAGAGGAACGTTCGGCGTTGCATTTATTTTCAAAGAGGAAGAATTTCCTGAAACCTTCTCCGTCGCTGAAAAAAAAAAAACAACAATCTCGCAACAAATCGAAATCTGCGAGAAAGATCGCAGAAACCTGGAACTTCGAGCATACACGATTTCGCGAAAGATTTCTCTTGGAGGACTAAGTTTCGCTGTTACTCAGCTTCCTCGTACGTCGTCCGACGTTTCCGTTTCTTTTCCCCCGAAATTCTGTTCATTTTTCGCCTGAAAATCCTCCTCGGCTCTCCCGCAACATCATCAGTCACTGATCGTTCGTCCGAAAAGGCACTTTTTTCTCCCCGGTGTTCCTTGGCTATTGCTCTTCATAAAGGAGTCTAGAGTGTCGAGTCGACCAAAGCCGACATCCCGACGAAAAATTGCATTCGAGGCGCAGGTGCGCGAACGAGAATAGAACGAAACCGCGATTCGAAATTCCTGCTTGACAATACGGCACGAGGAAAGGGGAAGAGGAACACACCTGTTACGAGACGTGTATACCGTGTATACGTTTCAACCTCGACATCTTGGTTCGTCTGATTCGGTTTAATGCCTGCCTCTGGTCTGTTTTTCGAGCGCTAGTGGTATAACCGTAGCATATGGTTCGACGAGAAACTACGAGACGTTTCTGCATTCGGCATGCTGAACAGACTTCGATGAAAACGGTGCGGGATTTAGAGTGGAACTTTTAGAAGACTACTTTTTCTTTTAAGTAGTTTAGTTTAGCGAATTTGAGAAACATCCTTGAATGGATGTAGATGGCTGTTTCATTGTTGTTAACGATGGAATGAAATTTATTTCGTTTCTCGTGATATATTCTTCTAATATTCTTTCTAATTATATTTTTATTGTTATATATTATTGATTGTATATTGTTTCGATTTACACGCGTAAACTTATTGAATTTTGTCGTTTTCAAGCCGATCTTGTTGAATTTCGTTGCTGTTCACCAAGTTGAATGTTGCGTTTCCTTCCGAGCAAGCGAAGAGTAATAAATTTACAAATGTACTGTCGACACGGCACACTCACTTTCACGGACGATCGAAAAATATTTACGTGCGTACGTAAACGCGAAACGTTTAGCAAATATGGACTTACCCGAGGGAAACTATCGCCTCGTTTCGTGGATGCATTGTCGAGTCGATAAAAGGAAGAAAAAAAAAATAAATCGAACACTTCCACGCGAGAAAATATCGATAATGCACGCACGTAAGCGCAGTTACAAAACAAAAGTATGTATCGTGGATACAAAAAAGTATCAGGTCGATGTTTGCAAGTGTTTGTCCATTTCCCTCGAAAAATGTTTGAAGGTGAATTCTAAATGCCGACGAACTAAACGTGTAAAAATTTTTACAGTGGCGTCAAGTCAACGTCCGAGCTAAAAATCAACTAAATCTAACGAAAATGCACGAGGACTCGCTAGAAACTTTTCAACGCAGCAAAGCAAAAAGCGACGAACAATTATTATTAATTATTATTATTAATATAGAAGTTGTCCGTCAGTTTTTGACCAGTTCAGTTTGTAAATTCTTGTTATGGATATTTTTGTTAGAAGGAAAGGGGCGAAACAAGCCACGTAACTGTTTTTCCTTCCTACACGAAGAGAGATCTTTTAATTGCTGGCACCAGGTGCATCTCCGAGGACACGGATCTTAATGAAAGTTTACCTCTCCCGAGCTACTGCAATATATTTTCCATTAACGAGGCCGACCGTTCGTTGAATGTCTCGTGCCTCGATTTAATCGTTGCCGAACGTCGTTTTACGCTACTGTCCTCTCGCCTTCAAGTTCTTTCGCAAACTTTCAGAGGTGCTTCTCGGTTCGCACGAACATTCAGACAGATCTTTTCAAATACGTAGAGAGACAGAGAACTTTTTCAAATATGTAGGTAAAAAAAAAAAACCAATAGAAAAATTTCAACGTAGTGCGTGGTTTCAAATAAAGTGTAAAGTAGAGTAAAGTTTATTAATTAATTAGGACTGTGACGGATATAAAAAAAAAAAAATGTCCGAATACGAAATGCGATGACAAAAGATGGTTGAACTCTACTCTCACTAGATTCTCACGCTGTCTACTAGCTATGATTTTTTTTCAAAATCTGTGCACTACTCTCACGGTCTCGCTACTCTCTAGGTCTTCACTCACCACGATTCTCTCTCTCTCTCTCTCTCTCTCTCTTTGTTTAATTTCTCTCACGATCATCTGCACTCTCTGACGACTCGATACTTTCTGCGTGATTTGTTTTATGATACGATCTGCACCCTCGAAACCTAATATTTTAAGTTATATATTTTAAGTCTTAAAAGCCTAACCTTCGCTCTGATAATCGCATCGGACACGCAGCAGGCGACAATTGCCTCGTTTCTCTTCTTTTCTTTTTTTCTTTCCTTTTATGATCTTTTATGATCCCTGGGGTTCGATGACCCTTTTACCTGCATGTACAATTGAAGATAATTTAGATTTTGTTACTCGGAGGGTGAGACGAGCGTGATTCGTTACATATCGCAGGTTCGCAGGAAACATTTCAGAAAACCTGCTCCATTTTGTGGAATTGCCTCGTTCTTAGGTCGCACGGGAAGAAGTAGTTTCGAAGTAATTTCACAAATACACCTCGATGTTTTCGATTATGTTTTCTTATGAAATGCCTGTTTCCTTTTTCCTTCCTGTCTAATGCATCAAATCAATCCGCCAAATTATTGCCTCGAAGCGTTACGTTTCACATCTCTCCCGTTCCCGTGGGTTAATCGATCGATCGTTAACGCAGACATAAAATAGCGCGATCGAGTCTCAATTTAACAGAATACCTTAAATTCTGCCGGGTCGGATCGTTGGTATTCTAGTAATTTCACGCAGTGAAAGGACCGATAAGGGAAGCAGGAAATCGAAAGCAACGAATCGAAAGCGAGGGGAGACTATCACCCTTGTAATCTCAATCTTGTGCTCTCTCTCTCTCTCTTTCTCTCTCTCTCTTTTCCGTGGTTTTGAAAATCGCACTGCTGCCACTGCTATTACTTTCGGAATTCGACTGTTCGAGTTTGCACCTCAAGCTCTACGAGTTCCCGATTTTTATTTTTCCTTATTTTCCTTTTATTTTTGTTTAAGGAGAAGCTCCTGGAGAAACGTAATTGTTCGTTGCGGAGATTCGTTCAATCTCGATCAGATGGATCTAGCATTCTTCGCTTGAAAATAAGACGTCGAGGGAGAAAGTGAAGGTTGGCTGTTTAATTGACCGAGAGCGAACGATCGATCGATCGATCAACCCAGCGGGGTGGGAGGCGAGATGTTTAAGGAAATAATTGACGGTGATTAAACTGCAATGTGATTTAGCCGGAAAGAAAAAGGAAACAGGCTAATTTTATTAGACGGTGTTTTATTTGGATGAATCGATACCGGGGTGTGAAGGGAAAATTAAAAATCAATTATGCAGGGAAAATTAAAAATCAATTATGCTGGGAATTATTATCGGTGGTGCTTGTTTTGTAACTTGATTTTTCATTTAATCACCACCCAGAGGAGATCGATTTTTGTCTCGTTCATCGTTTTCTCCCTCGTTTCTCTCAATTAAAATACCTTTCAAATTAGATATCAGCAGATATTAAACATTCTCGTTATTGTGAATCTGGCTTCTTAAGCGCTGTTCTAAATATAATATATATGTACAACTTGATTTTTCAAATATATACGTAACTTGAGTTTTTATTTAATTAATAACCAGGGGAGATCGATTTCTGTCTCGTTCATTTTTCCCTCGTCTCTCTCAATTAAAATACCTTTTAAATTAGTTATTAGCGGGTATTAAAAATTCTCGTTATCGCGAATCTCGCTTCCTAAACGCTGTTTCAAATTTATATGTACAACTTGATTTTTGAATATACGTATAACTTTTTTGATGAAACTGATTTTTCAAATATATATGTATAACTTGATTTTTCATTTAATCACCATCCAGGGGAGATCGATTTCTGCCTCGTTCATTTTTCCCTCGTTTCTCTCAATTAAAACACCTTTCAAATTAATTATTAGCGGGTATTAAAAATTCTCGTTATCGCGAGTCTCGCTTCCTAAGCTCTGTTTCAAATATATATGTACAACTTGATTTTTCAAATATATATGTATAATTTGATTTTTCATTTAATCGCCACCCAGGGGAGATAATTTCTGCGTTTATTTTTCACTCGTTTTTCTCAATTTGATCGACACCTTTTGAATCAGTTATCAGCAGATATTAAACATTCTCGTTGTTGTGAATCTGGCTTCTTAAGCGCTGTTCTAAATATATATGTACTGTCCATTTAATGTATTTTATGTATTCCAAAAAGAATGTATCATTTTTATTCCGTTTCAAAACTCGCCATTAAAATACAGTCAAATCGTCGACAGACGGACGCTTAATTGAACAAGGCAAACATCTAAACAAACAGCTTGACCAAAACGTTTTTGTTTGAATTTTCATCCATTTCCACCGGCGAAGTGCGGGGACGTATTTTAATTTCCCGGAAGATGTTTGCGCGACAACATTGTTTCCCCTGCTCGAACGTAGAAAAACAGCACGGCTTTGAAGAAGAAATTCTCGTTTCGATTAGAGATAGTTCTATGCTCCGATATGATTTGTTTTTTTCTTTTGTTTTGTCTCGTTCTCGAACAATCTCGTTTCTACTCGTAAAAGAACCGTGTGAAAAGTTTTCCTTGGAAATGTTGCATTCGTGGGATCAGAAACTTTCGTTTCGAATGTTTCTCCTCACGGCTCTTCGCTCTTTTCCGTTTCTCTAATTTAATTCCTCGAGATTTCACCACGCAATGGTTTGAATTTTTTAAAAACTTCTGTTTCTCCACGATCAATACCACAGAGTGGTATCCACCGTTTTCACATTAGTTTATTTTTCATTTAATGTCCCGTGCGTAATGTTCCATGTCCACGTAACAAATTTTCCAAAGCAATTTCGAAACCGGCGGCACAACGAACCCGTAATGAATGCAATGTTTGCATTGCCGCTTTGCGATCCTTTCGGTGATCGGCGATCACCGGATGGATCAACCCGTTGCTTATTTATATTATTTCGCCAAGGCATCGCCGCTGCCAATTCCCTCGTAATCCCGTTCCATTCGGAAAATTTAATCTGCTGCGCGAGACGCGCTGGCACGAACGAGTACCACGAAACGAACGCACGGACGCGCACGTTTCGCCAGCACGAATGATTTCAAATTATTTCTGACACCGTGCAATTCAATGGCAGGTCGTTTTGTTTCGCCTCGAACGCTCGAGGGTGTATTCAACACGTTGGCCACGGTATCTGACTTTGAATCGCGGATCTTGCACGACGAGAATGGCGAAATTTTCCTCAGAAAATATATTGAAATAATCAAATAACATGTAATATATTTGAATAATATATGTTCATGTAATATGTAATTTGAAATATTATTTGAAACAATCGAATAATATATAATATATAAATAATCATATAATATGTTGAAATAATTGCACTAAGTTGAACCAATGTTGTTGGTGCACGTAAACTAAAAATTGAACAGTAACTTTAAGCTTTGTTTCGTAATCTAATAACTCAGGTATACAATTCATTTCGTATAATCTATGTATAATCGATGACTTTAAGCTTTTTTTTTTTCGTACATCGAATAATCCAGTAGAAGTGCAGTACAATTCGCAACGTAATCCGTTGTGTTTTTCTACACGCTACATATTTGCGTCTTTTTTCTGATCAATTTATCACCAGACCTTTTCATTTTAAGGATATTAAGTGAAATAACTGTTGAAATAATGACGTTTGAACGATATACGATAATAAAAATAATATACGATCCAATATTTTTTGTTGTTGCAATTTTAGTTTTCATTCGAGCCATAAGCGCCAGAGGGTTAATCACACTTGGAAGAACAGTACAATTATTGCGCTTATTCATATTTTGTTCACATTCGAAGACGAAGATTTCTGCAGATTCCTCAATTCCCTGTCATTTCCGATTGCAGACTGCCGCGATGCTCGAGGACCACGCGGAGACGGGCTTCGTCTCAACTTCGCTGGAACAGCGTGCACAGAATTCGAATCTAGCAGCAGAACGTACTTCCTGGAACGTCTCCAACGGGTCGCGAAGACGTGGAGAATCTCGGTTCAGCTTCAGGCACGCATAGACCAAGGAATTTCGGTTTCGCAACCGATCGCAGCGCATCCAACTCCGCGCGAAAATTATCCCCGCGAAAATGTCTGGCTGGCAACACGTGAAACTTTACGACGGAACTTTTATCGACGTCCAGCCTCGTACAAAGCTCCCTCGATATTCCTCGTTAGCCAACTAACTAAACTCCGAAACTCGTTCCGCGTTCGTTTCCGCGTTCTTCGATGGCCTGGCGGGATCTCCGGTGCAACCTCGTCGACGAGGTGGTCGAAGAAGCGGAAGAGGGCGTCGCGAGGCCGCGCGAATCGCGGTAACGGACCAAAAAGAGAAAAACCCGAAGAGAAAAGAAAAAAAAAAGAAAAGAGAGAACCAGCATTCGAAAGATGGAGGTAAACGCGACGATGGAAGAGGAGCTGACGAACGCGACGACCGATCTGCCAAATCTGTCCAACGTTCTGATCGACACCGGTCAATCGAACCGTTCGACCGGTGTCCCGTACGAGCACGGGAACTACGTGCTGGAACACGTGATTCTTTTAACGGTGAAGGCGATGGTGATGGGCTTCATCATTCTGTGCGCCCTGTTCGGCAATCTATTGGTGATCGTGTCGGTAATGAGGCACCGGAAGCTCCGTGTAATTACCAATTACTTCGTGGTCTCGTTGGCGTTGGCCGACATGCTGGTGGCGATTTTTGCGATGACGTTCAACGCGTCGGTCGAGCTGTCCGGCAGATGGCTGTTCGGCTACTTCATGTGCGACGTGTGGAACTCGCTGGACGTGTTCTTCAGCACCGTCTCGATCCTCCACCTGTGCTGCATCAGCGTCGATCGTTACTACGCGATCGTACAGCCTCTCGACTATCCGTTGATCATGACGAACCTACGGCTGAGCACCATGCTGAGCGTGGTCTGGTGCTCGCCGACGGTGATGAGCTTCCTGCCGATATTCGCCGGCTGGTACACCACCGAGAAACACCTCGAGTTCAGGAGGAATTATCCGGACGTGTGCGTGTTCCAAGTGAACAAACTCTACGCGGTGATCAGCTCCAGTGTGAGTTTCTGGCTGCCCGGCATCATCATGATCGCCATGTACTACAAGATTTATCGGGAGGCTGATCGCCAAGAGCGGATGCTCTATCGGTAAGTCCTCGTTTTGCCCCATTTCTTTTTTTGTCGCATCTGTCTTTTCCCTCAACCTTTCAGCCTTCAGCCTCGGAAGAGTTAAACGTGATCACGATACAGACATTATAGTCGCTGCTCTGTAATGCGCGACACACACACTCGCGCTAAAGAATACACTGCGGGTACACACTGTACGGCGTGTATCCGTACAGAGTGCTTTGCGCTCGCACAACGAACTGACAAAGATAAGATGGAAAGAAGAATAAAAGTGACAGGAAAAATAGCGATAAATACAAGAAACAAAATAACGGGAAGTTGCAAAAATAAAGAAGAATAAAAATAAAATAAAATAAAAATGCCAAAGTAAAAAAGAAAACCTAAAGTGAAATATAAAGTAAAAAGAGAAAATTAAATTAAAATCGTTGTTAAATACGATTACAATAATCGAATGTTATAATATTACTACGCAACGGTGTGTAATTCTTTCTACGAAGTTTTTCTTTTTTTTTCTCACTTTCTTTTCGCGCCACTTCGAACGTCGCCGCGTCGTCAAACTTCAGAGATCAAATTCGCACAATCGATGAAATTCTTTTAATCGAAGGTTCGTAATTTCAATTGGACTGCCAACTAACTATCCAACTAACCAGCTGATCAGAAACATCGTCGGACTCTTTTCTAATCGATCTCTGCCGACGTGATCTCCCCGTCTCTCTTTCGGAACACGCGTGTTTGTTCCCCACCCAGTGGCGAGGTAAATCCATTTTTAGATTGAAATGGGTCATCCCGCACACAAGCCGGCTCAGACTGCATGCGCAATATGTCAATTTTCGAGGATGGTCCGCAGCCGACCGACAAAGGCTTCCGGGACATGAAACAATGTATATTTGATTCGGTTCTTTCGTTCTTTCGTTCTTTCGTTCTTTCGATCGCGTTCTCGCCCGCTCGTGAAACGTTTCACTGCGCAGAAAATCACCACCAGATTTACAATTCAAAGCTTATAATGCTCTTTGCGATGGTGAAGAAACAGAGAGAGAAGAGAAAGAGGGGGGGAGGGGTGGCGGGTAGAAAAATATGAGATCACGACGATCGTTCTTGGCAATTTTAATTCAAATAATTCTCTCGCAATTTGTTTTACATCGCGTGTGTTTAAACCACCACTCTATTCGCAACGCTCTCGCTAACTCGCTAATTCGTTAGCCAAATAAAATGAGCCTTGCGTTTTGCGAATAACTCACTAATTAATATTGTGTTTGAGAGTGTTTCTACCATCTCGTTAATTATTTAGACGTGCAATTACGCGGAAAGCGCGAGAACTACTGTATATCGAGATTTCAAGAGTGTTTGACGCATACTCGCGATAATTATTCTATACGTTTCCGTTTCAAATTCTGTATATACGTGCAGATATAATATTTCCCTGATTACTTTCTCGAAACGATATTATCTCAAACACTCTTTAATTTCACTGATCGTTTCTAAACAATGCGCGTGCGAATGTATAAAGCGTCGAAAGTAGAGCAGTTTTTATAACGCGAATAAATTTCTGCGCCATTTTACCAATTGCGTTCATACAATAACAACAATCGTATGACGACGCGTGATATCGTATAATTGTTTCATTTTGCGCTCGTGAAATTTTCGTCGTTTCTAAAATAATTTTAAATTCAATTCAATTTTCAATGATTTATATCGGCAAAATAGAGTTCCAGTAGAATTAATTATATATGATTTTCAATGAATCTACTCCACTTTCAGTCAGAGTTAGTGCATCAATCGACTGAAATTTTCGATGATAAAAATCGAAAAAAATCGGCAATTGATTTAATCGATCAATAGTCGATTGTCGATAGTTTGATAAAACGATTAAAAGATAAAGTTAGGAATTTAATCGTTACTTATGATCAACAGCTGCAGTTAGAACGTAATCATTGTTGGATTGCAAATTTTTATGCATTTGTAAGAAATTTCAAACTGCAAAGTTGCAGGTAATGCTCGTAACACAAGAAAATATCCAAGAAGTATCCAAAGTACAGTGCTTTTTGTAGTATTTGGCAAGTGAACAATCCTGGCAATCCTGTATCAAGGTTCTGTTACTTCAATCACATTGTAAAACATACAAATTCGCACAAAAATCCGCAGTGTATCATTATACAACAAAGATGAATTATCGTAAAATATCTCTTCAACCATTAAAGTTTAGGATCAATGTGGGTTAATACTTTCTTATTTTAATTTTAATTTAATATTCTTTCGATTTATGATGAAAAAATCATTCGGTTCAATTAAAAAATAGAGGTGACCTTGAAAATATCGAAAACCCTCGACATACACAAAGAATTGATACTTTGCCATATTTCGCCTTCCTTAAAATCATCACAACTTTTGTATCAAGCAATTTTCCATTAGACGCATAATTTAAAAGTTATTGTACAGGGTGTGTTAAAAGTTATTATAAAGTTATTATAAAGCAATCACATTGTAAAACATAAAAATTCGCACAAAAATCCGCAGTGTATCATTACACAACAAAGATGAATTATCGTAAAATATCTCTATTAGAGTTTAGGATCAATGTGGGTTAATACTTTCTTACTTTAATTTTAATTTATTATTCTTTCGATTTATGATGAAAAAATCATACAGTTCAATTTAAAAAAAAAAAAAATAAAGGTGATCTTGAAAATTTCGGCACACACAAAGAATTGATACTTTGCCATATTTCGCCTTCCTTAAAATCATCACAACTTTTGTATCAAGCAATTTTTCATTAGACGTATAATTTAAAAGTTATTACACAGGGTGTGTTAAAAATTATTTTAAAGTTACGTGAATCACTCTGTACATAGTCGCGATCGAGGAAGTTGAGTATTGGAAAAATGTTATCGTTCATTTTTTTTTTTTCATTTCTACGAAACGAAATTTCGATATCACACGCTCTCCGGTGACCGTCGGCATGAAATTTTCCCGGTGGTTTGATTTTTCCCGGTTCCGGTGACCCTTGAAAAAAAGGGCACGTTGTTCCTCCCTCACGCGCGAAACCGTTCGATCGAGACGATCGTTTCCTGACGCTCGACGACACTTTCTCCGCGTCGGAAATATCGGGATGCAGATTCCTTTTTTTCTTTCTCTCTCTCTCTCTCTCTCTCTCTCTCGTTGGCTCCGCGGCAGCTCGCGCCGGAAATTGGATACGTCGGCTTCGCGCGGAAATCGTCATCGACGCGAGAACACACTAGCCAGTCGCCTTGTTTCACGATCCACCATCGTCGGGATTAATGCTCCAGCATCAATGTTCGTAGCATCGAGAACGTATCGTGCATCTTGCAGGAGTCGTTCGACTCGACGACGACGACGACGAGAACACGAGCGTGCAAGTTGACGTTGTTGCCTTTCAAACGTGTCTATGGCGCTGAGCTATTGTTTTGACAGTTTCCTTGGTCGAGTTTCGGTAAGGTTACCTGAGCTAAAGTTCTCCTGCTCTCGAGTCCCGATATTATACCCGCATTTAAGAAATTGCGCGTAACAACGGTTCCGCTCGTGGATGCTCGTGGATAGTTCGAAGAGTTGAATTTCGAACAGTTGTTGCGAGGAAACTTTCGCGCGTGCGTGTTGTGTGGAAAATATTTTCGAAGTTACATTGAGAGGCGCAGGCGAAAATCGTTGGAAAATTAGGAAATCTTTCGAAGTTGTTACGACGAGTTAACTCGTTGTCCATGACGAAAAAGGTTAAAGAGTTGAAATTTATAAGGGTTGTCGATGCAACGGCACAAAACTTCCCTCGCTCGCGCGTGAAGAGGCGTGAAACTCCGTGTTTTTTCTATTTTATAGTAGAACTCTTAAATTTGTGAATTATTCTCAGAGTGTCTCCGTCACATAACGTGAGTTTTCGCACTTCAAATTAACACTTTCGCAAACAGATTACATTCACCATTTTGCAAATCGAATTCATTTTGCGACTGACTGAAAAAAGTGAAGTAATACACTTTATGATAAACACTTCATTGAAAAAAATTGAACTCTACGTGAGAAATATTTTGGCTGATCCTTCGAGTCGTGATCATTTAGTGGATGTTATTAATCATTCTGTTGCAATTGTTACGCCTACGGGTTGCTATAATTATTATACGAACATACAAAGCTGTATGTGCCTACATAAATACTTTTTAGTAAAGTTGAACAAATATTTTTTATGTCAATTTTGTGTCACTTTATCTTATGTATTTTTGTCCAAGTATTATTAAAAAAAATACACGCAATAAAATTTTGATTTTGGAATACTACGATGGCTTGAGGAAACAAATTTCGAAATCTGCAAAAATAAAATTAATCTTTTCATCAGTGAAAGGGTGAACTTGACTTGCAAGAGGATGGACATGATCTGCAAAAAAGGGTTATAAATTAAAATAATCAAATACCGCTTCGCGCGCCTGCACTCGATCGTTCGTCCAAAGAATTGGCTAGATTAGTTTGGAATAATGAAATGAAAATTTTCACGTAATTTCAATCACAGGATTGTAGCGGGTAGCTGAAAGTTATTTCGTGGCCATGAGCACACGGTCGGTGGCTCTTTAGCGAACGACTTCGAGACGCGAAACGCAAAAATCGTAATTAACTGCGAGAACCGAGTAATTACCTCGGACGCTCACTTTACGAGACGTTTTGTGTATTCAGTTGGCACCGTTGCAACAATTCGGAGTTCCATTTGCTTCGCGAGTAAAGTAGAAAGGGGAGGCGAAGAGGAGAGAACGAGAAGGAGCAAAGAATGGAATGGAAGAAAGGCAGAGCTCGTAAATTTTCCCGGTCGTCGTTGACTTTTTTTTTTTATTTCCACCGATTATTTAAACGAACGGGGATTAATAAACAACTACTTCTTGATTAAATTAAGATCGGTAGCTGCAAATTTCATTTATTTCTCTGTGAGAAAATATTCGCGGAGTCGAGTTAAATTAATGAATTCTATGCGTTTTTAGATGGTAATTCAAACGGAAACGGAAATATTATTTTATTGCATTGTCGTCTACATTGATTCGAAGGATGATTTTATTATCTTGGATTTAAATGTTTTGCGTATATAGAACGCAATCGAAACGAGAACGATAAATTAAAAAATGCTGTTCACTTTGCTGTAAATTAATCGCAATTTTGCCACAAATAAATTAGAAAATACTGCTGTAAAATACTACTGATCATTACTAATTGTTAATTTTAATTGAATTAAAAAATAATATTAAAATATTAAAATTCGCTGTTAATCCGATGGAAATAAAAAAAGTATAAAAACGAGTCAGCTGAACCAAGTCCAATTCAGTTCATTCAGCTGTGAAGCCCAAATTCAATAAATATATACGAAGAAAAAAAATCGATCTTAATCTCGGATAATAAATCATTTTTTCGTAAAACTTTAAAGCGTTCCCGATCAAAAAAAAAAAAAAAAAAAAAAGGAAAAGGAAAAAAAGAAACGAAAAAGTCCAATCGACAAAAGTACGAGTTTCAAAGAGAAGTGAAATTTCCTTGTCGCATTGAAGAAATCGTCGTGTAATCCTTCGGTTTCTCGCGGCGAGAATAATTACAATGGTTGAGGGGCTGCCTTTCGGATATTTATTGTCTCGCTCGTTCACCGTAATGGTTTCTGGTAACCAAGCCACCACTACCGTATTGCGCGAAAGACCAGACGCGGAGGAGTTGGAAAGCTTGCAGAATGGAAAGGTTAGGACGTCATCCTCCAGGAGGCAGATCGAGGGTCGGTCGTGATTATGAATCGATCCTAGGAATTCTAGAAGGTGGAATGCCTTTTGGCCGGCGTCTCATATCCTGTGGCCATGCTCCTCGAGGATTCCGCTGATAAACGTACCGCTCGTGATATTACACATTCCCGAACCCAGGGCGGGGGGACTCTTGAATTTTTGTTCGCGGAGGAAACTTGCCTTTCGAGGTGAGAAGAAACGAATAAAATCTTATCGCTCGCGACGACGGAGCGAATTTTATCCGTTTGAACGACGTTTTCCACGCGACGTTTAAAAACGTGAATTTCCACTCGACGTTCAAAGTTTAAATCATAGGGTTCGTCTTCAGTCGATCGACAAAGGAAGTTTACGAGTTTTACGCAAATTTCAGCTAAAATAACAGTAGAATAAATGGTACGAATAAAAGTATAAATAACATGGTATGAAGATAAGTAAAATAAAAGTATAAATAACATAGTATAAAATAGTATGAATAACAGTAGGAAGAGGGAAGGTAATTTTTTAAGAATTGCGCAGGAAAAATTTTATATTATACTTTAATCGTTAGTAAGTACTTCTTGTACTCTTTTGCTCGTCCACCAGGGGATTTACAGTGAAGAACACAGCTGTACCAATGACAATGAAAAATTGTCGACAATTCGTAAAAAAGAAAAAGGCCACACACAACGATTGGCCATTTGGTCTCGTTTTGAAGTGTAAAACCTCTACTTCGACAAACGTTTCGAGGATACTTCTTGCACGAAATCCAAACGCGTGTAAAAACGTTGAAAAATTTCTTTCGCGAGTAAATCTATCATGGTCTTGAAGATTAAAGTTTCCCTAAATTGAACTTTATATTTTATTGAACTTGGAAACATTGTGATTAAACGACGAAACGTCGAATTTCTTGAATTTCTGTCGTTTAACCCCAATATCCAACAAGATGGCGGACAGCGAGCCTTCGAGGGATTTTTAAATTTAAAGAGCAAAACTTCAATCCTCAAAATTGTGACAGAGTGACGAAAAATATTTTTTTCAGCACGAAAAGAACGTTAGAGTGCAAAAGAATTTCGAATTTTTACAATTTTCGAGGAAAATTTCCACCCTCTATACGAAGATGTAAAGCCACGTTCGAAAAACTCTCATGGTTCCAAACGTAGAAATTTCACGCTTTGACAGAGACCAAGATATGGATCGTTACGATCCTTTTTTTTTTTATAAGAAATTGTATCATCGTCCAATTGTTATCGACAATTTTTCATTGTCGCTATGTAACACTGTGACACTTTATTTTCAAGCAATACTCAATTTTATACAAATAAATGTAGGTATAGAACGACTTACTACGTAAAACTGAATACATTGTTGCACAGGAAAAATATTATCAAATATATAACATCCAAGCACAGAGTGAGTATTTTTTACAGAGGTCTAAGCAAATTTAACGTAGGCAACGTAATAACGCGTTGCACTTCCGGTTTTACGACCGGGGCAATCAATTAACGTTCTCGAGAACGACTGCTCTTTTTTTCACCTGATGTACAAAGACCGAGATAAAACTACCGTGCCGCGTACTATCATCAGCTCGTTCTCAAGCTACCATACACGTATATTTAACAACGCGGCGAATGTATTATTTAAGCCTGTGCGACCCATTTGTCTCCATTCGCGGTGACAGAAAAATGCCTGAAAAATTGATAAATTTTAAGGGCAAAGGTTCAAAAGGTTTCATTTGCGCTCCGACCGAAGATCTCGCTCTTTTTATACCCTGCGAGTTTCATTCTCTTTGAAGTTTTTTTACTCCACCGACGTCTAACTATTCAAAAAAAAAAAAAAAAAAAAAAAAATACGACGCATTTGATTCTAAATCTAAAAATTTACGGTGAATTTCGCGAGGCACGCACAAGGAGAAAACGACGAAAGGAGGGGAGGGGAGGGGGCCAAGGAGTTTGAAAAATTTCGCTAGAGCAACTTTCATTTTCTCTACTCTTTGCTTTACGATTCGTAGATCGTGAAGATTCACCATGAAGAAACTGAAGAATGAGGCTGATGAGAAAGATTCTTCAGCGTCTGTTGAAAAATGCTCACCGAAATGACTCCTCTTGCGAGAAATTCCTCATCTCACTCGCTCTACTCAATTTCCCGGGAGAAAAGTGTACTTTCCTCGTTAGTTGATTAACTGGTCCAACTCCATAGGTCACAGGTGACCACCGGCATAGAAATTTTTCTCCGAGGATAATCGAACGATTATCATCGAGCGCGTTGCTCGCGGCTTTTCGAGTCTCGATGGGCGCTTGAAAATCGCGTGGCTCAGCTGTTCTCGAGCCTCGACATCGAGGAACCAAGCCCGGCTGCTCTTTTATCGCCGCGATGTAGCGGGGTAAACTGCACGCGATGAAGTTTTTAAAGGGTGATCAATTCACGGGCGTGCTTAAGCCACGACGAAAAAACGCCCGTGTGTATCATGTAATAACGAGAAAACGAGTACTGGCCCGCTTTACTGGCCGTGTATCGAATTTACTTGCCCGACCTGGAGCTCGCGACTCACACTCGCAATCAATCCAGGGCTGGAGAAGGAAGAACAGGAGGGATGGTGGCGCGACCGTCATTTGTCTAGAGCAAGTCCTGGAAACGATTTGTCAGCTCGCCCGCAGAAACTTCACCGAGAAAAGAATCTGTCTTCTCTTTCCTTTTTTTTTTCCACCGAACCGCGTTAAAATCTGATTCGCGGAATGCTCTCACTATTTAGGGGCGATCAATCCTGCGAGCTATTATACTGTTGAATTTAAGAAACGTATTTCGAAAGTAAGTCTCTTAAATTGGATTGAAATTACTGTGAAAATTAAATGCAAAACGTTCTCACTGTTTGGAAAGTGCTTAATTGAGGGAACTTGATCTGAGATACTTAATTTAAGAAAGACTTATTTCGAAGAATGTTTGTCAAATGAATTGAGAAATTAAAGGTAAAATTATTGCGAATATCAGTTGTCTCGTTATTTTGAGAAACACTGTTCAACTGATGAATTTAACTTTTGAAAATGGCACTCTTAAAACGCATTGAGAAAATCTACCAGCTAAAATTACTATGCATCACAGTTGCGGGATATCAGTTTTTCTCTGGAACTCATCAATTTTGGCAGGTATTGTCGAATTTGAGAAAGTAATTTCGAAGATATCTCTCAAATATATTGATAAATCGACGGAAATTACTGTGAGTATCAAGTATCTCCTCTATTTCGAGCAAATATCGAGAAGAAGTTACGAGGTTCAATTTATTACGAGATTTACTTCGAATGATACTCGAGCTGGAAAATTACTGTGAATGTCGTTTCTGATTCTATTCAGAGGCCAAATGTTCAAAATTTTCGTGCTTAGATAATTGGTCGAAGCGTCGTTTCTTAACAATTTCGCCAACCGCAACTAACCGTGGCTATAAATACAAGTTGATATTCGTTAGATTAACAGCGGAGTTAGCGGAGAGATATTAATTGATTCATTCGAAAACTTGTGATTACATCCGAACGTGCTTCAATGCGAAGTTCTGATTACCGGTGTGCTAGCATGACTAATAGCTCTGTATATATAGATACAATTTGTAGAAGTTTATCCCAATTGGATACACTCTGGTGAATTTCGAAATAATTTTAGTGGCGTAATCATTTCCTACTAATTTACAAACTATGAGGATCAAATCGTCCTCTCATCCCCACGTATACCACGTCAAATTTCACGGTCATTTACCGTTCCCAGTTTCTAGACTATTTGCACACTAACCTACACCCTAACCTAACCTATTTTTTTTTTTTTACGTGGAGGAAATCTTCACAAGATACCTGAGTCTTTTAAGGGAAGGACCCAGGTAGTGTCGGATTTTTACCGTCTAAAACCACCTCCAACGATGGCCTTCGCACGTTGGGAGAGAATCTTCTTATACACATAGAATCTCCCGTGCTGTTGTCCTAAGGGACAATATCTTTTTTTTTTTTTTTTTTTTGCCGGAATAGGGCTCGAACCCTGGACCCTCAGGTTAAGAGTCTGATGCTCTACCGATTGAGTTATCTCCACTTACAAACTTAACCTAACCTAAACCTAAATCTAACCTAACCTAAACTATTTGCGCGCGCGCGCACACACACGTCCAGTTTCTAAAAATATTCATTATCCGAGATAAACTCTGAACACGAACAGTATCTTCCTCGTTTTCGAAAGATCCTCCCCCAAATGAATGGATGCCCAAGTGACACTTTAGAGAAGCCAGAAGCCTAAACCTTGAAGTTTTGTTCCTCGACTCCAACGAAGGCAATCTGCGTCGCAAATTTCCCTAGACGCAGGGAAAACGAAACGAAATGGCCGAAATTCCGCGTAATCGTCTCTCGGCATTTCTCCTCTCGTCTTACAATCAGAGGTCTGAAAGCCTCCGATCTGCGCCCGTGATCTTAAAGTTCCGAGAGAGAGAGAGAGAGAGAGAGCGGATCGAGGAAGGATAGAGCAGAGGTCATCGATGCAGAAATCGTCATTAAGTGGCTCCGGCTGGAAGAAGGACGCGCTTTAAATTCCGTTCGAGCGCGTTGTCCCGCAGCATTTTTGGGTCAGCGGGAAATTTATCGAACCGGGCCGTCGTTGAATAATAAACGTCGGGCAGAAACGGCTGCTCGCGAATCCATTATTCCCCCCCCCCCGTTTGTTCGTTAGAGCTCGTCGCTCGCCGTCGAGCGCGTTCTTGCACTTTTCAGTGGCTCTCCAGTGGCGAAAGATGGTTGACGCTCGAGTCTCGATTTTCAATCTTCGGTATGTAGAAAAATTCTGAAGTTTCGAATTTTGTGTTTCGTTACGACTCGAGCTTTTCAACTTTCGGTAAGAAGTCAGAAACTCGATACTTGAAGCTCTTGAGTGTCTTTGTGATTTTCGATTTTCTTGAATTTTGACAGGTTTTTTTGTAGTCTTGGAAATCTTCAGTCTGCCGTATCGTACATTTTGAAGGCTGTGAAAATCTAGACTCTCGAGTTTCCGTAAAATTGCGGAGTTACATATTGAATTTCAATATTTTATTCGACGATCCTCGCTAAATGTGAGTTTCAATTTTTTTCCTTTTGGCATTTGGAATTCTTACGAGAGTTTCAAATTTAAAAAAAAAATTAGAATTTTGGTATTTAGAATTCTTAGAAGTTTTAAATTTCGAGTTTTGTTACGACTCGAGCTTTTCAACTTTCGGTAAGAAGTCAGAAACTCGATATACTCTTGAGTGTCTCTTTGTGATTTTCGATTTTCTTCAATTTTTACGTTATGAGCTCTAGAAGTCTTGGAAATCTTCAGATCATCAATCTCTTATATCTAGCATCGAGATTTCGAAAATTATAAAAGTCTAGAATCTTGAGTCTTCGTAAGAGTACAGAGCCTATCCATAATTTAAGGACACAGTTCCACCTGCGGTGGATTTCGTGTATATATATACATATATATATACATATATATATACATATATATATATATATATATACACACACACGCTTTCGAGCGGTCGTGACGCGTCTTCGAGGGGCTTAACGTTGGATTTATACCTTTGCCGGGAATCAATGTTCCCCCCCTGTGTCACCTGTCGGATCTATTTTCCAAGCCTCCGGACCGCGACGTCACGTGTCGCTGCTAATAAACGTGAAACGTGAGTTCAAAGTCGAACGTTTCCTTGGAATGCCTTTGTTCCAACCCCTTTCTGGTAATTCTCGTCTTCTTCTCTTGCTTTTTCTCTTGCTTTTTCCCGTTCCTTTTCCCTTTCTTCTTTTCTTTCTCTTTTATTTTTAAAGGGGCGAGGGGATTTTGTCTTTTATTTTTAAAGGGGTGAGGGGACTTTTAATTTACGTTTGTTGAGAAGCTGACGAACAAGCTCTCTGTTTCCTTGAGAAGCTTCCCTCTGTCCTCTTTGTTAACGAGCGCCAGAGACAGGTTTCTGTCAGACTCTTTTTCGCCTTTTCGCCGTTTCAAAGTTTCGCGTGCATTAATTTTAAAGCGCGAGGGTGTCCTTTGCGCCTCGCCGGGAGAATTTTGAATTTCTTCTTTCTTCGCGGGGAATTTCGATTCGAAGAAACGGCTGCAATTACGCGAATTAGGCTCGCGATTCACTCGTTATAGCCCGTTCGTATTCCATAGTCCAAATCTATACGTTAAAACACGTCGAAATACGTGGAAAATGTCGTACGCGAGCATACGCGAACTCACGCACGTTAGTCGTTAGATAATTGGGGAAAATGTGTTCAATGTGTGCCTCGACACAATGCTGCTGCATTGAATTCCGCGCTCGCTCGAATACACCAATTATTTCTGACGATTTGTTTGAGATTCATCTCGATTGAACACACAATAGCATCCAAATTGCAACTAAAAGTAAAAGTTCAATGGACTGAGCTATGTTTAACTCGCATCGATGGGTAATTTCTGTATAAATTGAATGAAGTTTAGTCGTGCACTGCGATGTGTAGTGAATCGTCTTGTTACAATACGATATTTTGAAGACACGGTTTCCATATTAGCACGATTTAACATACAACACGAATTTTTTCATCAAACTTTCTATATTCTGTTATATAACTGTTTCTATATTAGGTTAGTCAAAGAAATAACTGCGTTTTTTTTTTGATGTGCAAACGAAAGACGAATTTTTCGTGAGAAACGACAGCTTTGACAGACAAAATATGTATCATGTTTATTTCATTTGAAAAAGCTTCGACGAACGATTTGATATTCTCATCACCATAATACTTTATTCATTTTTTATTTTTTTATTTCACTAGTTGTTCATTTCATTTTTTATTTTTATCTTTTGTTTTAGCTTGCGCGGCATTTCCCCCCTTTTCGGAACACAAATATGACGAAAATGTTTCTCTTTGATTGCCCATTTTCGGAATCGAGGCCAGACAAACAACTGTCAACGAGATTGTGCATTTTCTTTTTCTAAAACAAGCTTGAACAGCTTGGATAACAGTTTACACAATGAATTTGCGGTTTAAAGCGAAACAGAATGATACACGTGTATGGCCATCTATTAGAGAAAGAAACGCAATTATTTTATTGGCCAATCCAATAAGTTTCGCTTACGGTTTCGATTGAACGCGGAACGAATAAACCACGTTACAAAAGACTGTACTTCTGCATCATCTGTAACTCGAAAATTAGAGTACGTAGCACGTACGCATTCACACGACATTTTTCTGCTTATTTTGCTTATTTTATTTTTTTATATGGACGTGCATTTGACACTAGAAAATATGGTCAAAATAACCAATTCAGAAAGGCCAAAAATCATTTCCTACTAAAATAAAGCCATAATTATATTTATTATATATTTTAAGAAACTCTTACTTTACGGATTAAAGTAACACTAATTTAAGTTTACGTTTGAACTTGAATTTAACATAAAATTAATAAAATTAGTTTTTTTTATATTTGTTTTATTAAAAAAAGAAAAAAAAGAATAGGTGAGAAGAAACTTTTGGCTCACCCTATATATTTATAACAGCGTATTTTTAGAGACTCGAGTGAATTTTAGTAAAATATATAAACAGAAGCTTGCGTTCTTTATTGTATTCTCTGCTATAAATTTTATACTTCAATCATGGATTGAGAATCACCCTGTATGTACGATAATAATAAGTACATGATGAAACGAAATATACAATAATACACGGAGAACTTATCTACCAATCGGAATGTACAAAAACGAGTAAACTGTAAACAAATAACTTGCAGTTGGTGTCATGTCGCGTTTTCTAAAAGAATTTCCAAATGGCTCGGCACAATCGAATCAACTGAATTCTATTTTGTAACCGCAGGCCAATAGAATTAGGCAGCACGGTTATTACATTCTATTCGTAACGCTCCGAAACAGCATATCATTCACCAACAAGCTAATTACTGCGCTGAGAACATTATTAAGCAAATCACGTTTCTACTATACCACGTTTATTGAAACCATTTCGTCCGTATTTACGCGATTTGCTCGAACGATTGAACGCGGAGCGTCCGAAATTCGACGATTCTCGCTCGCTTCGGAAGAACGGATATCTCCCCTCGGCTTGAATTTCATCGTTTTCCGTTGGTCAAATATACCTCTCGAATTATTAGCCGAGTTTGATAAACGCTGTCGAGTATCGTTTACGAGAAACAACACATCCGCGAGACGAAAGAGCAAACTTAGACAGTAGCAACACGCGAGCTTTGATTCGCGCGGAATTTAATTTCCATCGTTTCCAATTGCCGAGGAAACTCGTACTTCACGAATTTCCGATTCAAACTATTTGGATATGTTCCTCTCTAATTCTCGATTTCTCCCGAGTCTACTGATTCTTCAGGCAAATCAAAAAGCTAAAAAGAGAGAGAGAGAGAGAGAGAGAGAGAGAAACACGGTGATATTTAACAAGTCGTTGAAACAATAATTCTTTAACGAAGAAAAAGAGAAGAGAAAAAGAAACTTCGAAAGTGAATTTCTGTAGGAAAAAAATAAAAATTAAACTTTTTATTGAAGTGGTTTAAAATATAAATATGATCAGGATCCAAGTTAACATGATCCAAGGATCGATAAATAAAAATATGAAGTTATAAATTTATATTATAAATATAATATAAATATTATATTTAGGAATATACTTAATATACTTAATAAGGCGAATACGGCGATGACAAAGAGATACATATTAACACTTTACCGACCGATAGCGGTAAGTAATAGACGATTAATAGGCTACCGGTCGGTAAAGTGTTAATATCGTATATATTTATAATATATTTGTATATATTAATATACGATATTACCGGTCGGTAAAGTGTTAAAATATATAAATATATTATTATACGATATCTACACTTTACCGACCGATAGCGGTAAATAATAGCCGATTAATAGGTTACCGGTCGGTAAAGTGTTAAATTCTCTCTGTCATTCACGGTATCACGACTCGATACTCCCTCAAAATCGACACGCTATTATGACTCGATACTCTTTACTCTTAAGGTGCACACACGTTGAAATTTGCATGTGTCACGGTGATAGAAGGAAATTGCTCCAAAAAAAAAAAAAAAATACCGATCAGGGCACTAGAACAGTGGTCACTTAACGCCAGGAAACGTGTTTCTGATGTTGTTAGGAATTAATCATGCATGAGTCGTTCTAAAGTAATTTGACCAGGAAGTATGAACAGGAAAAGATATATATCTATAAGCGGAACAGAAAGAGTCCACAGATAGTAATAGTTTAGCATATTATACAGCTAAGCTAGTATAATATTTTAGTATATAATATTTTCTAGTAATATTTTAGTATATAATATTTTTACATCTGTAAGTTCCGAAGTGGAAGTCTTGTCTTATCTCAAATAAGTAGTTCTGCGATAATTCTTAATTATATACTCGTACGACGTAAAAGCGTTATAATGAAGGAAAGCGCAATTGTACGTTCACTGTAACGATCGGTACTTGTGCACGACTCGCGATTTGTTATAAAAAATTAATGTATTAGAAATACCGAGATGTTCGACAAGGTACAAAAAGGAGTTCTACAAGAGTGTCTTTTCATAGCTCGATAACAGCATTAGGCTTTTCAGGCACTTAGGCTTCTTATAACACGATGATATCTCGCAAGTTCTTCCAGAAGAGGCAGATAATTTTGGTCGGTGATACGTGCATCGACTTCTAGATTTCATAATACCGAGAGGTTCGACAAGGTGCAAAAAGGAGTTCTACAAGAGTGTCTTTTCATAGTTCAATAATAGCATTAGGCATTTAGGGTTCTTAGGCTTCTTATAACACGATGTTGTCTCGCAAGTCTTCTCCCAGAAGAGGCAGATAATTTTGGTCGGCGATACGTGCATCGACTTCTAGGTTCCATGAAACCTGCATCAGTCACACACGTAAATTGCAACACGCGTCGCGAAACCTAGAAATCGATGCGTGCATCGCCCAACGTTTCAACGTGTGTAGGGGCCTTTAGGCCGCACAGGAAGAAATTCCGAGGTTTCCCCACAATTTTCTACTTCGCAAAAGAAAAAGATGAAGACGAAGAGAGCCTCGTGAGCAGGCAACCGCTTGAAATTCCGCGCGCGACATTTTTGTTCACCGATGTGTGTGTGTGTGCATGTGCGAAATCGCTCGTCCATGCCGGGACTTAATCTCTTCGTTCCCTCGCGAGAGAAAATCACGAGTGGGAGCACGATGAAGAGAGATCCAAAGCGTCGAAACAAGTAACACACACGTAACCGAGGCGAGTCACTAAATCCCTGTAAATCCCAAAGCGGCAAAAAGGTGGAACGAAAGTAACCAGAATGTGCCCGTGGATGCTCGCACGAATGCGAGCATTGCTGTCGGTGGTATTTTCAGTCCGCGATGGACGAATCAGGGGACACGAGGAAGAAATTCTCTTGGACGCGAGATACCATCGAATAAAACATGGAATAAAACATCGGGTTTTTCCTTTTCGGTTTCGATGTGGACGAGTGGCTGAGTTTCGCCAGTTTCTACACAGGGTGTCTCGAATCCAAACGTCAGAACTTCGGGAACGTGCAGAGGATTTGGTAAATTCGCCGTGCTGACAGCGGTTTTATGATTCTGCACGCGTGGATGTCTGTTTCACGTAAATTTCGGTTATTACGTTTCGCTAACGTTTGATTTAGCATTAGTGCGAGTCTAAATAATCGAGTGACGAAACTAACGTTATTCGAGATATAAACATTACATCCACGCGTTCAGAATCATAAAGTCGCTGTTAGGACGCACGCGTCTGCAGTGGTCGAACGATCAAGAAACTTTTCCAAGAGAACTATTAGGTTCCTTGGAAAAGTTTTACTTTCGTGATGGGTAGAATACAATGCAAAGAAAATTCCACAAACTTCTTTTCCCACCATGTAGATGTCCAGAATTTAAATGTTAAAACTTCGAGAGCGTAGGGGACTGACAAACTCAGACAAACCAAATATCCTCTAAAGATTCGCTCGTCTTCACTCCTCATTTTGAAGAAAATCGCGAAAAAAAGAAAAGAAAAGAGGTCTTCGTCTTTTCACTTATTTATCTGCGCTTATTGATGCTCATCATTTATTTTATCATCTCATGATATCATCTATTTAACGAAGACACTGTTCAAGAGATTGGTCACTTGCAGCAATGCAAGCACTATTAATTATAGATAGACATTGTTCGGGTGCATTTGGTCTCTTGAATTGATTGGCTTCGAATAAACTTACTGAACAAGTGAGAAAGTTGAAACATTTTTTTTTCTTCGTTTCTCCTCTGAAAACGAGCGAATCTCTAAAGAACATTTTTCCTTCGTTTATCCTTAATTAAACACTTCTAGTTCGGGACATTCTGTATCATTTTTGATACATCGAGAAAAAGGGGAAAAAAGGAGTGTAACGCCGTTCAAAGATATCTGTAAAATCTGAAAAATCCGTACTTTTTACATTAATGAACAAATTAGAAATTGATCGGATTGTTATGATATGTTTTTTTTTTAAATATGGATAATAGAATGTCACAATTATTATTACTAGGAATAAGGAGACAGTTTAACGATCGATGACATTGCATCACGTGTACTCGCGTAATCTCGAGTCGTCTCCAAGAACAGAATCCCGAAAGCCCATATTGCTTCCCTCATTCTGTCCAGCTTACGACGGATACAAAAATATACTTTCGCACGTCATATGGATCTTGCCTCTTTCTCTGTCTCAAATATGCGACGAGAACGTCGCGACGAAGTGAAATTGTATTAGTGAAAAACTGCAGCGTCCACGGCGTGAAACCGAGAAAAAGAGAGCACAAGGTTCAATCAATTTTTTAGTGTTCGAGGTAAAATCGTCAGACGTTCTGAACCCCCCCCCGAGAACTGATTTTTTAAGAATTTTCTACGATTTCCTCGAATCGGAATAATTCATCTTTCTCCGCCGCCGGAATTATGACCGACGTTCCCGGCGTTCTTCTTCTTCTGTGAAAGTTAACGAGGGAATTAGCTACGAGCCGCTGGGACTTGTTGATCGGCAGACAGAAAGCGGACATATCGGAAAAAGTTCGCCGCTTCTCTCCGTCCGCTCTTATAAATAATACGAAACACTCGACCCAATTAGCCGCGGAATTGCAATTCTGCCAATTTCTGCATTCGGTTAACATTCGCTCATCTCGTTCGAATTTCTTTCTTCTTTCGCTTCTCGTTCGAGAATCGTCTCCGGCCCCGTGTTACGTGTGACCTTCAAACCTTCAAACCATCACGGATCCGTTTCTTCGGTCGCAGTCGGTCGATAACTAGGTAGAAGATTCGAGAAAATTTCACGATAACAACGATGCTGACCAACGAAATGTGGAAATTACAACATCGGTAACTCGATCACTCGTTTCTCTCGGAATCGGCGCAACTCGCCTTGACTGCCAATTCGGCTTGATTGTCTATAGTTTTGAGCATCCGAGAGCACTACTTCTTCGCGATTACTCGCAGAGACGAGTAACAAGATTCTCGCCCAAGATTCTCTTTCATCGGTGAAAGTGAAAGCCCATTCGATTTAACGTGCATGCATCCACCATGAAGGTTTAACACACATACGGCCCCCATGAGATCAGCGCGTCCTTGCATACACAGGAACTGCCAATTAGCCCTGGATTGCAAGCTCCAGGAACAACCATAGTCGGGTCAGGACCTTTCTATCGGGTTGGTGGCATAATTATTGCGCATTTTTTCGCGACTCTTTTGGTCCTTGAAAATTGGCGTTTTGTTTATTTTCTTTTTCCACAACAATAATCCTCTCTTTTCAGATAGCGAACATGCGTATCGAAAATCATATCCATATTCGCCATATTATACGCTCTACCACTTGGAGAAATGTTTGGAATGCAACCCAGTCATTTCGCGATCTCAAGGAACATTTTGGCAAAGGAACGATCAAAAGCAAAGTTTGAAAAATGATTCAAGAAGTTCAAATCCGGCGATAGAAACCTCGCCGAGATGAAAAAGGAAGATGTCGACCATCATATTTTGACGATCAGGTAAAACATGACAACTCGGATGAGTGGATTGCCTCTAAAAACAGCAACTTCTTCGCCCGTGGAATCGATCAGCTGCCAAGCAAATGGGAAGCAGTAGAATTAAAGCAGATGGTGAATGTCAGAATTCGTGGGGGAACCCATCCAGCAAATTTTCATACTTTTCCGAGCTTTTTCAGACGACGAACGATGGTCGAATGGTCCACATTGAACTGTTCGGCCAATATTCTCGTTGTCAAGATTTCGTCCTTTTCCACGGCTGCTAAAAGTGCTTGGTCGCCGAAATTTAATGATCGATCTCTTCCTTTTTCATCTCTGCGAGGTCCGATCTGAACTTCTCGCCCCGATTTGAACTTCTTGAACCATCTTTCAACTTGGCTTTTGCTGATTGTTCCATCGTCAAAAAGTTCGTTGAGATCGCGAAATGACTGGGTTGCATTCCAACCTTTCTCGAAGTGGTGGAGCGTATAGTATATGGCGAATATGGATATGACTTTCGATACACATTTTCACTGTCTGAAAAGACAGGATTATTGTTGTTGAAAAAAAACTGAGCGGCTTCAACGAGGTACATAGAATATTCCCTTTATTATTTTTTGAACGATGCGTCTGTATGAAATTGAAGAATTAAACCCTTTTGAACGAGTAAACTGTATTTACTTTAATTTTATAATCGACAGGATTGGCCGGTGATAACTGCAATATGATGTATAGTTCAAACGTTAACGATGGATTGGTGAACACCGACTCATCGCTTCCTTTCTTATTCCTTCCATCCCTTACCCTTCTTAACTTCGCGTGAATCGAAGAGCGTTTCAATCAGCGTAACACATTTTCGTCACGTCACACGTTTTTTTGCCCGATTACCTCCGGTAAAACATATTCTATGTTAAAAAAAAAATAAACAAAACGCTAATTTTTACGACGAAAGGAGTCGCGAAAAAATGCGCAATAATTATGCACCAATCTAATAGCATCCTTATCGGCTCTGCAGGCCGAGCTGTAGAACGCTGCAGCTCCTCCGTCGACGCGTTCGCCACACTCTAGCCTAAATTCGACCTTCACCATCTGCCCGTTCATCGGTGAAGTTGCGAACGCGGTTAAAACTCGGACAGGGTGGAACAATGGGGATGGCGGCAGCCGCGAACGACAGTGGCGCGTTTTTCTCTCGCTGCCGCCGAGGGAAAGAGCAATTTTCCAAGCCTTTCCCCCCTCCCCTCTTCATTGCTGACGAATTTCCCTTTGATGTTGGCGAGACACGCGAGCTGGATTCGCCCATCTCGAGCGGCAGAATTTTCCCTGGATTTTCTGCCAATTCCTGGGGAAATTGAATCGCCGCCGACTGAATAAATAATGCACCGTGATTATTGCGTGTTATCCCGGTCGATTCGATATCCGCGTTGATAAACTACTTGCTTCGAACTACTCTCGCACAGCGGGCCGGATCGAGAATTCATTGTTCATTAGCGACGTTTTGGACAAATTGGAAGGAAAAAAATCGACTTTCTTTCCATTTTTGAAAATCAATGAAACAACGAAGAAACAGAAACGCAACATGAAGTTAGAAAAATTTTAAAAATCTCGTCGAATAATTTGGTTCCTCTTCTTTGAAACGTTATGACACAGCTGTGCTTAATTTCTTTTTACGTCGATGTTTACATGAATATTTGAACTGATTTACGTGAACGAAAGAAGAGCGAGAGTTGTATAAAGTGAGTTTTAACACTTCATTCTCTCGTGCTTGATAGAATCACTGAAATTGAAAATTTTTTATCAATATCTAAATTAATTAGAAAGTATATTAAATAGAGTGTACAAACGATTTAACAAATTCGTTTAGAAAATTCGTTTATAAAGTTGACAAAACGGTGATCAAACGGATATCATTTTTTTAATTTAAATATTTATGTCAAATTTCATTGTGATATCTTTCTGCGAGTTATTCAAAAGTTATGCAAAAATGTCGCGTGAATTCTCGATCGTTCGTTTCCGTGGATTCTTCGAGAAAGAGTTTTTTTGCAATTAAATAAAGGCAAACTGTCGAGCTGAACAATATTATTTTTTTCTTTCCGTAGAAGGTAAAGTTTGTCTCGTACTATTTAATTGGCGACACGTCGTGTCGACGAGTTCGACAAGTTTGAATTTTTCCGAAGTGTAATCCACGATTGAAAAATTCATTCGTTCGAGGTTGTTCGGGAATGATCAGAAGTCGGACATCGATCTGCAATAATTTGTCCAGCTTTCGTGCGTGAAAAACTGAATGCGTCCGAAAGAGACAAATCGCCAATGATTTCATAGTGTTTTTTTCTTGTTTCGTAGTAGTTGTCGTAGCGTTCTTTTTTCTTTAGCACGCTGTAACAATTTCAAGTAAAAATAAAAAAAAAGCAGACATTTCGCATGTTACGACCTAATATAAAATAAACAAAGCAGCGACCATGTATTCGCCTGAAAAAAAAGGAGTAAACGGAGGCAAAAAGGAGTAACTTTAGAATTACCGCGATGAGTAAGAATGAAGATACGTTACGACGAAAAGAGGAAAAAAATACGACATATAAACAGCGGGGAATCGGCCGCGGGGGAAACTTTCGTTTCTCTCCTCTCTTCTCTTTTCCTCTCATTTTCAATTCTCGTTTCTCAAACGAGATTGAACGCGCGTCGCACGGAGTTTGAAACAGGGCGGACAGGACTGCGGATGAATTCGATTTTCACGATTTCTATCTACTCTGTGTTCCTCTTCTTTTAATAGGGGAGCAATTAACATCCTCGTGGAGAGGTTTCCACGCGAACTACGATTATCTACTTTTTCCGTCTTTTTTCACCTGAAATCGGCGACGAAGTTCCCAGGCGATCATCTTCGGTTACTGTCACTCGCATCGCCATAATTTCTGAAATTTCTCCCCCCTTTTTTCTATCCTCTCGTTTCACAGCTAGACAGCTGGGAACCATAATGATGGTTGGCCATTATTCCCAGCGTTAGGGAACCAACGATGGTCAATAGTTCAGGAGATGAAAGTTTCGCTCCTCTGTCGCCGAGTTTGCCGCACGTTCGGTGAATTACCAACACGCGGAAATCATTTAAAGTGAATTCAACTCGTTTCGCCGACGCCTATTCATCCTAATCGGTCAAGTTTTTCTCCGTTTTCGTGATCTCCCAACGAGCTTTACAACGAGCAATTTTTTCACGTAGATCAACTTTGGCATTTGACGATCTTTTGATTGAATTTCAGTGTCGCGCGAGGGAAGAATTTCAAGTTTCTTCCTTTTCCTCCAAATTTTCACGAAATTGTTCTCCAATCCAACGTTCGAGCGTTCCATAAACGAAAGATGATCCACCCTGATGATCCATCGTTTGACGGTGGCCGCTGACTCATGAAAATTTACTTGAAAATTTGCACTTTTATACGACCGTTAGATCAAGCCTTGAGGAACGACTCGAGGAACATTGTTTTCAAAATCGGCGGAATTTTCGCAATTTTCGAAATCAAGCCTCGACGAGGAACGTATTAATCGTCGCAACCGCTGCGATTACTTTTAATTACTTTTTTCCTCGGCGAAAGAAGAGAGGAGGAGGAGGACGAGGGGCAGAAGGAAGAAGAAGAAAAAGGAACAGGAGAAACAGAAACTGCGGTACAATAATGTTTCGCGGCGGTAGCACATAGAGGGCCATCAAAAGTTTCCGCTCGAGCGCAACGGTTCGAACTTTTTTATGAATGTTAATGCACGCTGTCCTGCAGGCAACGTACATTTTCCCAAGTTTCGCTGGAAATTAAATTTCGTGGTACCGTTCCCCCCACAGCCCCCCCCCCGGGGTAAATAGGATTTCGCAGCGTTTCCGAAGATCCGACTGTTCCACGTTTCAATTTACATTACAACTACAGATTAACGTTAGGCGAACGTTTCATTTCGTTTTATCTCGTTGTTCGAATGGTCGTAAGTAGAAAAAAAGCTTGGCAGTCCGTCGTTCAGGTACCTAATCAATCAAAATATACAATGAAAGTGAATAGAAAAAAAAAAAGGGTTTCGTAACTTCTAAGGTAGCTAGTACTCGAAATATGAAGAAAAGTTTTAATAAACACGAGCTGAAAAATTAGTTTGTTCCGAGATAAGTGTCCACTTTTCAGCGTGCAATTTGATTTATTATCAACTTGTTAACATTTAATAACATTATAACATTCAAATGTTCTTCAACTACGAACACGACAGAATTTAACTAATCATTCCGAGCAATTATAATTGTTTTCTCACCATAAATGATATTTCTTGGTAATGCCTTGGTTAGAGCGTAATCTACCTTTGGCAAAATGTGGTAGCATAGAATCATTTGCCTTATTTCGTGATCATAATAATTTGTAACAATAGTATTTATAATTACAATCATATTTATAATACAATAATATTTATAATTATAATCACTTCTGCTAATGGCTTTTGCAGATACGCCTAACTCTCTGCTGATACTTTTAATACAGCCATACTTTTTGCAGAATTCTTGGGAAGACAAAACACCTTCTCTTTCGTTGGTTAAATTTGATTTTTCATCTGTTTCTGACGAGTGTTCGCCAATAACCACACTTTTTGAAACTTTTTGACACTTCTCACATAAACTAACCTTCGGCTGGATTTATCAGTTATAACATTTATAACATTTATAAGTTAGAATCTTCTCGAAAGTCTTTATTTGTATTTACGCAGCATTTAACATAATGATTAAATATATACTTAAATATATACTTAATATAATGAAAGTACATAATGTGGACAACATAAATTAAATATATACTTAATATAATGCAAGTACATAATGTGGACACTTATTTCGAAACGGAGGAAGTAGTTTCAAAGTTACAAACGATTTTGAAGAAACGAATTTCTTCGTTTCGAGAGCTATCGCACTGTACGTAAGCAGTTTTTTGGCTCTTCGCAAGCAATTTTCTATTTTTTTTTTTTTTTTTTTGATGCACCTGAAATCCACTGGACCTCTTTAAAAATGCTGTTACTATCAATGACATAGACGAATTAAAATATAATTACAAAATGTGTAATCAAGCGTGATCTCGTTGGACGAAATTTCAACCCTAGAACTTTCTCTATTTCTCTCGTTTTTTTTTTTAAACAAATCTCTCTGTCCTTGATTCGAGTGGAATTTCTTTCCAAAAGACGAGTTAGTTTGAAATTTATTCTTCGCTGCTCCATTCTCGAAGTTACGTTGCTCACGCGCAAGCTTACTATATCGAAGTAGAATTTTCTTCTTCGGAAATTTCGACCTATCGATCGATTTCGGCCGGGTGCGAGCAAGGTACAATCAATCGTAGAGAGTGTTGTTACTAAAGGGAAAGGTTGTTTCGCAACGGCAAAGGAAAGCTGGTTCACGCTTCACAGCGAGAGAGCACGACGCTACGTCAAACTCGCTAATCAAACTGGCCAGCGGAAGCTAATGGAGCTTTTGATCTCGACCCGATACGACAACGATAGTTTTATCTTGTCTTTTCGCGTTTAAAACTGTGCAACTGCAAACAATGTAATTGCACGATGGCTCGCGAACAGATTTCACTCTGTCGAAAGTATCAAGCCTAGTCTCTCTGGCTACTGATTGGCTATAATACACTGTAAGCGTGTAAATAATCTCAGTCTGAAACACTCTGTACGCTAATTTTTCATACACGTATGTGTTCCATTTCTGTCTGTAAATTTTTGTCCATTTATCTTCATCTATCGACTTTCTCAATTGTCTCAGTATTTTTCGATTACTTTTTCAAGTTACAGCCCAATTTGTTACTTCGTTTCTTTTCTCGTCGTTAATTTAAGATAACAAAGGTGGATATTTCCCCTGTGTTTCCAACGATACGGAAAAATATTCGAGACATATTTCGGATAATTAAACACCAGCGTTCAAGATCGCTTCGAGGTCGTAATTAAGATGATAATTCGATGCTGATTTGACACACGTTGCAAAACAATATTGTTCGTTCGTTGCCCGAAGCTTTTACATCCTTTCAACGAATACTAAACTCGCGACGATAGATTCAAGAGACGCTTAGATTTTTTTTAAAAAAATTACGCAACATCTAAAAGAATGACGAAGATATTCCACGAGAGTCAATTTATTTTTAACCACTTGATCGCGGTGCGCGCCATCCCGGTACCCTAAATAAAATAAAAGCGAAATTAATTTTGATTTCTTAACAGTGACATTTAGAATCATTTCCTAACGCTAAAAAAAATCGAAAATATATATATATATATATATATATATATTCTTCCTTGATTTTGGATATATTCGAAAGCTGCTTCGAAGAAAAGACAAGAAACAAAATTCGCGTGCGAAATGAGCGGTCTTTAAAAAACTGCGGCGATCAAGAGGTTAATATATGTAAAGTGTTTCTGGCAAAGATTCAAGAAATATGTAGATTTTTTAAAAAAATCTGTTGCATAATTTTTTTAAAAATCTAATAATTCTAATCTCATAATTTTTTAATCTAATAAATCTAATCTCATAATTTTTTAAAAAATCTAATCTATCTAGATTTTTTAAAAAATTACGCAACACCCAAAAGAACGAATGACGAAGATATTCCACGCGAATCGATTTATTTCTAATACACGTATCTGGCAAAGTGTTTTCGTCAAAGTGCCAGTCAACGTGTTAATCTGATAATTGAATCGTTTCGAACTATATAATAAAGCTGAAACTTCTGTTACCAAACGTTCCATTTTCGTCCTATCGTGAATGAACCTTGATCGTCCCAGCAAGCGCTGAGATATCGCGATTGTCTGGTCAACAACTGTCCGTTCTACTTACGTAGGCGGGTTATTGTGGATGAAATAACTCTACAAGCTCCGGGATATTCCGCATCTGAAATTGAATTTCAAACTTCGACCGGGTAGAAATCTTGTTGTCTCTGTGTGTAACTTGTTCGAACGCAGACGGTCCTATTCTACTTGCCCGATAAAGCGATAATCCTCTCTATTATTAGCTTCGAATTGAGCTACGTTTCGACTCTGTTTCGCTCGTTTCGAGTATACTAGCTAGCGCGTAGCTAGTATAAGTGTCATTCGATGTGCATTCGATGATATTTATTTGCACGAAAAATCCTGAGATACACAGTGAAGAGCGTAACATTCACCAACGTGAAAGTGAAAGATGAAAATTGATAATTTAAATCTAAACCTAACCTAAACCTAACCTAAACCTGATGTAACACACACACAGAGTGAGGAATTACTTGGTATTTCAGGGTTTAATACAGTGTGAAGCTTCTACCTTAATAATAATCGTGAGTTCGTTTTTTTCGAAGTAGACGATTGCACGTAACAGGTGGGAAAGTGGGGATACTTTTTTCCTTGAAATTCGAAAATGTCGAAAAAATTTTTCTACAGCCAGATTTATTACCATTTTGAAGATTGAAGCTTCCAACTTTACAACGATCCCTTAAAGATTGTCGCACGAGTTTGTCGAACTTGGAACATCGCGTTGGGAAAAAGAGATCGTACAAATTTTAAAGGGTTGTTATAAAGTGAGAACTTTCAAGATGATGGTAGATTCTACGAAGTTATATCGGTTTAAATTTTTCATTGTCATTCGTATGCCATTCATTGAACACATTTTCCATTTTATAAATTTTCGGATCATCCCAAGTGTTGATGAACCACGTCGAACTACTCCGAACTACTAGAAACGATATTTTTCAACGATATTTTTTTCGGCTTTGTTTCACGCCAAACTCTTGCCGTTCACTCTAAAAAAAAACAAATCCGAGCGAAATCAGAGCAATTTAATCGTCGCAGGAACGTTGCGGGGGGGAAAAAATCGGAATTTTCTCGGGGGGGGGGGGAAAGCATCTGGCAACAATTTAAGACCTGATCGGTCGATGTGATCCCGGTGCGATAACCTGTCGTTTATCGTTGTATCGGCGAGTGGAATATCAGTGTGACTCATCTGTGACCTGATTTTGTCGGCGTGCAAGAAAAACCAGGTCGCTTCCGGCTTCTTCAGATACCTGCAAGCCGATCGGTGTTCCGGCCGAACAGGAATTTTTACATTCCAACTGGTCGAATAAGACGAGTATTTCTCGAGCAGGATAATCGCGCCGATATTCGAGCCGGAACTAACGCTAAGAGGTTTCGATCCTGAGGGTTCAACCAGTGTGGCAAACAATCAAGGATCGGAGGTTTCTGAGGGCTCGTTCGTTCGTTTCGCGCACGCAACAAGTACGAAGTACTATCTAGACGACGAAGATTTTGAAAATTTCAATTCTATCGGTTAATTACCGGAACAGTTAGAAAAAATTTGTGATCTGTGGTAAAGGTACTGAGATCCAGCAAAAATACGTGCAAGTATACAGTATAAGACCCCGCTTAACGCTGTTTCAGTATATACGCGGTAGCATTTGGATTCCCCGAAATCGCATTACAGTAAGAACGCATCTTTCCTGTGTCACAGTTGATTTATAAGCGGTCATCAACGTTACTAGGTGCTATAAAGATACGAACATAATATTTTATTTTATTGCGATAAATTCGGCAATTCTTAATTCTTACAATGGGCGATTGCAAAGAGAAAAAACAGTAAAGCGACAAGAGAAAGCATTTCGCTGGAAACTAAAGTGCAGGTGTTAAGGCGATTAGATGCAGGCCAACGGCAATCTGATGTCGGCACTGCATTAAATTTGTCAACTTCAACAATACGGACAATTTAAAAAAAAAGCAAAGGAAAAATCGTATCATCAGAAATACTACAACCACGACGACTTCTGCAACAAAAATTACCCCGTTCCAGAAGCAATGTGATCGAGGAAATGGAAAAACGACCTTCCATCTGGATTGACGATGAAGTTAAAAATAAAACAAAAAGAGAACTGATAAATTTTCTTATTCGTTGTTCTGTTTCACTTATCCCCATTATTTACGTGTTTACAAGATGACCTCGTTTAACGCTGTTTCGTTTTGGCGCTGGAACTTATTTTATTGGAACGTATCTCCCGTGTTAAGCGGGGTCTTACTGCATTTTAAAAATATCAGTCTAAAGACTAAGCTTCAGCAACAGAGACTGTAACACGTGGAAGTTCATCAGAGACATACACTTTGTTCCTAACCCGATCGAATCCAAAAATCTAAACCAAGCCCCAAACCATTAGATGTTTCATTACATTCTTGAACATTTAGGTAACCGCACCGCGAGTTTCTCCGCAAATGCGTATAAACGATCTGCGAAACGTCGAACGATCGCGCGTGTCTTGTTTGCCCTGTGTAAATTCTAGTAGAGTGGAATTGCACACTGAATGCTGAAAGCTCGTTCTTTAAATCTAAGAGAAAAATTGCGCTCGCAGTTGGCGAGGCAATTAAATCGGCGACTGGGATCTCGTGGACGAGAGTAAGGGGAATGAAACCAGGCAAAACTGGGCCAGGATCTACGGTCGACGTGCAATTAATCGTTTTCACCCTAAATACCTTCTAATTATCTTAACCTATTAAATTTGCCCGGCAGGGTAAATTCCTTTGAGGAATAAACTCGTTTATTATTAGCGGCTAATTATCCTTCGCGGGAATCGAGATCGGATCTTCCTTTATTCGAAGGGCGAATAAACGTCGGCCAAGCAACAAGCCGCGAGAGAGAGAGAGAGAGAGAGACAGACAGAGAAAGAGAGAGAGAGAGAGAGAGACAGACAGAGAAAGAGAGAGAGAGAGAGAGAGGCAACCGAGGAAAACAGAATCATTGCCTGACACGCCATTAAGCGAAACCTCAAACCCTCGTGGATCTTTTTACAGGCGGATATCCCTCGGGATCGGGTGTACCCTCTCCTGGTTTCATTCCATAGACAGGAGATTCCTGCAGAAGAGAAATAGACTAAAATTAGGGAATAAAAATTAGGAATTAAACGGAGGTCTCTCTCTTTTCTGTTTTTTTTCTTTTTTTAACACAGAATATGTTTTACCGGGGGTGTTCGGGCAAAAAATGTAACGAAATGTGCAACGAAAACGCGTCACGCTCTCGACCAGGAACTTGGAGGAGGGGGATGTCACGTGATTAACACTAGAACTACCGACAGTTGAGACGAAGTTATTTCAACCAAAATTTATTATTTTGATTTCTAACAAATAAAAATAAAATAAAATTCATTGTATTATTTCTTTAATTATCACTGTAAAAGTCATTGCGTCGCTGTGAGGAAAAAAAAATTGTAACATGAAATAGAAATTTTAAAATGAAATTGTAAAATTTCATAAAATTGTAAAATTTGCCATTTTGACTGGTAGTGTTGGTAGTTCTAGTGTTAAGGAGAGAGATAAGTTTACGAGCGATGTGTCATCGGTTGTAGATGCTGTAAAGGAGTGAGGTGTTAAGGTTGTCGAGACACAGATGACGGGCAAGCGGGATTGTGAGGAAAATAAAAGTAGTTAATAAAATTATAGTTATCACCAACCAATTCTGTCCATAGAAAATTAACAGGAATAAAAATAAAGCGAACATACATGAAAGGGTGTCAAGTTTTATTTCATTACAGAAATGAAGTCAGACATATTCCATGTGACAGGCTTTAAATGGCGTTAAAGCCGCTCATTTTTTTTTTTTTTTTTGATTTCTGTTCTTTCGTTTCCTTGGGAAAGTTTCTCTCGCTGATTTCCCGGCTGTCTCGTTGATATTCCGCGGAGGAGCAGGAATTTCCTTCTCTTCTAGAAATCGGCTCGCGATCCTTTTCGCAAATTGTTAACGGCTTTCGCGAACGTTGACTGGACTCGCAAGGTCAAAACGCCCGGTTCTCCCGGTTTTCGACTCTTCGCGAAAGTTTTCTAGACGCGTTCTTGAAAAATGTTTTCTCTCTCTCTCTCGTTTCTCTCTTCTGCAACTTTTGTACTTTTGGTTTCTCGAGATAGCTGTCAGTAAAAAATGATATTATTTTTCCTCCTTGATTCTACGCGTACCGCGGGTAGATTTGATCCTTCGAATTTTTCAATTTCGCGAAATTTCTCCATTTCGCAGTTTAGTTTGTCATCGGGGTGGGAAAAAAGAAAGAATCGCTGGCGAAAGTTATTCCGAATTGAATTTTAATTTCGTTGAAGCGGTAGTCTTCGATTCGAAAAAACGATTCGAGGTCGAGCGGTCGAAGCCACAGAGGATTGAAATGGGTATTTAAAATTCTTTTGGGTATCGTTCGGTACACATGTCACGGCGACAATCACGCAAATGCCCAGATCACCGGCGGGATGATATTGATTTTGCAGCTTTCACACGCGGGAAACTGGGCGGCATCGCTCTTCCAAAGGGATTCAATTCCCCATGAAATTTTATTAACCACCATTGCAGAGGAAACCGAGGCGTATAGTGTTCGGATAATCGCATTAGGGTTAAAAGATTGTCAAAACGAGCGGTAATCCGCTTTGTAATATTGGTGTGTACACTTTATCGCATATACAGGCGACTGTACACTTTGTAACCTCGAGTTCATTAATTATAATCAGAAATAATAAGCGTCGCTTGCTAGCTGAGATATTTATCACGTAATCAGTTTCGCAGTGTATATTCATCTTGGATATCGATAAATATTGCGATAAATATCGTGTAACGAATAGACTGCGCGACTTTTATACATTTATACATTTACTATACATTTTGTGCATTTGCAGGAAATTTTAATGCGCGAAATTTTAGTGTGCACGCAATGTACGTAAACATGAAACGATTTACAAAATGTCCAAGGAGCAGTGCTTTCTGCAATACTTAAAGCAATATTATTTATACCAATGTTCTTAACTATCATATATTGCTTAAGTAATATATGATAGTTAAGATAGTTAAGAATATTAGTATGATATATTACTTGAGCAATACATTTATATTTCTCAAGTAATATATGATAGTTAAGAATATTAGTACATAGGTTCTATTTTAGGTTCTGCTCTTTAGTCGTATTTTGAAAGATATGAGTTTGCATAAAAAATCTGCAGTCTAGTAGTAAATCGTTGACTGTTTAAATACTTTTGTCAACTTCTGCGACTTCTGGCGACAAACATACATTTTTAGACATAGCATAGTCAATATATAGTCATTTTTAGTACAAATAAATATTGTGATTAATGTAACGAATAAATTAATGTAACGAATAAATAAATACTTTTGCGACTTCCGCGAATTATACGTTTGTATGATATTTTAAGCTTCGCCAATTTAATCGCGTTTAGTCATTAATAATCTCGTTAAATCACGAATAAAATTTCGAAATGTTTCGCAAGTGTCAGACGGTATGAAATATTCATGAAAGTTGTCTACGAGTGTTTGAATACTCCCGTGAGTCTTCTTTATTCTTTTTAACACCGACAAAGTTTTCACACATACGCCGTGCGTAAATTGCCTGCTGTCGGATTGTCGCATAAACAATAAAATTCAGCACAACAGAATAATTAACATCGACCGATATTCGATCGCATTTTATCAACGTCTATCATTTCCTAATAATCACGACGCCGCGTCTTGAAATTTCACGTCCCGTTGCAATTTTTCCCACTAGAAAGAAAAGCAAACTTTCCCGGATTCGAAGGTTCAAGAAACAGATAGTAGTTCGATAGAACTACATCCGTTTCTCAATTTGTTTTACGCGGCAAATTTACCTCAATTTACGCGGAACTTTTTATACGCGGAATTGATTTACGCGATATTACTCAGATACGTATATACATACATATTTTCCTACAAGTTTTAAAATCGACAGTTTTATTTTATTTTTATTTTATTTATTGCTTTGCCAATTTAAACGAGTGTGACATTAATGATCTACTAGCAGATCGCGAATTAACCGATACTGAATTAATAAATATCATATGTGAAACCTAACCTCTGATGGTGTATGTAGCAGTGACAACGAAGAAACAGATTCATTCACTGTGGAAAATCTTTGCAAAGCTCTCGAGTAGGTTAAAAAATTGGAATATGCCATTATAGACATTGATCCGAACGTTCAACAAGCCTTAAAATTTCGTCGAAATTTCATGTTGCAGTGAATATCAGAAAACAAATTTACGAAAACTTAGTAATCGATAATATTGACTGAAAAACTCATCCGAAAATAATTTACATTCACAATGAAAATGAAGACGAACGTCCAAATATTTCAAGCGACGAAGATGATGAGTTCATCCCAATTAAAAAGAAATGTATCGAACTCTTCTGTTTTCTGAAATGTCTTACTTATGTTTTTGTTAAGCATATGTGAAACAAATATGTACACATGTATTTCTACTAGCTTTTATTTCCAATATTTTCCCTTCTATACCGACAGATTCAATCATACGCGACTTTTATTCGCGTAAATCAAATCCACGTGGAACGGATGTTCGCGGTAAATTGAGAGACGGCTGTACATATATGTAATTTGATGAATCTTCGGCCTCGAACCTCGGCCTCGAGTCACGATGCCGAGCGCGTCGGTGTATAATCTTTCTCCTCTTTCGTTCTATCCCTCTCGATCTACTTGCCTTGCCGGAGTAGCTAATAACGCGCGGCAGAATACCGGTCGCCGGTATTTACGCAAGATTTTTCGATGGCTTCGGTTTTCACTGGCCCCGAGGAATCCTTCCATCGGCGTGTCCAATCTTCACGCTGTTTGTTGGCAGAACGGCTGATCGTCTGTTTTGCCTCGTTCCAGTTCAAGGTCTGCTCGCCGCACGAGGGCAGAAGAGAATTAGTGCGTCCAAGGTCTGCATCGTTGTCTGACACCGTTGTATTTATCATAAAAAAAGGCCGGGGAGGAATTGTATCGTAACCTTCTGACAGAAGGACGGAAGTTTCAAAGACTCATCCCCGGTTATCGGCAGTCATTATAATTACAAACTGCGGATGCTCGTGCGATTTCACATTTCACGGGTGATAAATAAAGCTCGACGCGTACGCGCACGCGAGTGAAACGTATAAGAATAAACGTGCCTACTCTCTGTAGGAAATTGTATGGGATGCACCGAGCATTCTTAAGTATTCTTAAGAGCCAGTGTCAATGGTAAATTGTGACCGAACTGTTCCTTTCGTTTTATTGACGAACGACGTGTGCGCGATATTTTATATTTCGTATGAAGAATAGGCCAACAATTTCTTCCTACATACATTATTTTTTCAATCAAAATTGAGATACAAGGAAAAGCTGATTTTATTGATTTCAAGTTGAGTTAAATTTAATTTAATTTGTGTACTTCGATCTGTAAAAGGGAATTAAAGGAAGAATATTTAATAAGAAAAATTACGGATTTATTTTAACGGGAAGTGATTTTTGAAGGCCCACCTTGTGTGATTCATTCTAATCTACCAGCTTCCTCTGCTTTTTTTGCGGAACCTTTTATAGTACAATTCTCGAGATTGCTAGCGAAATATTGCTCGAGGTGCATTTTCGCTAGCAATTTTGCTAGAATCGTATTTATTTTTATTGAGGAAATTGTATGGAATTGTACGACACGGTATTGGATGCACCGAGCATTCTTAAGTATTCTTAAGAGCCAGTGTCAATGGTAAATTGTGCCCGAACTGTTCCTTTCGTTTTATTGACGAACGTGTGCGCGATATTTTATATTTCGTATGGAGAATGGGCCAACAGTTTCTTCCCACATATATTATTTTTTCAATCAAAATTAAAATATAAGGACAAGCTGATTTTATTTGTTCTACGTTGAATTAAATTAAATTAAATTTGTGTGCTTCGATCTGTAAAAGGGAATTAAAGGAAGAATATTTGATAAAATTGCTAGCGAAAATGCAAACGTTCGAGATGCATTTTTGCAAGCAATTTTGCTACAGTGGTATTTATTTTTATTGAGCCGAACGAAGGGATATTTCCCATGAAGAGTCATAATAATCAATCAATCATTTACATAATAATCAAACGAGGATGTTCTATCTCATTGTTAGAGACGACGAATTTCTTCCCCTAGGAAGGAGCTATTCAGTTCCTTCGCCATGAAAATTAGTTCTCACTCTGTTCCACAGCGGGTCATACAAACTATTTTCCCTATTTATTTTTTAACTTCAGCAATTATAGTAAAAAAAAAAACAAATTATATACAATTACATACATACCTAACCAATTACATACATGTATACCTAACATGATTATTGTGGCCGCGATGCTCTTCAGTAGAGAGATACAATGGAGGGGATAGCGCTAGCAATCAGGAAAGTAGGGGGGGGATGGGCCGCCAGTTAGCCACCTCTGTTCCATTTCATTTTCCGTGTTTCCCTGCCTGATTATTATCTAAAAAGCTCTGTGGTAAAAGATTTGGCCCGATCGACAACGAAGAAACTTTTCCTGTGAACTTGTGACTGCTATTTGTAACCAAAACGTTTAACTTTTCAATCGTGTAGTTTCACTTAAAAATTTCCTTTACATCTGTGATTGATATTCTCGAGGTAAATAATAAATGAACAAGTTTCAGTTTTTTACCTTTTATTCTTTTCAGAAAATTTTTCATCGATAATTGTTATTTTTCGGCCATTGCTGAAAATATTTATTCCTACGTAAAACAAGAACTATATCGCGCGTTATATCGATAAATTGCGAACTATCCGATTGCTCGAGGTTAGCCACTTTGCTTGCTACTTTGCGTGCGTGAAAATGAACGAGAAGAAAATTTTCGTATAAATGCCAGGTATCTCGCACGGCACGGTTTAAAAAAGAAAATATTCGATGCGAATTATTTCCGTCCGTTTTGGCAATTTTCCACGTTGATGAGGCGAGAATATACCCTGGAAAGTTGGAGGTGGTAAATACATTTGAGCTAATATTTCGGAAACAGCGTTGTTTACAGGAAAGTTTCGCTCTGCGGAATGATTAAATTTAACTGCGCAGCCAGATCCAAGAGTAGTTTGCTCAAACGATATATTTTCTTTCGTAATAAAAAAAAAAAAAAAAAGAAACGCGCTTGTGTCTCGTGCCTGAATCTAAAATTGTTATCGTGTTATTTGTGAGAATGAAACTTACATATTTGCACGAGTGGTACACTCGAGATACACAGGAGGAAACACGACGACGGAGTGGCACGTCTACGCAGAACGTGAATTCCCGAACAAAGGAATTTCCATGGTTGCTTCCGTTGCAAATTTCATGCCATACAGGGAACCATGGAAATACCGTGTTCGCGTTAAAGAAAAAAATGCAAAGGAATATCAATGATCCTGGAGCGCAACAGTGTACATTCAATTTCGGAGCTTTGACGTTTCCTTTAAAGTCTTGTCTATTGGTAAATATTGTCGTGCTTGGAGAGTACGACGAATTCAACAAAAAATCAAGGGGATTTGATGATTAATTTTGATCGAAATTGTCGAATGTGAGCGTTGCGTTATCAACGTCCGCTCGATGAGAATTAATTCCGACCAACGAGGCGGCCATATTTCAGCTCGACACGGTCGTAAAGGGTTAATATTTCTCACTTGATTAATATCGATCGAACGTCTGCTATCCACTGAAGTCTCTTCGACCTGCCAGTTCTTCAATACTACGCTCATAAACGCGAAGGACTACTAATTAATTTTTTCGAACCTCTTTGCTACCTATTGCTTCTCCAATAAAGTCTTAAGTATAAGATTGGAATAGTTTAACGATTTATCGTTTTTGTGGAACGTTTTTTATAGTTTTGCTACTATAAAAAAATAAACTACGAAGTAAGCGTTAAGGTCAAGGTATACGTAACACTTATGACACGGATGTGCTCCAATCCAAGCGTCATATGTATTATTATCATACACTATATGACCAGGAGCAATAAAGTTCCACTACTTCCCAAAATTCGCCGAAAATTACGATAGTGATTTATATAAATGTGAAAATAGAAAGGCAGTCAAACTTCTTGTCTGTCTTCATTCTGTTCGGCCTACAGCGAGGAAGATTCGGAAATAATGAATGCAGAAATCAAGATTCTATTTTTATTCCATAATTTGCGTTCGATAACTGATGAAAAATACGATTTTTTAAATACACTATTTAAAATAAAAGGCTCTAAATATATTGTTTAAATTTTTATTATAAAGATTATTTTGTTTATCATAAAGGCTTTTTTTTATTATAAAGATTTAAGCAAAATGGTATACACCGTTAAATTGTAGCGTTAAAGAACACTAATCTCATCAATTTACACCTTCAATAACTCCCGAGATATATTTGACAAATAACAGGTTGATTAGTTTTCACCACTTCAACATCGACGATTGCCGATAGAAAAGAATAATATTCAACAAGTATTTTTTTTTTTGAAAACAACATTTATGCCAAATTCTATGAAAATCGGTGCGATTCACACACACACGCGTTCCCTTGTCAGTGTATCAAAGTCTGGCGTAGCGAGAGGGTTAACAGCAAGATAAAAATGTGTCGACGCACGCCCTGAGATTAGCACGAACGCGAAGGAATTCTTTCCGCTCGGCAAATGAGATTTCCGGAAATCGAAATTAGCCCGGTGGTGTCTAATGAAAGTGTAGTCAGTGACACGCGACTGTGGTTTAGGTTTTCGCTGTTGCGGGGACGTGGGGATAGCTCAGTCGATAGATCATCAGACTCTTAATCTGAGGCTCCAGGGTTCTCGAGCCCCTGTTCGGGCGAAAAAAAAAAAGACATTGTCCTTTAGGTCAGGGGTCACCAAATTACGGCTCGCCTTTTTGCTAACGTCGCTTTCTTTGATAACTTTTTTAATAAATAAATATGTTGGTTGCCCTTGTTTTCTTTGCATTGCATACCACTCATCCATGATTAACACGGAATGCTGAACTTAGTTCAGTGATTATGCGGCCCGCACTCGTCATTTTGTCAGCTATGTGGCTCACTGTGAAGAAAGTTTGGTGACCCCTGCCTGAGTACAACAGCACGGGAGAGCTTTGTGTGTATGAAAAGGTCCCGGAGCTCTCTGCCAACGTGTGGAGGACGGCCATCGTGGAGATTCCCTTCCCTTAAAAAGACTCAGGTGTCTTATGAAGATTTCCTCCACGTAGAAAAAAAAAAAATAGGTTTTCGCTGTTACGAAGGTCTTGAAAAAACCCGAGGAGAACGAAAGGGCGACGACCACTTTCTCAACCGTGTGTAATTGAACAGCCGCTTCCTGCGGGCCGGGAACGCGGAAATCTCTGTTCCTGGTTAAACGCGTTCCTGGGCGCGTCCAGAGATCCCCAGGAAATGGGTAAAGTGACGGAAGAGAGGCGCGGAAAGGCTGCCGAGACCTGATAAATGGCCGTTTAATTGCTAAATTTGTCGACGCTTCGACGGTGTATCGGGCCCTTAAAGCTCCCGAGCAGCGATTTATAGCCGCGTTTTCAGCGCTTTAACGAGGAGAAGAAATTGAAGGATCTGTCGGATGCTGGCGGTGCCGTTCCGGTTGCTGAAACGACTCTCTCGCAGCTATTGATCGTCTAGACAAATTGCCAGGAATCCAAGTTTCGGTCTTCTTTGGTGTAAATCATTACTGTGGGGAAATTTGACAACCCGTGAAATCAAGCCCACCGTAGTTTATAATAAACAGTTTATCAACCCTTTGCATTCCGAATTATTTTTCAATTATTATTATTATTATTCTCTTTTTTTTTGGCAATTTAAAAATATCGAGCGCGTTCGTGCAAACATGTGAATTCCTGCGATGAAAACTGATGTCGAGTCACACTCGACAAAGGGTTAAAATTTAGTATTTAAGCAATTAAAGAAAATTGAGCAAGTTCGAGTACGATGATAAAGTTCTCTCTATAATCTCTGTAAGTTGCTTGAAGGAAATCTTACTCTCAAACCTCTGTCTTCACATGCATTTCATATGCACTCACGCACACACAACCGGACGTTTGTGCAGAGTAGGCCAAAAGTTTCTTCTCACCTATATTTGTTTTAATATACATCGAAATATAAGAAAAAATTTTATTAATTTTATGTAATGAAAAGATTACGGATTTAGTTTAGCAGGAAGTGATTTCTGAACAATCCTACATTTTACGTTTTAAGATTAAGTCGACTAGACAAATAGTCCTAAGTCTGATTTTTTTTTCACTGCGACAATTGCCTCGCTCTTAGGCAACACAAATTTCGAAAACCGAGATTTTTTTACTCTTTCTCGATGGTTTTAGTAACTTTCAAGATTATCACTTAAGTCGGTAAGCACGATTCACTGCAGCGTGTTTCAATAATTGAATCGCACTATCTTACAACTAACTGCAAGTTACAGACACCCGCGTTGAAATAGGTTAAGACGACCGTAGTTTAGTTGAGAGTTTTTGCTTAATCCAACGATCGAACGCGATTGAAGCGCGAACTGAAGTTCCAAGTTCCAAGAATTCCTGTAGAGCGACTTGACGAGTGTTTCTTGAAGAGCGAGTGTAGACGAGTGAGTTCAAGAGTGTTTCCTCTTTGTCATCCTTTTACAAAAAAAAAAAAAAAATCGGAAGCTCGTTATGGTCAATCAGATTCGACTTGTTTCCGAATTGCCTAGGACGAGCTGACGGTATTTTCATGTGGTATCTAGATATTATTATACTTTTATTATAGTGTCTAAAAATATGTAGACGCTTTTGTAAGGCTGAAGCAAGCGAAGCTTTAACAGAGATTTCAAGACTTGAATTAATAGTTAATACCAAAACTACCGAGGTGGTCAGTAATTCATAATTTTTGTTAGATAATAAATTATTATCTAACGTAATATAATATAATAAATTATTAATCTGTTATATTATATAATAAATTATATTATGTACATTACATTACATTACATTACATTATATTATATATAATACAATAAAATTATATTAAATTATATTATATTATATATAATAAATATACTATGTAATGTAATAAATTATTATCTAACGTAATATAATATAATATATTTAACATAATTATTAATATGTTAGATTATAAGTGTGAAACAGTTTTTAAAGATTTAAATGATTTTTCGGAAAATACATAAAAATATATAAATATATATAAATATATAAATATATAAATAAATAAAAGCTTGTGTATTCTGTCATATTTTATAGTCTTTCTATTTTTTTTTTCTCTCCAATGAAAATTCCATGTTTTAGTCCTTGGCAGTTCTAATTCGAATCGACTTTAATACTTGGGATTCTAACAATTTGCTAGCTTTCAATTTATCTTTCGTAAGATTAATTGAAAACTGGATATTTCATAGATTTGAATGCAAATTACAATAATAACGAATCATTGGAACAGCATATGGAAATCATTACGACAACTCGGTCAAATAAAGTTGAAGTAAAAAAACGATACTTCATACGAGATTTTTCTTTTAAATTCGACTCAATGATGCAGTGACGGTATGGTTGAGAATTAAATTTTTTTCTTTTTTCTTTTTCTCGAACCGATTAATGAAAAACCGGGGCACATCAGCGTCGCGAGATCTTACAGCGGATTACGCGGACGCGATCAAAGAGATTTTATTTCTCCATTATGCTGACAGCAGCTCTAAAATCTTCCATCGTCGCGTCAAAGTAACGCGATCGAATCGGCCGTCGCTTTCAAGCTGCTCGATTCTTTTTATAAAGGCCTTGGTGAAAATGCGAAGCTACTGTCAAATATTGTTTCGTCGACAGGCCAGGCGATGCGATTGGCTTTGAGAAAAAAAAAAAAAAGAAAAAAAAAGAAAAACGACACGATCCTTTGGAAAATGATATTTCGCCGTGAACTCTGTCTCATTGAGAATAATTACATTTACAATCAGTACTCTGAGATATTTTATTGTTATAAAATAATTACATTTATCATTATATCTCTGAGAACTGAAAATCAAGAGTTGCCCGATGTGGGATATTCGAAAAGCCGAGAAAAATTATCTACATGTACAGTGTGGAAAGAAAAGTTTGTCCGCAAAAAGGTCAAAATTTTCTTTTTCTTTATATCATTTTTCAAGAAAAACATTAGGCTGTGACCTGAGGTTCTTTGGAAAAATTTTACCTTTGTGATGAATAGAATACAATGCAAAAAAAAAAAAAAAATTTGACCTTGAAATCCAAAGGTAAAATCAATTTTGCGACAGGTTTTTTACATATATCTCCATCAAATCGAAGGTGTAGAATTCATCTATGATAGCCATGGACAGACTTTCCTTTTTATCACCTGTACAGATCGCTGAGTTCACGTGTTAGCTACAACATTATGAAGTCAAAAGTGCATTTTAACGTTTGAAAGAAATGTAAAGAAAATGAAATATTACACTCCTTCAAATACGATGAACGATTTCTTACCACAAAAAAGAAAGTAAGTTTAAAGTGTATGATAAAATTTAATCACTCGAGGTTCAACATCTGAAAAAATTGAATCTCAAACAATGTATATAACCACGAGGAGAATCTTATTGATAGCAATGTATTCTACTTAACAATTAATATAAGATTCTCGAGCGCAAAGCCTTGGCGATGAAAAACTTCAAGTTCACTTTTGATCTCGTCTTGTGCATATAATTACGAGATTCATTTCTGTTTGAGATCTGGAAGCTTCCGCTAATGAAATTGACATTCTTTTTCTTTTTAATTTTTTTTTCGAACTTTGCCCACTCTCGTCGAAATGAAAAAAAAAAGATGTTGCCTCTGTCCGCGAGTGGAAGGCCGAAACGAGACATCCTTTTTCACTTTAATTGCAATCTTTTTCGAAGGACGTTGATTACGCAAGTTTAAATTTCCATCGCGAGCAAATGTCGCGATGAGCGTCGTTACGGAATAATCTCGTTCGAAGATGTTGCCAAGAACATCAACATCAGATACGTACAATTGTTTATAATACAGTCGGCTGCGAAAAATTTCGACGACAACGTGTCGCACGATCGTACGTGTAATTTCTAACAATTTAAAAACGCGACGTCAGAGCCGTGACGGATATTAAAACAAAGTGGACAAAGTGGACGTAATTATTAAAACGCGAGACACAAAGAGCTTTAATTTAATCAAGAACCCGCGGACGAAGAATCACGTTTCCATTCACATGAAAAACAGGCGAAAATGTATCTGTCCATGTGACGCCGAAATTTCATTAAAATTGAAACAAATGTGTCGGGTTTAACATATTTCGATCCGATAGACGAAGTTCAACGACGCATTCGGCGACGATCAACAATTCAGTGTAGCGAGTGAATTCATAGCTAGGGACTGGATCATTAACATATATCCGTCCGCATGACGAAAATTCGTCATTTCACAGACAATCGCCAGCAGCCAAACGACGAAAATTCGTCATTTGTATATTGCAGTAAATAATTGATTGTTGTTTTATTAAATCCGAATAAATTGAAACGTAATTTTTACCAAACAGAGATAATTCTACGAAAAAAACTGATTTCAGCTTCAGTTGCGTCGTCAAAGGGTGCAAACGCAAAGAAAATATTGCAAAGTTTGTAAAGTTCGCAACAGAAAAAGTAGAACTAGCCACGTATGTGACTTTTGCAACATTCCCCTTCATACTGGAACATGTTTCGAACAGTACCATTCGTTGAAGAACTATTGATTATTGATAAAATTAAAGTTTCGAAAATAATTTACTTTGTCTAACAAAATAATGAGTATGTTTTCAGTAATTCGTTTCAACTTTTTTGTGGATTTAATTTTTATTTAACTTCAGAGAGAAAAGAATCAAAAATAAAGGTGTATATATAAATACAAAATTCATTTTATTTCATTTCCGAAAATTTCACTAAAAAATATATGACTTTTTGAAAGTTAGGTTGTTCTTATATAGATCATATCGTTTCTACAAATAGTGTCAAAAAATGCCGGCATTTGGTCAATGGCGGTGCAAATAATGCCGGACGGATATGTGTTAAATTTCCAAATCGGCGAAAATCGCCCGTGATATTCCACCGATTTATTTCCGATCTCTCTCGATTTCTCTTCGCAATTTGGATCTCCGCGTTTTGATCCCATTCGAAACTTTCTTCAACGGACTTGAATTTACATTTTCCTATTGGAAATACTCGAACGTCCGTGCTGAAGCTGCGTTCACGGCGCAACGGTTCACGGCTCGTTAACTAGCCCGGAAACCGGTTGAATTCTGAACCGGAAAATACACCATTTCGGAGTGAATGGTTCAGAATTGCGAGAATTATCGAGAGAATTTAATAAACAATCGCGTTCGCGGAGAGGAGCAATAATGACCCTGGTAGAGACCAAAAATATAATTTCAATATTCTCGGGCACGTTTGGAATAAAAATAACTCGGACACAGGGAAGCCACAAGCGCGGAACAAGGAGAAACACACAGTTTTGTCGTCGTGTTAGTCCAGACGCGAAGCTTAACGAGGCTTAACAACGCTCGCCAAGATTTTCGCGAAATCTTAGGAAACACGTTCTCCTCTGTTTATACCGTTCGTGATTTCACAGTGCCGCAAATTCATCTGTTTTCTTTTTTTTTTCTTTTCTTTTCAAACCAAATTCCACCGACCAATAATTTGCAAAGAATGGGTAAAGTTTATTCATTATTGTATGTAAATAAACAACCATAAACACTATATTGCAACGATAGATTATTATTTACACGTACAAATAACGAGGGGGTTAAGAGAGGGTTAAAGTTCGAAAGACTTAAGAGAAAAAGAATATAAATTTTGTTGGTGAAAGATATTTCTAGATCTCAAGAGGAAATCAATTCTCGTAATTATATACGTGAAACAAGGTGAGCTCCAACTGAGTGAACTTGAAGTACAGATGAAACTTTTTTCGAGGACCTTACACACACACACACACACACACACACACACACACACACACACACACACACACAGACGATCGAAGTCGCTCGTTGCAATTAATTAAATCTCGCAATTTCCCGCCGAATTTATATCGTCAGGATACATTGACATATGGATATCCTTTCTCGAACGTACCAAGCGACAAGCGACGATCCGTGAAATCAGGAAATTCCATTCCCTTAACGATCTCTGCTTCTATCTATAAATATCGGAACATTTGAACGCGGCGTTGGTTGGAACATTCGACCGAACGAAGCGCGTTTTTTTAAGGTCCAAGAGAGAGAGAGAGAGAGAGAGAGAGAGAGCGGCACAGGATGGACGCAATTAAAATTAATTGCGATTCGAAAGTTGGTTCGGGAAAAGCCGACCGACCGGAAGTTCAGCTTCCGAACAAAGGATCAGCATCTTTCGTCGGCGAAAATTTTGTGAAATGAAATTGATTTTCGACGCGCGATTCATTTTCTTTAGCGTAATTCGCGTTAATATTGGCGTTTTGATCTTGAAATTGAAAAAAAAAAAAAGGTTTCAGAGGAGGGAACGAGCGCGAATGTCGTCTTGCGTCTTTTCGCAGACACACGGAACGACGACGCAGCAACAGTTTGCGATCGATTTGCATAATGGCGGTGCGATTCGGCTTGGCGATTCGCCAAAGAAATTCGAACAACGACTCGTCGTCGTCGTCCGCGCGGTTGAGGAACGATGACGATAGCAAGCGAGGATGATATCGAGCTAGGACTGTTTGCACAGTGAAATTTGCACGACCCTCCGGCAGTAGATTGGCCCGTTCGATGTTCGGCAAATATCGATCTGTTTTGTTTCGTTCGTTTTGTTCAAGCACGATGCTCACACACACACATACCACTTTCATTACATACATACATACATACATACATGCATCCATCCATCCATCCATACATACATATATACATATATACATATATACATACATACATACATACATACATATATATATATACACGAGAGTGATATATATATATAACTCTCTCTCTCTATATATAGACTCTCTCTATATATTACTCTCTCTCTCTCTCTATATATATATATATATATATATATATATTACTCTCGTTCGATGAAAATATTTGTTTCAATCGTTTTAACGCTGGTAATTCTCACGAAACAGAAAGTACTAGACCTACTGAATGACCACTGAAGAGCGAAACTCGCGTTTCGAAATTGTTCTTTCTCAATTCTTCCGAAATGTGAGGTGTTCGACGTAAAACAATTTTTTACGAAAATTCGCCGAAAAGAAATGAAAGAGCCGATCATTTTTAACAGAGAGCTTTCATCATCCAGAATTTGATATTTATTTATTTCTATCTTCTAATAATTTATTTTCCGTTGTTTCTCGAAGTTTGCACGTATTTCGCATGAGAACATCTCGAATTCCCCAAATTGTCATTTTGCTTCTACATCCAACGCGACTCGTAGAAAACTTGTTTTTACGATATTTTCCGATAATTTACGATATTACGGTGAGATTTTTCCCAGTTTCTTTTTTTTTTTCCAACGTTTCGATGTTGCCCACGAACGCGATTGTCCGTAAATTCAGATTGCAAAGTTTCAGTTCAGGACTTTGTAATTTGCATCATTCTCGCGAAAGAAATTCCCCCGAATCGCAAGAGTTCGCAAGTAGCAAATTGCAATAGCAGAGAACGCTTCGCTTAGGTGGAAATTGCCACGATTCCCCGCTCCATCGAGTTTCGCGAAAGCGAAATTAACAGCAATGAAGGATCGCGCTCATTTACATTTTCGATTACACAAATCGATTCGGCCGAGTTCAGTAAGGAGAATTGGAACGATGCGCGCGATCACTCTATCTGTGATTACGCGACCGCGTTTTAATCCTTCAGACAGATGGATACTCTTATTTTCTCGACATTCTTATTCATCGTCATCGTTATTATTCCGAATTAAACGAATCTGTAGTTTCGTATAGTTTTGAATAATAATAATTCTCTACACAAAATCTTATCTCCCTTTTTAAAATCGTTTTTTTAAAGAAACAATGTGTCTCTACCGACGAAGAAGAAACTCGAAAATTGTTGTAACTTCGTAAGAGTGGTGCGATAATCAATCCAGTTCATTTTAAAACGCGAAGCTCGTATTTTATTATTTCAGAGGATAGTTTTGGAATACTTTTGTCCTTGAAAATTATAAAAATTCAAATGCCTCTGAAGATATTGGAAAGATTTTTCCTTGACTGAATTTACCCATGGTCTTGAAGATTTGAGCCTTTATCAACAATCTCTTGACACTTGTTATATTTTATTGAACGTTAGCGTTAAACGATCTTAGGGTTAACCTGAAGGGTTAAGGTTAGAATTTCTCGAATTTCGATATCCAACAAGATGGCGGAAAATAGTCGCATAGCAAGCTCTGGGGATCAATTTAAAGGCGAAACTTTAATCTTCAAGATCGTGATAGATCCAGCGACGAAAAACATTTTTCAGCGACTTACCGGGTCGTTTGAATTTTTCCTATTTTCGACGACAGAAAGGCACCCTTGCTTTTCCACTTGCTACACGATCTTTTTGTATTGTAAAGGAAAAGAACTCGGAAGACTGTTTCATCCTGTAAAACGAGGTCAACTGGATTGTTGTCGTACGATCTTTGTTCCACGAGGTTTAAAATACCGACGATTTGTCATCGAGCCGTGGACGAATATTTTCGTCCACTTCTGCACTATAACGCGAAAGAGTATCGATATTTCAGAATTTCTTTAAAAAAAAAAAAAGAAAAACTCTGAAAACTCGACCATTCACCGCGTTGGACGTTGGCTCGAGTGTCATCGAATCGAATTCACCGGTTTCGCAAGTTTTTGACTTTTAATCAAACAAATGGTAGATTTACCACTAGTGTATCAAATCGTTGACCCGCGAGCTCTCCGTCTTTCTTTTTTCCCCCGCGGAACAGGATACGTGTGAACGGTCGTCAAAAGCGAATTAGGCGCGAGCCAATCGGGCAACGTCCAAACGTTGTGTATTTTTGTTTTATTCGTATTCGGTCGGAGTGTGTGTCAACAAGAAAAAAAAGAAAAAATGCATTTCGGCTGTTCACCAGCCCGGTTGGGGAACGCGTGCAAATACCGAAGGTTGAAGAGGATCGGTCAGCCGTAAACTTGTCAAAAATGGTGGCGACTTAAACTATTTACCGCGAGTCGTAAAGGGGGAAACACATATCCGGGCAGACGTGTCCCGGGACGCAATTCCTCGACCGAAATAAAAACTCGCGATGCTCGAGAGCTCGGTGAAATACGACCGAAACGTTTTTGTCCTTAACGTGAGATACTCGTCGTCGGCTAGATAAAAGTCTCGAAGTTTTATCATCTACCAGGTGGCCAAGTTCGTCGGCTTCAATTTCGAGATTTTTACCGACAATTGAAATTATATTTAGCTTGAAGTGTGTTTTTACTGAAGGTATATTTACGTTAGATGTATATTTTAAATATATTTGATATGAATTTGTATTGAAAATATATCTATGTCAAATGGAGACGGACAATTCATAAATTTTGCGCGCGCGAAAGTTTGATAAAAATTTGTTAAAAAATTCAGTGATAAAAATGATAAAAATTTTTCTACACTTCTCTCTGGGCTTTTACGCTACAGTGACCCGATGCTACAACAAAGAGCTAAATTCTCGATGTTTTATGATTTACGGTGGACCAAGTTCGTTGGTTCCAATTTCGAGGTTTTTACTGTCAGTTGAAATTATATTCAGTTTGAAATGTATTTTTATCGACGACTGAAGATATATTTACACTAGATTGAAACATACATTTTAAATATATTTGTATTGAAAATGTGTTTATATCAGACGAAGAGTTAGATAATTCTGCATACGCGAAAGTTTGGCGAAAATACAATGTGGTATTACATCATGGTAAAGGCATTTTACCAAAAATAGTAAAAATTTTTCTATATTTCTCTCTATGTTTTTATGAATGCTACAGTGACACGATGCTAAATTCTACAGCTAAATTGCAGCTAAATTCTAATTTATCGTAACACAATGGCGCTATATGCGATTCTAAAGTTATGTACAAAAGAGCACAACGAGATAATTGGTTGTCGTTGCCGAGAAAATATTTCTCGTGTAACACGACGATCTTGTCGACGATCTTGAAAGGAAAAGTCCAAGAACTTTCGGTCTTCAAGTACAAGTTAAAAAGCGATCTCGACGATGGCGGCTACGGCGATTATGCCGGTTAACGAATTTAATAACGGCCATGATCCGGATATTCCGAGAATTTTCCGCAAGAAATCACCTCTCGGCTTGGTCGATTAATCCGTCCCACACGTTGTCAAGTGAAAGGTAATTGCTTATCTAGTTTGCTTGGCTTCTACGTATTTCTCGATCCTCTCGTCCCTCGTCACCGCTTTCTCTCTCTCTCTCTCTCTCTCTCACACACACACACACACACACATATTTGTTTATTGATTAAAGCTTAACGCGTCGTTACAGCAGGCTCTCCATTAGCCATACTTTCCTGTCATGCGATTGCACATAATGCCGGGTTTACACAGCGGGGCAGGGCCGCCGTTGCTATCGGGCTTAATTCTACCAATTAACCGAGAATTTACAACGTTCGCGGCCAACCAAGTTTCGGCCGTTTAAGACTTTAAGATTGAAAAATCGCCCCCTCTCCCCGTCCCCGTTGACGATCCGTTTGATGAAATATTTCCGTTTCAGTTTAACGGGTTCCATTCCTCCCGATTTGGGCGGTGTTTTTTTTTTGAGTTTTTCGTTCGAACGAGACGTCAAGTTTGAATGAATTCCTCCCCAAAAAAAAGAAAAAAATGCAATTCGACGAATTAATTTTGAAGGATCGCCAGAGACTACGAGTCTAAATCAGAGCCGGCTAATTAGCGGCTCTTGCCACTATTTTTCTAATCGCTAGCGTTGCCCCCTCCATTCCATCGATCTCCCCACTACATTGAATTTCGCTTGGTAGGGAAATTAACAAACTGAGAGAATGGGGCTCATGCACGGGGCGAAGAAATTTCAATGTAGTGGAGAGGGTGCAGTGGAGGGGGTAGCGCTAGCGATCAGAAAAGTGGGGGCAAGGGAGCCGCCAGTTCGCCACCTCTGCTCTGAGTTACAAAGTAACTAAGCGTCGACCGGTCGAAAAGAAAATGATTCGCACGAGTGATCTCGTCAATGATTTTTTTAACGACTAACGAAGTGATAACATACCGAAGTGTTTGTTATCACCGATTTTGATGAAATTTGGCATAAATGTAGTTTTTAAAAAAATATTTGACCCGTATTTTTTAATCGGTGATCTTCGATGTTGGAGATGTGGAACATATTTTGTCAAATATCTCAGAAATGATTGCAGATACCGTTTTTGCGTAAATTGATGAAATTAGTGCCTTTTGAATTTAATGCTGTATACCATTTTGCAAGAAAAACACCTTTTGTTTAAATAATATATTTAAAAAACCGTGTTTTTCATGTGTTTCCAACGACGCGTTTCTCACGTGTCGAGAGAGGTTGGAATTCATTTCTATGATGTCCGATACTGAAGAATGTGGTCCGAGAAAGGAAAAATTATGGAAAGTTTGGGATTTTTTCCCCTTCATTTTATTCGTGCCGAGTCGAATAGAGTTGGAATTTATTTTAGATTTCGAACGAGCCAGCGAATGAGCAAACAATGGACTGCCAGGTTCTGAAAAGGCAAAGCCGAAAGTTGTGGCAGCTAGCCAATGAGCTGGTTTCCTTTTAGATTAGCTCCTATAATGATGCTTGACGGTTGACGACAGTTGGTCGTCGTTCGCGTTTAATTATAGTGATGCTCTCGTTGTACGCAGCTATACTTACATGAAAAGAAATAATTAACAATTAGAACGGAAGCGGACTTCGTTGCGTTTTATTATTTGCAACTTTTTAGAGATAGCTTCGCATGCAAATAAAGGGAAGTATATAAATCCAAGTTTATCAATAGTAACATAAATAAAGGTATCGAACGAAATCAACAGGTACGATACACGACAGGATATGTACACGCAAGCAGAAATAGGATCGGATTCACGAAAATAGTATAACAAAACAGCCCGGGACTGTCAGGTTAGACAGTATCATCGAAATCGGATTTCTTCGTTTCTGGATTGTTTAAAAAAACAACTTTGCAAGGAATATGTCAAAATGTGACAAGCTTCGAACACTCGTTATTCAATTACGTCTGTAAAATTATAGATTTCCACGAAAATTTGCTCAAAGGTCAAATTATTGGCCAGAAATACGATCTGGAAAGTACACTGAAAAGAGAGATCCGTCAGTTTTACGAAAATCGAACGACTCGACACGAGCGGAAAGGCGACCTTTTGTCCCGTTGTATTCACTGCAACAAGTCCGCAGCAATAAAAGTCGATCAATAGCACTATTTAAGGGCTGAAATCTCTTATCGTTCGCGTTTATTGCCAGTGGAAATGCAATCTCTGTACGATGTATGACTGGTGAGTGAAAACAGTTTTATTAATTTTCTCGAGAATCGATGACTCCGCGAGAAAGCGGAAATGTCACGTCGCCGCGCTGGTTTGTCCCTCTCGACGAGATATTATTTGCGTCACGTCCACGGTTAACACGATTGCGAGCAAGTCAATGAGAAATGATTGGCCGCGGCTAGAATCTCTAACGAATTTCCAAAGTTTCCACCCATTTTGCTTCTTTCCTTCTTCTTCCTTTTTTTTTCTTTTTTTTCTTTATTCGTCACCTACGTGCAATTAGTCGCACTGCCGAATAGACTCTAATTATCAACCTGAGAATTTTACTGCGCTGGCACCGGTTGCAACGCCGGTTATATTCAGGTGACATATTTTCAGGACAACTTTGCCGCCGCGCGAGTTCCCCATTTCCGACCGTGTAAATGTAATTACGCGACGCGGAGGATGTGCAACAGGAAGAGCTGATGGGCTCGCCATCCCCGCCGTGGGATTCCCGTGGGCGGTTATTGCCTCTTAGCCCCGGGAATATTTATTTTTCGACCAACGCGCCACGGATGGCGTTCGCTGCTCGTTTATTAATTGGAACGGAATCATTTGCCAGACCAGTTGGTAATTAATACGAAGCAACGTTTCCTCTTTCCTTTTTTCTCTCTCTCGCCACACGTTAAATTCAGGTTCTGTTTTCTTCGGTAAATGTAAATTTTAGACGAGACTTTGCCCGATTATATACGAACCTATTCCACTTACGCTTCATCAGACAAAGAGACGTCAAACATTCAACGATATTTTTGCTATTTTGCACCGATGGAGCTTCTGCATCGAAGAAAGTAATTTTCCCTTTCGTTGCATAGCTACCGTCATTTATAGTACATAGGAATAATTTAAAAAAATGGAAATTCTTCAAATGACAGCAGAATTCTGATTTTGAAGCGGACGAACAAAAGGCGAAAGGTTGTGTTATCTTTTTTTTTCTCTCTCTCGCGATACGTTAAATTCAGGTCTGTTTTCTTCGGTAAATGTAAATTTTAGACGAGACTTTGCCCGATTATATACGAACCTATTCCACTTACGCTTCATCAGACGAAGAGATGATACATTCAACGATACTTTTGCTATTTTGCACCGATGGAGCTTCTGCATCGAAGAAAATAATTTTCCCTTTCGTTGTATAGCTACCATCATTTATAGTACATAGGGATAATTCAAAAAATTGGAAATTCTTCAAATGGCAGCAGAATTCTGATTTTGAAGTAACGAAAGGCGAAAGGTCGTGTTTTCATGCGACCACACAGCGAACGAGAATGTGAATTCGTTATTAACTGATTTAAGGGAAACTACGTTTCTGCTTGGTTGCGATACTGAGGAAGCAAGGAAACCTATTCGCGGCTGGGACACCCACTCGATGTACGAATTCCATCCTCTTTATAATGTTTACATCGTCAACGACGTACCCTCGATCCCCAACGAAACTGCGATTCAATTGAATCGCGCAGACAAGATGTCAATTGTCGCACACTCGCTCGTTTTTGCCTCGTCGCGTCGTCAACGAATCGAAGCTCGAGGAGTCTGATTTTCGTTTACGTCACCGCGTCCCGTTGGCGACGATTCTCCGTCAGAGCTTGATTTTTCACTTGTTTGGGATTTTTGACTTCTTGGACCTTGGCCTTCGAACAGCCGGATACTTATCGCGAAGAAAATGCGTTGAAAACAAATAGAACGAATATATTGCTTGGTGCAGAAATGTTTTCTCTTTCACTTTGGCAAGTGTTTAATTAAAACTGAGATTATATTCAATTTTGTTGCTAAACATACTCTGGCGAGTACGTTTGTAAATTATGAAACATTCGAGTCGAATTTATTTGACATCCCATGAATGGCATACGCTGTTCCAAAGATTTTCTGCTGAAATGAATATGCATTTTCGATGGCGTATCGCCGGCGCTCGATGATCGATCTCGTCTCTCGAGACTTCCGCTCGAAGGAAACAAGAGGAAGCGTTGCCTCTCGACCCCCGACGATATAATGAATTTGTTACGCAATCTCTCGGTTGACAGATCACCGTTAATCGTTGAACCACGCCGCCTATGGCTGCAGATTTCAAGCGCAAACGCTAAATCGATCTTTCTTTGGGACGATGCACGAACTCTTGAGTGAAAATTCGTATTCGCCGGTTCCTCGATTTCGTGACGCTTTCGTTGCTATCGAAATTCGTTCTTCCTTTTCTTTCACGATATTTCATATCTTCGCACGTGTCTTCTTTCGAAAAATTGAAAATCGAACCGCGAAGTTTTTTACTCGAAGAAGAAGCGATCCTTTTTCTTTTCTTTCAATACTATATCTCATCGCTATTTGCCATTTTTCGTACTATTTGGTACCTTTTAATTTAATTTTTGCTCTCGAAACTGTCGAATCATTCCGATTCAAATCTCTGGATCTTTAATGTTTGTTTCATTTATTTATTTGTCAAATAGCGAGTTTCCGAATCTCGGTCAAAAAGTCCGTGTCCTTCGTTTTCAATTTAATTTGACGAAACATCGCCGATTGAATTTATTTCGACTATTTTCAATGCTAATATCAATAGCCACCGACGACTATTATGTCGACGGTTCGGGTCATTCCACTTGCGAATTAATTTTGAATTTTGAATTCGATGCCATCTTGTATTGACAGGACGAGAACTATGACATAGTGGGAATTGTGGTTTTGATAGATCATTCGATGTCGGGACGATGTTCGATTGAAATGAATTCTTTCCTTTTTTCCAGCGATAATGGGACCAGGCCACGCATAAATGATTCCGTGTTTCGACGTGTAATTATAAACGTCGGGTTTAGTTTTCTTTGCATTTCGTCGATATTGTCCGTATACATTAGTTTAATAATTTATGCCCATTCATTCGTGAGATTCCCTCGTCGTTCATTTATTCGCTGCGTGCCGCAATAACCGTGCGTTTACCATGATTCAAACGTGTAACACGTGGTTTCACTAATCGTTAGCTAACGAAGTAACTGTGTCTCTCGTTAACGTAAATTCACTACGCATTGACGATCGTTATTCATTGTTTAATGAATCCACTTGTTGTACAGCTCTCGCAGCAAATATAATATTTATCATTATTCCTCGCGATTAAAATTTCGAGCATTCTTAATTTATTGGAAAGTAATTCTTTCTTTTTCAGGAAAATGAACGATAATTTTTTCAAACTGTATAATATTTTATTAATTATATATATATTTCTAAAAACAAAAAAGAAAAACTGCACATTTTTTTAAAAATAAACCTTGAAGTGTTTGAACTGTCAAAATATATAATGACAATATGATTTATTGTACACGCAACATAATTTAGAATGAGCTGGCTGGTTAAAAATACAACTAGAATTCTCAGAATGGTTATTATTCTACCGCGAATTTTTATGCGCTTACGAGAAGTTTAAGGATACAAGATTGCATTTCAAGGTACGTGAAATAATATTTTACCAAGGTTCAATCCTTTTCAACAGTAAAACGACGATTAAAGCATAAAATTCCCATCGGAAACATTGAAAAAGTAGAAAAGAATAGAGAAACATTACAATACAATAGGGTACAAAAGCTTTTACTCGTGCATTTTACGAAGAATCATTTACATCTGTAACACGTTGTTTTACACAGGAAAAATTACGAATTGGTCATTTCGGCCATTTTGGTAGTTCCACTGTGAATTATCCCTCTCGAGAGTACTGGATTTTGCAGTCCAGTTGTTACCAATAATTTCATACGGCAAGCAACAGTTGTTCAATAACTTCGCAATAAACGGTGCAATTTTCACGATGATTAACAATTCAGTCGAAACAGGCGGACGTGGGTCATCGGCCGCGCCCCTCCCGGTATCCTCTTTCGTGATACACGAGTCACGGTACCAACGAAAATTATCAACATAATCATCATCGAGTTTCACCGCAGCCGCTCGAATTTCAGCGACGCGCGTAGTCGTTATTGTTCCATTATTGCAACGTCTCTGCCGAAGATTAACGTCAACCTTGAACGAGTCCACCTTCCCTTTCCTGCAATTGACACTGTTTCTCGACAAAATTAAATCACAATCCCCCTCTTCATTAAAGAAGCCATTTTGTTATAAACGTTTCAGCCGTCTCGGGCTCTCGCTTATCAATATATCATTGTAAAAGTTGTTCTTTACTGTGGTTTCCTTTTTTCCGAATTCACTGTGACTGTGACTGTGACTGTGACTGTGACTGTGACTGTGACTGTCACTGTCACTGTCACTATCATCACTGTCACTATCATCACTGTCACTATCATCACTGTCACTATCATCACTGTCATTGTCACTGTCACTGTCACTATCACTATTATTATTGCAAGGTGTGTCGGTTAAATCCCGGACAAGCCCGCAATTTCTGTAGAAAGAGAAAGAAAGTACAAATAGGGTTTTTACCTATTTGGTTTAAAATAAATATAAGTGAAGTTTATTAATTTAGGAATGTTACTGAAAATGTCACTAGACTCGATACTCGTTCTAGTACACTGTCACAGCTACTTTAGATATAATTTCCTCACGTGCTACTCTATTGATCTCTGATGTCTGGCCACTCTCTCTAAATCTTCACTCTACCATTCGAGTCACTCTTAATGATATTTTCAATGATATACATCCTTCGTCTTTTGCACAACCATACCCTATAATATTCTAAGTTCCAAACTTCGGCTGCTGAAACAAACAATCGCAGACGTAGCCTTCGCAATAACAAATTGCAAATGACAACAGCAGGCGACGATTGCCTCGCTGTTGAGAAACCGCACAGGAGAAAGTTTCGACGTCAGGTTTCCTCATCTCACTGTTGTTGCATTTCGTTGAAAAATTAATTCGATGAAAGACGACAAATGTTTCGAGTTGTAACTTCGATTTATTTCATTTCCACGAAACGATTTACTTCTGAATCGTACAGTCGAAATATTTAGAAATGAATGTTAAACGAATGAATGCTCGTGGAGAAATGAGCCGATCGTGGAAAACGAGTTGAAGAATGTATGTAGGTATATGTACGTCGGTTCATTAATATTGATCAAATCTGGCAACGGCACGACTTTTTTTCGCCACTTCCTCAAAAAAGAAAAAAGAAAAAAAAAGTGTGCAATGTAGGTTAATGGCGAGTGCGATATAGCGCGACCAGAAAACACCAGAGGATGTAAATATATGAATACATTTGTGTATTCGCAATGCTTTCCTTTCGCGTTGTCCCGTTTCTTTTCCATTCCTCGTTCCCGCTATTCTTATCTAACGCTACAACATCAGCTTTTTTCTTCTCCTCTGCTCTTTGGTTGGATCGTTATCTGCCAGCGTGATATCGACTTATTTTTCTACGTATGACGTAACGTATCATCGTGACGCACTTTTCTCAGATAACGATCATTTCATTTTTCTCCCATTTTCTCTGATCTTTTACGCCTTTTTTTTGTTATTTCGCGCAACGAGGAGCTACGTAACTGCGTATAAAAAGAATATAATTAGTCAGAGAAAAATTTAATTGCGATATCTTCTCGAAACTCGAAGATTTTCCCGCTCGGCGAGAAAAGTTTTTTTTTCTTTTTTTTTTTTGGCTTCAAAGAGTTTTATTTTTTATGCTGTTCGTAGGTAAAAAAAGAGCAGTAAAAAGTGCTGTACTATCCGTTGCTGTCAAAGAGATTCGTAAATTTTTTACTTCTCACGCGAGTATCTACGTTTCTACCAGTATTTTACGTTCAAAGGAAGTCGCTGGAATAATAGAAAAAAAACGCGCTTCGACGTTGAAAAATCGCTTAAAAAATATTTAATAGAGATATCAACGTCTTTCTTTTTTTTTTTTATTAAATTAATTTGGGCAAATTTCAATTTCGTCGCACATCGTTGTACATTTTCTTCTTCACTTCTGTGTCGAAGCGAACAGATTAGCATATTCTAGAAATTTCGCGACGTGGATCTCGACGCGCTGCAATTTTCTACAATTCAATTATACGCGGGACTTATAATGACGCGTGACTTTTAATCCCTCTTTTCTTTCACGTCGCTCGTTTTTAATGAAATTTTTACGATACGTAGCCAGATCTCATCGTCCTTATAAATCATGTAGTCATAAAGACAGATGGTACTAAGTTTCCAAGTTATTGCTTCCGAAGTTTACCGCGTTACTTGAGATGCAAGTTTCCGTAATCCATTTGCTTGCAGGTGTTGTAAACGTAACCAATGTATTTTCTACAAATCGTTTCCACGTCTTTGCTTTCATCTTGTTATCAGTGAAACAATATCAAATAGGGGGAAAAAAGAGCGCAGATCGAGAGAGAAATTTTTCCACGAAAAATAAATTTTTACGCAAATTATTAAACTATTTCGAACGATTGTACGACAATTATTATGTCAAATCTTAATATTTATATCAATGCTGATATAAGTTGTTTGTATTTGTTAATATAAGTTGGTTGTAATTTATTTGTATATTATTTATAAATTACTCGATTTTTACATCATAATTTACATCAACATTACTTGGACATTTCAGGTTCGTGAAAGAAATTTGGAAACTTACTTTCCCATCGAATATCGTTTTGCAAATGAGACGATCGAGCTTCGATCTTTACTTTCGATTGAAACAGTTTTTTAACTTTTCAAGGAGAAAGATCGACAGATCGAAGTAGAATTTCGAATTGTAAAATTCTACGCGAAAAAAAGACTCTGAAATTGGATTTCATACTTGCAAAACTCCGTCCCTCCCCCACCTCCTAAAAAATGATTTTCTTACAAGATTCGTAACGTGAATTTAGCACTTTTCAGTTTTAAAATTTCCCTGAAACTCGAAGTTCTTCCCTCGCGAAACTCGGTTCCCGCACCTTCCCACGGGAAGAATGAAATTTCTTCCCTCCCCCCCATAAAATAAACATTATTCGCCTCGCAGAGGAATCGTGAAAGGAAGTTTAATATAGCCTCCATTTTTCCATATCGCATTACGAAATCTAGAATAGAACAAGGGCGTGTAAGCTCGTGTGCTGCACGATGCCAGGATACGATCTCTTTCCGATCGTTTCCATCTCGCAATTTGATTCGCAAATCAAAGTAGTAAGCAGAGATACCGCGTTACACGATGTCGTTACGCGACTGTCTGTATAATGACTGAATCATGCAAATACCCGACTGAATTCTCACTTCGAGCCTAACTGAGCGATTGTTCCAATATACTTTTAGCCGCTTCATCAAATACCGGCCTCAATGCAATCGTCCGCGAAGACGATATCTTCGCTTGTGTAACCTGCTTGAATCGAAACGTCTGACCAAGCGCTATCTGAATCTACTTAATGGTCTCTCCTTCCTGTGAAATGGAATATTGTCTCAATGGAGCACTGTTATATATTCCAATGTTGTTGTCTAGTTGATTATTTAATATCAGATAATATTTAATAATATCTGGCTGTTGTCTAGTAGATTATTTAATAATATCAATGGAACACTGTTATATATTCCAATGTTGTTGTCTAGTTGACTATTTAATAATATCAAATGCCTGCACTCTGTATTCTCTATGCCATAAGAATTCAGAATTGTCTAATTAATTACAAGCACCATCTGAATCTACTTAATGGTGAAATCATGAGATGAAATCATTTCAGTGAAACATTCTTGTTGTTCAGTTGATTATTTATTATAATATTAGCAATGCATTTGCTATGTTATAAGAATTGCCTGACCAATTGTAAGCATCATTTGGATCTACTTTATTGGTCCCTCATGAGATGAAATATTTGAGTTTCAATGTAACATTGTTATATATTACAAGCATTACTGTAACATCCAGACGATTAATTAATAATATTTATATTTAAAGACGTGTATTTTCAATGCTATAAAAATTCCAGATCGTCTAACCAAGAATCATCTGAATCTACTTGTTGGCACCACGAGATCAAACATTTTGTTTCAATAAAGAATTTTTCTACGTTCTGATGCTATTATTTAATCGATCATTTAATAATATTGTGCAGAATATTTTTCATGCTGCAAAAATTTTTGAATCGTAAAATGTGGTTTATAAAATTACAAACATTGTGAATTCATTCATTTAGGTACGTTTCTACTTTATCGAGAAACAACGATTGTAATTGCAATGTTTTCATTTTGAAATGCACGATTAAACGAGCTTAATTAGAAACTAATGCACACGACAGGTAAAAATATATACGTAATAGTACAAAATACGTAAAAACATATATCCGTACGATTTTATTTAAGGAACGAAACAGAGTTTCATTTTGATTCCATTTTGTAATCGTATTTATAAAGATACGAATTTTCATAGACATCGATGGCACACGTATGAAAGTTTTTGCACGATTTTATGAAAATATGTAATATCGTTTGGAATTTGAGTCGATATCGGGCATTGAAATAATGAACACACGACCGCGTCTCTACCTGTACATAAAATAAAGGTGATAAAATATCGAGAGCTGCACGTGCACTATTTAATTTCCGGCATTTTCGTGTTGTAAAATGTAAAAAAAGACAAATTCTCTACGAACTACACCTCCTAGGTCTAGAAATAAAACTACGTAATAAAATAATGGAAAATTGCTAATAAAATGAAACTAGCTGTCCGTGACATTAAAGCTTCACGTAAAAAAAAACAAACCCCCCCCCCCCCAAAAAAAAACAGAAAGATAAAACACGCAAAGGTTTTACCTTTCGTTGCGCACGTATGTATGTGTATATACATACATACGTATAATACACAGTGTGGGTCAATCCATCGTTTCGATCGCTCAGAAAGATGAGCAAGATTAGCGAACCGCTGTGAATGAAGCACGTAAAAATAGCCCACGTCGGGATAAATATATATATCGGGTGAACTGCGTCAATTCGGTGTCCTTGTTATCAACGACGTTACACACGAGTAATTGCGTTCTCGATGGTCCCGACGATTACGTTCGGTTAATCGATGAATCGTCGATCTGTGACCGTCGATCGTTGCCATCGTTCAATCAGCTCGAAATGTGCTCGTGCACGCGAATTTTCAAACGATTTTCGCTGAATTCGGCGTCAATGTGGAAATTAGTTTCCTCTCTATTTACGGAACTTCAATTTTCGCGCAAGTCAGAAAGTTTACTTTCTTTTTCTGGAGCAATGAAAGAATAGTACTGCGATTAATGTACTACGATACAAGTTGAATCACGACAAGAAGAGCGTGGCATTTACAAGAATTTAGTAAATAAATAAGACTTTGGTAAATAATTGCTAAACACTCGATATTAAAAACGAAACAAGTTTTCTGATCTCATTACCTCGGAGAAAAGTTCGCAAAGATTTTCAAAGAAATCAACGTTCGAATGACTTTGTTTAATTCTTACATACTACGACATAAATTGAATTATGATAAAAAGAGCGTGGCATCCTCAAGAATTTAGTAAATAAATCTATCCACGAGTTAAATAATTGCTAAACACTCGACAAGTTTTCTAATTTCATTACCTCGAACAAAAATTCGCAAAGATTTTCAAAGAAATCAACGTTCGAATGACTTCGTTTAATTCTTACGTACTACGATATAGTTGAATATATAAGTTATATATTCAACTTATATATAACTTATATATTCAATATATAACTTATATATATAAGTTATATATTATATGCACATATATATATATATATACACGATATATTTTATATATTACGATATATTATAAGTTATATATATTATATATATACGATATAGTTGAATATATAAGTTATATATTATATATATATATATATATATATTATATATGTATAAGTTGAATCACGACAAGAAAAGCGTGGCATCTACAAGAATTTAGTAAATAAATTTGTCCATAAGAGTTCGATAAATAATTGCTAAACAGTCGATATTTAAAAAGAGAAAAACACGAGTTTTCCAATCTCATTACTTCGAACAAAAATTCGAACAAAGATTTTCAATGGATTCAACGGATTCGAAAGGCTTCGTTTAATCCCTAGTAATTCCTCCGCGTCCCACTGCGTCTCGTTTGTCTTTCGACGAGAAGTAAAACGAGATGAAGATAGGTGAATGGCACATCTCTTTGCTCTCTCTCTCTCGATTCGAGAATTCGAGGGATCGCTCTCTCGGAGGAGAAGGGCGAGACCCGTTTTCCCGAGAGCGATCCCAAGTTTCTCCGATTCGAACGCCGAGGAAATGAAATCGCTTAAGATTCCGAAAGCGATAGAGACCGGAGATGGCGGCTCGGAGGAACGTCCTTTGGTCATCCAAGTTCTGCCACTGTCGTGCATCCGTTTCCCTCCCCCACCCCCACCCCCTTCGAGCCGGTGACCTCGACGAAAGTTCAACAATGCGCTTCCGCTGCGGCGTTAAATCCGGAGGGGTTTAGGCTTCCGAAGGCAATTCGTTCGCGCGAGTTTCGCTGATGGCAGATTGGGTAACGAGATGCTGGTTGGATCTGTCACTCTTGCCAAACCAAGTATTCCGTCGACGTTCGTTCTCTCCTTTGACGTTTCTCGCAAGCGCAGCTAACGAGAGGAACATCTCTCTCGGTTGTTGTTCTTCGACGAAACTTCGTCGCATGCATGGAATCTTAATCCCTTCCTGAAAGGTTCAAGGTCAATCCAAGGGAACTTTGGTGTGCACGTTGCGTCTGTCGCCGTGCTAATTTCGAGGAGGGAACTTCGCGTTTGTTGAGAATTAATGCAAACAACGTCGTTCGAGGATTTTCGCCCCCCCCTCCCCTCACCTCTTCGATAGCCTGAGGAACGAGAGTGCGGAATGTGAAATTTCGCGGTACACACACACACACCGTTTATACAATATAATTTCATAATTCATCTATTTTCACCGCTGTTTGTTATAATTCGCGTTCACGGAACGAGTTCACGCGAAGATAAGTGAATTCATACGGCAAAAGGTTAAATCAGACAGAACGTTAACAACGGAATGGAGCTACCACTGCAGCTTAAAATATTTCGTGCAGTATATTACCGAAATTAAATTAAATTGCCAAGTGCTAATGTCCACACGTGCCAGGCCATGAAATCACTGTGCTCTATGCTGGCTAGTATTCACATGTCATTTGATTTTAATGAAAACGTTAGATTTTTGCAGTAGATGTCTGCAACGCGGCTTGAAATCTTTTTTTACTGCGACTCTGCAAAGTCACCGCTCTTTCTTTTTTCTTTTTTCTTTTGTTTTGGAAATGCTGAAATCAAAAAAGGAAAGAGAAGAGAGTAAACCAAAATCATTAACGGGCACTGAACCGGACTGGTCGGATTCAGAAACATAATGAAGACTGCGTGGAATGGTTCGATGGTTGAAGAACTTGAGGCACGAAAGAGAGAGAGAGAGAAAGAGAGACAAAGAGAGGAAGAGAGACGCTAGCATTTTTAGGCTGGAGAATAATGAGCGAGTGAAGCCCGCGTAACGCTGTTCCGTCGATAAAAAATAGGTTAATTAGGCGTCGCCATTGCCAGGCGCCCGATTCGGTAAACAAAGCCACGATGCCTGTCAAATAGTTTCCAAGGAGCACCTTAATTTCTCACCGCCCTCTAATGTCCCTTCCTCTTTATCAGCCCTTTGTATCGGCGTTGCGTTGCCGTTCTTTAGCTCGTTGGCTTCGATCGGTTGTTATCGTAACACCTAGCCGCCAATTATTCACACGAAAATGGGCAAACGAGTTTCGCGCGAAAGCTGTTGCGCACGTATTGCGAGTGGATTGTTCGTAGAGGTAGATTCACGACTTGACGATGTTCTTTTTGCTCCGAGTCGTTTGTAGAATTGGGTAGCCTGAGAGATACAGAGAGAGATAGAGAGAAAAAGAGAGAGGATTATTCAAAAAAGAGTTCCTTTTAGATCGTGGAAGATTTTATTATTTATTCAGAAATATTTGTCACTATTGCCAGACTAGTTGTTAGCTCCACTGCCAACTATTATTAGAGTATTCGCAAAAGCAGAGATCTGAAAGAGAGGAGAAAGAAGAAGATGCAATCGGATTGTCGTTTCGCGAGGAATTCTCTAGACGCGAAAAGACGTCGGAACGTACAGGATGAAAAGAAAAGTTTTTTTCGACTTGATGGAAATACATGTAAAGAAAAATGGGTCTTGACCTTGAATTTTTGTTTGCATTATATTCTACTCGTGATGGAGGTAAAACTTTTTCAAAAAGCCATAGATTGCAATCTAAGTTCCCTTGAAAAATGGCAAGAAAGTTTCTTAATCATTTAACACTGCGTCCTAACAGCGACTTCATGGTTCTGGACGCGTGGATGTCTCTACACGTGATGTTTGTATTTCGAATAATGTCAACGGTTAGTATTACCATTTGGTCAGTTAGGCTACAATTATAATAAATCAGATAGTTAATCAAAATCACGCGAAATAGACACACACGCGTCCAGAATCATAAGGTGGCTGTTAGAACGCGCGCATCTGCAGTGTTAAACGATCGAGAAACTTTTTTCAAGAGAGCTATTAGGTTCCTTGAAAAAGTCTCACCTTCGTGACGAGTAGAGAAAAATGCAAAGAAAGAAAAAAAATTTTTTTCCTCTTGAAATTCAAGGTCAAGGTCAGTTTTGCGACAGATTCTTTACATGTATTTCCATCAAATCGAAGGTGCAGAATTCATCTATGATAGCCACCGACAAACTTTTCTTTCCACCCTGTACGTATAACACAGTCGGGATCGAATCGTTCGAGTTGAAAGCGTTTCCTTGTTTCGCGACGGCAGAGAGGGGGCGAGAGAGAAAGAGAGAGAGAGAGAGAGAGAGAGAGAGAGAGAGATTGTGAATTTGTCAGTCACCGTACCACGCAGAAATATTATGACAGAGGCCGTCGGAAACTCCCGCGATGTTATCGTTATCGTTATAGCGCAGTTACATTGAGAAAGAAATCCAGCTGCATTTTCATCGCGGATTAAATCCACCCTCTCGTTGGTCGACGTTGGTTACGAGAGTTTCGGTCGAGCGTGCACGTGCCTCGTCAATTCGATACCGGCGCGACTGTCTCCATTTGTCCAGAAATTCATTATTCGATCCGGATACTCTGGGGAAAATTGCAATCGAATTGCCGGCTGTTCGGTCAGTCGTGTAAGATGCCAGCTACGCGACCAAAGCGGAGGATCAATCAATTCTCTATTAACCTGAACGATTGCGCTGATTTGTAGAATTGGGTATCTCGATACGATTCCTTTACAGATGTCGACGCGGAGGTATTTTTCAGTCTTCGGTAGGAAGAACTAACTACTTCGTAGTTATGAAAAAACGATTGCAATCTCAAAAGGTCAGGTACGTCGCCGCTTAATGGTTTCTGGTATTTACGAAGTAAATACGAAGTTTACTATATTTTGTTCAGAATCGGATAAATAAAATAACTGAAACGTGCGTGCAAATGAAGAAGCGTTCTGCTTTTACTATTGAACGACAGAACGGGAGTAAAAATTTCTTGGCTACCTATTTCTTCTCAACAAAACACCAAAATTTTTTATCGATTTTAAATTAAATTAAATTCAAGTTCGTGACAAGATTTTTTTCATCACGTTCATCAAAAAATTATTTCTTTTCGAATTTTGAAATGAATATGTAATAAAAAAATTAATATAATAAAAAATATAATAAAAAAACTACATATATTATATTTATTATATATATTATTTTTTTTGTTATAATATAATAAAAAAAATGCGTGATTTATTTCAGCAGGAAGTGATTTCGGCATTCGTACGTATAAATAAACGTAGACTCTTTATCGTATCGTACAGCTCATTTCTCACTCCACGTTTTGACTTCGCTATCATCGTGAAATGCGCAAGTTCCACGAAAAATAATTCACTTTGTGCGATGGATCGAAACGACCTGATACTCGCCGAGCGATGATTAATGAAAGCTATTATAACAGCAAGAACGCAAGAAGTGCAAGAACAGACAGATACGATGTTTGTAATTTTTGCAATGGAGGAGAGACGAGACGAAGAGAGAGAGAGAGAGAGAGAGATGAGGCGTGCACGCGATCACTGGAAATGAAGTGTCGCGTTCGCAAGAGCAAGTTGCCTTGATAATTTCTACGCGGAAATGAAAAAAATTCACTCGGCGTATCGCCGCGCCTGCGTATTATACGCCGAAGACCGAATGAGTAGCGCGTTAGATAACTCAATTCTATCGACAGAAATGCCACGAGCTGCGTAGAATTATTGTCCGTGTATCCCGTAACCCGGCCGAGAGATCGTTTTCCCTCTGTTTACAGTGGAACTGCCAACTAGATTTTCCATTTTGCAAGATCGTTCGACGGAACAGTTGCTGTTCCGTGAATGGAGATGAAGAGAAACCTTGGTTGCTGGTCGATTGGCTCGGACAAATTTCGAACGAATCGCCTTCGATATTTTGCCACTTCGTACTTTTAGTTTCAGCACGTTGAGAACGTCGGTGACTGTTTCCGAGTCACTTTGCACTTCGAGCGAGCTTGATTTTTAAAACAGCTTAAAAATGAAATATTAGAACTATGGTTACGCTCATTCTGAAGGCAAGAAATAAATTTATTTTTACGATTGACCATTTGTTTCTATTTCTTTTCTTCTCGCTCAGAGTGAAAATATATACAACAACAAGACTTCCTTCTCATTTTCATTTAGACTTCTTTTTCATTTTCTACGATTGACCATTTATTTCTATTTCTTTTCTTCTCATTCAGGATGAAAATATTACAACAAGACTTCTTTTTCATTTTCAATTTAATTAATTTCAGCTCTTGTCATCAACGTTTAAGCACAGGAGGCCTTGAAATAAATCCAACGCTGAGAGCTACCTTAAAAGGTGTTCTTCCAATATCTTTTTTAGAACACTAAACGCCGCTAAACTAACATACCGAAGTGCGAATCACCGATTTTTTGATAAAATGTGACATAAATGTATTTCTTTTTTTTTTTTTTCAAAAAAGTATTTGACCCGTATTTTTTTTTTTATCGGAAATTGTCAATGTTGTCGTCAAGGGGTAAGAACCACCCTCAAAATTGGGGAGGCGCGTTGTCAAATATCTCTATCAAAGAAATTACTGGGGACACCGTTTTTCTGTTTTCTTTTTCTCTTAACGACGAATTTAATTTTGTTTAAACAATATATTAAGAAGAACCGTATTTTGCATCAGTTTCTCCAGGTAAATGTTAATAAATTTTCTTGAATATTTCTTTATGAGAACTAGATATTCAAACGCAAATCTCTGCATTACAAAGAGATTCCTTGCTTTCAAATCTTTCTTGTCGCATGTTGTAAGAAACTTGATACACTCGAACGATTCTACGCTTCCTACAATGATACCAGAAGAGAAATCAACCCAGAAGAGAAAGAAACGGCCGAAACTTTGAAACTTCTCTCTTCGAATATTAATCGCGAGTACACACGAGACAGACAGAGAGAGAGAGAGAGAGAGAGGATGTTTAAACTTGACTCTCTCGAAATTTCGAAGAAGCTGCTCCGGTCGTTAGTATTCCGAATGAAATCCAATCCTGGTAAACCCTCCTTTTATTACTTTTCCCCCTCGAATGCTAATCACAAGTGGGGAAAACCGCAGATATACTCGACCTGCAATTAGGCCGAAGGGATGGGGGGGAGGGGTATCTCTTTAAATTTCATCCCCGTAGCAGCGCTAGTCAGCTTCAGAAGCTGACCGAACCGGTCCGAGCCGGTTTCTTTCACCGGCTGAAATTGAACTCTGGTTATCTAGCTCTGGCCTTAATCTAAAGGATTATTACTTACTTCGTTCACTCTCTTTCTCTCATACCCCGGCCGATCTCTCATTATTCTGCCTTTTCCTCGCAAAGAGAGAGAGAGAGAGAGAGAGAGAGAGAGCGAGGCACGGATCTGGTCGGATCGGATCGTCGATCGATGATCGTTCCAGTTTCCAAAGACGTGACTCGGTACGTGCTGGGACCACAGAACTGAATAACTCGCGTCTCCGCGTGACGTTTGAATGCACGCTGATCGATCGGTTGGCCGCCTGATGGGCTGGCTCGGTGGCTGCATTCTTCCGATCGGATCTCCCTCGGGGATTCGCGGTCGAGTTTCTGATATCGAGGCAAGTGGATGTTGCTGTTTCTCGACTCGATCTCTCTCTCTCTCTCTCTCTCCATTTCGGCCCTCTTCGCTCCTTCGCGCGAATCTGTCGCTGCTGCATCTTCCTCAAGGACGGAGCGTGGGTAGAGGTTCCACCATTCTTTCGCATGTGACGATCCTCCGCTACTACTTCGGTCAAACTGCGTCCTCGTTCCCTCGACGAAGTTTCGAGAAAGCAGGAAAATTAACGATCGTCCGCGAGCGAACGTTCGTTTGCGAACGAATCGTTGCTTTGATCGGTACAAGATCGATGAAGTTTCTCGATGCAAGATGCTAGTACAGTTGAAAGAAACTTGGACGCTGCGAAGTATTATATATATATATATATATATATATATATATATATATATATATATTCAGACATTTCCGAGGCTAGTGACGCGTTTAATTTGTAAGTTCGTACATCTACGATTGCGCCATCGTACCACGGATGACCTACGACACACTCTCAATCAACGTTACAACTATATCGTATACGTAAAAAATTCGTGTTGATTCAAATTTTTTCTGCAACAGATGAAAACGTGCATGATTCGTTTCACCTCCGATGATTGGTTTGGCTCCGCCAATCTTTTCCAATCTTTCGCGAAGGCGCGAGAGAACTTCCTCGACGCCTCGAGGAAAACATCTTCCTCGAGAAAATAAAAGTACGAAGCGAACGATTGGGTGGGAGGGAGAGACACAGGTAAGACAAAGATGGCTTAACTCTTGTACTTTCTCGCCGCGTAATTGACACGTCGTAAAACCTGTACACCGATGGGAACGGAATAATGATCCGGGAATTTACGAGCTCGGTTTCTTCGAGCAGAGAGATATCAGCAGGGAGAGGAATATCCATCCAGCAGAAAGAGGAGACACACACTGCAAGCATTGTAGGAAATGCGTCGAGAGGAAATATCCGACAGATATTTCTATTGGATTTTTTTCATCTCTCTCTCTCTCTCTTTTTTTTTATCTGCGCTTGCGAATCATCCGAGAGAATGTCTGAGAACAGATTTCATGCAACATTCAACCATCGGTATAGATCGCCGATGCATCGTGAAACCTGGTGGTTGCATTGTGAAATAAAATACTGGCTCGTTAAGACGGGGCTTGCGAATATTCTCATTCCGGAGCAGCGTCACACGCGCGTTGGAAGTTTGAAATTTTAATTAAAATTTAAATCTCGAATCGGTTTTCTTTCTTTCTTTCTTTCTTTCTTTCTCCCCCCCCCTCCTCTCTCTTTTCGAGAATGCTGCAACTGACTGAGCGCTTTGTTTCATTAAACATCGTCCAGAGGTGCAGAGAGGACACGTTCTTTCTTTATCTCGCACGCTAACGGTAAAAAAAAAGAACGGCAAAGTATCATTGCCTCTCTTATAAATTGTGTAAAAAGCTTTCTCCTGTAAAAGTAGCGCTTCTTTCTCTCATAAATTACACACAACGCATTAAATATTTCCCTTTGAAGGTGTTACACAGGTGAAAACCACGCGTTTCCTCTTCTCATTTTGTGAAAACAGAACTGCTTTTCTAATCGCGATCCGCGAGTCTGTCTGAAAGAACTCGACACTCAGGAGCAGTCGAATCCGCCATTATAAAACTTTCAAAGCTGCGACGTATAAAGTATAATCAGCGGGAACTTGGCGAGAACTGCGCCAAAGCCCTGCAAAGGATCTTTTCTAGACCAGGTGTGCTAATTGAGTTGACCGTCGAGCGGTTCGAGAGGTGTTAAGCCGACTTGGAAACTTTTTTCACCACTGCGGGCATCGATCGACTGACTTCCGCTTCAAAAATTCATCGAACCTCACTCGCCTCGTCGGACGTCGATCGAACCCGACGGCTTTAAAAATTTCGACAGAAAGTGCAGAAGCACGCAGTCGACGATCTTACAATTTTCTAGCATGCAGCTAGAAGTACAGGTGGATAGGTTCCTAGAAAATGTGTTGTGTGACGTCGAAGATATAATCTGGCGATTTCATTCACAACGATCTCTCTGTTCGTACACATATTTAGTGTAAATTGTGGATATTCATACCGATATCGTACAACTGAATAAATTATGGACAACGAAGTTTGAGTACAGGTAATCCTCCTATAACACGGTAGATAGGTTCCTAGAAAATGCCGTGTTATGTGAAACCGTGTTGTGTGAGACCCAGAGCCCGTACAAAAAGTGGGGGTTACGTTCCGAAAACTTATTAGAAACAAACATTTTTTTTTTAATTCCGTATAAGCAACTTAATTTTTATTAAAAATATAAATGTACGTATAGCACAAAACGAAAAGAAACAAAAAATATTATTTTCATTTAATGCGACCATTTAATTTAATAAATTTCTTCCTCGTCACTGCTCAGTACAATCAAACGAGAGAACGTTTTTTGCACTTTATCTTTTTAAATATGGCGGCACTTTCCGCAACATTGTATCCCTGAGACGGCAAGCCTCGCCGCGGATGGCGTGTAAACTGTGCATGACGCTTGCCGCTATGACATCGGAATATAAATGAATAAATTATAATTTGTTTATACATTTTCATGTAAAGCCACTATAGTTCATTATTCCTTCCCGTCATTATTTTGAGGTAATTTAGTTTTTAAATGTGTTGAACAAAAATCATGTTATCTAGTAGAAGTACAGTGTTGTACAAAGATTTTCGCAATTTTTTTATCGTGTTGGAACCGTGTTACAGGTTGCAGTGTTATACGAGGGTTCCCGCAATTTATCCTAGAAATTAGAGCGGAACTGTGTTGCAAGATGCCGTATTATAGGAGGGTTACCTGTATTATAACAAAATAATTTTCTTTTTCTTTTTCTTCTTTTTTTTTCTTACTTGATATTTCTCGCTTGATATTTCGGCCAACTCGTTTGCATTTCAAAAATCGGTTTTTCCTTTCGCGATCGTGAAATTTTCGTACTTTAATCTAAGTACACAAGTAAGTGGAAAAAGAGGATGGTCGACGGATCGACTGGCAGGGCGAAACGTCGTCGTTGCCTCTCAGCGAAAAAGTGAAAATTCCATTTTCACTTGAGCGCGCGTGCGAACCTCGATGTCGTGAAATCTCATTTCCTTTTTTTCCTTTTTCTCCCCGCGGGAAACGTGCGATAATATTCTCTTCGTCGCGAAGATTTCGTTAAAACTTCGTCGCTCTGTTTATTATCAGTTTACAGCATCGTTCTTTCGTTCTCCGTTATTCCGAGACGATCGAAACGATAGCTTCTGGTAAGCTTTGCTTATAGATCCCAAGAGGAAATGTCGCTTGATCTGATAATAATTTTAATAACGAGCCAATTTCGCAAACTAACCAGCCTGTCTGTTTCTACTCCAAATAGCTCACAACTCCAGCGCGTATATATATATATATATATATATATATATATATATATATATCCTTTATTTTCGAAAATTTAATAATAACACCGATATATCGTTTCTCGCCTCGCGTTTCAACCCGATCCCCGCTTGAAATTCATGTCAAGCTTCAAACAGGTTTGCTCCGGACAGGCAAGACGACGGTATATCGACGCTATATCGATTCGGAAATGAATGCGAGGCGCTCTTCACGAGCATGATAACGAATGATTTTTGTTATTGCTGCAGTCAAGGTTGTTCTATATAAAGGACCGGTCCGTCCATTTATAGGATAATCGAGAATACTTCAGTAAAAATGCATTGTGCCGGCGTGCAGTGCGGTCGATATACACCACTCGAACGGTTTCTCGGATAACGGTTCGGAATTCACCGCATTCTGTAAATTTTCGATGGGATCTGGCGAGCTGACGGGTGGTCGAGGGCGAAGGGAGCATAGGGGGGGATATAGGCAGGCAGATAGATCGCAAGCTTCCCGGAAATTTACTTATGCATTCTGGCATTAATTTGACTTCATTCGAAACCGAGGCAGATGTTGTTAAACATTGTTTTCACACGGATTTTCATCACGTAGACAGTGAAATTTATAGTTTGTAAAATTAACTTGAAGTTTAATTAATTCAACCCTCTATTGCATGAATTTTTATGACGAAAAAAAAAATATATATATATTTATATATTTATATATACATTATGTATATTATATTTATATATGTATATATTTATATATATGGTTGTTAGTCTACTTAAAAATGAATGTAGTCATGAAATAAATAATAAAATTTTGTTAGAAAGTGTTATTTACCGCATTTTATGACTGTTGGCAAACAACTACCAATAAATTGTCTACTTAATTTACTATAGAACATTTGAAATTTAAGTTTCCCAATTTGGAGTGCAAAAGAGGGTTAAAATTAATTTAAATTTATAGTTTATAAAATTTTCGAATTCTCTGAAATTCGTCTCGTTCCGTTAAGTTTCCCTGAAAATCGACGTTTGTCCCGGAATGAATTTCTAATTATTCTCGATTTATCGAATCTCTAATTATACTCGAGCATCGTGTACTCTCAATTTTGTTAATGTTACACTTTAATGAATCAGATTAATTTATTTAAACTTATTAATCATCAACGACATTAATTTATTGCAATGAAAAAAAAAATTTTTTTTTCCATTTCATTTCAACAAAATCAAGCCCATTGATCAATAAGTATTGTATCATTTAATTTAACAATCTGCGGATATGCGAGACAGCAAAATTGCACGTTATTTATATTCGAAGATAAAAATTCGATCGTGAAGAATTCAAAAGGGCTCGAGACCCTTTTGTTTCTCTCCTATTGATTCGTTCCTGAAGTGTTCCTGGAGAATTCGTGACGCGAGCGAGGAAAAGAAAATTCTATTTAGAAATCGATTGAAACACGCTGCAAGTAGTACGAATCTGTCAGGCAGCGTACGGTCGTCGTTATTAATTGAATCATTAATTAATTATGACAATTTCGTGAGCTCGACAATATTCGCAATAATGTTATTGTTGTTAATCAAAGTTAGTTCATATATCAAATTACGCGGTGTTTCGTTTGAAAGGATATAAAAAAGAATATGAGAAAATTATTCGAAAGCCATTTAATCGATCTTGGCACAAAATGAAATTGTTGTGCTTTCCCTGCATTATTTCTGGGATCGAAAATAATAAAGTGATATTGAAATGATTTCTATCAATCAAGTAGGATCATAAAATTATTTGGAAAAATTTATTTATTCGATCTTGGCACAAAAATGAAATTGTTGTGCTCTCGCTGCATTATTTCTGAAACAACAAGATAATGTCAGAATGCTTCTGTTTCATCTTTCTGAAAGATAAAATAGAAAGGACTGCTCGTCCGTGTGCAGGCAAGTGATGCTGGTCAATGATTGAACGACCATCGATTTATTTCCCTATACGTTACAGAGGAATCTCTGCTCTTCATCTCGGGGAATTTGCATTTTAACGAGCGAGAATTCTTAGAAAGGCCAATTATCCGGTGGTAAATATTTTCTCGTTAACAAGCAGAATTGAAATTAAAATTGAAAATTTCCTTGCACGTCGTAAGCCGCCATCGAGATGGCTGCAGCCTTTCGGAAAACAATGGCCGCTCTGTTATACCGCCGGCTCGTATAAACAGATTTTACTTCGTCGCCAGTAGATCACCGTGATTTTTTAATATGAAAATCCCATTAACAAGTTAAACCTGATATTTAAAGGATAAATTCCATTCCGGGAAATGCTCTGCCGTTCCACGTTCAACGTATCGCAATAACAACGCAAATTCTACACGCGTGTTGCAAAAGATTACCGCGGACGTTTACGCCACGTATTATATTCCACTAATCCTATTTCGCGCGTTACGAAAAAAAAAAGAAAAAAGAAAAACACGCGACAGCCAACATTTCACGTTTCTCGTTGATTATTCGGCCTCGGTGAGAATGAACGAAGAACGCGAGATGAAAAGCCAAGCCTTGTTCCGTAAACAGGGAATTAATGAAACAAACAGTCAAATAAAAAAATAAACGACGACGAACTCAGCGACAATGAAAAAAATATTAATAAATTTCCGTGGAGAAGATAACGGGAAAACAACGGAAAACGATATTGAAAACGTTATTGAAATGTTCGCGATAATGAAAAAAGAGGATATTGAAACACCGAAAATAACGTGTGGCCGAACATGGCTATTTGATGCGAGACAGACTAGCGACTCGTAGATCTACGGAGAAATTTGAAAAATTGGTTCAAGGCGAGTCCTTGGTTCGAGCGACCCTCGCTTGCCTCGAAATTTCTCGAAGTATCTCCGGATAAGAAAGAATTCGCTCGGCGGCAAATATTTTGCGAGTGCAACGAAGTGGAACAGAGGTTATTCCGCAATTTTCAATGCACGATCGGCACATCGCGAATGGGGACGCAATTTTTCGAATCCTCGATCCTCGCGGAACGTTCTGCGTTTCTAACGTAAGAAGGAATTCAATTATTTCCACCGCGACGGCAAACGGCTCTTAGCTACGGCAGAAAATGGAGTATAATACAATTAGGTACGAAGCTTTTTTTTCTTTTTCTTTTTCTTTTCTTTCTGCCGCGTTAAATCGATAAAAATGCAAATATTTATATGAACTGAAAGTCAGAAGGACGCACGCTAAAGATGAAAAGTTTGGAAAATATTATGAAATTAATATGGTGAAAGCAAAAGTAAACTAAACAGAGTATAATAGTATGAGTAAAATAAATATGATGTAATATGCAAACGTAAAAAGATATGTATTTCATACGCTCGTACGACCAACTAGAAACCGGCGATGAACGAACGAATTGCAAACAACTTTCCACTTTCTGTAAAATAAATATTCCAACTACCCTCCTCATAAGGATCGACTGATCTAGTTTCCATTTATTAACAAATTTAATTGACCTATTTCGTACGTGCGCCGATAGAATTAACGCCACGTTCGACTGGCAACTTTGCTGTCACTTTCCAAGCAGCGCATGATTCGCCAGCAAACTAATTAATTTTTCGCTTTTTTTTCCCCCTCTTTCTTTAACGTCGTCAGAGAAGAAAAATGATAGAAAAAAAAAGGAAAAAGAAACCAAGCCAAGGAGCATCGTGAATCTTGGAAAATTACTTTTACATCTCGATCGAGAAGTTTCCACCTTTGATTCGAGTCTCTTTGCAATTTTCCTCGCCACGTGAACTCGGCTCTTTCAACGGACACTCACGGAAAAAAGTTTCAATCGAGGAGAGACCAGGTACCGAATTAACTGGCAATTTCTGATTCATCGGCTGACATTTTCCTCTCCGCGCAACGAGGAAGAGAACTACGCTTCCTGCCAAACGTGGGGGAACAACCGGCGGTCGTTACGAAGTTTTCCCCAGTTTGGCTCGGTTTACGACGCGCGCCGACATTTTGTTTTGCCTCGTTGGACTGGCTCGGCCACCAATCGACCGTTTTTCGGAAAACTCGATTTGTTCTCGTAAAAAAATAGACATTACCCGGTACCTGAGGCCGGTACAATCAGCGGAAAACTTGACTTTAATTGTCATATTTACGAGCAGATTTACGACCGATTCGGGACGATTTTAAACTGAGAAGAGATTTCTGTTATTGTCTCTGTTCGATAAGTAGATATATCTTTGTTGGAAAATGAAATCGACAAGATGTTCGGTTTCCTCGTTTCTTCTGAAACGAACCATTCTCGTTTTTTGAAAACGTCGCCGATTTTTGGTAATCGAACAATACTGCCTTCTGTAGATGAAAAAACAATACGCGAGTTAACACTAGAACTACCACACCAGTCAAAATGACTGGTTTTACAATTTTATTTTAAAATTTTTACTTCGTGTTACAATTTTTTCCCCGCAATGATACAATGATTTTTACAGTGATAACTAAAGAAATAATATAATGAATTTTATTTTATTTTTATTTATTAGAAATCAAAATAACTTTGGTAGAAATAACTTCGTCTTAACTGTCGGTAGTGTTAAAGTAAATGTAAATACGAAGTTGTAAATTTATATTATAAATATTAATTTAGGAATTGAATACTGAGAAAAATCCGAATACGAAAGGCGATGGCAAAAGATATTAAATTCTCATTAGATCTTGATGCTATCACAACTCGCTATGATTTTTTTCAAATTCTGTACACTAGTCTCACGACTCGCTACTCTCGATAGATCTTCGCTCTAGCATGACTCGAATCTCTCACTAGATCTATACACTTTCGCTACTTTCGGTATGATTCCTTTTACGATCTGCACCGTCGAAACCTGGCTCTCTTAATATATATAGATGTTGAAAATTAATAAAATTAATAAAATTGTAATTAAATCTTTAATTAAAAAAATAACAATAAAAAATAATTTTATAAATGTTTAATTTCGAATGAGTAGGATTTGAAAATCCGGATAAATGTAAAATTATTAAATGAATAAATACTAATATTAAAATAATTCACGGTAACATAAAATGAAAAGAAAAAAAAATCGATTTAATGTAGAATTATTAATTGAAAAACCTCCTCAAATTCATTCAACAATTATACTTCGTACACACACACACACACACACACACACACACACACACACACACATACACACACGATACTCTTAAATTTAAGTCATATTTCAGTGAATGGCGGGAAACAATTAAGGCGTCAATTTTACTAGCATCATTCACTCTTCGCGAGTTCGAGAGACCATTCTTGCTCCGATACTGACTTGTAAGGAAAGTATCTTCCGACAGAGAACTGAAAATGCGCCAACAAGTTTACGTCTCCTATCCAAAAAAAAAAAAAAAAAAAAAAATGTCGTCGCCCATTGGCACTTGAGGCTGTCGTTCGAACAAGATTCGACGTGGAAGCGATCGAAAACGGGACGAGGAATATTCGTTGTCGAACTGGAACAGGTTCCGAGGCAGCCAAGGCCAGGCACAGAAGGCTCTTCACCGATTTCAATTGCGATTCGCGCGCCTTTGCCGCGCCACATGCCGGCGGATTTATTCGTAGAGAGCGAAATGAGATCTGTTTCCAAGGCGTAGGTCCGCTTCTTTGCCTTCATGGTCAAAGGAAAAATTAAATCTGCGGCCAGCTCTCCTCCTCCGCTTTCCGTCTCTGCCTTTCAATTCCACACTTCAAAGCCGCGTTCACAGCTCTCACACGGATAAATAGGGCGATCTCTATTGTGGAAAAGCGAACGCTGTTTCATCGTGTTCTCGGCTGATCAGATCTCACCCCCCGAGAGAGAGAGAGAGAGAGAGAGAGGGGAGAGATCTCGTTTATTCGCGGATGCTCGATTGTCAGGGGACGAAACTGCTCCAGGAATTTTATCGTAACGTAATATTCGAGGGTTGTGGAGATCCTTCGAGTCGAGCTGTTATCGCTCGTCGAAACATTTTTTTCGAATACTCTACTCTGCTTGGAGAGAAGTTTATAAAAACGAACTCCTCTTCGATCCTTGAGCTTTCCCTCAAGATTTCGTCAACTCGATGAATCACAGACATCCTTTGAGTCTCGAGTAGAGTGAGAGTTTCGAATAAAATAACGTCATTTACAAAGAGGCAACTGTGTTTAAATAGTTTAAATAGTTTCTATTTACAGGAATGTCCTCGCCGAGACAATCGATTCGTACACGGTTTGCCATCAATTGATTTTATAATTACGCGTATCGTGACTGATGGACACTGTATGATCGTTATCGTAATCGTTTGCAGCATTTCCGCTTTATCTGCCTGATCTAAACACCGTTGCCGCGCGTTGCGCGAATTATCGCAATACGAAATCTAGCAGCCAGATAAAAGAAAACGTTTCGGAACAGTTATCGTTATCTCCACGCTCGAATTTCTTTCTTTTCTTCACTTTGAATTTTTTTCTGTTTCTTTTCTTTTTTCACACAAACAGAGAGTTCCACGCGCGAGGAAGCTTTTCAACGTTTCTTGGAAATAATTTTCAAAGCAAGTTGCAAAGTCGGGTTTGAAGAGAGGGACGATGGGATCGACCGAGCGATCGTAGGGTAAAAGTAGTAGAGTGGAAGGAACAAAGCGCGCCAGTGACAATGGGCCGTCTATAGTCAGACGCGCTTTGCATCTGCTATAACAGCCTCTATTCTTCTCGGCAAACTTCAGATTATTTGGAAAATAGCCCAGCGAAAGTTACCCGGCTTAATAATACCTTAAAAAGACACTCGGGCGTTTAGCGATCCCAGCGACGTTCCGTTCGATATCTTTCGCGAAAGACGCGGTTGCTATTTCTTGCAAAGTGTGAAAAATATATCTCTAAATAGAAAATTGAAATACGAACTATATTTTTAGCGCTTTTATAGCTGAGTCTTGTCTTGATTCGAATGCAAAGGCAGTCAATAGTTTAGCTCGATATTTTCAGTGAGAGACGTGGATATTTCGAGGTTGATATTTTTTGCAAAGTGTTAAAGTTGTGTCTTCTTAAGCGACCATAGTGAAGATCGAAAAAGGCGGACGCTTAAGAGGGCTGATGTCGAACCGAAATTGCTGCGAATTACTGGCACCGAAAGAAAGAGTGAGGATGAGCATCAACTATAATACCGATACCAGGCACGTGCGGCGAATTCCAGTACTATTCACTACATTATTTGATTGTAAAGAAATTTAACATTTTTTAACATTTTGTTTCACACACACGTATTTTTAAACAAAAGCAATAAGTTGTAATAAAGCAATAATCAAATGATTATAATTATTATAATGAAGTAATAATCAAACGATTTTAATTATTCTGAATTTCTCCGAAAATTTATTGAAATTCCTATAAAAGTAATTGTTAATCAATAATTATCAATAATTTAGTGGAAACCTTGAATAAAGTTCTCGTTACATTTTCATCAATATTAAATTGACGAGACACATACATAGTATTGATTCTATAGCCGTATTAATACATATAAATTGGATATGAATTTGTCATTTAGTATAAAGTTTAGCCTAACTTTGATCGAAACAACCATAATGTGTCGTAGATCGCTTCTTTTGTTTCGTGTTTCACGCGACTGCGTGGCAAGGAGTGGTAGCGTAGAGTGGCGATTCGAGTTGCAATTCCAGAGAATTGCCGGGAATAGCGACGGACGCTTCTGAAGCGGGCACTGCTGTATTTGTTTTTTAACAACAGCTGAATCTCGTCGCGATTCGAATGCAAAACGAACAACCACGCACTGATTTAGTTCAGTTTATTTCCTGGCTTATTTACTTTTGCATAAAACTAGAGAAATACGAAATGACGACTGACCGAGACGTTTTTTTGGTTCGTTTTGTCAGGAGCAAAGTGGCGGCCGCGCTTCTGAACAAACATCTGCAGATCAACGGGATTTCGGCCGGTCTGGCCACGCTGCCAACCGTGGATCAATCGTCGCCGGATCCACAGCCCGAGGATCCACCGATCACCAATAGCAGCAAAATGAGGAGGGAACGAAAGGCTGCGAGAACACTGGGGATCATCATGTCGGCGTTTCTTGCTTGTTGGCTTCCCTTCTTTCTCTGGTGAGTCTTTCGTTCGTCCTTGATCGCTTGAAAAGTTGGCAAAAAAATTTGCAAAATTTGCAAACATTCGTTATTCCGTTAGAGTGACGAAAATTTTTGTTACCACGTTCGGCGAGTATCGGCAGACAAATTTAATTGAAAAAACTGTTTCCAGTTCATTTTTCATGATGATTTCCATGAGATTCATTTTCGACAAAAAAATATTTGACTTGTTATCCTTTTGATATTTACTGAATGCATGCAAATGCGTTTAATAAACAGGATGGAATACGATGCTTTAAATTGGAAATTCAAGGCAGTGGGAGTGATATCAAATCACGTTGAATCAGACATTTGCGCAAGTGTACAATTTAATTAATAAAATCAAATACCGTATAGTTCGTTTCGATTGGGTTCTTTTTTTTTTTTACTGAAATTTCATCATAGTCATTTTACTCGTATATTTGCGTTTATTAATAATTTTTCGAGCTCCAATTTTGTCAAGCAACAACTGACGTTTCAAACATTTTGAACTGAAATTTCTATCGCTTGCGGAACTTTCAATTATCTTCCGAATATTTTGAAGGTCATCGCAAAATTTAGATTCGAAGATTTCGTTATTATTGGAATATTTTTTTATATACAAAATTCTTATCGAAGATATTTTACGAACAGAAAGGTCTGACCTATTTTAAACATTTTTCAAGAAAGGCAGAGAGCCGCGGCTTCCTTATTATTTCTAATCGAGTTAAGTCCGTTTTAACGAGATCTAGGTGAACACAATCCAAGTTAAAGCGACTTCTTGGTAATTAGGAAAACTCGCTTGAATATATTGAGACGCGCATTAAACGTTCACGTAGCTTAAAACGACTTCAAAACTAGTTCCGTCAAATTAACCGGAATACGATCGATGACATTCTCCTCTCTCTCTTTCTCTAAACGCCTTGAAAAATTGGCGCTTTGCCCGAAGAAGAAAGTAACAAAAATATATTGTACAGAAATAATTGTAATTGTATAATAATAATTCCATCATATTTTCAATTGCTCTTGTGAAAATACGAATCCACGGTGGTCTACTATTCATTAAGAATATTCTTAAGAATATTCGAAGACATAAAACTGAATTAAAAATGTCCGAGTATAAACATGACATCGAAATTTTCCACGAGGTGGAAAAATACATCTTTCAATCGCTCGAATGCGACGTGTGTTCTTCTTTCTTCTTCGTTCCTTTCCTTTTTTTTTATGGTATGAAAATACAACTCTTCAATGGTGAATTATTCGAATGAATATATATGTATATGCGGAAATAAATAACGAGTCGTTAAGCCGTTAAAAGCGAACGTGTCATCGTGTTTCAATGGAAATTTCCGAATACGGTAATAAACTCCGTCGGTGAGATTCATTTGCAGAATTTTATTCACAGACGGCTGCGAGATAAGCGTGCGAAATTCAGTTTTCGACTCTTTAACGTCGTTGTTCAGGCGATATCAGTATCGAGCAAATTTCGCCGCCAATTTCGAAGTGAATTTTCATCCCAAGCACCGGTGACTCAAAAAACGCGAGAGTTCTCTTGCACAAACGAATTAAAACAAACTGTCGAAAGATTCGTAGATTGGAAATTTCAGAAAGTACGCGCGTGAACTCGTAATAAATTCGATGATATATTATTATCGTGCGAACGAACGTGAATCGTTATTATTTATCGACGTTTCGTCGTCGTTCGTGACATTTTTCAACGATGGATCTTCTCGAATAAGCTTTCGCTTAGTGTCTCTGCGTACTCGATTTCCTGATATTAAAAAAGTTTTGGAGAGAGCAGAATAAATAATGGATGGACAATACTGTGTCCAGCGAACGAGGATATTGATATAAGAAACTTGGCGTTGGCTTGTTGGAAATGCCGTATCTTTTTCACGATTACGTTTAATTTTTTAACCGAAAGCATTCCCACGTGATAGAAGAAACAAGCGAACTTCTATAATCAAATATTTGAACATAGAAATATGTTTCTACGTGTGTCTTCGTGTGTATTAGTTTTCGATCTAGATTTTCTCTTTCACTACGAAATTCTACGAAATTGTATTTCTCTATCAATTTTCTTTCTTTATCGATCTAAATCGACTAATTGTACAGGGTGGAAAGAAAAGTTCGTCCGTGGCTATCATAGATGAATTCTACACCTTAGATTTGATGGAAATATACGTCTAAAAAACCTGTCGAAAAATTGACTTTCAAGGTTAAAATTTCTTTTCTTTTTGGATATTCGTATTGGATATTCTACTCATCACGGAGGTAAAAACCATAGGTCGCAACCTAATATATTTTTTGAAAAATGGTAAAAAGATTTCTTAATGATTTAACACTGTGTGCGTTCTAACAGCGACTTTATGGTTCTGGACGCGTGGATGTCTATATTACGTAATATTTGTGTTTCAAATTATGTTAATAATCTTATCATTTGATCATCTAGACTCACACTGATGCTACAACTATGATAAATGAAATATAGTGAAACGTAATACGAAAATTATGTAGAAATAAAGTCGCTGTTAGCACTCACGCGTCCGCAGTGTTAAACGATTGAGAAACCTTTTTGCCATTTTTCGAAAGAACTGTCAGGTTCCTCGGGATGAGTAGAATACAGTGCAAAAGAAGGAGAAAGAAAATTTTGACCTTGAAATTGGTGTCCAAGGCCAAGGACAATTTAGCAACAGATCTTCTTTATCTCCATCAAATTGAAGGTGCAGAAATTCATCTATGATAGCCACGGGCATACTCTTCTTTCCATCCTGCAAAGAAACAAATCCACGCAGATTGTTCGTCGTTCGCCATAACCGAGATTCACGATCCCCTCTTGTGAGAATCAACAAACTTCGCTTCGATTCGGAAAACAAAGTCGGAAGCAGTTCAATAATCAGCGAAGCCGGATTTTTCTTTTACAATCCGAAAAACTTTCCTCTGAAACGCATCTCCTCCTTGGCACCGCTCCTTGGAAATTCGAGAACCGGCCATAAACGTGCGTAAAGGCCAGTTTTTAAAATCGCGGACGAAATTACGGTGGAAAGTAGGTCCTATTGGTTCACTGGAATTTCGATGGGCCAGGACCATAGCGCGCGCTCGAGTGCTTTCGATATTGCGGCGCATCCCTAAAAAATTCCTAAGGGCTTGGTGATGACCGCTGGCTTGGCCTGTGTCGACAGACACACCGAGGCTTGGCAGATCGATAACGTCTCGAAGGGGCGAAAGAAGCTAGCATGTCCCCTCCCCCTCTCCCTTTCTCCGATCTCGAGTGGTTTGCACAAGACTTTGGACTCTACTTCGTTTCGCGCACGACTCGTTTCTCCGTTATTGTTTCGTGATACTGCGATTGCTCGGCGAATGCTCGGCGAATGCCACTTTGCTCCGCGCCGACCACATTGATCAGGCTTTCGCCTAATTGGCCATCGTGCATCTTCGATTTTCCCTCGCACGGAAATCGCGGAACTTCTTGCCAGATTCGCAGGATTTCGAACGTTCTGTTTATGAGGGAATTTCGCGAATATATATTTATATGTGTTTGCTGGATTAACAACGTGTTCTTCGATTTGTAGAATATCACGTCCCTTCAACAGATATTTCTAGGTCACATTTTGCAGAAGATTAAGCTGGACTTTAGTCGAACTCTCGAGTCCTAGTAGCGAACTATTTGCGAGACGATTCGGCACGTTTTTGGACGAAAATCTATTTATAACGAAGTCTCGCGGGTATACGTGTTTGCTGAACCAACATGCAAACAACATGCTCTTTAATTAATGTAGAATATTATGTTTCTTCGGCAGATACTTGCAGACCGAATTTTACAGGAAATTAAGCTGGACTTTAATCGAATTCTCGAGTGGACAGTCGGCAAACTATTTGCGAGACGATTCGGGACGATTTTCGACGAAGTTCTTCCAACAAGAATACAAGGAGCATAACAGCATTCTCTCAAATTTTTAGAATATTATGTTTCCTCGATAGATATCTGCTGGCCACGTTTCACAGAAAATGACATGAAAATTCAGCTGATTTCACTTTTGATTTCTCTAGATTTAGGACAGTCGAGTGCAGATTTTCTTCCGCCAACTAATGACTCGGCAGCCTGTCGTTAAAAAAACCGAATGCAAAACCGTGAAACTGAAAATGCTCGATTTTTCTCTGTGTCCAATTAGCTCTCGCAGTGGATACTACCGAGTAACATTTCCTCCCTTCGAACGCCTCTCCGGCCACGTCCATTCATCGTCCGAAATACTCGATATTCTAGATACACGAACGATACACACAAGCGGCCCGGGAGTTCTCTCTCGGTTCAAGAAGCGTCACGTCAACCGCGTACGTCGAGCGCGTACGTCAGGAATAATTTCTACAGCGAGCGCATACCAGCCACGTCTGCACGGTACAATTTAGCGGCTGTGCAATGCCGGAAATGTCGCAGCAATTCTGACAAATGTATTCTGGCCTGTTATCACGGAACAGGAGTGCCGCATGCCAGCCTCCCCAGATCTCGCGATCCCTTTGTTTATCGAATTTTCATTTGAAAGCGCCATTGTTGCGCGTGTTTCCGTTCTCCGTTCGTACCACGATGTTCGGGTTCTCGAACGTCGTTCGGTCTTTGCCGGTGTAGCTTTTAATAAAGAGAATGAGAGAGAGAGAGAGAGAGAGAGAGAGAGAAAGAGACTATTCCTGGAACGAGTGTAATAAAAGCGAATGACTGGATGTTTCGATGGAACGATCGTTTGAAGCTTGATTCATCGTTAGGCGATAGGGTTCAACGTTGGATTAATGTACACACCGATTTTCTACAGTGGTCGAGATCCGTGTTTTCGTGATTGCACTTTCCTTCTCGTTGTAATTGGAAAACAAGTGTCAGAGAAACTAGCTTCTCTTTGAACTTCGAATAATTTTACTACGTAGGACGCGAATGGATCAGGCTAAGCGGCGGTTGGATGAACTTAACAACTGAAACTACCGACGATTATAAGCATAGAATTTCCAGAGACATCAGAGACATTGGAGTCGAAAAAAAAGAGAGAATAGAGAAACTCTACAAGTGTTTATTTATATATTTTACGAAAAGATTATTTAAATACTTTAAAAACACGCTGTTTCTGCAGAATATCTAGCAAAAATTCTAATAATCTGATAGTAAATTACAATAATCTAACAAATTATAATCTAATAAGTTAAACAAAAATTATAGTTATTATGATAATCGAACCAATAAATTGGTCCATTTCCAACAGTTTTTGGTAGTGCCAGTAAATAGTAAATTACAATAGTAAATTGCAATAGTAAATTACAATAATCTAATAATCTAAGTTAAACAAAAATTATAGTTATTATATATATAAAATATATATTATATATATATATATTATATATAGTTATTATAATAATCGAACCAATAAATTGGTCGTTTCCAGCAGTTTTGGGTAGTGCCAGTGTTAATTCGCTTCGAACGCAAGCGACGCACAAAAGTTTCAAGCCGATTTCGCAAGTGTCTTTGACAGAAAAAAAAAAGCAAATGTTTCGTTGTTAATTACCGAACAATCGGGGTCCCTCCGCGTCGCAACGAAACTGACACAGCGTTTTCGATTATATCGGGGCTATTTTTAACATTCTTATTAAGACCCCCCGCTCAGAAAGCAATCAAAGCGGTAATTCATGTCCGAGCAGCGACGTATTCTCAATTTATTGCCAATGAATATTCGATTGCAGCATCGATCGATGCCCGAATCGATGGCCCGAATTGATTGGATCAAACGTGGTCACGCGGATAGGCAATCTCTTGAAAAATAATTAACCACGGCATTTAGAAGATATTGAAAACTTTTCTCTCTCTCTCTCTCTCTTTTTTCTTCTTTCTGTCCTTAATCTAAAGAGAAACTAGCAAGATGGTGTGGAATAATTGGTGCGGCTAATGTTCCTTGATCAGGAAAGATCACTTGGACACCTGCAGCGAACTTCACCCGAGCTTTCGCTGATTACTCGGTGGATCATCATCGATTCTTACTCGATCCACAGCACGAAATGCTAGGATATCTTCAGTCAAAAGAAGACGACGTGAGACAATTCAGTTTGATCGAATTGCTGTATCGAGTTACAGTTTCATCCTTCTCTCGAAATCTCGATCTCTTGACAAAACCCACACGAAAATAACCCCGTCGTAAATAAATGAAGAAACAAAAGGCATCGGGCACACCACCGCTCGGCAGTGAAAATATTCACCGTTCCCGCTTGAAATTGCACGCGCATTAACGCGACTGTCCGATGTGTCGCGATGTGACTGCAGGCTAATATCCAAAGTTCATTTTGTATGCATGGAATTAACCGTGCCACGTGCTCCGAATACGCTTGCTTTTGTCACGAGCAACGAGTCGCATTGAATATTTCCCGCAACGCAGCGAGTATCCGTTGTTGCGTCTTTACTACTTGTTTCCGTCGTTTCGGTCGTTTCTACCACCCTTATCTTTTCTTTTTCTTTCTCCCTCCCTCTCGCTTTGTGTGCATTTTTTTCTTTTCTTCAATCTTCTCGGCTATCTCGATCCTGGCTGGAATTTCACGTAACGTTCATCGACGTGGCTGCGGATTTGTCAAACGGGTCGTCTTATGGAATCCGATAGCTCGCCAGACGGGTCAGCAGGTTAATCCTGTCGATAACGATTATCAGCTACGAGCTAACCGTCCGTGTCACAGCTACGAACTTCGCTCTCGTGACGTCGTTACGGTTCGACGGCACGTGTTCGTTGCCTTGGCTTTTGTGACAAAATACGGTATTGGCGATACCGTAACCATACCGGTGGTTCAATTCGAAAAAGATATCCATACATTCATGGGCCAAGCGAGGCCATCTGGATGTATTCTCGAATTGTGTCGATGCAGGAAAATATTTTTTACCTAGTGAATAATAGTGACGAAAGGCCAATAATAACTCGTAAGGATTTTCTTTTTAAAGTCATTTTTTTCAAGGAGTTTTCAAGGTTAAGGTTAAGGTTTATTTTTTCATACAATTATATATTATATACCTTTTTTTTTTTTTATTAAAAATCGCGTAGTTTGCTGGTTAAATTACAGGAGGTGTCCTTCTTCTATTTCTATGCATACTCGACATCTTCCTATCAAAGAATTACGTAATCACTCAAAGATTCCAGGATGTGGATTCTGACTTTTTCGCAAGCCGATTTCAACCGAAACGAAAAATCGTTCATATCTTTGGAACTATTAATTTTTCCACCCATGTTTGTTAGAACTTTTTTTCACTTCAAAACAGTTACATTTTTTCCTATTCACCCTGTACATTGTGTATTTCGCTGGTCGTTTGATTCAAACGGGCGGATGAAATTTGTGAAAATAGTTTGCGGCGTATTCGACGTATCAGATCGATGTGTGTGACACTGGTACAAATGGTGTTTCATTTATTCGTTCGTACAGTTGCATGTAACGATAAAGTAACGGGCCATTTGATACGTTTGTGCCTGGTAAATTTGTTATTTGCTATCGACGTGTCCGTAAAAGCGCAAATGCAAAATTCTGCAGTGTTACGTCTCGCGTAAACTCATCTTCGTTTCGCGTTCATTATAGATGAATTTGTCAGCAGATAAATAAAACATTTAAGACAGAGGAAAGTTCAGAGAACATTCGCGATGAAACGATTATGTAGGAAAAATTTGCAACAAAATTAAACCCACGTGATTTATGGTATAAAGTGAAACGGACTGAAGCAGAAAAATATTAATTTATTGACTATACACTTCCTCAAGCTCTGAAAAATCTTACCCTCAAACCTCTGTCTTCGTATGCATTTCACACACTCACGCACACACACAACCGGACGTTTGTACAAGGTGGGTCGAAAGTTTCGTCCGAAGATCATCAAGATGTAAGAAAATTTATATAATAAAATTAATTTTATATAATAAAAGGATTTATTTCAGTAGGAAGTGGATATTTGATCAACCCTATATTTTACGTTTTAAGGGTAGTTTTTTTCCTCACTGCGAGCACACAGCAGGGGACGATTGCACACATAGGGAGAAATTCCGAATAACGAGACTTCCTCGTTCCACATTATATTTACTTCGCACAAAAAAAGGTTCGAGGTTCAAGATAACGGCTATCTATGGTGCTTCAATCATTTCCGGCGGAAGTATCACGCGTCCTGTCGACGAGACGAACCGGAGAACAACTTTCTTTCGCATGAATCGCATGCGATTTCCACGGCGAACGTTTATTTCCTCGGTGTTTTCCTCGGCGAACTGTCTCATCGAATCGACGGAAGTTCGGCTTCTTCTCTAGTTTCCTCTCAATCCGTCCAACTCGTTTTCACCCGTCGCGGCACACTTTTTTCTTCGCGTGACTTTGTTTCCACTCCAACTGCGAAGAGTTGGCGCGCCTAGTTGGAAAAAACGTACTTCTCGTTTCGTTTCTTTTCGTGGATGTGAAACAGTCTCGCAAGGCTGCTTTCAAAACTGTCTCCGATACGGACTGGCATCTGCGAAACGAGATGCAAGTTTCACCCTTTTGCAAAAGTTTCGCTCGCTTTGCTCGCTGTCCCGTCGATCTCTCAGCGAAGCAACTGTTTCATGTTTCCGTGCTCCGTGAGAATGCGCGAAACTCGCACGAAAGTTGGATCGGGCAGAAAAGTTGCAATTGTATTTCAATTGGAAAAATTTCGAAATCGAAACGAAAATCGAAACTCCATCGCCGTCGCTAATTGCATGTTGTGCAACGCGATTGTAAGATAATGTAAATCCATCGGCGATCGCGAGGTGCACATCGTGCAAATGTATAAATCGGATGAATGAAATTTCGTCCATCGACAGATTTCTATCAACCTCGCGTTGGAATAGCCGCGGGATTTGACACATGTTGAACGTTCGCTCTAAAAATAACTTTAGTCACTTTAGAATCCTCGGAGAGAAAACTCATGATCCATGTAGAATTTCGTTCGTTAAACAACCCGTGACTTTTACGTCTGAAATGTTTTGCAGCATGTGTACAAAATCGCGAGCGCAAGTTAATAAGGAAAGAAACTAGCCACGTTAGTTACCACGAACCTAAACCTAACCTAAGCAGAACGAGAATGCTAGATTCTACTGCACGTGAAGTGTGTTTGAACAAACTTCGAAACGCGCTGTTTTATTCATCTTTCTTCGCGTTATTTTAAAAAGAAGAAACAAAAAGAAAGAAAGATGATAAAAATCAATAGCCTCGAGTCTCTCAGCCGTTTTTCTTCTCAGTCGTCATCGACGGGAATCGAAAAAGAGAGCAGTCGAAAGTGAGTGTTCAAACGCGACTCGGTCCCGGTTCATTCCTCTTTGACGGTGTCGGGATCAAGGAGCGAAAAAGCGAGGAAAGGGGATGAACGAGTTAATAAAGCGAAACGTACACGGCCCGACACTTCGGCGGAGAGATCCCTGTGCATTTTCCTGTCGACCTCTTGTTCTTTCTCCGCTTCTTTCTTTCTTTCTTTCTTTCTTTCTTTCTTTCTTTCTTTCTTTCTTTCTTTCTTTCTTTCATTCACGTGCTCCACGTGAAATAATTCTGTCCCGCGCCTTTGTTTCCTCGTACGAGTTCTCCGTTTGCTTTTCCTCGCGTTTTCGTCGGATTTTTCCTCTCCCCGACTTCGCGATTCCTCGTCGCTGTTGATCTTCGGCGTTCCGCCATTTTGCCAGACGCGTACGGAGGATTTCTCGATTTGTTTGAACAGAGTTATTCTCGAATCGGCGCTCAAATATTGAATCGCCGGTGGAAATTTCGCTGGCTTTTCGGCGAAAGGCGAACCGATCGAAAGAAAAATTCCGTCGAACGAGTAAAATTTATTTATTCCTGAGAAACGGTGAAATCCAACGTTTTCAAATGTTGGTGGACAATTTTTTTCGTTTCGGTTCGACAAAATCTATAATATATTCTTTAATACACACACACACACACACACACAGAGTGATTCACGTAGCTTGCATACGAAATAACTTTTAAATTATGTGTCTAATGAAAAATTATTCATACAATCAGTATACAAAAGTATTGTATGGTTTTAAGGGAAGCGTATCAGCTTTTTGTGGGTTTCGAAATTTTCAAGTCGTCTTTATTTTTTTTAATTGGACCATATATTTTCTTCACCATAAATCGAAAAAATACTACATTTCAAACAAAAAAGTATTAAGCATTGATCCTAAACCTAAATGATTAAGGAGATATTTTGCGATAATTTGTCTCGAGGATGAAAACTGCACAGAGCATTAGGATCACTTGCTTGCCATACATTAATGTTCCACATTAATGTTTGTGACATTGACGATCAAATTATGTATATATATATATATATATATATATATATATATATATATATATAGTTAATAACATGAACGAACTACGAGGACCAACAAAAGTGTTTGAAAATTTTTAACTTGGCTTGGAAGAGACTTGCATCATTACAACTTAACGTAATCAGAGAGAAAGTTTCTTGTTGCACATTCCCGACGAATATCCATAGCTTTACGTTCGACGAGTTTGTTTACTGTAAACGAGTTCTCCGTCACATCCTCTCCAACAAATAAGATTTTTCATTCAACGAAGTTCGAGGGATGCCTTGTTCGGAGAAACTTTTTTTGTTCTTTACAAGCTATTTCAATTTTCTACGGTATTTCTTTCGTACCATATTTTTAAAGAGGATAATTTTCTTCTTTTCTTTTCTTTTCTTTTCTTTTCTTTTCTTTTCTTTCCTTTTCTTTCCTTTCTTTTTTTTTCTCTACTTTTTGCGAGGGAAACATATTTCACGGGGGATCCATCTGGCGGATCTTGCCATTTTCTCTCACAGACCATATTTCACTACCCACGAAATGCTTGAATACCTAGATTTATCGTCTCGATAGTTCTAGAAGAGCTCAGGCAACAGGGATGGCTGCTTTATAACCCTGTTGACTTCTCTTACTGGAATACCTGTCCAGAATTTCAAGAAGGGTCCTTTGAAGGATCAACAAATTACCAGCCAACTTCTACGAGTATTATTATTATTATTATTATTATTATTATTATTATTATTATTATTATTTTAGGTATCATTTCTACTATTATTGACAACTAAATATTTCCATTGCTATTTTAAAATTTATGAATCTTCAAGACAAAAATTAAATAATAATCTTGACAATTTCTTACAATCGAACGATACGTATCCCTTTTTTTCTTTTTCAATAGATAGACATACGTAAACATACGTATCTTGAAGTATAGTATAATTTCATTTTAAATCAACGTTAGTTAATTTCATTTCAAATCAATGAAATTCAAGTCATTTTATATCATACAAAATGAGATAAACATACGTATCTTGAAATAAAGTTAATTTCATTTTAAATCATAATTAAATCATAATTAAAATTTCATTTTAAAGTTCATTGTGTAACCCGACAAATAAGTGTTCAAGCTTGATTTAGAAAGAGAAAATGAACGATCTCTCGTTAATAATTGTTTTTGTTTCGTTTGTCTCGTCGATTTGGAAAGCGGAACGTCAAAATAGAAAATCAAACGGGACCATCTTCGACGTGTTTTGCTCTATTACTTTCGAAAAGTGAACAAAACACCGTGCAAGCTCATAAAAAATTACATGTACAGTGAAGAAACCTTGAAACTACGGCAGCGTCAGAATTAATTTGCTAAATTTCACTGCTGACGACGATATCAAATCGTTCTTGGAACAGTTTTTTTTTTTTTTTTTTTTTTTAGCGAAAAACGTAAAAACGTTTTTGATCGCGGAATCATGAAATTGCCTGAAGGAAAATGTGATCAAACAAAATGGACAATATATTGTCCAATAAAGTTTCTGTTCCTCGTGAAAAAGGCCTTTCGTTTGCGCCTTTCGTTTGCGCGCATACACATACGCACACAAAAGGAGAACGAAGTTTTGGCTGATATTAGGTTTATAGGAAAATAATTGCGCTCCTCATGTTTTGTAACTTTCCCCTCTCATACTTTTTTGCAGATTCCTGCGTTTATCGTGCTCGTGCCATGTGTAATTTAAAAGTATATTCTGGCCTGTATTTCGGAGTCAGTCATTCCTGTTTCAAAGACAATTCAGCTCTATTTCTGACCATTGAAGTGGCATTGGATATAAAGCAAATTAAAGCAATTTTTCTTTACGAATTCGAAAGCGCGCAAAGTCAATTGCGATGCATTTGGCTCGTACACTGTTAAGCCCACTGCAGTGGTTCAATAAATTTCCTCATAAACTCAAGCACATGAAAAAAATTATAGTGACTGGTTTGTTGGTGTACAGCATGTTTAATTCGCTATACTTTCCTGAAACCTGATTTCCGTCATTAACCCTTCGCACTCCTTTATCGAGAGTGACTCGACATCAGTTTTTGTCACAAGAACTCTTATATTGAGTTACACTTGATATTTTTAGATTCCCAGTTAAATTGCCCTCCCCCCTCCCCCCAAAAAATTGAAAAATAATTTGGAGTGCAAAGGGTTAAACCTACCGTGGTCATTAATATGAAGGTGACTGTAATCTTAAACACTTAATTATAAATAAAGTAATTTGTCGGCAGAAGTGTTGGTCGAAGCAAATGGTTGTTACTTTGATTAACAAAAAGTTTTGAAATCTAAGATATATACATATCTTGAGATTCAGGGATAGAAAAGCGCAATTATTTCCCGACCAACCTACGCAAGCCAAGATTTCAGCTAGCAAAGGTAATAAATTGGTAAACTCGCAGCGCAGTTTTTCCGACGACGCAACGATTTTCCGCTTTCATCGAAGTATCGAAGGGACTGCTTAAAAAGTCCAGCTCGTTACGGCGAAACGCGAGCCAGCCCTCGACGACGAGGGGGAAAAGGGATCGATGGGATGCGAGGAATGAAAATCCAGGTGATTTCGAGGGATTGGAAAAGTTCTTGAAAGCACTCTCTCTCTCTCTCTCTCTCATTGGGTGTCACGGAGAACAAGTCGTTTAATGAGCAAACCTTTTCTTTTCTTTTCTTTTCTTTTCTTTTTTCTTTTGCCGGCTGAAGCGATATCCCGAGGCGCACAGGTCGATCCCTCCGTGCGGCGAGCGTGCATTGAAATCGCTTTGGATTGAAACTACGAAACGGTATCGATCACGCTCGCAACAAAATCCCGAGCCTTCGTAAACGAGCTTAAAACGAGACGAAGCAGTCGAGATTCGTCTCAGCACGAGACAGACAGATTGTACCTGCATCCTCGACTATCTTCTGGCTTTCGCCGCTTTGAAAATTGCTGCGCCTTTTTCTCTCTCTCTCTCTCAGAGAATACCTTCTTTGTCCTCTTTCTGGAAATTCAACCGACATTCAACGAAACCATATCCTTATACATCCAACAGTTTCTGAGCCACGAAACAGGCTGAAAGGCTCCTTTGTTACATTCTAAACAGTTCCTTTCGCGAATCTTGATGCCGCTCGAAACGTCATCTCACTTGGTTTTGACGATCACAGTTACACTTACAGCGGTTAGAGATAAGAGACAGTGCTTAAAGGCACGCTTCACCGCCGTAAGAAAGTTTGCAGTACTCTTGCTTCTTGAATCTTTCTGGAAGCTTGTTGGAGCATTGTTTGATCTCAAATCAAATCTGGTATGATACGACGTTTGTTCGAAGGCACTGCTAGAGCTTCGACTCGTTCGATAGAATTGAATGAAATTGACTGCCGAGTGTCATTTGGTAGCATCCTTACTTCTTCTAGGAATTTCTTCGTGCCTGTTTTATGTTTCTCTTTCAATGTGAATTTTATGTATACTATTGGATGACCAATATTAGGCTTGATAATATTAGCTCGACAGACCTCTGAAAGTGTCCTGAACGAGTTATTCAAAATAGTTGGTCGTCCACGCTTCTCTCTTCCTACCTTCGATTCACAATTATAAAAAGACGTGCTATTTTTCATCATGAAGTCCTAACATCATTTTTGACCACGGTTAGAACGTGAATAAACTCTCTCAAATATATACGAGCTGTTATTCCTTTACACGGAATGCAATCCAGTATTTTCTTGAATACATCTACCAGATTGTTGGACACTTGGATTTGTTGGATCCCGCGTAAAGAGACGACACTTTTACTTTGAAGAGGTTAAGATTTTACTCTACAAATAATTGCAAAGGCCTGCTCGATGGAAAAGAATGTTCGCTTCTCAGCACGATTTCTTATATATTTGTCTATGATAAAGCTTGGACGACCAACTATTGAAATTTGCCCTATGAGTAACTGCTCGCAGGTCACTTTAGGAGGACTATTACTGACTCATTGTCAGTATTAGCACTGAGCCAGTATTGCTGGCTCGGCAGATTCTCGGCTAATGAAATCGAACAGAAAGAATTTTTCTATCGACGAACGTATTATTCGAAAGATGGTCGTCGCACTGGCTGATTTCTTCTTTCACACAGTTGCGCTTGCCTTTGCTACTATTTGTGTAGGATATACACAAATCGATGCATCAATCGTGTGCACAAGCTTAGCTACAATCAGTGCTAAAATTAACCGAGCGATGGGTGAAGGTCAATTCTTTTTCCGAGCAACTGGTCGGACTTTTCCCTGCGAGAGGATCGAACCGGGTGCCATTCGTATTCACGAATGTGTTTGTAACGTTCCAATCGTCTGGAAACTTTTCCTTTTCCCGCTGTTTGTCGCGCCGTAGCCGTTTCTTTCTTCCTCTCATTGTGACGTGACGTAACCTAACCGAACCTAAACCTAACCTGTGACACTAACAGTGCACAGCGTATGTCTGATTGTGTCGATGCATTCGTCGATCAACTGTTGCCATCTGCTCGAAACTGTACCGCTCGTTGCGTCACTAGCTCTTATAGTTTCATAATGTTCATATTTATTTAATCAAGACGAAAATAGGAAGGCTTCGGCACGGAATGTTATTTTTAACATTTTGCTCCTTTTATTGGCTACCACGCTTATTGACTCCCACTTTAATACATATAGTTCTGTGAGATTTTTGCTATCGACCACGTAGTCGCTCATCGTTACGTAGTTAGTTATTAAATAATAAAATCTAATATAATTTTAACGTGATAAAAGTCTGAATAGCGAAATTCACACTAGCTTTCTATAATGATCTTTTTTACTTAGTTTCTGCGTGATTGAATCAATTATACTACGTGAATCGTTTGCGATATTGTTTCATTTTTTCTTTTTACTGCTTTATCGTGTACATAATGAATTCACTTTAAATTCGGAATTCATTTGCTATTGACGAAAATAGCAACGGGACAAATGTGGCAAAGCGATGGATGAAAAAATTAACGAAAGAGATCGAACCGAAATCGATGCGCGATTTCTCGTTGCGAGCACGCGAGGCAACAAACTCTGTCGATATAAAAGCGAGTACACGTCGCTTCGTTTGTCAGTGATGCGCGAGAAATTAATTAATGAACCGAAGAGAGAAAGAAAATAACATTGACAGTAAATTTGCAGTAAAGTTGCACTCGGTTTGCAAATCGAATTGATTGATTCAACGAAGGGCGAGTGAAATCGTCCTTGAATGACGAATAGACGAAGAATGTCAAAATTCCCGGTGAAAGGAGAGAGACTTTTTACTTTACTATACGCGAAGGAAAACCAGGATTGCACGTCGGAGAATGTTTTGAACTGTATGCCATACTGTAAAAAAATTGAAAGTAGCAAACAGTAGAAAATAACTCCTTTTTCAAATGTTAAAATGTTATTCAATATCGGATAGAGTGAAGGTTAAGTGCTAACTACCATTTTTTATTTTTTTACGTCACATTCTTACGCTACAGGTCTCTGTCGCAATTTTCGGGGAATTTTGGGAAATGGCGGGGACTTTATTGCTCCTAGTCGCAGGGCATACGGCACGCGTATGACTGATTCCTAACAATGTGACAGCGACGAGCGTTCACGGCCGAGAAAAAGAACTTTCGCGAATATGCGCGAAAGTTCACTTTGTCAGAGGACCGTTCTCAAATTCACAGGAAACTCGAGGCAGTGAGAAAATCACAGCGGGCGAATTTGAATTGAAACGGCTGTCTCTCGGATGTTTCTGCTCCTCCTCGGTCACTGACTGGACGAGGAGGGAAATATTCGAAATGTTTTCGATCCTTCTCGACGAAACTCAACGAAAAAGAGAAAAGGGACACGACATTTGCAGCAGCTTTGTTTTCAACTTTAGAAAGACAGCGGATTCCGTAGAAATTGTTATTACAGGTTACTACGTGCGGTGAATTACGTATGATCGTAAATCACTTTACACACACACACACACCGATTTAATTTTCGCTCATACTCACCTATCGTCCACCGACGGATAAACAATTACAATACATTAATGAAAATGAATCTCTTGTCTTATAATAGTCAGGCGCACACATGCTATAAGTTACGGTTACGTACGACTTAGAAAAAGGGAGGAAACTGCAATTCTGTGAAATTTCTCAAATCGGTGTTTAAATGTCGTTTCTTGAAATCGAACGTTAACAAGTATAAATTACGAATAACGTCGTCAATGTTACTCGTAATAATAAAATATAAATATTCGTTTGTAATAAAATATAAATTGCAAATAACTTTTCGACTGAGGCAGTAAATTACAGTAAGTAATGCTTGTCTAAGAATATTGGAAATGAGATTGTAAGGCAAAGGCAAAGGCAAAGGCAAATTTATTACAGATCAGATCAAGTAACGAAGGATAAATAATCCCAGAGGCAATTACATTCTGTCACGATCGTCGATAACGTCGACCCTAGTCTCAGGATTAGGCCCTGTATTTTATCCTGCGAGAAACATCGGGCACTCGTGCCCAAGCTGTATTTAATGCCACGACAGGTGAAGAAAAGAACTCCAAACGAGTCCCCTGTAAAAGACTCGTAAAGCGCAGAGGAATAGAGAACGAGAGAGAGAGAGAGAGAGAGAGAGAGAAGAAAGTCTCTGCAATATGTTCTACAAAAAGTCCTGGCAGAGTGGAAACGTCGGAGAGCGATCCGCCGATAACGGAAGAAGCCAATAAATCTGTTCGAACAGCGTAACAATGGAAACAATTTCGTGGCGAACTCGCGGTCGAGGCTTGCAAACCGCGCTCCTCTCCTTTAGAAATGGAGATTAATAGCGAGCACGCAAGCACGGTAGAGAACAGCACCGAGTTGCGATACACTTTCAACAACTAGGCTACTTAGTATATAGTTTCGCCTGGCAGTTGTTAGATCGGTTTCCAACCGAGCCGATACACGATCGATTTCAGAAGTTTCGCTTGTTCAGGCTGCCACTAGTAATTTACTAGACTGCCCTTTGGACTTTACCTGTTGTTGTGCTGTCACACAGGTGGGAGTCTCGTTGAATCCCAAAAAATACATGCGCGATAATTTCGACGCACTAGTCTGGTAGACTAGATCGCTAGAGACTATGAAAATCTCTAAATTGTAAAGTAACCAAGTATAGATCGGTCGGAAGCAGATAATTAGCGTAGAAATTCTTTGATTTCACCAAATGATCCTTTAACGTCTAGGTCTAAAAATCAAGATTATAGGGGAAAAGAAATTATCGAAGTGTTACGACAAAGGTTTCTGAATGTAGCGATATATCGGCTAATTAGGCTTAATTCTAGGTCGAGCGGAGTGAAAACATAAATTTGGAGGTTAAAGACTGATTGACTCTTTCATTTTTTCGGTCACATTCTTGTACAGGATGGAAGGGAAAGTTTTTAGATGAATTCTACACCTTCGATTTGATAGAAATACATGTAAAGAATCTGCCGCAAAATTGACTTCAACCTTGAACTTCAAGATCAAAAATTTTTTTCTTTTTGCATTGTATTCTACTCATCATGAGGGTAAAACTTTTCCAAGGAATCTAATAGTTCTTTTGAAAAATGGCACGTGCGTTCTAACAGCGACCTTATGATTCTGGACGCGTTTGTTTTACGTAATTTTGATTAACATTTTGATTTATCGTAGTTGTAGCATCAGTGCGAGTCTAAATAATCAATTGATACAATTAACACTATTCGAAATATAAATATCACGTGATTTAGACATCCACGCGTACAGAATCATAAAGTCGCTGTCAGGACACAACTTTTTTCCCACTTTTTAAATGAACTATTAGGTTGCGATCTATGATCCCTTGGGAAAGTTTGCCAAACTCTCACTCGTCTACCAAATTTTCATTTCTTTACCAATTCTCACGCTTGAATAATTTTCTCTTCAACAGGTACATTATCACGTCCCTGTGCGACAGCTGCGAGAGCAGCGATTCGGTGGTGGCGGTGGTGTTTTGGGTTGGCTACTTCAACAGCGCGCTGAATCCGCTCATCTACGCGTATTTCAACCGGGACTTCCGGGCGGCGTTCAGAAAGACGCTGGAGAGCTGCTGCGTGGCGCTCGGCCCGGTCCGCGATCTTCGCCAAGCGCACCGGAAGCAGGACCTCGTGCACAGCAACGCGTCCTCGGAGTTGCACGTGAACAATCAGCTGAGAGCCAGCGAGATGACCAACGTCCACATCGAGGCGTGCATTTGAGTTTCGAACAATGGCCCGTCGTCAAACACTGGCGTCTCCTCGTCTTTCCCAGCTCAAGAGGACTGTTTCTAGGACTCTTTCTCTCCGCGGACTTCTCGCGGAAGTCGAGCGTTCGATCGTCGAAATTTTTAATCCGTGCGCGATCCGTGCGCGATCCGTGCGCGATCGCCTGATCCTCATCCTGCTGTTTCAGTTTTAGTCTCCTTCTTTTTCGTTCTTTTCTTTTTCGATCGGCAATCGAACCGGTCGGTCGAATCGACAGCCAATTAACAGTGAGAACGCGAGACTCGACTCGCGAGGATTGTTTCAATGGTTAATTAATGGGTGGAACAGCGCGGAACACCATTCCTCGATCGCCAATTAATGGTCGAAGCGCAACAGTTGAACGTGGTGCTTTGACCCGTGAGCGTAATTTAAATTCGTTCTTTGATCCGTCGACCAAAGCAGCGAGAAAAGTACGAGTCTGGATCACTTTTTGGCGCGAGCCAAGAGAAAGCCTCGGTGTTTCGGAAATATGTTTCTATAATGTGTGTACGAGCGAGTTGTTCTTCAAGAGCGTGAAAGGGAGTGTCGAGGGATTTACACCGAGGGATTGACACTCTACGACTGAAGTTTCGGCTTCGATCAAACTCCGGCCGCGTCGAGAGTACTGCTACACTTTCTGCTCTCTTTCGCCTAGTTTTTCGGCTTTAGTATAAATCGGGCTCCAGGGTATCGCGGACACGAACGAGAATTGGAATTCGCACTTTGATTGCGTAAAGATTTCTTTCATCTGACAAATATGTATTCCAAACGACACATACTTTTGTATGCTACGTGTATTTATAAAAATCCATTGACTAATTATCCTTCGTTTGTACACGTAAAAATATTCAACACTCGACGACGAAGAAACAGCGATCGCAAGCTTCCGCAGCGAGTCTTGAAGAAATTTGAAGGAATTTGAAGAGATGTTCTTTTGATATATGTACAGGGTGGAAAGAAAAGTTTGTCGGTGGCTATTATAGATGAATTCTACATCTTTGATTTGATGGAAATACATACAAAGAGTTTGCCGCAAAATTGACTTTAACCTTGAATTTCAAGAACAAAAAAAATTTTTTTTTTTTTGCATTGTATTCTATTCATCATGAAGATGAAACTTTCCCAAGGAATCTGATAGTTCCTTTGAAAAATGGCAGAAAAAGTTTCTTAATCATTCAACACTGCGTGAGTTTTAACAGCGACTTTATGTTCCTGAACGCGTGAATGTAATGTTTATACTTCGAATAACATCAAGTTAGTTTTATTATTTTAGTTTCATTATTTCGATTATTTAGACTCACGCTGACGCTACAACAATTTGATATATCAAATGCGAGGTGAAACCTAATCCAGAATCATAAAGTCGCTGTTAGAACGCACGCGGCTGCGGCAAGTTTTTATTTTTTTTCTCTCGTCGTCGGAAGGAACGCGATACGCGCGTACATGCGCCAGGTAACGCGTTATTAAAAGAGAGGTTTATTGCCCGAAGCAGTGCGCTTTTCCCGAAAGGAAACCTTTTTCGATCAACCTATTTTAAGGCGGTTGCCTACCTGCCAGCCTCTGTCATCTATTTCCACTGCGTGGCTTAAGTTTTATCAAGTATCCGTAAATAAAGCGGCCTGCTCGCCCTCCAGATGGACGGATGATCCGATTTGAGTAACACTTTAATAACGTCGATAACGTCGACTCTCAATTCTTTCCACTTTCTCGGACGCGGTCTATTCAATTAATTGCTGTTCTGCTAGCACGTAATGTGATTCCGTGTTGGTAGATGTGTAATGAAAAATTCAGAAACTAAAGGAGCTTGCTTTTCTTTTCTTTTCCTTTCTTTTTTTTTTTTGGTAGTCCTTTCTGTTTTTAACCCTTTGCAGTCCTATGCTGAGTATCGCTTTTTCAATTCCAGTTTTCAGTTTCAATTTTTTTTTTGAATAGACGCTGTTTCGTTGAGACATAGATAAAATAAGAGTTGCGTGGATTTCGCTTATTGTCAGTGATTTCAAAATCGCCTCGATATACGAATGTAAAATTCTCAGCGTAGCGAGTCCTGTTTTTTACTTAAAGTCCGAAATTCAATTTGAAAATTTTAATTTATTAATTCAGTAATGGTCCAGACGAGGCAACGTACAACGGACGTGGCAATTGACAACAAATTTAAAAGCGGCGACGACGATTATACGGCTGATATCGAACGTGAATTTCAAAGAAATTCAATTGAATAATTGTATTGTTTAATATAATTGTCTATTTGTAAGTGTGTCGTTTTGTTCGTCAAATCTATAAGTGTTTCGTAAAGTGATCGATACGCGAAGCAAAACATCGGTTGGAGGAATCAACACGATTGAAACGAAACTGTTCAATGTAGCGCGGACTGCAAAGGATTGAACAGAAATTCTTGTTCATAGTCGAGTGAACAGTTTGTATCGGTGTCGGTCACATAATGAAACGGATATTTATTTATCCTCGGGACAACCGTTCAAGTTCTTTGTCAGTAGTTAGTCACGTTTTTACAAAATTTATTAAATCGCAATCCCATTCTAATTTTAGTCGAATTTGCTTCTTCGAAAAGCTGTCTCTGCCTGTTATTGCTTTCAAACGTACTCCGTCCCTTTCTAATTTCACGTTCAAAGAACCGTGGCAGTTGCAGTCGCTGAGATTATTTAATTAACGAACGCCTGATGCTTCGCTTCAGCTTTGTTCAGACTTTTTGACATCAATTTGCATTAATATCAATTTTCATTTCAGTATATATATATATATATATATATATATATCTATCAGCGGTGTTTCCCTTTCGTTCGAATTGGATATACATTCGATCAATATTTTTTTTATAGACCATGATTGAAAAAAATGATTGCGACCTCGATGTTGAATTAAGATAAATTTTTCGACTTTTTAAAATCTTACATGATTTGAGTACAAATCGACGTAAGTCAGATTGGTATCTATCTATAAATAAATTTAAATTATTCGTATGGACTATAATTTATAAATTACTTATTAAAAGATTAATAAATAAATATTATTTTAGCAAATTAGTGCAATGAATTTAGAATTTAAATCAAATCATATGCAATATAACAAATAATAATTTTTATAATTTCAATAATTATATTAAGTGTAGCTTTTTTAACATTGTTTGAACGAAAAATTTTAAGATATATATACAATATCGAAAAGGGCCTAATAAAATAGCTTTTAAGGGCTTACTTCAACCATTTAGAGATATATTAAAGTTATTATTCAAGGAAATATTTTACTCAAGTTCAAATAAAATATTTTACCATAGTTCTATTGTAATATTTTTAATTTCATCTATACTATGATTCAATTATCTATGAATTTACAATAACTTCAATCTTGATTATAATATAATTCTTTTTATTATTTATTATGAGATTGAATGTATATCCAATTTCACATCGAAATGAACCTCAGTTAAGTTTCATTCTCAATCGCGATCGTAAAAAACCTCTAGCCGAATTTATATCCCTTATCCGTAACTTTTAAATCTCTCGAAAACAGTCGGCCTCGTCGAGCCGAAATTCCCTCGTGGAAAGGAACGTACGGTATTCCTCGAAGCATGCGAGGCGAAAGAACAGAGGGAAAAGCAACTAAGAGGAACTGATTGCAAGTGAACCCAGATCCAGGATGTGCGCGATGCGTTTAATTAAAACCTGACTAAACGGAGTGCTTGAAAGAAACGAGGCTTTCCAGCAACTCTGACGATGCGAATCCCTCCGTGTCGCTCCCGTGACGAGTTTATTAAAGTTAGACCAACAGAAGGAAGTCGGGATCTGGGAAACTATTATAGCTCGTACGAAAGAGAGAGAGAGAGAGAGAGCCGTGTAAAGTGAGCACAGACAGGATTGTGGTCGGCGAACATGAAAATTACCTCGAGTGTGAAAACGCTCGGCGCTACGAGCTTGATGTTGACACGAGGAATTAAAGGATAAACGCGGCAAACGCGAGAAGAAACACTGCCGGATTATCCGGGCGGAGACCGAGCGAACGCCAGGGCCGTGCATTTGAACCAACTGCAATGTAAGAAATCAAAGCTCCTTTGTCGGCAAGTAAAAGCGAAAAAGTGAAAACGACGAATGAAGGAACGAATCGATTTCGGGTGAAAACCCATCACTGTCTGTAAGCTTCAGCGAGTTTGTTTTGTCGTCGATAAGTCAATGAAATTTGTCTCCGTACCTTCAAGTTTTCGAAAGTTTTTAAAACACGCTCTCGATCATTTCTGACTGTTTTTGCTTTTTTAATGTAGTCCCCATATTCAGTTTAACATCGATAAAAGCCTTCGTTTCAACTGTAATTCCAACTAGTCCAAGTAGAACGATCAAGTATATTCTTTTGCAAATAAATTTGCTTGCCGTGTGATGTCCTCTGTCGAATCATTTGTATAAAATAAACCGAAAATATTCAACGGGGTTCGCTTAAACTATTTATCTGTGGGATTCAGTTGAACCCCAAATTAAACCGTTGCAGGAATCCGCTGCAATCCTTCGAGGAATTTTCACTATGTATAACATTATTTTTATCCTCCTCACAGTCACTGAAATCACTAAATTAAAATCTCTTTGCTTTTCTACGTTTTGGTAGAATAACGTCATCAGGATCAATGCTCCACGTCTCAAAACAAATCACTATTTTTATATCGATCAAAAACAAATTCATCTTCGAATAACTCGTTTCCGTATTTTCTATTTCTTGACACGATGACCAATGGAATATATTTCTGATTTGCTCGATCAGAATACCGACTGATTATGCAGTAGAATTTATCGACAATATTTTTATCTCGGCTCCTACGAAATATTGTTTATGCCTGGGAGGAATACTTGGAGCGTAAAGGGTTAAAATATATCACCGACACACGTAGATATCCGATTCTGTCAGTTTATTGATTTTCTCAATATCCATTCGCACGTTTCGAAATCGTCAATTATGGTCGATCGGCGTATTACAAATTTTCTTGGAATCGCGAGCTCCCGAATCGAATTCGCTTTGCTACACCATCAGGACGATTACACTGTCAATTTAATACGAATGCACGCGCAACGCGTGTTACGGTGAAATCCGTGCGCACTGTTCACATTCAAAGGAAATGGGATACAACGTCGGGGAATGCCGGTCGTTCGAATAATAGAATGTTCGGATAACAGGGTGTTTGAACTGCGCGGCATTCGGATAATGGAGGTTTTACCTCCCGTCGTCGACGTGTGCACGAAATTCAAATTGTTTTGTCCCGAGCCAAGTGAAGCAGAGAGCTGTCTATGGAGCGGGCCATCGAACTTTCAGGAAAATTTACAATGTTTCGATCGAGACCGACAAAACGGACGACTGATCCTGTTAATGAAGACAACGGGCTCACGTTCGATTATTCACGGCGAGAGAGAGAGAGAGAGAGAGTGAGTTTTAAGCCATTATTCGTGATCGAGAAGATGAGAAAGTGAATGATCTTACATCTTTACTTACGTCGGAATTTTTTTTTTTTTCATTTAAAGAGCAAATCGTCGGTATGTTAAAAGTTTCGCGACTTTTGTACAGGGTGGAAAGAAATGTTTGGTGAATTCTATACTTTCGATTTGATGGAATAGCATGTGAGAAATCTGCCTCGAATTTCAAGGTGAAAATTTCTTTTGGTGTATTCTGCTCATTGCGAACATGAAACTTTTTCAAGGAACCGATGGCAAAAAAATTTTTTTTGTCATTTAATACTTTGCTGGACATGTGCCTGCTGTCAGACAATCGCCTAATTACAAGCCAGAGTTGGTTAACTGGCGGCCCACGAGCTCTTGTCCTTACCCCCTCCATTGCATCGACCTCTCCATTTGCTTAGTAGAGAACTCAACAGACTGAGGGAGTGGGGGCAACGGCCCGCGGGCCGCCAGTTAACCAGCTCTGGCCTAAACGATTTATCATTCCGAACGCGTGGATAGTTGAAGTTTCATTCGACAAATGTTGGTTTACGGAGAATGTGAAATTACAGTCACTTATTTTGTACCGCTAACAATAAGCTAACCACTGTTCGACGTTTGTAAACGATGCTGCATCGAACAACAAGCACAAACGTGGAACGACAAAACGTTTCTTAATAAATCGGAGAGATTTCAAAGGTTGCAAGGTTCACACGGGTAGGTTTCAATAATATATATATATATATATATATATATATATATATATATATATATATATATATATATATATATATATATATATATTTCCAGGAACGTTTGAAAGAAAGTTGCAAAGGAAATGGTCGTTTTTAAGAAATATTTCGCAAACAACGACGATATCTCGGACGAGGAGAAAGCCTGTTAACGAAACTGGATAAGGATTTATATCAAATGCCGGGGAACGAACGGTTCGATACATTTTTCACGGAATATCAGTTGTTGTTTCGCGAGCAACATAGTTACCATGGCGATACATCATACAGCGGTGAAAAAGTTCCTTGTGTACCTAAGTTCCAACGATCCCTCACGGTTTCTCCTTATCGCAAAAGGTACAACATGCAAACGCACAGGAGTTGCAAACGTTTTATCATTCCTTGTCCTCTTTTCCTTTCACTCCGGGAACAATCTTGCTACGTTGTTCCAAGAAATATTTCATCTCTTTAATATTATTACACGTATCAAGAAAGACTCAACCGGGGGCAGAACTTTTTTTTTTTACATTCTACGTATCTTCCAGATATTTAGCTTCTTCATTATGCAACGATTATTCAATTCAATTTCTTTCCACGCAGAAAATTTTTAATTCGCGCGAAGAAGCGCTCTTTAACAAGTGGGTGAAAAACTTGCTCGTCGAGTTTGCTTCCGAACGCTAAAACGTTGAAATTTTTAACGCGATTACCAGCTTCGTTAAAAGCATTGTCTTTCCGTGTCTCTTGACATTTCGCTTCCGCGTTCTGTTCGCGAGAGTATTACGTTTCAGAATCGGTGCTCAACAAGGGAGGATCTGGAAATATCTTGCTGATTTTACGAAGCTGGCGCGATGCATTAAGGAGATTACCAAACGGTCTCAATGGAATCGATAACCACTGGCGAACGTTCTTCGGCAAAAATTCGACATATCGCTGAGTGCGAGTCAGAAAATGGAAGCTGAGACCCGAGAGAAAATGAAATCGAACTTACAGTTTTTGATATTCGTTGCACGCGGCAGAGAGAACGCCTGAGAGAAAAATTACTACGCAAACACTACGGATACGGCATAATTTTCTCGAAACGATGAAAAAAAAGTCTCCAATGTTTTTACACCGTTCTCTGTCCGACTGTTAGGCGAATTTCGCCGCGTTTTGAGCTTTATGGAATTAATGGAGTGCGACTGCTCGTTTGCGGAGGACGTTATCCTGAACTTTGATATTTCGGATATCCGATTCGTTCTCCGGATCGTTTCACAATCAACAGAGTTTCGCTCGGTTTTCGTTCGTTCACTGTTTGGTTAAACGATGATAATTTTCGCGATAATGTCAGTTTTTGTTTCATTCTGATGAAAGGAAAGAAGGAAGATTCTAAGGAAAAATTTTCTGGATTTTGTGATTCTCTTGCAAACTCTGTGTTTACGTTAATCTACGTGTATGAATAAATTTCAATTATACTGTCCAAGGTACTTTGTGTCCACGAAAAGCCCGAGCTTCATCACGTTCAAACGACGTAAATTATTATTAATAATTAAGCGACGTTTTATCTGTCGAACATGGACAGATAATCCCACGAGTCGATTTCCAAAATCGCAAGCTATTCGTATTTCGTTCTCCGTGTTTCTTTTTATTCTCACAAACGAAGAGTATTATAGTGATAAACTCGTTCGCGATTTTTTTAAAAAGGTTGTCACAGAAGTGAAGTTATAAACTTTACATTCTAAAATGTTCCATTCTTCTTTTACTAAGAAAAATAAAGATTTTGCTAAAAAAATTTTATTACTTTGAATTATCCGAAATTTCGACCAAAGGATTCCCCAAATTATCAGAACCTCTACGATCCCTCCCCAAAACGCTAAAAAGTTTTGCTCAATATTGGCGTGAATGTAATTTTTCAACTGCACGGAAAGACGATCGAACTCTTTACTCTAATCTAATAAATATCGAACCGTGGAAATCACTACGAAATCTCGGTTGCAGAATAATCATTAACCTGTAAGTCTCACGTAGCGATTTCATCGTTCTGGCCGACATACCAGCTATTTGAACAATGTTCCACGATCTCTGGCCAAATGATCGAGGCCCTTTAACCATGCACGACAAACGAATCCCTGTCTCATGATAAATATTTAGAGAGAAAACTTGGATATTTTCGTTGAAAGCAGCAGCATTTCCGTTTACTGTTTGCCAATCTGTATCGAGTTTTGCTTCTTCCGATATCTATTTATTAACGTCAAAGAAGCTCGTAAAGCGAATGTAACATCGCGAGGACCACACAGGGAAAATACGATGCGACGATCGTTTCTGTTGATTTTATTGTTTCATCATTTGATGGGTAAATATCTTTTCATCTCTGGAACGACGTACTACGATTTTTCGTCTCCATGGTTGGAGCACATTACGACACAGTTGAGTGTATATCGCACGCTTCGGAACATTTTGACGAATTTTCGCGTCACTAACATCTTAAGCTTGAAAGATTCGAAGTGTAATTCGAGAAAGTTAGAACGTGATATAAAATTTATAAATGAATTTGAAAATATCAACCGAATTTCCAAACCAATCCACGGAATTTTTAAAAGATGCTGAACTTGAAAAGTACGAAAATCCGAAAGTCTGATTCGATTTCACGATTTCTCCTGATGGTGTTCGTGCGATAGCAATGTTTCGTCACTCGATCATCTTCGAAAACATGCGTATTCTTGTTCCGGATCATTCTGTGTTATCAACATATCATTATTTATACGTGAGTTTGAAATTTAAAGAGAAATGACTAAACCGGCTGTGCTACGTTCTCTAGTCATAAATTATGAACATACCCAAATGGCGAGGACTGTGATATTTATTTGACGAATTATTTAATTCCTTGTTTTGTATGCATGTACAGTGAGCCATGCCTGTGGCCTTCGATTCGACAAAGGCAGATTTGTATTTCAAATGTATGTAGACTCGTCCGAATTTTGATTTCATTCTCTCATTTTTAAGTATGTACAAATTATTATTTACGGATTATTGAGTACAAATTACGCGTAGTACTTTAATAATTATGTGTGTGTATATATATATATATATATATATATATATATATATAAAACTTGCTGTAGGGATAATGCTCATCTGAGCGATTGGAAGCTCTGTCACTCTTGCAGTGTTAACAACCAAATTACAGGCTGACGCAAAAGTTTCCACTTGTACTGTCGAATATTCGTATATTAATATTTTCTAATAATAACTTTTAGTATCACTTCATATCGTACAATGTACCGTGTATAAAGATATTCTTTTGTTATTTCCTATCGTTCTGTTCAGTGTTTCAGTGATCGTAAATCTAGTACTGTATATTATAATTTAACGAAATTTGAATCAAGTCGTTGCGTACTGAAATGTCTCGAAAGAACACAATTATCCGACAATTTAGTATTTGTACGAATATTTTCATTTTAAACCACGGCTAACTGGCGGCTCGCGATCTCTGCACTCGTTTACAATTAGTAAGGAAATCAACAGACTGAGAGAGTGGGGCTCATGCGAGGAAATTTCAGTATAGTGGAGGGGACCGACGCAGTGGAGGGGGTAGCGCCAAGAATCAGGAAAGTGGGGAGCGAGCCGCCAGTTAGCCGTCTCTATTTTAAACAATATTTCACGAGGTGTATGGTTAAAGGCTGGAACACGGCGTTCGACACGACATTCACCGATTCGTTTTACAGTCATCGCGTTATCTATCGATTAGAGATACAAAGCGACTAGTGACTTAACGCATTAACGCGGAACGTGCAAAGCGAGCAAAGTAAATCGTCGCTTAAACGTAGCGAAAGCAAGCAAAACTCGATGCTTCGTCGTTGTTTTTTATCCTTGTTCGGTGAATGAAGGATCGAAACGACGAAAGAAAGAAAGAAAGAAAGAAAGAAAGAAAGGAAAAAAAGAGAAGAGGATGTAGTATTCAAACGACAATAGCGGTCAGAAGAACAATTATTTTATTAGTTCGACTCGACTAATTAGATAATCGTTGGTCGTAATTGGCTATCGCCAATTGTGACTTGTGTGAATGGAGCGTAACGCGATCGAAGTACGAAAGAACGTGTGCCGTGTTCGATCCTGTTTTCTTGTAGCGGCAGATGATGTTATATACGTAAAAATATATATACACGAGAAAAAAAACATATGTATACAGAATATGTATAAATATATCAGATGGTCGTTTGAAAATGAATGCGCCGAGCTACGAGCGTAGGGCATTAATAATAAAATTTTAAAAAAAGTTATATACTCTCTGGTGTCTTTGTTCATCGATCCCGTACGATTAAACTCCTGTTCTGTCCCTTTGACATTCGCCTGAGTCTCGTGATAATTGTAAATAAAATATATACCAACGAAGATCGAAGAGTCGAACGAAAAGGAAGGAACAATTTTCACATATCGTATTCACGCATTTGATGGCGGACCAATTTTTAGTTTCGAAAGCGCAAAGTTTCGGCAAGTTCGAGTTTCACAAAGTTGGAGAAAGGACGACGCTTGCTGAAACATTTGTGGGATATAGCCAGTTATGCCACGACTTCTAAAGTTCTACTTCACTTCGTTTCAACTCTCGGCGTTAAGCCACTGCGCGTTTGCTCGGCCTCGCATTATCTTCGGGGTTGTGAATAACTAACCCCGGGCAAATTGATTATAATTTCAAATTGGAAACTTATTACCGAGCAATATTCAACACCGAATATCGATCATCGTTTCGGTGTATAGTTACTCGCGTTCATCGCACAGGTTCCATGGACAGGTGTCAAGGTGCATTAAAGTTCACGGAATGTTGAAGCTTGCGCGATATTTCGATAGTTCGAAACTTTGATGCTTTAATTTTTCAGCGCTCCGATATTCCAATATTGCAATCCAAATATTTCAGCACTCCGATGCGCGAATACCTTAATGCTAATGGAAATTTAACACTCGTGTATTTTCGCATTGCAATGCTGCTAAATGCTCTTTATAATTCTCGATAAGTTCGATAAGTTCGACACTCGTGCAACGATTTGCACGTTTAAATATTCCAATAATCCAACGCTTTCGGACTCGTTCTAATGCTGTAATACTCAATTAGCAATCGAGAGTCGGTGGTACAAACCTCGATATTCCGATAATCTAATACCTCAATAGCCTGCCGTCACAATGCCTTCGCCATTACACGCACCAGTATATCCTAATACCCTGTTATCTCCTTCAATGCATGAAATTTTCCTTTCATTTGGAATTATCAATATCTATTATTCCCAGCGACCTATAGCGATCCAACTGTTCTCAGTGCTCAGTGAATCTTTCAAGTTTCGAACTTCTGGTACGTCAAAGGGTGTTGAGGTTTGGTTCGAGTCGCTCGATATCTCCAGCATCTCCAAACTATCGCGACTCGAATGGTCGAGGACGTCCCTAAATTTGCCAATTTGGCGAGGCTCGAGATTTTCAAATCGCTGCTCAAGCACTGCTTGCGGATAACAACGGAGAAAAAAATTTTTTCACATCGTCAAAGGTTTCCGATCGGTTTATGTAATACTAGGGAGAACGTCCCGACTTCGTGTCATGTATTCACTTTGGCTAAATTATCTCTGACATTTGCAAAATAATCGAAATCGGTCAAAACCGATCTACTTTTAAACTGTAATCGCGTCCCGAATGATTCAAACTTGCTTTACTTGACAAAATGGTGTACATCCAATTCGTCGTCAACTACTCTCCTCTAGAAAAAGATAACAAGAACTTGTTTTATCAGTGTTGGTTAACTATTGCTGGAGTTTGCAAAGCGACTGTCGGCAGCAAAATCACAGAAGAAGATCTTGCAAGAAACGATTTTAGCTTGTTACACTGAGTGTTGTAGATGTATAGTGTATTCTTTTCTTTAATAACGTATTGTAAATGTATATCGATGAATAATAGATGAAAATTATGTTTCTTTTTTTGTACCGATTTATGTATTCTTTTGAATTATATATTCTTTTTTTACTTCTTTTATGAATATTTAGGGCACAAGCATTTGTTCGAAAACTAGAATCTGTAGCAAAAATACAGATCTTACAAGAAACAATTTTAGCTTGTTACACTGAGTGTTGTAGATGTATAGTGTATTCTTTTCTTTAATAATATATTGTAAATGTATATCGGTGAATAATAGATGAAAATTATGTTTCTTTTTTTATACCGATTTATATATTCTTTTTTTTTTTACTTCTTTTATGAATATTTAGGGCACAAGTATTTATTCGGAAACTAGAATCTGCAGCAAAAACACAGAAGATCTTACAAGAAACGATTTTAGCTTATTACACTGAGTGTGTAGATGTATAGTATATTCTATTCTTTAATAACATATTGTAAACGTATATCTTCAAATAATGGATACAAATTATATGATTACATTTCTTTCTTTAGTTCTTTTATGAACACTTAGAGCGTAAGCATCTGTTTGAAAAACTAGAGATCTGGAAGAATTAACAGCACACTCGTCGCACCAGGAGCTCTGAATTATTCAAAATCGACCGATAAATCTCAACAGATTGTCAGCCAGTCAACAGGAGAACTGATTGAAGCCGTTTCACGTGCCTCGTCGTTGGCCGACGCGTATCCAATTCTCATGGAAATGCGTCCGCAAAATTTGGACTAAGAACTTCCCCAACACCTTGTCCGAGCTATTGACACGTTGACCGGTTAACCAACCGAGTCCGAGTCCGAGTCCGAGTTCGAGTTCGAGTTCGAGTCCAAGCCGAGGAACGTTCTCGTTCGCTTTGTACGTACGACTCAATGTGTGACACATTCTGACCCACAGAAAGTGTGGCGCAATTTCGCTGCTAGTCTAGCCAACCCTCTGGAGGCAAGCCTCTTTCTGCGCGGGTACAATGAACGACTCGCGCCTGGCATTGTTGCGCGTTGCGACACGTCGCTCTGCTCGGCTCCAACGCTGCATGTTAAGTTGCTTTGCCGGAATTTGCTGCCGGAAAGCAAATGGAATACGCCACCAGGAGAAACAGAGAGAGAGAAAGACTCGATTCTGTTCGCGCGTGAAATCGGAGCTAATTTCCTGGGATTTGCATAATTTTCACCGTGTTTGTTATTCTCTTTCTCTGCCTCTCTTTTTTTTCTTTGTTTTCTCTTTTTGCGACAAGAGAAAAGTTGATTTTCGTCGATTTCAGGACGATTTCGTAGATCTTTTCTCTTCCGTTCTGTTCATTGACGGCGGAAATGCGTTTCTGAAAATGACGAGTAAATGATATCGTCGAGAAACGAGATGAAGATGTCAAATACGCGAGAGAGAAATTGTAATTGTTTTTCTCTACTTCTGCGAGAGAGAGAGATTGAAATTGCCTTGCCCGGGAAAGATTACGAAAATATTGGCCTCTCAGGCGTATCGAGATAATTAAAAACATTTTGTCGCAAACATCGTTGCATTCTTTTTGTTTTTTGTTTTGTTTTTTTTTTCATGAAAATTTTACGAGAAAGAATTTTACGCGTCGCTTTATTGATCGAGCCGAAAATTTTTCCGATCTTTCAACGGCGAGAAGCGTGAAACAGAATTGCGGAGAGCACGATTACGGATTTGCTTTGTAAATGTGTGCGTGCCTATTTTATTTCCATCTTTGATTAATGAAAGTTACCAGTTATTGATTTTGCTGTTAATAATGCGCGAACCGAGGAAAATTGGAGGTATTAAAATTTCAGCGATATTGAGTTCTCGATTGAGAGATTTTAGTCCTCGAGTTGAAACGAATGCACGTTTTCATTATTTATTATATACGGATTCAGGGCTGAAACTAGTATCTTACTTTTCTCACTATTTAGAACAGTTTTCACGAAAGGTTGATGAACAAATCAAAGTTTCCTAACGAGATACTTGCGATTATAAAATTATCCAACCGCTTCTATAATTGTCCAACGTTTGTTTCTATTCTAATAACCAACAATAAAACCAGCAATTAAAATGGTCTTAAAATTAAACTACATCGTACATTTCTCGTCTGGATTGTACGTGGTCTTTCTTGCTTTTGTGCCATTAAAATATACAATTAGACGAGCTCGCCCCAACTGCGATGCGCTTTAATCCTGGTCCACTGAACCAGTTTCCGGTTACAAGTCCTCATATGCGCAGCACACACCGTTTATTTTACCGTAATACGAAACTGACAATTCCTCCCGACCGAGGGAATGACTCACAATTCTTAATCGAGGCAATTTCTGGAAAATACGGCGCGTGTCGTATTTTCAATTGCAAAGTTATTTCCACAACATACCCATCTACAGTCATTAATTAATAAGAATTACGTTTATTATTGTACGAATACGTTTATTAATACGACGATTAATTAATACGAAGACGAAGCAGCTGCTTTCGTCCTCCCCTCCCCCCTCCCGATTCTTCGTACATTTCGTACTGAATTCACGTTCCCTTCGTCGCACTAATACGAAGAAACTTCTACGATCGGAGAAGAACGGCGTCCCTTTAGGGCAGAGGTCACCAAACTTTTTACACAGTGGGCTACATAGCTGACAAAATGACGAGCGCGGGCCCCATAATCACTAAACTAAGTTCACTAAACTAAACTAAGTATTCCGTGTTAATCATGGGCGAGTGGCATGCAATGCACAAAAAACAAGATATTTATTTACTAACAAAAAATTATCAAAGAAAGCGACGTTAGCAAAAAGATAGTTACATCAGACCTAGTGTGCACATGTCTGAATTTCACGCAAATTCAAGTATCGTCGGCGGGCCGGATGAACTGACGCAGCGGGCCGTAGTTTGCTTTAGGGCAGAGGTCACTAAACTTTTTTCACAGTGGGCAAAATGACGAACGCGGGCCGCATAATAGCTAAACTAAGTTCAGCATTCCGTGTTAATCATGGGCGAGTGGCATGCAATGCAAAAAAAAACAAGGACAACCAACATATTTATTTATTAAAAAAGTTATCAAAGAAAGCGACGTTAGCAAAAAGATAGTTACATCAGACCTAGTGTGCACATGTCCGAATTTCACGCAAATTCAAGTATCATCAGCGGGCCGGATGAACTGACGCAGCGGGCCGTAGTTTGCTTTAGGGCAGAGGTCACCAAACTTTTTTCACAGTGGGCCACATAGCTGACAAAATAACGAGCGCGGGCCGCATAATCACATTGTACAATACTTGCAAGCCAGAACGTCTCGTGTTCCATACGTTTTATCACGGAAATTCAAGTACCGTCGGCGGGTCGTAGTTTGGTGACCCCTGCTTTAGGGGAACAACAATTTCGCGTAAAGCGTTTCGCGAAGATTGCAGCGAAGAAACAAGCGTCTGTCAGGCGTTTCGGACACCGTGGTTACCATTTTTCGGGATACCGGCCGTCACAATCTGTGCAATTCTCTTTCTCGCCGTGCCGCGAACCCCGTTTTCACTCGAGAGATCCAGGTCACGGATACCGTGAGCAGCTGCTCTACCGTTTCCGTTGCAGGCGTTTATTAAGAACATGCATACAACACAACGAAAGAGATCCGCCGCGGGTTTGACGATGCAGCTTTGTCTCGTTCGGCACTCATTCATTCGCGTTAGTTGCGGATACTCATAATACTCGCGATCAAATTCACTCGCGAATATCTCTCTCCTTCTTTCTTTCTCTCTATTAGAGAGAATTATTATCATAATTTCGAGGTATTTGCATTTTCAGTGCATTTAAAATGTTCGCGTATATCTGTAGCATTTTATGTGTAGGTGTACTTTTAACGCGTGAACAAATGAATTTGCTTAACAATGAACGGGGGGGGGGGGGCGGTACGGAAAAAAAGTATACACATTGATCGAATTATTTTCTGAGTCGATGTTTTGAAACAGAATTTTTCTTGAATTCCCTGGTAACATTTTGACTAGGGCTTAGAATGCCTTTTTTGGTTTTGAAACGAACCTTAACTTTTCAAACTAAAAATCTAACCTTACTAAAACTCTAATCTAAGCTAACCTGACTAGAAAACTAACCTCTAACCTAAACTTTAAAGAAATTGACAGTTATATCTGTGTAGCCTGTCTTTCCCGAATTACAATTTTAAGTTCCGAATTACCAGATTAAGAAAAATCTTTTCTTACAATAATTTCTCATCGTACAAATAGATTCGTTTCACTGTACGAATAGAGAAAATAGAAAAAGCTGGTCTTGACGGCTAAAGTGTAATACTTTTATTTTTAATATGTGATTACTCTAACGCGCTCGTAATAAAAGGATTAAAAATCCGCCATCTGACATTATTGAAACGTAGGAGAACCGTATATATGTATATATCAGGTTGGCCTGAAGTTGAAGAAAGCCAGAAATCTAATCGTTTCAAAAGCTCGGTTTCAACCGTATCACGAGATATTGTAAAAACTCTCGCCCAAGCTTGGAATAGAATTTTCTTTTCATTCGGCGAACGTTAATACGCTTTAATCTAGAGCGTTAGCTCCCGCGTGTCCATTCGCGGCAATCGTCTCTCGCATAAATTGAGTTAGGAGAGTTCGTCCACGTTGATCCTGCTGTTTGTTACCTGATTACACGTCCTACACCGGCCATTCGTTTGTTTGTCCGCGTCACTTTCAATCGTTCCGTCCAAACTGAATTCCCGCGCGTTCTTCTCGAGGGAACTTTTGGAGATTAGGAGCAAAATGGCTGACAAATGGTTCCGTATCTGTATTATGGTACTGACAGGGTAATTCAGCCAAACTCACGTCAGGTTTAATTTCTCTGGCAAATTTCTCGATTTCGTTACTCAGTTGGAGTAAGAAATATATAACTTCTTTTTATAATATATTTTGATATATTACAAAGAAATATCACGATGCGTTAAAAAAATATAGTACACACTTGTAATATCGTAAACATTTTCTTCATCAATTTATAGATTTGATCGGTGCAGTCCTAATAATATCAATCATCGAGTACAGACGAATGTAACAATCTACCTTTGATATAGGAAATCATAAAGCATTTCTGCTTTGTATTTCTACGGTAGTTATTGAAACAAAGCTGATTAACTTTATTACCGTAATTATTGAGATAACGTAGCACTGTCGTATTATATTAAATTGCTGAATTTTTATGGACGAATGCCTCCGAATAATCGAGAATTTTTCCTTTGTGCCATTTTCCCACATGTTTTCATCATGTTGTAATATCTTCATTCGTTATCTAAATTTTCTTCCAGTTTCTTTTTTTTTTTTCATTTCGTTCGTTTCGCACACGATATACACGTACGCACATCCCTTTTTCAGAAACTTTCACCCCAGCTTCCTCCCTTTCACCCATTCATTTTACATTTAAATAATAAATTTTCTTCCTGCACGCAGATTTCTATGAATTTTAATTATGAAAACTCACCTGACAAAGATGTACAATTAATTAGAGTTCGTTCGTCTCGCTTAGTAGAAGAAATTTTCACGCTTTCCTGTGTTACATTAATTTAAATTATGGCTCATTCATTTCGCACTGTATACATTCATATTTCCCACTATCGTTATTTTTTTTATTTTAATTTTCCTTCGGCCAGGATGCATAACGTTGATGCAAATTGTCAATAACTTATCGACAGTTTAATTTCGTTTAAAAAAATCTGCACGTTAAAGACTACTTGAGGAGCGCTCGTGAAACATCCATAGTTAACGACCATAATCCAAGAAAGTTTCAAGATCGTTTTTATTATCAAGTGAACGACGTACCCGAGCAACACCGTGATTTTCCCCTCTTTATTAATTTCGTTGTTTAAACAACAACGTCCGGAGTTAAGGTGAAACGACGAAAGTTTGTGAAAAATTCGCTCTCCCGTGACAGCTTTCAACTGTTTTGTTTGACTCTGTAATTGAAACCGTAACTGAGACTCGTCAACACGTGTTACAAGCGTGGAAAAATAACGAAAGCAACGATCTCTTATCGAGCGAGAGTTCTTCTTCTAAATAAATAAATCTAGAATAAACTCGATATACCGACTTTTGCTCTCGATTCGGTTAATTGATACGACACTGCTATCGAATCCACGTGTTCATCAATCCCCGCCAAAGCGTAGGCAGTTTCGAGTTCACCTGTTCAAAACTTCCCTCGAGAACGATAACGCCGCCACTTGGAAATGCCTCGATCGCTCGATAAACGATTAAACCGATAGCTAGACAAGCGATGCAAACGTGAAAACAGTTGGGAATAAATTGCTCGAATCAATTGGCCGCCTGTTTCAGCCTGTGCGATGAAAATAAATTTTCCATTCTCCTCTCGGTTTCTATTTTCGCGCGTGCCGCTCTCGCCGCTGCGGCGAGAGCAATCGGCGTCGCCGAAAGGCGAGAAAGGAAGGAAAGAAAGAGAGAAAATAAAAACGGGAAAGCAAAACGGCAAAATGAAACGTGAAACCGGCGGTACACAGATCAGGGTGGGAAAATTCGGGTCGAACGGTGTTGCCCGATCGATTTCGAAAGATCTCACGCAGCACTCTCACCGCTGGTTAACTGAATCTCAATCTTAACGACTAGGTTAACGAGGTCGTAACCTACATCCCGCATCCGATGCTCCAGTAAATTAAAGCAATTATTGTAATATCGCATTGAACTACATTTTAGAAAGTCGAATGGCCACCGGAGGGTAGCCAGGAGCGAAGGTGATTGATCGAGAAATTGTTCGGACGATCCGATTGTTTGCGGTGAAGCAGGATTACAAACGGATTTTCTTTTTTTTTTTTTTGCCAAAATTGTGTGTAAAATGTACAAAAGAAATGGAACAAATGACGCACGATGCAGATTAATTGATCGTATGATTTAGATGTCGTTGCGCGTATTAGTGTCAGAAGGCTTTCTATCAGTTCAGAAGTTTCTAGTCTCAGAAAGAAATAGACAATTTTTTCAGGACAATTAAACGCACATGTTTTTTCCCAATACAATTTAATTTCTATCGTACAACCGTTCGCCTACTTTTGACAAAACGCAATTTCAGTTCAGGGAATTCCAAACAGGAAGGGGCGGAAAGATTTATCTGGTTAAAGGATTACGCGGCAGCCAACGCGAGTTTTCGCAAGTTTTCCCCAATTTACGATTATGTTTCCCCTATCTACTAAAAGACAATCACCATAAAACAGACGCTATCTGCAGCACATTACCGCGAGGAAATATTCCATCGACGATACGCGGAGGGGGGCAGGGAGAGAACGATGCGGCAGTGGATTTGAAATTCACGTCGGTGGATACACATCGTAAGGACTTCGAATCCGCGTATGATTCCTTTCGAGTGAGTAAGAATAGATACGAGTTTCGCAAGAGGCTTCGTTCGAACAGGCTTTTCGTTATACGGCATATAGGTCAGCGAGGTCACGACCTAAATTGTATTTTAACGTATTGTTAGCATAGGGAAGTCAGCGCGATTAATTCGTGGCAAATGGCGATCGTGAATTCTCGTGCAATTTCTTGTTCGAAGGCCGATCGAAAGTCTTTCGTCGTATTCAACGATGTGAAAATCGCTGTCGGGATGTGTGTTCCTTGTTCCGTGCGCGTGGTAACCTTTAACAACCCCTTTGAACGGGGCGTACGAAGAATATTTTGTCGCGGTGCTTTTGAAAACTGTTTGACACGGTGAAACATTTTTTTCTTTCTTTCTTTCTCTCTTTTTTTTTTAAACAACCCTTTGTAACCGTGTCGGTTCGATTTACGCTGTGCACGCCGCTAGGATTAAAAAGTCAGCGGGGGAAAGTACGTCGTTTAGCGTCGTTACTTTTATTTTCGAATCGCATCGGGCGGACTTTTTTAAAAACATTTAAAAATATTTCGCCTCCGTTCGTTATCCGAAGTTTTCTTCTCGAACTTTTATTTTCGACATATATTTCAACAACGTTACCGTCCGAGTTTTTAATTATACAAAACGCCCGAGGCACCGGTAGGTAAGTTAATTTCTTTCGACATTATTAGCCACGGTTTCGCAAAAAGCGTAATTCAACGCAAGAATTTTCAGCTACGGTCGTTTAGCTTTTTGTCGGCAGGAACGCAGCGAGAATCATTTATTTTTTTTTCTTTTTCTCTTTTAAGCGCCAAGCTCATAAATTTTTACTTCGTAGATTTAATTAGATAATCGTGGGATTCTTCGTTCAAAGTCCAAGAGCAATTCTTGCTGTGATTAATTGTTTTCCAATCTCAGTACCGATTTCTTTTTTTTTTTATTAGACCAAAGTCTGATAAATGTCTAGACCTTTTTTTTACTGTTATTATTGTAAAAAAATTCTGAACTACAATATTTAACTTCGAGTCTAAAATTTCTAAAATTTCTGCAATGTATTCTATATGAATTTCTATTTGAAAATCTCAAATTGATCATCTCTTTGACAGTTCTGATGTTCATTATTCACCGAATAATTTCTATCTATGAAGTATTCGTTAACGATGTTAGTAAAAGTTTCCACAAAAATTCCAGAATATTTCTCGGAATATTTCTTATCCTTTCGAGAAACAATGAGACTACAACTGCACCGGATTTTCATTACATAGCTATTGCCTCTCTATTTGTTTCGTCATTTTCGACGTACCAGAGCTCGCCGTGATTTTGACAAAGTACCACTTTCAGGGAAAGGAGAGAAGGATTACTGTAAATCTTCCGTGGCGGAAAATGCGAAACGATTTGAGAAACGGATGCAATCCAGATATATCTTTGCGTGGCTGCCAGGGTAAATAGTAGAAAATTCGCAGGGATTCAAAGTGGATCCGCTTTTTACCGCGCAAGTCAATTGCACCGGTCACAATCTGAATTTAGCCTTTCGAAGCTAATTTCTAAATTGCTCAAATCGCGGACACGCCGCAGTTTTTTTTTTGCAATATTAAATAACGTATGTCAATTCGGTGATATTCTACCCGCGAGTCTCTACTAATTCTATTCAACGCGATATCACGATTCGAGTAACAAGTTAGCAGCAACAAATATTTCTCTCTAACGAGTGAAATAACAGAATATCCTGAACATGTTATCAATGATTTTAGTATTGTTCGATACAAGAGATCCGAAGAGAAGATACTGGGATTTAATCGAAATGACTGTGGTAATTAGTTAAGTTAAGTTTAATAGCCAATTTGATCAAAAATAATTCAACGTTTCTCAATTTTGTTCGACTATTTTTTGAACTTGACTTAAATAATTTGAATGTATATTTGAAAACGAATTTGAAAAAAAAACTCGCTAAAAGAAAAGAACGAAGACATAAAGAAGGATTTAGCATCTTATCCTATAAGTCGTTTGACCTTTGGCTTAGAGTTCCTCGAAACTATTGTACTTGCGATCTTTGAAACTATCCGAAGACTGTAGTCATTTATGTTAGATCTTTCGAACTTGAGCTTTTACAAAGTTTGGAATTCATTGAACTTGGAGTTGAGCTATGCTCTTGTGTATTTTCAAGACCAGCCACAAACTACATTTTCTACAGACAGTATATATTTTTGTTTGAGATATTCGTCAAATTTGCATAGAAAATATTTCTATTTTATCTTTCAAATAAATAGTCTTGTTGAATTATTTGTAAACTACAAAACTTAATTTTGGAGTTCTAGAATTTGTACTCTGTATTTTGTGTGATAAATAACACGTCGTGTAAAATGTAGGTTGTAATTGGCAATTCTTTATCGAAATATGATCGACCACGTATTAATCGTAATTACGACACATGAATTTATATTCCCGCACACGACCGAATAAATGATTGGATAAATCAAAATTAGGGAAAGAAAATGTTTTTATCAACTGAAAATTAAATGAAAATCTGTACGGAGAATTATCAAACTATGATAAGATCTTTAGTAATCGATAAAAAGCACATCTCGTGTGTAGGGTAAGGAAGTACGGTACAGTAGGTAAAGTGGAGAGCACAGGGGAATCAAAATTGCAAATGCATTGTATTATCATCTGTGATATGATAATTACAGATTTATATTATCATCTGTGAGATGATAATTACAGATTTCTACCACTGGCTAAGGGTAGCTTTTTAGCCACATAAGATGATTCAGGAACATAATTTCATGAGCTCACAGGATTTGTGTATTTTATGCATAACTTATATATTTTATGCATTATTTAAAGAAATACAAATACATAACAATGCCTGACAACATTAACTTGAAAAATAATGGAAAGAACTGGAATGGAAAAGTGTTGTGATACTAATTTTTGAAATCAAAACGGTATTGTATCCGTCTAAAAGAGAAACTACTTCAATTATTCGCGACAAATCTTATAATTTGTAACATTAAAGCAAACATTCTCCGATTCGAACGAAAGTTATCCATTTGCAATTCTGATTCACAATGTAAAATTTTAATTATATTGAAACTCTAAAATCGTAGTTATTTTAACCTTAACGTTAAAACATTAATAACAAACCCGCGATTTGTTCAACGTGATGGTGAGTCAACATCGGTAAAAATGAATATTATTATATACTACGTACTACACATACTACAAACGAGGCTAGTGACAAAGTATAAGAATGAACTTTTCATATTCTGGATGGATCTAACACAATTGTCACTATGCTCGTTGAAAATTCTAAGTAATGCCATCAGTCACTTGTGTCGATTCAAATCTTTCACTTTACGACACGATCGACTCGAGAAACGAAAAAGTATATGACTTACAATTAGATGCGAAGAACGTTGCTATCGCCTAAGACAAATCGACGTCAAATTCCATGGTAGAAGCGAAGATTGAAAAATATCTGCAAGATACAAAGTATAGGGTATTATAATTTGTTTTTAATCATGAAATAATCAAAATCCTAATAAATCCTAATTTAAATATATTGAATTACAAGAATACGGAAAATTTAATTAATATGTTTAAAATGTTTCCTAATGAAGTGTCAATGAATAGTGTTGTCTGTAAATGTTCTGTCAGTAGACAGAAGTTTCAAGCATACTTTCTGCTAATCGAATATGGCGCTTTTTTGGAGGTTGGAAACAAAACTATGCAATACGCAAACGCGAAATGTGTTTAAATGCGATACGTGATAGCGTCCTTTGCCAAAAGAAGTCTGCCTTCATTAGGACAAATCAAATGTTATCGTATCTCCGTGAAACGTTGTAGAATTAATCATTAATTACCGTGGCGTCCTCTTCAATTTCATGGCGTCTTTCGAACTCCTCATTTCTTTCTTCAGTCCACTGCAATCTGCACAAAAGAGAACCAACATTTTCAAATAAATGTGTAAAAGGGACAAATTATCATGTTCAAACGCTGTTTTGTAAGTTCAGTATACGTGCATCAAACGTAACAATCAAACAGGCGATCAAGAAAAGAAAGATAATTTGGTAAGAAATTACAATAATATTCGACGAATTATTAAGAAAGTACGTACGATAATGAAACGTAGTTAACACAGTAGCGTGGATGGAAATGCTGAAAAGATGCCAATAGCAACGACGACGACGAAATAATTACGCAGTTCACAAATGTTACACGGAATAACACGTCTTAATACCACGATTTTCAACAATAAACTAACCCCTCGAGCAACAGTTCGCGTCGCCAAATTAGGATTAGTGGGGCGGGGATTCAACCGTATACAAACACGATTCGGCTGGTTAATGGAGAAACAAAACGTCTTTCAAGAATATTTTGAACAGTGACCGTATCACGTACTAAATTCTAACCTTTGATTCTAATACACAAAATATTTCGTTGAGTCACTGCACTATATACGGAAATATATACGTACATTCACTCCTAACCAACAAGGGATATACACACTGCATTGAATATAATTCTGAATATGTATGTAATGCTCACTGTTTTAAAACGTAGTTTACTCGGTAATACGAACAAATATTTGAAAGTTATTTGGTATTTTAATCTTTATCTGGCTTTTCGATGATATCTCTTGTGCTTCCCGCGTAAAACTGATAATTTTACGTTACAGTTCAATACTGGAATGCGAGAAATATCGATTACGTTCGAGAATCGCAGTAAAAGTATTCCGCATTTCACCGTTTCATTGGCGCTGCAATCGCAAAATATCGAATGGAGCTTCGATATAATGTAAGCAAATAATTTCTATCGTGTTCGAGAAAATTTTCTATTATAAGTACTATTATAAATGTGAAATCATTATTTCGATTAGTTGTTTCGTAATAGGAATAATGTTATTGATTTTATTTTATTAATGTTCGAATCATTATTATGTCGATAAGGTCGGATGTGACACAAAAATGGTTAAGTGAGCCCTGAAATATGGTACACGATAAAATTGAAAAATTTCGGAAAATAAACGAATTTAAAGAGAATTTAAAGGTAAAATTAAAGAGTTTGAATTTTTCAATTGCACAACTTATTTTAAAATTCAAGAGAGACTACATTTTCTACAGTATATTGGCGTTGCATTTCTCTTACCATACTGCGATATCAAAACTGCGATTAATTCAAAAATTGTATTTCGATATATTATAGATAAGTGTATTATGAATATTCTAAATATATTATATAATTAAATAAATTAAATGAATTGAAATGAAAATTACATAATTACTAATTTATTTTTAGCGACATCTTTTACAGTCGGTAAACTAATAACTTATCACGTGACTATGACGTCACGTATTCGAAGTTTCCAGTTTCCGTTTGAAAATTAAACATGGAATACACGCGCCGCGTAACTCCGTGGAATTTTATATGAATTACGACGCGTTCGACAATTAATTATTTGAATTTCTACGAAACTCGAATTGTATAGTGTATCGTGTATTTCACGTAATAATTTCTGTCCGCGAAGCATCGATTTAAGTGACTAAAAAGTGGTTATGTAACAACGATCATTCGAAGGCAGAGTATGACAAATTCGAATTGTATTTCGATATATTATGGGTAAGTGTATTATGAATATTCTGAGTACATTATATAATTAAATAAATTAAATAAATTAAATGAATTGAAATGAAAATTACATAATTATTAATTTATTTTTAGCAACATCATTTACAACCGGTCGACTCATCACGTGACCATGACGTCATGAATTCGAAGTTTCCAGTTTCGTTTGAAAATTATACATGCAATACACGCGCCGCGTAATTCCGTGGAATTTTATATAAATTACGACGCGTGTGCTAATTCATTGTGCGAAATTTTATGAAACTTGAATTTTGCGAGTATATCGCGTATTCCACGTAATAATTTCTGTCCGAAAAGCATCGATTTAGGTGACTAAAAGGGGTTATGTAATAACGGCTGTTCGAAGACAGAGAAGACATTTTAAACTGGCTATGCTATTTCATTTTGTGAAACAAAAACAAAAGCGTGGGAAAACAAAACGCAAATTTTTGGTAAGTTTGCTTAATATCTGCCGTTTAGAACTAGTTTAGAGTCTACATTATAATATAATATTATAGTATTATAATTTAGACTCTAAACTAATATAATATTATAATATTATATTATAATATAAATAGGGGTAATGAAACAACATGGAAATTTTTTAAAATATTCATTTTGGTAGATGTTTTATGGTTTATGAAGTTATATTTTGTAAGAGTACTCTGACTATTAATATGAATACATGTATACAACATATCGCATTAAGATGTATCATATTATATCGTGTCGTGTTATATTTGTTATGTCACTTTATTTAAAATGAATTACAAAATTAAATAAAAAATATATAGATATCTGTTTTTAACATACATAGATATCTGTTTGTAATCTTTTTTTTTTGTATCAAATGACAAATTGTAAATTTCGTTAGAGTTAGAATTTTGTTAGAAATCTTCGGAATACGTCGACAGATTCATTTCGTCAGTTTTTCGATTCGAGTTGACAAGGTCAACGTTGCTGGCGGGGGGTTGACGATGGCGGAGAATGCATCGATTATGCACTCGTGACCCTTATTCCGCTCGTAGCAACGCTGACTTTGCCAATGATGAAGCTAATCGGTAAGAGGGTCCATTGCCAGCGAGCCGGCTCGTTCCCGCGCAGAAACTGCATCGAACATCCCCTGTATCCCAGGGCTGCGGTCGTTCAACGACGAGTTCCCTACGTTTCCGGTTTATCGACGAGTTCTTGCAGCAAATATCAAGGACATCGCGTGGGATGGACATTAAGAAGTTTCCGGGCAATGCTGGCATATCGAGGGTGGTATTTTTAGAAATTTAGAGGGGCGAATTTTTCTCACGTTAATATAATAGACGAGGTCGATACTGGCCAATTCCATTTCGTGGAAATATATTTCTCTCTTATTAATTTGGAGTTCTTAAATAAATTGTCGCTGACGTGGTTCCTTCTTGAATTTTTAAACAGTAAAGTTCCGCCTTGTAATATTTCTTTTTAATTGTTTAAGTTTATAAGTTTATAAGTTTTGAGGGTGCGACACAATTTTTTGCATAGAATCTATCTACTATTAAGTAGCGCATACTTATTTATCAAAAAGTGTCTATAGCGTGTCTTTTTTGAAACAAAGTTCGACACTTCTTTTGTAATACCTCGTATTTCTTGAATTTTCAAAGAGTATCGTTTTGTTTCGTTTCTTTTAATTGAAGTTACTTATCATTTTTGAGGGTGCATTTCAGAGGATAATTTTCGCGTGGAATTTATTTTCAACTGTTAAATAGTATAATAATACATATTTAGCAAACAGCGTCTATAGTGTGTCTTTTTTAAAACAAAGTTCGACACTTCTTTTGTAATACCTCGTATTTCTTGAATTTTCAAAGAGTATCGTTTTGTTTCGTTTCTTTTAATTGAAGTTACTTATCATTTTTGAAGGTGCATTTCAGAGGATAATTTTCTGTTAAATAGTATAATAATGCATATTTAGTAAACAGTGTCTATAGTGTGTTCTTTTTGAAACAAACTTTGATGTTTCTTTAGTAATACCGCATATTTCACGCTGAACATTCGCGTTTTCTGCCCCCGTTTTCGACCCATGTTAAAGGAATTATTAGCGATGTGCAATGTTATTTAAGCTGAAAATTTCTGTCGCCCCTGGACGCGAAATCGGGCGCTACTTTAGCAGAACCTTTTGCTTTCTCTGTTTGTGTCGTGAACCTTTGTTAAGTGCGAAATAGACACTGCTGCTACGTGCTCGGGACTCGTTGCCACGATGCATCTTCCTGCTGTTTGCTTTTCTCATTATCGTGCTTAACGGACACCCCAGATTTCCTCTCTGATTCCTGGCGAACTGACACTTTTCCTATATTCTGGATAATAGCATCGTTTTTCTTAGAATTTCCAAATACACTCGCTGGAATAACTTTCCATTTGAAAGAGGATTGGCTGTTACTTATATCAAATTTTTTGCCGTGCAGAATATAGTAGGAATAATCGATTAACACAGTTTCGATTTATAATTGCGCGGTATTTGTTGGAATATTCATATTCGCTGTTGCACTTTTTAAACTAAGATTAATCACTTCTTTTTACAATGTTACAAGAGTAAAGTAAAAGTGCATCGTTGTAAACGAAAAATCCATTAGGATATCATTAAAGTAATATGGGAGAGCATCCGTATCGATCACGGTTTCTTCGATGCAGATTCACAAGCATAAGTGATATGTTGTAAGAAAACATTATCGATCATTTTGAGTCACGCACAAGCATATTTCTCTCTGTGGTAACGTCGGTTTTAGTGGACCACCGACGTAGTTCACTTCCGCAAATCGATTTATCAAATCGCATACTGTGTCGGTTATTAGATTCCAGTGTGTCAGAAGATTTATAGAATCTTGCGGAATATTTTCTTGCGAAATTATGAAATAATGTACTACATATCGTATCGATGGTCTAAAGAAATATACAATGAAAATATACTTGGCAATTAATGGACAAAGTTTTTCTAACATCTTGGAAAACGATTTGGGGAGTAAGTTGATTTTAAAATAATAATCTTGCAAGCGATGGTAATAAATGAAAGAAATTCTTATCAAGGTGAAAGATTCAAATTTAAAAATCTTAAGGTAACTGCCGATAACTACGAATCATTAAAGATTAAGCTCATAAAAGAAAGCTGAAAAATATCGTATCAACGTGTGAAATTTCACGAGTTTTCGAGACGAACTTTTCGCGTCTCATGTTGTGCCATCGTTTGAACGAAATTTCAAAAATATTCCGGGGCAATACGATTTTCACTGGCGCGAAGAAAAGTGATCGCGGTGAAAGTTTGATGAGCTTGCGACGAAGGTAACTGATTGTTGGCTCGAGGCGGTGGAAAAATAAGCGACGAACGAGCTCTACACGATTTTCAGCACTGACGACAACTCGCTGAACTCGCGGCGAGAACTTTCTGATGAAATTGAGGAACACCCGTGAAACCGCGAACGATTCCTGGTAATAACATTGTGCCGGTCATCACGACGGTGGGAAATAAGAAAACTTGGAAATGGACGCGGAGATAAATTTCCCGGAAGAAGATTTCGGGAATAAAGTTGCAAAGATCAAGTATCGAGTGAAGTTATTTTGTTGTTATTCGAAGCTAGTTTAAAAATAGAGAACTTTCACGCGGGATAAAAATTGCACAGCTTTGTTTTTTCCCTCCCTCGTTTTTCGTGCAAGTATGCTAGTGTCGGTGGTACGAGTCAACGATTAGTCAGACCGGTTGGTTTCCCGGGAAAAGTAACGCGAGGTGAAAGAACAAAGTAGCCTTAATCCCTGTACGCGTTCACCAGGCTCTGAAATCTTTAGAATGAAAAGCAGCAAGGCGGTTGAACTTATGCATGTACATCCTACGAGAACGGCTCAGAGCAAAGAATTCCAAATACAGAAAATCCTCGTTGTGACAGAAAATAAATAACCCTCGGAACCGTTCAGCTTCAGCGATTTAATTCTGTCGTATTTTCTTAGAACGGTTAGTATGTCGGTTAATCGTGATGATTTATAAAAAATGTTTTTTTAGAAACAAAAAACGACACTGTAAAAGTAAAATAATTTGCCTGAAATAATGTAATGTAATTGTACGAACGTATCATTCAAAGCTAAGTAAAATCTGACTGATTTATACATTGCAAAGTTTCTCGTATTTATTGAGCAAAGCTCAATTCATTTAGATTATTGAAATTCAAAATTGATTAAATAAATTTATAATTGATTAAATATATTTTGATGAAACAGTTTCTGAAGATAGGCTTTATATCATTGAGTTTCTATCCGGCGGTTTATACGTCACTTTCGAACGCGATTCATTGATCCGAGTTGTATGTAAATTCAATGTAGCTGGATGCACGACGGTCGTCTCGTGGATAATTAACGAAGATGAAAAGTATTGCACAAAGCGATAATTCGCGTACGAACGGTGCTCGTTCCGCGAATGCTTCCCCCATTCCACGAACGATGCAAACTTAATCGTTCTTTGTAAATTGATCTCAATCAAACCACGGTTTATAAATGGTTTACCTGGAATTTTGATCAAATTAACTTTCAACGGCGTGAGAAATTATATTATAGAGAACTTTCACGTTCATATTTTATGCGTTATACAGAATCTGTATAAGACGTCGTTGGATCGTCGTTAGCGTCACGCTAATTTATTCTCAATTCAATTTAGATAGATATTCTCAGTTTAGAACTAATCTGTCATTGATCCGAGACTATCTCATTGTCTAAACCAAACTACGGCCCGCGACGGTACTTGAATTTGCGTGAAATTCGGATATGTGCACACTCACCTATGATTAACACGGAATGCTGAACTTAGTTTAGCGATTATGTGGCCCGCGCTCGTCATTTTGTCAGCTAGTTTGTGGCCCACTGTGAAAAAAGTTTGGTGTCTAAACGAACAAGGAACCGGGAGAAAGCGAACATCTTCCATGGGTTTCAGTTGTCACCACGGATCGTCTGTTCGACAGCATGAATCCGACAGAGTTGAACTCGGCTGAAGAAAAATCATCTCGGTCGCTTCTGCCAATTAACCTTGCACTTGTCAGCGCGACGCTTATCTCCGTGAAGAGGGTGGCAGAGCCCTTCTGCCACGGCCGCTGGCCGCCCCTCTTTTTAACCGACAAGCCTTGGTGCATCGCACCTGAAACTCTCTCTCGGAGGGGGTTGTTTTCGACGTCGGTGGCGCCTCCCACGGTGGTTGCTCGAAGCAACCGGATCGGTGTCTTCCCCGCTTGTTCCAGCGGACAGTGCGCCCTGACCCGCTGGAACAAGCGGCTGGCCTCGCGGTTCTATCCGCGATCGCGTTTCTACGATTGTGCGACCGAAACGATGAATGAAAATGTGCCGTCGCCGCTTCTGTTCGTCCCCCAACGGGTGAAATCTGACGCCGTCTGTTCACACGATCCATGACGATCGCGTTCAATGCGTGCGTTTCGATTCAAAAATTCGATTCAGATATCCTCTTTTCGCCGTTGATGATCTATCATCGTGTTCGTTGATACGCGTCGTGCTTCCTGCACGTCGAGCACGAGTCAATCAAAAAACTAAAGGGCTACTCGTTCTCGCTCGAGGGCACGTTCGTCGTTCTAATTGAAGAGGATGAACGTGCGGTTGGTCGATGTTGAGGCAAGCGACAGACGCCGGCGGGAAGGTCAGTTTCCGCTTGAAACGCGGCGAAAGTATTCTCGCAGCGATCTGTTCGTCGCAGGCATGCCGGATTCCGAAGCGTGTTTTTATTTGTGTTTAAATGTTCTCGGCGGATGGGGTATATATGGTGGTGTTGGAAAGGTAGTGGACGCCTTTCCACTACAACTTCGTGTGAACGCTCCTCTGCGGTGGTAATGCGGTGTTTATCGCCGAGAGGCTATGTTTTCGGAGTTGGTTTGAGTTTAAGCGATGGTTGTACGTAAGAGGCATTTATGATTGTTACTTGTTATCGAGGATCCGGTGTGTCCCTTTTCGAATGTCTTTTCGAAGGGAGATAAAACTATATAGATCGCTTTGCGAATGATTTAATAGTTAAAATTTGGAAATATTGATAGAATAATGTGTTGGTGTAAATATTCTCTCGCGTATTGATTACAAAAGGGGATTTGGAGGAATGTCGGACACTGTAATTCTTAGGTAGATCAATGTAACAAGGCAAGTAAACTGTTTCCTGCAAAGGGAATGAATTTTAAAGAAAAATTATTTAGAAAGACATTGGGAATTATATATTTTTGGGAAAGTTGGTGTGGAGATATTTTGTTGTTCAGAGATTCATGGACATTTTCTTTCGTCCATTTCTCGAGTTTATTTACCACGAAGCAAACAATTTAATTTCATTTACCGTCTTTCGGAAATTTGACAATTTTAGTTATAACAGCTCGAGCAGAGAATGCGTTCCAGCATTCACTCTAAGCAATAAAGCATTTGTCAGTCGTATATTTAATGCTTTAAGCTTTTAATGCGACTTAAGGTTTGTATCTTGGTAGATGAAGGTTCATGTAATTTCCTGGGTACACGGTCTATGATGTTCTTCAAGAACGGAATATCTTTCGTGCGATCCTAAGCAAAATTCGAACGTGAGACGATTAACTATTATTTTAAGTCGCGATTCAACAGCCAGATCATTTGTCGGATTTAATCAAGCAGAAGCGCGATTATCTTTGCGCAAGTATTTTCCTTCGAAGAACTTTCACTCGATAATGCAAATTAAAGGTGAAATTTTCCTCTCTCAAATCGAGGATCATTTCGCAGAAATCGTTCTTTTCGGATGTTCCATCTACCGGAAATTGGAGACAAAATTTTTCGCGGTTGTGCAACGTTACGATGCAAAAAAATTTGAGTTATTCTTATACGATGTTTTCCTTCGTTTCAGTCTCGTGTCAGTGCTATGTTTCTGAACATATAATATAAATGGAAGTAGTATTAAAAAGCGATATTCTGGAGCGTTTTGAAACATTTTAGTTCAAGACAAATTTGTAACATTTACGCATGGTGAAGAAACATAAGATTAATAATTAACGAAATTGAAACATCTTTAATAATCGTCTTGACTAGTTTCCTTTCAATGATTTTTTTCATTAAATTTGCAAAGTCGGCTATCACATGATTTTATTTCGCTTTCGTTAAGAACGTAGATCGGTTGCACGTGAATCTGTGTAAAATGGTAGCTGTGCTCGTCATTTTAAGACATTTCATTGACAATGGTCTGTGACGGGTGTAGGTTTCGGGGTTAAGTGTCATTGTTCCTCGATTTTTCTTCATATTTATCCACCACGAACGACTAAGACATCTAAGACTTTGTCACCGCTAAAAAATCGCTGCTCTGTTTTGAAGATAGGATGTCGAGAGCGAGGAAAGTAACGAGGGTCGATTTCGAGAAAAGTTTCGAGGGCAGTTTCTTTTTTTTTTTTTTTGAATGATTTTCGATAAGCTTTGACTCCTTTTCAACCGCAATTGGACGACTAAATTACTTCTCGACTTTATTATATCCATAGTGCGATAGTTTAATTATTAACGAGGGATGTCGTTTAGAAGCTTTCACCATCATGAGCAATTTATCGAATGCCATCAAGCGTATGGCATGCGGTGAAGTGTAATTCGATTGATGCATCATTTCCACAAGGGAGACATAAAATCCAGGAAAGAAAGGACAAGTTCGAAGCGTGAGGGAATTTCCCCGCCTGTTGTCAGACATATTGCAGATCATCGTAGAAGAGAGCATGCATTTTCCCGACTTTCTTCTAAGCTAATTATATTAAGAACTTTTACTTCTACCAAAAATATTTCAGTGCTTCCAAGTGTAGATTAAGGGGTTGCTTAAAAATTACAGTTACAGTGAACAAAAGTAATCAATTTTGTTCCTTATTTGGAGAAAAAAAAAAAGGAAAACAGGTTGTTACGTTCATGGTTTATCTGGATGACGTTCTAATCTCGATTGTTCGGCGGATGCGATAGTGGAAACGCAAGCTAAGGGAGGACAAGGTTGGTCCAATCGGCAATTGTTTCGGTCCATTGCGTAGCTTGTAGGCGTTACGCACCCCCCGCAACGACAAGGGTGCTAATTGATCGCGGTAATTAGCTTTGGATTGTAAAGGTTCTCGCAGCGCCGCGAGCACAAATCTTTCTCGAAACATCATTTCTTCGTTTCCTTGGTGAACATAGCGTGGAAGAATCGCGATCCGTGAGTGAAACATGGCTGTAAGTAAATCCGTTTTAGAACTAAATGATGACATAGTTCTCGAGCTGGTCGAATATTTATCGAGTTCTACGTTTAATTGAAAAGTACTTGAAATCACTTGGCATGTAGAAATTTTACTGGTTTAGGCTGCTTTTCGTACGAATGTTGTCGTCGTTTTCTGCTTACACGATACATTCTGGAATTTCACTGCAGCAACTATGGTGAAACACGATTATCACGATTTGAGATAATTGTCGGGGTTGGTTGGTTTAAAATTTATAATTCTTATTACAATATATTTTTCTACACAACTGTTGTTTTTACATAGCTGATTCGATTATGATACAACGTACAGGAAAATTGTCCGCAACTACACTTTCGGAATGCTTTCGTCGTTGTTGAATATCCACACACAGCGTAGCTGTGCAACGTCATGAAAGTTGAAACGGCTTGCAACGTGCAACGTGGGGGGACGATTTTTATATAAGAAAATTAGAGAGCGAACATTTCGCATAGTGAAAGGAATCACACTTTCAACGCGTGATTATAAAATGAATGAGCCACCGTTTCGCTGCTTTTATTTTATTCATACATTTGAATGTGAAATAACGCGAGTGGTACGCTAACGCCTCCGCGCGATTAAGTGAAAAAGAAATACGTGCCGCGGTGTTCTCCAGAGCTGAACTTTTTTTCTAATTATATAAAGTGTAAATATTATCTGTACAATTTTCATCATCTTCATATTTGATATAAAATAATACTTTAATTTTTATGAACAATGCGATATTTTAAGCGTGCAATATACGATACAAATATAATTCCTACGTTAGGAACGTTTGCAAGATGAAAGATTTGTCAGAGATACGCTAATTATTATGCGCGATGAATAGGGATGAGATCAATTTCAATATTTACTCGGGACACCAGGTCAATTCCAATAGGATGGTGGACATTTTGTGGGATTCAATTACTATTTAAAATAGGTGTGGTCATTTTCGTGTTTGCAAAATTGCTCGAACTGTACAACTCGGATTTCGAGTTCCACCAGTGCTCGAAATGCATTTTCGAGAGTTTCGTTGTTCTGTATTTCGCGTGTTGCTTCGAGCAACGTGTACGTTTAATTTTCGATCCTCAGGCTAACATCTTAATGCACTGGCAAAGTTTGCCTAGAGAAAACTAGCAAGCACACGCAAGATCTTCAACTTCTCTTCTTTTCGCGAGATTCGAAAGTGCACGGCTTGTAATCTACGCGAAGAGAAGGAATATGGAAAAGTACTGGAACATTTGTCTTGGATTAAAACGGGACCGAGCAGCAAAGTGCTGTTTCGTCTCGCGTTTCGTTTTCGTTCACAGAAATAAATTGCATCGGGCTTGAATGCTGTAAAATTGAAATTGAATTCTCACTAGGTCGACGTTAATTAACACTCTTCATTTCGTCCAAACGCAGCCAACCTATTTTTCCTCGAAGAGAGAGAAAGAGAGAGAGAGAGAGAGAAAGAATAAAATGCATTCGGAATAAATCGTATCGTTTGCTGCACATATACATGTATATATAAAACATACATACGTATGTACTTACGTGTCGCTTGGATCTGAAAGAAGTGACGCTAACATACGACGACCGTGTTTTGTTCTCGCAGTTTACACTCTTTTTTGTACTCACCCCCTCCCCTTTCACGAAAAGGAAATCATTTCTCTTTTCTCATTCTGTTCCCCTATATTCCATTCCTCTTCAGTTCAACGTAAATCCTTTCAGACATTCGCACTTTCTTCTGAAATGTTTCGCAGTTTTAATATTTCAGTTGATTGTTCTCATCTCTCCCGTCCATAAGTTTCACATATGTTACATACAAGTGTTTCGTAGATAGGTAGACATTCTAGTGCTTGATTTGTTAAAAATTAGAGTGTAAATTTAACTTGTGAAATGTGACTGCATTACGTAACGAGACAGTCTCGGATGTTTATCATACCAAGTGCAATATCTCAAGGTTTGAGAACATCATGCGAGAAGTCCTTAATATCTATTTGTAAGTTCCACCGCTGTGCTGCGAAACTTCAGCGAAACTGTATCTACATAGCGATTTTAACCCATTAGTTCCACTCATCTCCATATTCCATCTATCGAAACCAATCCACACTCTATCTGAAAATCAACTCATCGATCGTCATTCAGAAGTCACGACTCAATCAAGTTGGAGTGCACGATGAAAGAAACCGTACGTCCGTTTCTCGGTTTCGAACTGAACAACAAGCGACCTCGATCACGTCACTCACGTTTGACTAACTGATGTTGATTTAGTCATCGTAAAAAATATGTAGCAATCAATAATTACAGAACTGTTGTTTCAACGGAACAAGGATTTTAAGCTCGAGAAGTTTCGAATAGGGATGAGGCGTGACCGCATTCGGTCGCCTAACTGAAAGGAAAACGCGCAAAGGTCAAACTTGGGTATTATCCACGCCACGGTGGAACGTGGTCATCGGTGAAATTGTCCCACGATCTGTACCGCGTGTTTTATACTCCGAATCACTTCTATCGATTGACACACATTTCGTCCGCTTCCTTTTCTGGTGTCCCGCTCGGTTTCACCATGTTCCATCTCCCTTCGCTTCGATCGCTTTCCTCTCTGGCAAAGAGGGCGAGCTCGCGGCCGACAGGATTGCATCTTCGCGCGATTTATACCGCGAACGAAACGAAATTTTGACCGAACTATTTTCAACGTTCGACTCGTCTGATTCGAGGTATTTTACAGATGGAACGAATCCGTTTCGTTCGAACTTTGTGCGATTTATTTTAAAAGTTAAAGTTTCAAGCAAAATTTTCGGGCGTTCAAAGAAATTCTTCGCCGATTTTCAAATACTCGCTTCCGAGAGATTTCCTCGAGATTTCCACCATTCGTTTCAAGAAGTTAGGTTTCAAAATTGGAAATTTCGAAAATTTGACTCGCCCGATGAAATGAGATGCGAGTCCGGTTCAAACTTTTATTTCATCGAAAATTGGTGAAACGCAGTGTCTGACCATGAGAGGGGGAATTCCTTTCGACTTTCACCACTCGCAACTTGCACAACGTAATTCCTTAACTCGTTTCCTGGTTGTAACGTGGCGGATGTCGTCCTTTGTAATTAAAGATTTGGCGAACAGGGCACAGCTGTGGAGAATTCGTCTCTTCTGACTCTTTCATTATATCCGGTGACACGCGTTTCCCTCACTAGGATGATGCACAAGTGGGGCCGAATTGGGAATCCAAGCGACATTTTACAAAAAACATCAACCTTCTCATTTCGACATATTTTTTTAACACGATTCCAAAATGTCCACCAACCAATTTCAAGTTGAAACAGACAGACAAAGTTAGACATTTTAAGAATCTCGATTCTTATCAAATAATTTGGTTCTTCTTCTCTCTGAAGTGAGACGAATAAGATAAAAAATTATTTTCGTTTCATTTAATATCAAATTTAGAATAGATATCCTTGAAAATTCAGAACTGTACATAGTAAATTATTTTTGATATCGCTCGAAAGGATTTTTATTTCAAAAAATTATATTTTCAATTATCGTTCGTTACTTTATTATTTAAAATGAAAATTTGCCCAAATGACTCGGATATAATATAATCGATTATTGTGTTTAATTTTTTATCCCGAATCTTTTTCCACCGTAAAATATGATTCTTCTCGATGAGAAACGATTGACAATTACGGTGCGCGATATATATATTTTTAAAAAAAACGTGATAAAATATTTACGTCAAATTGCATTGTGACATCTTTCACGAGTCGTAATTCAAAAAGTTATTCAAAAATGTCGCGTGAGTCCTGCTCGCGCCAGGAAGTATAATACGTTTCATCGTCGCTGCGCCATCGTAATTCCGCCGCGTCCCCCTCGTAATCTTCTTCGCAAATAGCTCCATCTTCGTGCAATCACTTTTTAACTGGGAGCTACAGCTCCTCCAGGTGGCCAACTTTCCTCCACTGTGGAAACTCTCGTCTCGCTCTTCGCTGGGCGAACACGCTCGACACGCGCGACGATTTGTCATCGATGCAATTTGTTAGCGAGAGTGCACGGAAGGATGAAGTTGTCGCCACATTGAACGAACCAGGTTCGTCGCGACCTCGCAGCTGTTGCTGCGACTAGTAACTCCTCGTATCTCGCACCCTTCCTTCGATTCCTTTCTTTCGTCTTTCAAATGGCCGACGTTTCTTTGTTCTGAATCGTGTAAATAGGACGATTTGTTTCACCGGCGTTGCCGCCTTTGAAAATCGTGTTCTTCCTCGCCGGTGTTGAACGTCTTTCCTACGACGAGATATTCCTTCTCCGACCAAATTGCTTCAAAATGGATGGTTCCTGTTTTTCTCTGCGTATAATTGCAGACCGGGTGCAATCAAGGGAGAACGACTGATACGATTGTATTTCTGTCTCGAAAGTGGAACAAAGACGAGTTAACCGCGGTAACGTGCAGCACAGTACACATTCGAAATTATCGAATCGAAACGAATTTTTCAGAAACCATAGTTCTCGGTGGACTTTCTTCCGTCCTTTTGTCAAATTTTTTTCGTCGCTCGATATCGAACGATTGAAATTGAAGCGGGATATCTTGATATTATCTCGACATTCGTCGGAGTATCAGATTCAGCGGCGGTGATGATCTTGGTGAAGAATGCAAGCCAGCGTTTCCGGCACCAACTGGCTCACGCTGCAGGGATTATCTCGCTTGACGTTTTACGTATCGTTGTTTCCTGGAAGTATTGCGGCCCGTAGATTCTCCCTTAATTCCTCTCGTTGGCATCCGTATGGAATTCGGTGATTAACATTTCGCCGCGGGTATCTCCGAATGCCTGATTCTTAGAAACGTGACAGAATTTCTGTACACTTGTGTCATCGATGGCTAACTAGTTTCATTACTTTAGTATCACTTGTGTCTTGTACTTCACCGAAAATACATAGAATTTCTTTTCTTTCTTTTTTCTTCTATTACGTACGTCTTTAGATAAACGCAAAATAACTTTAAACACAATTTGTTAAAAATTCTCGTCGTTTCGTGTCGTTAGGAATAAGATTTAGAAATAAGTAACAAGATCCATTAAGTAGCCTTCATCTGTAATTTATCGATCGGATATCTCTGAATTGCAGGGACTACGCTGCGAATCAAAAGCAAACGGGATTGAGCTAATAGCATCGTTAGCCTTCGTTTAATTCGATAAACAGTCGCCGCCTGTACAACGTGAATTCAGCGAATACGTCCCAGAGATTGGACTCTAATCCGCTAATCCGTGTGATTCGCTTTTCGTCGCGGAAACGGAACGTTCGACTCGAAGAAAAAAAAAAGAAGAAAAAAAACGACGTCTCATTAACGACGTCTCAGAGCGTTTCCTACCGACTTTGAGCCAAAGTCTTCTCTCACAAAAGACATTTGAGAACGCTTTGGTCAACAATGGACATTCAACGATCGTGGTTAATTACCACGAGTTCACAACCGTTGAGGAGGATCCACTGTCACACTGGCAATTGTGTCAAAACTGCTTTCCCAAGGAGGAGGTCCCACTCGAGGGCCCAGAAAGTACGTTTACTCTCCGTCGAGGAGTATCCCGAGTAAACCAGATCGATACCAGAACGTTTCTGAAATACTCCACTCGGATAGAAAACGGGCGGACAGAATCAGACGAGACAAACTCGTACTCTGTTGATCAATTCGTTCAAAAGTACTGGTATCGGGACAAACGTCAACGGGATTGAACTAAGCAGAGAGGGACCCCTACCAGTTCAAAAGGAAGCTCTGAGAAAGGAAGGAAAGAAACTCGATAGAACGCTCGTAAAGAAATACAACTAATATCGTGGTTTTAATTTCAACGAGCTGTTGCGACGTGAAGACATGATCTGCGTGGCCACGTACACTTCACGGCCATGACCGAGTAAAAGTCGCGCCGATTTGACACGTGGTCCACCATGTTGAACGTAATGGCAGCGGTGACGACAAGCCTGCCCAGCCGAGTGGATCCGACCCCGACGTCTTCCAGCAACACCAGCACACCGTCGAGCACCACGCCGAACAACGTGACGTCAGTTCCCGTGGAGAACCCGACGGTGGAGAACCTGCCGGAGAACGTGAACGTGTTCGTGGTGGTGATCAAAGGGATCATCATGGGCAGCATAATCACGACCGCGGTTTTGGGCAACGCCCTGGTGATCGCCAGCGTTAGGAGGCACAGAAGGTTGCGCGTGGTGACGAACTGTTACGTGGTGAGCCTGGCGGCGGCTGACCTCCTGGTGGCCATGTGCGCGATGACGTTCAACGCCTCGGCCGAGCTGTCCGGCGGCAAGTGGTTGTTCGGTCGGTTCATGTGCGACGTGTGGAACTCGCTGGACGTTTACTTCTCCACGGCCTCGATACTTCACCTGTGCTGCATCAGCGTGGACAGGTACTACGCGATCGTCAGCCCGCTCGAGTACACGGTGATCATGAGACAGGAGACAGTCGGATGCATGCTGGGCAGCGCGTGGATCTTGCCGGCTCTCATCAGCTTCATACCGATCTTCATGGGTTGGTACACCACGCAGGAGCATTTGGACTACATGGTGAAGAATCCGGAGGTAAGTTTCTCCTCTTCGTGTCTTTTTAATGTTTTACTTCAAAGCGAATTGACCCTCGACGAAACTTTTCTTCTACCATCTACATAGATCAGCAATTTATTTACGAAGCATCGTCACTTCAATTGAAGTGACATAGCATTGGAAACAATCGTTCGAATAACATTTAACACGAAATCTTGTTAAATATATCTAACGTGTGTATTGAGTTACGTAGTTTCAAAACTACTGGAAAAATTGTATCCTCCGGCCTCTTTTCAACTTTCGTGAGAAGCAACGAGAAGTCTAGTTTGTGTGAATTATTGTCTCATTTAGGACTGTCTTAAAAAATTCTTATTCATAATAGCTTTCATTCTGTTCAGACATTATACCATTGTACAACACCAAATGTACACGTTCGTTATAATTATGCAGTCATAAAAAGAGGATTCAGTTGGATTTAAGTACGATGTCCCCTCGAGAAAGTCGAGTGCGAAGGGTTGAACATCGAGAACCGATTTCAACAATCAAGAGTAAAGATTCGAGATCTTGCTTATTTCAAGGTCACACGTACGCGGAGGAAATACGTTCTCTGCGTGTGATGTCGACAATCGTCGGCGCACACGTTCGATCGATCTCTGATCTCCTTCAACGGGTCAACGGCTAGATTCCGCGATGTGTCTACTTAATAAGCTGTTCCGACCTGCATACCAAATTGTGACTACTGGCAATAATTCCTCGTGGGATAAGAGGATTTGTGCGAGGCTTTTCCCTCAATTTGCATACGCATACGTTACCGATCAAATCGACCAATCACGTCCGTCGTCTGGGCCCATTGTTTCCTCGATTGGCTAATTTGGTTATGCATAGCGGGAACGCTGATGTATCATGGGAAAACACCGTCGTCGTGGATTCAGAAGTTGCGACGATTCAAACCCCGGAACAAAACGGAGAAATTACAAAAGATCGTGAAAGATCGAAAGATCGTGTCACTTCGCATCGGAATCGGCAAATCTGGAAGTGATCGCGGTAATGATCACGTATCGAAATCGAAATTGTCGCGCGAATCTTTATCTTTTACACTTGATAGACAAAGATTCAAACGGTGATGCGTTTCACGGATGAAAATTGCATTACGTAAATGGAATTAGCAGTTTGTCTAATGGAATGATTCCCGTACGGGTAACCAGTGATAAAAACGTCAAGTGTCCGTGGCTGTTTCGCTAACTGGCTAGACAAATCCAATTTAAACGGTATCTTCAGCCGGTTGTAATAAAGCGAAACCAGCGTGACATGGAGGAGTCGATGCTCCATTTGCAGTTGGAGTACAATTGCACGGTAGAAACGCTACCCGCCGGTATTAAATTGCCGTTTCAAGTTTTAATGAGCGTTTCGGAGTTCTCCGAATCCGTGCGCCCAAAGATTTCTAGATTAAACGTCCGTGGTAATTGCACAAAAAAGAAAAAAAAAAGAAAAAGAGAAAGAAAGTAGAAAGAACAGATCAAGAATAGAACAATTACGAACGAGTAAACTTCTTATTTTGTTTAACGAGTTGTCTCGGTAACTTTTCATCTCGCAATCTCGTAAAACTAATCCGAGTCACTCTGAAAGTTTGAAACGCCAGCTTCGTCGTTCGGGTGCCATTACACGGATACAAAGCAAGTTAAAAATAATATACGGTGCATTGTTTCGAAATGAGGTTTACGTAAGCGCGGGGAAGGGTTTCATCTCATTATGCAGCGGAGGTTTAATATAAATTCTGCACGCACGACAGAAACTGTCACTGCGAGGCGAAATTGAATTAGAAAAAGAAAGTCATGCCTCGCCGCGCACGACAAAAAAAATCGAAATCCGAAAACGAACAACGTTTTAACCTCTTGATCGCCGTGCTCGCATCAGTACGCGCCAATCCCTATACCCTAAATAAAAGTGAAATTAATTTCGATTTCTTAACAGTGACGTATAGAATCATGTTCTATCACTAAAAAAAAAATCGAAAAATATATATATTCTTCCTTGATTTTTGATTTATTCGAAAACAAAGGCAAGAAACAAAATTCGCGTGCGAAAACTGTAAAATTTCAATCTGCCCAACTATTTACTTCAAAGCATATCACACCATAAATAAATATTAGTTTCATTGTGTATTATATACATGTGTATTTTTTAGACTATAAATTTATGATATTTCAAATTTAACAAACATGCATATAACTTTTTTAATATTTAGTATATTTAATATTTGATCTATTGTGTGGCAACCCTAGTGAAAATCAAGTATTTTTTTGTGCAAATTACATCCTAATTGATTGTGGCTCACCAATTATTTAAGTAAAAAATATTTAAATTATTAGTAAAAGTACATTTTTCTTAAAATTTAAAATCCGCGGCAGGCTGATGCGCGGTTTTTAAAAAAAATACGGCGATCAAGAGGTTAATTCACGTTTTATTCCCTCGGTGATGTGCAATGATTTTCATTGTACCAATTTCGAAAGGATGACTCGAAGGTTTTACTGTTTTAAGTGGAGAAATTTCGTATTTTTGCGATCAGTGTCAAAACGGTAATCGAAAGCTTTTATTTCCGCTTTGCTGCAGGTATTGTAGAACGATCGTTACGCGATTTCGTACGGATAAATATTTCTAAATAAATCTTTACTAGCTGTTAAATCACGAGTATCGAGGTATCACGAAAGATAAAAGCTTTTATTTCGTTGAAGTATCGCAGAACGGTAAAATCGAATTGGTTCGCGATTGAGAGCTAATAAGTTTGTTCGTTTTAATTTCCGGGGGAAAAATCTGGTGTTCTCGTTGTTTCCGGGTAATTTGCTCGGGCTCGTACTTACAAAAAAAAATACCTCGAAATCGACGTTTACTGCACGTTGAACTTTGAAAAAGAATTAATTGCAATTACTTCGAGGATATCGTCAAAGAGGAAAATAAATTCAAGCTTCCCCCTTTTCTTTAATTGATCTAATACATCTTTTATCGTTAATCTATAAAGCTGATGGTGCGTGGCGTTCAACTCACGAAACGAGCGTAAATTTTTGCTCTTCTTCTCGTTTGAGTTTTACTGCAACATATCAAGCTGCTAGCTTCGAGATATTGGTAAGCCGAGTAACGAGTTTACTTGTCTTTCCTGGTTAACAAGTTAATAGGCCACGGTGTAATTTATCCTGTTCGTTATCCCGCGGGAGCTGCAAGCCGGAGGTGGAGCGTTGATTATGAGATATAGGCGACAGGCTCTCGCTACTCATAAGTGTGTGTTGACTCCAGGGAATACTCGCTGCTCCGGGAACATGCAATTCGTAGCAGCTTTTTCTGCGCAGACTGTCACCTATGCGTGACAAAATTGCAATAGCACGCGTTGTCTCACTTAAAATTAAACGAAGAAGAAGTATTCACTTGTCTCACAGTCGTGTCATCGTTTGGTTACCAGAAACTGTGTAGAATTATGCCATAGAGATCTTATCTTGGCACTTTCTAAATCGCTTTGACGTCGTCGTTAAAAAGAATATTCTAACAAGTGCTTTGCAAATCGAATATTTCAAATTCCTTGCAGACGTGCAAACATTCACGCAGTCTGATTGGTTTGGTTGGTTTTGTCACTTTAGGAGATAGGGATAGCATCAGATTCTTAATCTGAGGGCCCAGGGTTCGGGCGAAAAAAGAAAAGACATTGTCCTTTAGGACAACAGCGCGGGAGAACTGCTGTGTGTATAAAAAGATCCCGGAGTTCTCTCAACGTGCGGAGGACGGCCATCGTGGAGGTTTTGACCCAGGTAGTGTTAAAATCGGTAAAAATCTTAACACTACCTGGGTCTTCCCTTAAAAAGACTCAGATGTCTTATGAAGATTTCTTCCACGTAAAAAAAAAAAAAAAGAAAATGGTTGTGTCACTTTGCCTCGTCGAATCTCGGACATCCGGTGTGCTCGGGGAGCAAAATTTTCGTATTGATCGGGAAGGGGGGGGAAGGGAGAGAGGTGGTAAAATTGCAAGGCAATTGCATACAGAGGTGTACAGCGTATCCGTATCGTTGCAGGTCTGCTCCTTTGTGGTGAATCGGCCGTACGCTGTGATCAGCTCGTGCGTCTCCTTCTGGATCCCTGGCCTGGTAATGATAGTGATGTACTGTAAGATCTACAAGGAGGCAGTCAGACAGAGAAAGGCGCTTAGCAGAACGTCCAGCAATATCGTGCTCAACAGCGTGCATCATCACAGGTCCTCGACCAGGCAGCACCATCACCAGCAGATGTTGCTTCAAGCGGCGGCCGAAACCGGTGAGTTTGCACTATTATACTCGTGCTACGTTTTAACGCGGGCGGCACCGCTTCCGGTTTTTGTTCCGGTTTCACGGCCAGGATGGAAACGTCTGACCCGTTCTCACGACAAAGTCATTTATATTCTCTGACACAGTGTCGTTTCTCTTTTTGATAATCATTTTTCTACTTGTTGGATTAAAAGCTTTTTTTTTGTTCTTTTAGAACAAACGATAATTCCGTAAAATGATGATGATGATGATGATGAGTATAATAGGGATATAATCAACGATAGAACATCGCTCGTAATTATTCGAACAGTTTTCACATTGTTACATTGTTCTTATTTTCCATATTGTTAAATATTGTTACTATGGCTTTCGTTGTTACTGTAACAAATATTGTTTCATTATACTACAATAGTTTCTCTTTTATCACTAAAGAAGTATATTTTTTTACTTGTTCTTATTTTTCATATTGTTACTTACTGGTAACAGTTTGTTACTGTAGCTTTCGCTATTACAATAACAAATGTTGTCGCATTGGATTACAATCATCTTTCTTTTATCACTAAAGAGATACATTTTTCTAGGAATAAAATAAATATTTTATTCCAAGTTGGAAAATAAAGTTTATTGAAATAAGGATTGACAGAATAAAAAAAGTCTTAATGCTGCGGTAACAAAAAAAAAAAGATTAATACTCTCTGTATTCTTGCTACTCTTTATTAGAACTCACACACGTTATCACAGTAACGAATGTTGTTTTATTTTACTGCAATCGTCCCTTTTTTTACCATTAAAGAGGTACATATTTTATTTTATATGTCCACTTCTCTATTTTCTAACCCGTGTCATTCGTTATTCCATTGTGATCTCCATTATGTTATTGTACTCTTTGCCAGTCAGGTGTCTCTTTCGGTATTCCAGTGTGACGTTTACTATTTCACTATATCCTCCACTATTTCACTGAAGCTTCTACTATTTCATTGTGTTATTCCACTACATTACATTATTTCACCGGGTCCTCACAGCACTGTGAAATAATTTCATTGCTTGCTTATGTTCTCGTCTATTCATAATGTTAATACGATCTTACCTGTTTCATTAGTATTTCACTTATTATTTCAGTGTTATTTCCTTCACTGCATCCATTAGCGAGCCCTCGATAAAACTTCCTTTTCCTTCACCTTCTTTCAGTTGCTGTAACAGAGTATTACAAACTGATTGCCAAATCGTTGCATATCTTAAATTTTAATTAATCATGCATCGTTCATTAACTCTTGAATAACAATTAACTCGTTCGAATAATTACGAGCGACGGTGTAGGTCTCCGAATTGAGCTTCAACTTGATATTTAATTGAGAAAGTGATAAATAGGTTCTGAAGTTCGGGCTTTGTAGGGCGAAGGCATATCGGTCTTCTTTTCGGGAACTTTGCGCTATCAGAAAGTTCCAAACGAGTTTTCATAGGCGATATTGTTTAATTTCCATCGGGCAATTAAGCGATTGAGGTAGCTGAAGTATCTGGATGCTTTTCAAGGCATGTTGAAGAGCTTCCATTTGGATAATAAGCGAGTTTCCTCGGCAATATTCGCTTCGAGCTGTCCTCGAGCGTAAATAAATCAATTTTATACTGCCGCGAATTTGTACTTGATTTCAATTTTAATTATCCCGTATCGGAAGACGAATTTTATTCGACTCGATGAAGGAAGCTTGATTCGATGTATGAATTTCGTTCGAATTGCTAATTACGCGTGAACATCCCAATATCGAACGTTTTTGTTCAACGTTCATATAAAACAAAATGTTGAAACTCTCCGATGAATATCGAAATAAAATATTTTTTAACTTCTCTTCTAAATTCGCAGACTTGTCGAGACGAAATCAAATTGCGAACTCATATCGGAAAGCGATTCTTCCTGCGATGGTTTCATTTGCGTGATTTCATCAGTGTCTTGCAGAGTAATTACACGCAGGTGTATAAATACCGATCGTTTCCGGGCATCCGCTCGAACCGCGTGCGTTGAATTTCACTGTATAATATCGATAATTAATTGCAAGGGTTTCGAGTGGTATCGGCGAATGCCGAATTTCTGTTTTATCGAATGATTAATTTTTGGCCCCCGATAATTACCGAAACCGCCGACGATCGAACAGAAATATTCGGTAACACCGAAAGCGCATAGGTACGTCTCTTCAACTGGTGAAAACCGGCGCGAGTGTTAATTAAAATTGATTAAAAAAGTCTCACGCGGTACGTGAGAATTTTCTCGCCTGTCCTCCGCGTCAGAATTTTTTTTATTAAAGAGGGTAGAGCAGTCGATTAAGGACAATGGCCGCCGCATAATAGCACCGATGATGGAAAGGTTCCGAAAATCACATTTTCCAGCGAATTACGTTCTCGTATTTTTTTTTTTTTAACGTCCGCTCATCCTTGAAAATGAAATCGCTACTAAACGAATAATTGAAAAAAAGCCAGCTCGAGGTACGTCTGCGAAATCAATGAATTTCACGGGGATTGATGACACGCAGATTTCTACTTTCACAATTTAATTGTAATTTTGAAAAGTCTCCCGTAGGTAGAAGGATTTTATGTTATTCCTGCGTGTTACGGGAATTCTGTGCTTTCTACGCAGTGTCGAATCTTCTCTTACGAGAAACGTATAAAAATCCGTAGTTTATTATTGACACGATCCATCCACCGTGCGTGTGTTTCTGAAAGAGGCAATAATTTCTGGTCGGTGAACAACGCTGACGCGATGCATAAAATGGCGGGAGATGTCACGAAGGTGGCCGGAACTGCATTTTCTTCGGCATTCCCGGCACAGCTCGTTACGTTGGTATCGCGGCTTAACGGGAGGGAGGGGAGGGGGGAAGTAAGAGGATTCTGCGATACAGCGTTGCTCTTCTTCTCTCGTTCTTCAGAAACTATTGACCATGGAAATGCAAGAGCACGATCGCGAAAAAATTGTGGATGAAACGTGGCCGAAGACCTCGGTGACGAGCCTCGGTGACACGCGATGCCTAAGACGATTAAGGACTGAAAGAAGGATTACGTCTTCTGTAATCGAGTTAGAACGCGTCGATAATACGAACAAGAAGATCCATCGACATTCTCCTCGCCTGTGCTCAAACACGGCGTTCAAACTTATTCGCAGATGATTTCGATTTTGCCGCGAGGACAAAAGTTGATCTCACACTCTCGAATAAATGTGTCACATTTTTAATATTCTTAATCTCTCAAGTGAAAAAAAGAAACTTCGCAAATGACGACGCCGCGTTTTAATATTCTTAATCTCTATAATGAAAAAAAAAAAAAAGATTCGGAAATAAATGTCACATTTTAATATTCTTAATATTCGCGTTTCCGGTCCCCTTCGTCGTTTCGATGTGCTCCCAGAAAATTGCGACAGACACGGATTGAAATCGACGATCCAAGGAGGTTTCAATGTTTCGCGAATTTCCGGATTACGACGAAAAACACATAAACGGCCCGAAGTTTACAATTTGCATTTTGATCGACAGGCATTGCGGTTTACAATTAAGGCCGCCGATTGAAAGCGGTCGAAACGGTCGAACCGATTAAATGGGATTTCGCGGTCTCCTGATAAAATCGTGGTTTTCCGCTATTTTCGTTCGGTACGGTAGACAATCGGTTCCGTATAGCTTCCGGTTATTATAGATGAATGGAAAAACTGATCGATTTCGAAGGCCATCAGAATATGACATCAGAAACGCCGGAAAAGGCAGATGATTGAGGAGGCCCTTGATCAAGTTTCATCGGTCATTTGCGAATATAATTAAAAAGTTGGTATCCAGGTAGAAAATTGTTTCGTTTCCAAAACTATATTTTGGACTCTAGATTCTACATATGTTTTCCACAGTATCCGTTTTAAATACTAATATTAATAACAGTACCAAATATGTACTTTGAAACAAGTTCTATTTGAAACGTATCGTCGGATCGTAGAACTTTTTCGAAGAAATGTTCGTAAATTACTAGTCCCGATTGAGATCAGGTGAAAGAAATATTCTTAGAAATATAGGTTTCAGACAGAAGTTCATAATAAATATAGAAATAAAAATTTTCCTGCCAGAGGAACAGTAGGAGAAAAAAAATAGTTCTCGATACTTGTAGCAAATGCTGGCACTGAATGCTATTCGATGAACAAGTATTCGAGCACAAAAATGGATTTTTAATCAAATTCTCTAAAATCCCATGGAAATTTTATTACACGGATTTTAAAATTCTACGAGAACACTGTTCGAAAGTACAACACCTTACTCTTCCTTTCATACGAAATATGTAGGAATTTTTTAAAAAAAACGAGATACAAGAATTTTTTCAAAGAAACGAAAAGTTTAATTTCTTCTTAATTAATTTCGATGCTCGGTTGATTCTTCTTTGCTAGCTAATAGGTCAGAAAAAATCGGTTTGCGGACTCGTGTCATTGTCTCGATATGCTCGAACTGGCTGCGTGCGCATGAACGTGCCGGAAGTCCTCCGGAATGAAGGAATATATATATATATATATATATATATATATATTTATATATATATGAATGGTATTCACGCACGATGAAACAAATGAATGTTTTGTCTTTGGTTGAGCCGGAAAGCGAGAGTCGTGCTCGAAACGGCAACGATACAATGGCCCGTGCGAATATTCGCTGATCAAACGTGGGTGTTGTTCATGGGTGTTGAAAGATCGGTCACTCGAAAAAAAGCATTAGTGTAAACTCGAGCGTGCGTTCGTCGTGAACGCGCCCGTGAAAAGTCGAAAAATTTGAATGGCCACTTGCGTTTCGTTCTCTGTTTTTCTCTGTGGAAAGCCCTGGTTAAATTGCTTTCGAATATTTCGTTCGATCGTTGGAATCGATTTCGTCGATTTTCTAGATTCCTTGGCTCCTATCTCCCTTTCAACAATTTTGTTTCTCTTTTCTTTTGTATAGAGAGCTTACGCAACTATTTTCCAATCGAATTACTCGTGCGAATTTGTAGCGCATTTCAAATTCTCACTTTTCGCGGGATCGTTGTTGGAAAAAATTTAGCAATTCGTTTCATTTTATAATTTAAGCATGTCGGTTTATTTAAGGTATGTCGGTTTATGACGTGCGTTAACATGAAATTTTTTTCGTGCCTCCGAAATAATTATTGTTATAATTATTACTTCTCATTTCTCTCGCATCAAGTTATATTCGAGAGTTCGCTACCCCCTTGACAAATGAGTTCTAATTAGATTCTAATTGGCTGGAATCCTAATTAAATTTAGTAAAAAATGAAAATTTCCACGCGTTTCCTGTTATTCTTAAAGATTCCTTATCTAAGCAATTGTTAAAATGACATTATTGTTAAAATTACTCGACGATATCGAAAAGAGAGAAACATGAAATCCTTTCGCTTCATTTTTTTCGTGGAAATTTAAATTTTCGTTACACATTTAGTACAAAGTGCGTGCTTGTTACAAATTTCACACACTTTCAAATTACCAGCGACTCGTATCTCGAAAAAACTTTTGCAACTTTATATCCTTTGAATTGAACGGGCGTGCTAGAATGCGATACCCTTAATGAGTTTGAATGTGGATTAGTGGAATATTTAACACCTGTCAGTGATTCCATCGTATTGTTCTCGAGTTGGAAGGTACTCAAGAATGTTCGTAATATCGATTGAATAATCGAGACGTACGAGTTTACGAAACTCTTAGAAATAGCTGTAGAAACTACTGTGCTGTAGAACACTCCTCGGGTTATCAGCCGCCAAATGTACGACTAGTATAGTATCGCTAGTTGTGGAATATCTACGCCAAACAGCAAACAAAATTCAATTCGACGAGACCGACCGGTTAGTAGAAATTCCAAGGCCAAGTGTTACTCGTATCGACACGGAACGTTAACTTTCGAATTATTTTTCGAAATTAAAATACTTAGAAATGCTTAAAAAATTACTTTCATCTCAATACTTGAGAAATACTTAGAAATAACTTTTATTTCAAAATCTACAAACACATAGAAATTAGTTTCATTCTCGAATCTCTGTAATCAGTAGATCAACTCGATAGGCAAAGTCGTTCGTGTCGCACGATTTTCAACATTTTCAGCTCGATCGATAGAAGGAAACGTGCGAGGTGAAAACGTCGATCGTGAAAACCCATACGCGAAAGAAGGATGAAGCAGCTGAAAACGACGAATGAGGCGAAAGGAGGCATGGCCGCCGATTTTGCGTCGCCTTTAATGACCGGTCATTAATAACAGCGTGGTACGTGTCGGAAATTTACGAGCGCGCCTGTTCAATTGCAGTTGCAACGAAATTACGAATCGACTGCAAGCCTCCCCTCTCTGAAGTGCGCAGAGGACTCACCGCCCAGCTGACCTTGACCCTTGAACGTATCCTGTCATCGCTGGCGTTTTGTCCCGGCCGAAGATTAGGAATCACAGCGGCCGAGAGATTGATCGAAGGCAGCGATATGCGCTATAATTTTCACTTCTTTTCTCGCTAAATAATTTCCGATTTCCAGCCGAATGTTGTTTCAGTCGTTTCGAAAGACAACAGAGCGAGCGTTAAAGCGGAATGTAAATGTGCGGCGGTTTTTACGGATTACCGTAATGGGTCCGATGGATTTTACTGCAGTGATCGAAAGGTTGGAAACAACGTTCAGAAATTTGTTATTCCTCGTTTGCCGAGTTCGCTTTGAATTTTGCTAGAGAAGAGGCTCATCGAACGCAGAGTTTAGCGTAGAGTTTTGTAATGGACGATGGACAATTGGATCGTGACAAACAATATTCGTGGACGTTGGAATTTGATAAAATGTCGCGAAGATAGAGGCATGAATACATGCTCGCATCATAGATTATTTAATTCGAATAATGTGAATTTAAAAGCAATTGGTACCGATTTTGAACAGTGGCTCATTTAATATTCATTTAATATTTTGTTGCTCGTCGTTGATCGAAAATTGATCTAAAGCGAGTCGAAGCCGTCACTAATCGTGGATGGAGGCCGCCAGTAGTAACGGATCGCATAGATCAGCCATAAGATTTCCTGTGTCTCGAGCCAGTGGCCTTGACCTCGCACGATCCCACATCATCGTCGGGCATTCGAGCTGAATGGTGGTTAGCAGATCGAAAACGAAGGGGTGGGTGGCCGTGGAAGGTCAGGGTGATAGTTACCCCCGGCGGGGTATTTTTATTCTTGGAACGTTGCGAATGCAGTTTTATCGCTGAGAAGTTGTTTTCGGTTACGTAAACAAGGAAATTTCCCGGCTGAGGAATGACGAAGTCAAAGTGGCTCGTTATATTCCCGCCAATTCGACCGGGAAACGGCGAATTCAATCGTTTCGAAAAATAATTGGCGAGGAGTATTTTTTTTTTCTTTCCGTTTCCGAATTTTTATTTATTTTCGTTTACTTTCGTTTCATTCTTGCGAAATTATTTTGTAGAACATAAGATCGTATCTTATTGAAAAATTCTACCTGAAAGAAACGGAAAAGAGAATCAGATATTGTTGTATTTTTTCAATTAAAATCGAAATTAATACAAATTACTTGTTTATCTTTGAATAATGGGACAGCAATCCCAGAATAAATCTCTAGGAATTGATGCAAGTGAAAGTGACACGTCACGAATAAAATGTATTCATATTCATTGTCGCAGATTAAATTATCGAACGTGAATGAATTAAAACAGAAATATATATATTCTCTAATGCAAAATAAATTTCTTTATATCACAGACTTTTTTGTCACCAAAATCAAAATCTCTTTCATTAGTCATTGAAGTTACGCATAGAAAGTGGTCGACGAAAAAAATGGTCGAGAGCAGAAGTACCGATTTTCGTTCCCGCAACAATTAGTAAAGCTCTCGGTGGCGAACGTTGATAAATTAATGTTCAGCTGTTCCAAGAGAATGGCATTGTTGGATTATTCATACGTTTTAACAACAAATTTGTTGGTTCTACGTGATTCGTCATTGTTCCAGCGAAATTTCGTGCGAACACACACACACACACACACACACACACATACACACGCGCGCGCGCGTATCATTTTTCATCCATTTGGCTAACAACTGAAAGTTTGCCGAAATCTATTATATTACTTTAATTACCGTTTGTTCGTGTTTCCATTTAGTTTGTTATTCTGACATTTCCCAAATTTTTTAAACGAGAATGATAAAACACCGAAGCAAATATTTCGTGTAGAAATTTTGATTGCAGAAACTCGAAGAGAGCGGAAAGAGATTTGAGATTAAATCTTGCTCTTCGTGAAATAAAGCTGGGAAATGTCGTGATCATTATTCTCAGTCTTTGAGTTGTGCAACCTCAAGAGTTGAGATATATGTCAAGCAATATTGCGCAAGGCAGTAATAATTTCTCGTTTGAATAAGGTTGAAATTATGTTAAACATCGTTGTTGATATTACTTTTTTAGAATTAATAAACAATCGGAGCAACTGAAATTTTTTAAATAATTATTCAAATCTTTCAAAAACGTATCTAGAATTGTTTTATTTCAATTGTTTTCAACTTCGTCGGCTACTACGTTCTTGTTAAAATTTTCTATCGCAACATTGCACGTATCGATAGCAATGTAATTTTAGATACTATCGACGTGATTTGCATACACGTGTTGCTATAAAACAGTGTAGAAATGCAACACAATTAAATAATTACGTTCGCACGTGTTGTTGTGAAAAGCTGAATAATATTACCCTCCTACGCGATCTTTGCAATTTTACCGAAAATATACTGTTATTTTTTATTTCTTGACAATCGACGAAATGTTTTGGCCGAATTTTACAATTAATCGCTCGAGTCATCTTTGATTTTGATTGATGTCGCGAAACAAATTGAGTTGGTAGAACAAGTGACGGATTGCACTGCTTTCTGCTATTACAGAATTTCATGAATAAATCATGGCAAAGTACATAGTGATAGTCTAAGAGAAAAAAAAAAAAAAAAAAGAAAAATCTAGAAGATCGATACGCTAGAAAGATACGACTGAAAATTATACTTTTCAACTTCTCTCTGAACATCGTTAAAAAGCAGCCCACACCACTCTCTCTCTCTCTCTCTCTCTCTCTCTCTCTCTCGCTGATCGCTGAAAACGATTTTACGTCGTCGACTACTTCAATTTTCTCATCGCCGACAAACCATCAAGCCCTGAACCATCGAATCGAATTTCACGACCAAGATTTCTCGAGGCGATCAAGACACCAGGTTCACTACTCTGCCCCCGTGACCTCCACTCTCCACGGTTGCGTAACCACAGAGGGGCAACACATAGGCCGACAGGGGGCGCTCCCGATATTTACAGCGGACTGTTTTCAAATATGTATATCGCTTTATACTCGAATTGACAAGTGGGACGATCGATATTCGGCGGCGGTGCTGCCGAGTGCAACCCTCTCTGCTTCTTCTCTGTTGCGCCTACGCCGGGTTCGTGCAAATCGCCAAACTTTCGCCAGCTCGCGAAAATCACGTATTAATCAAATTAATCATCTACAGTCACTTGCAAAAGTATCGTTTTCTTTTTGCGAGAGCGTGTACGTCACGTACGAGTGCGTGTGCGTAGCTGTAGAAACTCGAAACTTCATTATTGCAATTTCCAAAGCACGGAATTTAAGTAACCGCGAAGTCTGGCGCTTGGAACTTTTTTTTTCAAAAGTTTAGAACTTGGAACCTTTCTCTGTGACAGGTTTTTCAATAAATCGGAGAATTTCCAACCGTATTTTAGGACGTCTAAAATCTGGAACTCGGATTTTTTCTCTTTCTTTTTTAAGTTTAGAATTTTCTTCGTTTAAGAATTTTCTTTCCCTTTTTCGAATTTTTCAATAAATTGGAGAATTTAGGAGAATCGAAACCTCCGGAAACTTAGAACTCGTTCTTAAAAACTGTAGAACCTAGAATTTCCTTTGTGACAGATCTTTCAATAAATTGGACAATTCAGGGCATTGAGATCTGCAACTATGAACGTTTTGGAAAAACTTTAGAACAACTAACGTTGAATTGTGAATTTTTTCGTGAAGCATTCAGCAGAACGATCGACAAAAGGAATCGAATCGTTCGCGTTTTCACCGCAGGCCAGATGTCTTGTACGTGATTTCTACATACAAGTCGTTCCAGTCGCCGAATCGTTCGATACGTTTCAATATTTACGTTTACAACGCGCGTTCCCCTTTGAATCAATAATATTGATTGCGTACAAACAGCGACGGAATAATAATCAAGCGCCGTCGCGATCAGTTGCGATTCCAAACTCGTGAAGATTTCCAACGCGTGAGTCACGTGAGTCAGAATCGTTCGATTTCCTTACCGATTTACCCAGTTACGACTTATACTAGCGTATAAGTGACTCGAGAAGACAATTCGAGACAATTATTTATTGTCTATGTTTGGATCAGAGCGAGAAAATATAGTACACCATAGAATCTTCACCATTTCTCGGAGCTAAAGTGAACATTTGACAAGCTCGATCGATTGAATTAGTTGCCAAAGATCTTACAATTAGATCAGGTCGTGCATTATTAAGATTAATTCGGGTTTTAACACGCCAAGCGGGGTCAAATGACCCCTTCTCAAAATTTACTTTAAAATTGTACATTCATTGTTATTTCTTTCGCTAATCTGACGAATTTCTGTAAATTCTTATATTATCTGATTATTCAATTTTTCGGTTTCTGTTCTTCTCTTAGCTTATTTTTTTTTACCGAGAAAAATTCTTTGCATTATGTACCTTATGTACCGCGAGAGGTCATTTGACCCCTTACGAAATTTACGTATTTTCTCTGACAATTTATAAATCAAAACCAACAAAAAAAGTTACGATACTAAGTTCGAGACATAAATGCGTCAAAACACAGCGTGTATTTAATATAATATTAATTAAGATTAAATTTGGCGTCGATGTGGTTGACCAAATGGCGCGAAAACACAGCGTTAAATCCAAATGCAATAGATGGCCTGTGCACGTATTCTTCAATATCCTGGATTTAGCTGGAATCAATGCATGGATACTCTGAATCGGGAAACAACTGGAATAAAGATATCAAGAGCAACGTTTCCTGTTACAATTAGCAGATGAATTAGTCACAGAATATCACGAATTTCTTGAAGAAGGAAAGGAAAACCTACAACAAGAAACATCAAGCAACCCAAGCAATATTCCCGAATCACGAAGAAAATGTCAAAGAAGATTGTGCACGGTTAATAAAACCACTCAAACTTGCATAATTTGCAAAAAATTTGTCTGCGGAAAATGTACGAAGGAGAAACCAGTCGTATGTAAAAAGTGCAATTAATTAATTATTTTTTTTATCTAAATAAAAATATAAATTTGATTATTTTATTAGAAATCAGAAGTTATGTTGCGAATTATTCCCTTTAATAAATTACGAATTTCTTTCTAAAAATCAACGTTTATTCATAAGGGGTCAAATGACCTCTATATGTAAAATGCCGGTACGTTTAGTGTTAAAGTTTTAAGGATGAAAACGAGCCCCTTCTTCAAGATCTACCTTGCGAAATGTTGTTGTTGTTTATATGTACAACATAGATACAAAATATCATTCTGCAATAAGCTGCTTCCATGATAAAAGCAACTTTACTGACTAGTTCAATCCCGAATTATAAGTCGAATCGTCATACTTTCTCGCGAAGAAGTTGGAAAGTACCAAGAGAGGAAATCCTCTTCGTACTTTTCCGGTTTGACGATTCATACGAAAAGCCCAAAATCGCCTTCGTTCTTTTTCTTAGCTTCCTTACGCTACGGTGCCACTATTGTTATCGTCGGAACAAAGTAACCAGTTTTCCTGGTGGCGAACGTTGTTAAATAAATTATTAATAAAGGCGTCCCGTAAATGGATTAAACGTGGGACGGTTTCGAGAACAAGTTGAAAGTACGGCGAAAGCCAGAGAGGAAAGAAACAGGCGCTTTATCGATAAACTTGATAATTGTCAATACGAAATTGAACTCATTTTTGTTCAAATTAACGAAAAAAAAATTATAACTCGAGAGGCGAAATTAACTAGATTAATTTAACTTTTATTTTTTAATTTACAAACGAAATTGACTCTAGTGTCAAAGAAAGTACAATGAAATTCACATTAAAGGGAATACATGAAACGAAGGATTCTCGAAAGAATCTTTTAGGACCTGCGAAGTCCCTAGAAGGGATAAGCGATGCTGCCTGAAGACTATAAATGACATTCGAAAGTAAAGACGAAAGTCATAGGTGCCGCAAGTTTTTTGAAACTTTTTTTTCCTACAATTCCAACCAACCAAGAAGTACACGTCAACCTTACGAAATCATTCAAAATATTGCAAAAAGAAGATCCCGGGGAAAAAGCTTTAGAATTTTTGAAAGATATACTAGTCGTACCTGACTTATCATAAAACCTAATTATGGTCACTAATAATCCGAGAAGGTGCATGTGATCCTAAACACTTATTATAAATAAATAAATAAAAAACACACGCACGCCTTTTAATCACCAATCAAACTAAATTTTTATTTTAAATACAGATTACAGGAGGTACTGCAACAAGCCGACTAAACCGAAATAGAAAGAAAAAAGAACGAAAGTTAATTGGATCCTATACGCTTTTGAATAAACTTCGAAGTGTATAAATTGTATAATTATATATATATATTTATATCGCACAAGACTTTCAAGATCTCCGAGTGTTCGTGCGACTATTTAGCAAGTGGTATTCGATAGTAAAAGTTAGCCAAGATCTGCCAACTTCGTAATTAGAAGAAAATTTCCAATGCAAGAGACTGGAATTTGGAGTCCAATTCACATGTTCAATCACTACGTTCGTGCGTTCGTTCGCGAAGCCTTGAACATTTTCATCCGGACGATTTAATCCTCTATGCTCTGATATCTGCATCGTCGTCGCGATAAGAAGGAAAAGCGACGAACGATGAGAGGAGGTCTCGGTCGCGGTCGTTCGCGAGGCTTATTGGACGAGCGTGCATTACTGCGAGCACATGCGCGACTTTGGACCTTGCCACCACTTTTGCCGTTTGCAGCTCGCCGACTACCAGATACGTATCTTAATCGTCGTTTTTACAAGCATGCAACGTCGCGAGCCAGCTCGACCTTAAGCTCCTCTTGAGTTAGTGGCGTGGCGTACTCGCACGAATGGCGCGGATCGCGCTGTTCCCCGCAATTGGGCATCATTCCACCATTTTGGGGTTGGAAAGCACGCTGTACGCGGATCTGGTAATGGTGTTGGCCAACGTTGGCCAACGAATCGACTCTCTCGAGCGGAACTCGAGTTGGAAGAGGGAAGACTTTAATTTATAACGTGATCGGTTTGCTGATTGCAGGATACGAAATGTAGGTGAGGAAATAGAATTGAAATTAAATCTCGTTCGATGGGACAGGAGGGGTAGGGGGATGATACGTGTGTATCAATAGCTTAAAGTTGTCTACAAAATTGGACCGGGCTAACTCAAACAGAACCAGGCTTAATTGCATCCCTCTCTGGCAAGCAGATAACAAATCTACTTCGGACGGCTGCACGAAAAGGCGTGAGTGTAAGCGTCGTTGAGTAAATAAATTAACCCTGTTGGGGAGAAACACACGAGGAATTTCCGACGAAGATAATTCATGCATCCCCGTGATTTGATTAGGAATATTCAGTTCCCTTAAAATCCCTCAATCCCGGCGGGATTCGAATAAAAGTGAATCGACAATCGAGAACGAGCGCGCTGCGAGCAAGTGAAATCAGATGGAAATCAGATCGATGAACGCTCTTTGAAGCGTTACCTTGACTATCGTGCACTTGGTAACAAATACGGATCGTACCTGACCTGAAAAAAAAAGGAAAAAAATAATCGAATCGAGTGAAATTCAGATCGCTCGATCTAACCGTTTCACGACGCGTTGTTGAACTTGGTGTTATAAGTAGCACAGTGGGGTACGTTTCTATTGAATCCAGTTCGATTCTGAAGGGATCGGTTTCACCCAGCCACAATACGAACGCATTTACACGCTTCTAAGTAAGGTTCGATCGGTTTAGCTCGACCTCCAGACTCTGTGGCGCTATCGTGCCTCGACACAAGAAATTCATAAATAATGACCATCGTACAGACGATCGTACACCGTTGAATTACACAAGTTTTTCGCTCTGCCGATTTCACACAGTCGCTTCTGTCTACGGCGAGTTATTTACGGACCGTGCACAGCTTTGCTCGCGACGGAAATAAAATTCTAAAATTTGCAGAAAACTTTCCGTAGAATTGCTCTCGTAATTTTTGCCAGCTAGAGTTTAGACTTTGTGTTCGACTTTTCATTTTTGTCCGTGTGTTGAATCCGACTCGTTGAATTGTCGTTTCACGTTCGAATCTTCAAATTTCGGGTGTTTTGAATTTCCGTCGTGTCGGGTGCTTCCCATCTTCTTGAAACTGAAATCGCAGAAACGAAAGTTCGCCGCTTTGCGGTTTTACTTTAAAACTTATATACAGTTGTATCTTGAGGATCTTCGAAATATTTCATATTTAGGACGTAGTTTGAAACTTTAGAAATCTCAGCCACTCCTCGTTCGCGAAAATTTCGACCCATCAGTCACTCGGCTTGTGTGTTTCAATTATTTAATCACTCGACTGTCCCTTCTGAGTGGATATCGCACTTAAAGCTCGGACTTTCTCTTCCAACAATGGTTGCTGACAATTATAATGAACGTATATATTTGAGGATGTATGATGCGACGTATAACAGTATAATATCCGAACAGACGCTCAGAGTGAAATCTGTGATGACGACGTAAGAGGAACAAAATTATTTCAGACGAAGAAATTTCTGAGTCAATTCAGACACTCAATAATTTACATAATTCGAAATAATCCACACAAACTGAACTTCTTACTGTTTCGTATGAAAGTTCGAAAAATGGCGGAGGAATATTATTTTTCCAGAGAGATTTTTAATTATTTAGGTATTTATTAATTCTCGTATATTCTACTTTAGCAAACGTGTTAAACGATATCACGTGTTGGAAAGATATAATCAACGAAATACTATTTGAATAATTATTTCAAATGCTACATCATTTTACTTGAAGTGATGATGCTCCGTAAGTAAATTGTTGGCGAATGATGGAAGAAATGTTCGTCGAAAGGCAATGAATGAAAATACGATATCCATCGTGACGTTTGGCGAAATGAACGAAACGATTCAGTTCTTTCACTCGTGCTCGAGTAATTTGCGTAATTACTCTTAATCCATCGTAATCGCTGTGCGAGATAATGGCACCAAATGATATCCCACCGTTGGAACAGGCAAACCGAATCCACATTCTCTCTTCACGTGATCCTCCACCGTGAAAATCGCAGTTCACCGATTTCCTACACCGAACAGTATTCCCTCCATTTATGACTTTTGATCTACACTTGCACTGTAGGCTGATATTCGTACCGATTCGGGCCGACCCCATTAGCCCTCTCTCTCAGTATCACCGACATTTCTGCAGTTGCCAATAAATGCCGCTACTTTCGTGGCCCGATACGTTACCATGAATACGCGGTGCGATAGATCGATAGGTCGAGGCGGCACGGCAGTGCTCGTTTATTGTATCGTCAGCGTGGAACGAATCAATTTACGCGGATGGGCGAGCAACATTGCCCGCTGCTATTTGCAATGAATAATTCTACGCGTGTCTCTCGTGTTGCAACTCGTGCACATCGAGACCTTTTCCACGATTTCGAACGAATATGAATCCGAGGTACTCTCTTCGCGTCATTTTCTTTTGCCGCTTCGAAAGGAAATCTTCAATCTCGACTTTCAACTTGAAGGTTTCTTCGAAAAACGTTTAGTGAACTAGGGCGATTGAAACGTAAAAATTTCCATCAGAGATGTTAGAGGTAGAAAGAAAAAAAAAAAAAAGAAAAGTTTACGATGCAACGAAGCTGCACAAGCCTTTATTTATACGTTTCGCGGAAAATCTCTTGAAAATACGCTGTTTTGTCTGTGAAATATCCAGTGAAAATTACAAATCGATCGTCGTTTCGATTGTTTCAGCGTTAACGATTTTCCATTCTCCATTCTCCAGCGATAGGATAATAGTGGTGAAGTTTCGCGCGACAGAGAGAGAGAGATTCGAGAAAGTTTCGTTTCAGGCATAATTTACGAAAAGATAGAAGAGAGGATTTATAAGGCTGATTAACCTCTTAACGCACTCGAGTTTAAGAAAACGATTTTTTCCCGCGCGCCCGAGTCAACTCGCGAGACCTGCAGTTTTGGTTTTCTATATAAATACAACGAAATATACTCGTTAGACAGTGTTGTGCTTATTTCCTCTCACCCGAAAAAAGTCGCCACCGGTGAATCCCAGCTTTTTCGTTTGCGCTTGCGCATTTTGTGCCTCGTTATTATCAGCTTCCTTTATTGAAGACAATAAAACGGTTCGCAAAGAAACAAGATATACGCGTGCTGAATGTGACATTCCTCTTTGTGTCGCTCCGTGTTTTAAAATTTACCATACCGTCGTAAATTTAGACTAAAAGTTTATTTTTTAATATTTTTTCGAGTTCTTTTTTCGTTGGCCGAGTTAACTCGGTTAAGCGAAGTAGGTGCAATTACCTTAGTCCTCTTTGCATTGAACAATATTTTTTTGTGTTTTATTTTTCAAGATTTGTTAACGTTCTTTTGCATTTTAAGGTAATAGAGAATAAAAAAGAAATCGGTGGAAAAACGACCGCTTTTTAATTTTTTAAATTGGTGCGTTAAGAAGTTAACCCTCAAATCAACTGGATATAATAAAGTGTCGCCGAGCGTAGAAGTTCGTCGCGGTTAACCGACTGTGAACTCCGGTGAAAATTAGTTGGCAAAGAGACACGCCGTGATTCATTTTCCGGGGCAAATTAAACAACGCGATACTGTCAACGCGACTGGACAAAGCGCCGACTGCACCGACACGAATCACCGACTAATCGAATTCCAAGCTAGTTAATCTTTTGAAATTCGAAACGAAGTTCCCGCTCGTTTCGCAGTTGGCGCGAATTTAGTCGTTACTTTGCAAACTCGTTGCGAAACCGCGGCGAAATACCGATCGATTCCCGCAACATTTCCTCGAATTTAGAAGCTTGAATGTTGAAGCTGAACGCGGAGAGTTGGCCGGCAAACACGAAAAACAAACGGACAGGTCTGAAGAAAAAGAGGAAAAATGCGAATCATTTTTATTTACGTGGATATTGGAATTTTATCCCCATTTACTATTACAATTACTAGACCGCGTTTAAAAATATGTATTATAATGCACATATATGTTCTCTGTTAGTGAATCGTTTCTGATGTAACTTTCGAAGAGACGAATCGAATGGAAGAACTATTTTTTAAAAAATATAATTTTTTCTCCAAAATCATTGGCATTCTTTTATGCAGGAAATACGTGTATTTTTTTTTCCTATTCCATCACGCAGCTCGTGAAAAAATACATTCAGACGTGATACCTTCAAATGACTTTGGACTTAAAAATTTTTAAACTAATGTGATACATATACACGTTGCGTATACACGTTTCCTACGTACAAAAAATGTCAACGACCTTGAAGGAAAAAACATTAAAAATTATATTTTTAGAAAAAGTAGTTTCTCCATCCGACTGGTCTCTTCAAACAGTCCAAGTTACGATTTTCGTATAATCACTAACAGAAAAGATATTCGGGTGGCATGATTTTCGTGAAATACTCTGTATATAGAAAACAGGCAGGTTTTTATTCGAGCTCCATTTCTTTAATTGCGCTCGTCAAAATATAAAATTGCAAAAAAAGTACAAATTTTATCGTTGATCGTCAAGTAACGATTCGCGAAGGAATGCTGTCGAATCGGTTGCGATTCGTCGTGAATAAGGGGGAAAGTTCAAAGGAATGGGCGAAGCAAAGAATGCAAGAAACATTTCGCGAAAATACGATCCGCTAGTGTAGGAAAAAAATCGGTGATCTAGATTTAATCGCGCCGAGTTAATTTCCTCTGAAAACTGGTTTTTCGTTCACGGGTGGTGCAAAAAAAAGCCACTGCTCTGCTTTTACTTCGCTCCTCCAGCGCCGTGTTTTCGCAAAAAACTTCCGTTAATACCCTCGTTTTAGTATGCTTCGTGTTCACAAAAAAAAGAAGCCTCGAATTAACGTCTCTGCGTAATCGACTTTTGCTTTAACAAGAAATTAGATCATCCTCGCAACGTAATATTGTACCTTAATAAAAATTATTCTCCTCTCTATTATTTCGGAGTAACACTGTAGAGATTAAATATAAATAATATTTATTTAACAGCAATGCTGGCGGATTAAACGATAGACAAACAATTAAACGAAATAATAAACACAGATTAACAACTAACATACGCGGTCACAACTCAAATAAAATTCTTTTCTAACAACTCAAGTCGACTCTATTTTTACACTCGCTCGACTCTCTCTCGTTTTACAAAGAGAAAAACGATACCAAACACGATACTAAAATATTAACGCGTAAAGATTAAAAAAATTTTTCATTCTCTCTTTCTCCTGCGCACATACAACTCACGTCGACTTAATCCGCCAACAAAGAGAAGCTTTTATTCGTCCAGAAATACAAAAATGCATAAAAAATCATCGAAACCTTCAAACATCCAGCTGTTGTTACTGTATGGTCCGTTTATTTTGAAAAATTTTGGTAAAAAAATGAGATGTCACATAATTTGTGATTAATTTAGTGAACTTTTTATTTATAACTAATTATAACTTTTATTTATAACTAATTTAGTGAACTTTTTATTTATAACTAATTAATATTTAATATCTCAAAAAAATGCCAATGTTTTGTTCAATTTAAAATTGGCCAATAAAAGAAATTGCGTAGCGATTGATTATGAAAGTGGTGTAAGTCCAATTTTCATAGACATAGGATGCCAGAGCTATTACATACGAAAAATATAAGGATACGAAGCAATTATTACCTTATGTACTTCCTGTGCATCTTTCAAATCGTGAATATTTCAAAACACTGCCACACAAAGAGCATAAATAAATAATATCAATATCTTAAGTTTAACAACATATAAATATAATTAACGTTCAAAATAAAAAAAATACTACTCCTATTTTATTTCTTGCCATTACTTATTAAACAAAATTGGATTAATACAAAATATATTTCAAGTGATGTTTAATTTTTCATAATTGAAATTACATGATTTTTACAACTGACTAATTACAAAAATGGTGCAAGTCCATTTACAGCCCGTAAATATATATTGTTTTAGTTAAATTCGCCTAAAAAAGATTCATATAATCAAATTACATATCGATAAATTAGTAGAAACATTACCAGACATTGACATAATTAATTTATATTTTTCGAATCACCAATATGCTGACCTTTAATTTTCTCGAAACAAAACAGAAAATGGCCACCTTTCAAAATGAACGGTCCGTATCTAGGATCGCGTATTGGCGCGTTTTCACCGTTGTTTAGCGGCAGTTAGTTCCGTCGTCGTGCAGACGGGAGAAAACCGTTCCTTTTGGAACGGGGGGAGAAGTTGGCGTTGCTTGAAAAATTCAAGGTCGCTCCATTGAAAAGAATAGACAAGCGAGCGTCGCAACCCTCTCACAAGCAGGTTACGTAACGGACGAGGAAGAAAAGGTTTTCTTACGTGTCGCGATACGCTAAGCGGTCCTAAAGGGCGATCCGCATTAGCGGAGGTTGTTAGCGGGCCACGTGATCGTTCGATCGATCGGCCTGCACCCGGTCTATATGTATACGTGTGTCTCTGTGTATCTCCCAAGTATCGTTTCGACTGAATGGACCGAAATTGGTGGAACAACGGCTGGGAGCCCGTCGTCGATTCCCTGATGCGATTAAACCGAAGCCGATCAATCGATCTCCAACGCTACGCTCCGCTCTCGTCGATTCTCTCTCTCTGTCTCTCATCCTCTCTCATGGCTGTTGTTTCCCATTTTGCAGAATTACCGTTGCAGTATCCCCCCCCCCTAATGCATCAGTTTCCCAAGTTGGAAAGCCAAACGATGTTAACCCTCGCTCTCTCTCTCTCTCTCTCTCTCTCGAGATTCTCGACTCTTTTGAGATTGTTCGATGACAGTGCAAGAGAACGAATTCTGATTATTATTTTATTCCGATCATAGTAACGCGCCAAGTTATTAATTAACCCTTTAAGCGTTTCGTTTCAGTTTGAGAGCGCGCACGGGTGTTATTTTTAGGCGACGACGAGTATACTCGACGAATGTAAATGCACATTTACATTCTTGCTGCACGACTGAGTTGAATTATTGCCATGATAACTTTCGTTAAAGAGAACGAAATTTTCCCCCTGGTTGTCTCTTTGAAAAATTCTTGATTTCATTGGTGTTCGTGGCATTTGCTAGACATTTTATTCTCTTTTGAAAATTATCCCATGAGAAAAAGAACACCGTTCGAAAATTCAAAGAGTGGGGGGAGAGAACTTGAATTTCCATCGATTCATGAAAAGAAGTGGAAGATCAAATATTTGCAAACGATTAGAACGATTTGAGATAAATTTTTAATTTTAGCTCTTTAGAGAGAAGAGCGATATTGTTTAAAACAAGGAACTATACCTCGCATGTCGATTCTTTTCGAGTCCCATTTTTAGTTTAGCACAGTACATCTTCTTGTAAGATTACTTTTCGAACGTCTTGATTAAATGTCTTGGAAATTTTCTTTGTTTGTTGCCTTGAAATATTCTAAAATGTGCTAAAATGTATATATAATTTTTTTTACCTAAATTTTACTGTACATAGCAAAAGGGAATTTTTTTCTCTACGTAACGAGTATACTCGTCACAATTGCAAGCTGTTACAGGCCGTTGCAACCGTAACTACGACGTAGTTTCAAAATGTGGGAGATCAGTTGCAATTGTATATTTATTAAAAAAAAAAGACATCAGCAAATAATTCACGTTGAGAAAAGTACGTTGAGTAATCATTTTATTGAGAGGGTAGCTGTGGATAGTTGTTATTCATTTCCTGGCTATGTTCAATGATATTATATAGATATTACCCGATTATGTATGTACATAAAGAGCAACGATAGTTGTAGGCGTTCGTACGTAATTTCACTGGTTATGGATATTGTACATTTCCTGTAGGAAAGACAATAGCCATTCATCCATTTCCTGTTTCAGATTAACGACTATAATGGGCAGATTACGCTGTACACTGAGAATAGAATATCGTATATTCTATAGACAAACGAAAACAACTCTCTCTTGTGGTATCTCAGTCGACTTTTAATAATGACGTGCGACGATTATCAAGTTGTACAAATTCTGTTTGCTTTATTGTCATTTCTCTACGCGTAGTTCATGCAGTAGTTCATTCAGTTGACATACTGACAGTTATCGAATCGACGATATTACATCGCACGATAATCCAAGGATTAGAAATTACTTTTCTTCCGTAGAAAGAGAATCGTTGATCAACGATTTGCTTTATTAACGTTGTCGATCTTCCCTTATGCAATTTCAGTCTTCAATTTCTATGTTTTCACGTCACGTTTTTCAGATTGATTGTCAAAGCTGTACTGTAACTCACACTTCGTTTTGTTATCTCGAAAGAGGTAAAAGCTGCTTGTGTTTGGAAAGAAAGAAGAGAATTCACTGCCTGTTCCATCGGTCTGTCGCGAGGAAAATAAATATAAAAAATCGAGTGATAAGGAATTTCGCGTTGTAAAATTCGATTATTCCCTCTCGTCGTCTTCTCGACTCGACGCTGGTCTTCGTTTCGGCCCTGTACGTTTCCTCTTTCTCTGGAATTTCGTTCTTTCGAGCGACGTTCGCTTCGAATACCAAAAGTGAACTGGAAGGAAGGAAACTTTTGGTGGAAAGCTCAATGGAGAGCTGATCATCGGTGTCCCTTCAAGTTCCAGCGGCAACTTCGTTCGAGGAGACTTTCCTCGCTGGTATTTGAACTGACCAGGATCTCACAATTCGCGAGAATTCGCTGCGCTGCAGAAAATCTCTCTCTCTCTCGATCTCTTTAGAAGTCTTTGTCATTAAGAATATTCCACAAAGGCAAATCTGCAGATATTTCGAAACTCTTATTCTCTCATTCGAAACTTGTAATATTTCATCGAAACATATATCTAGAAAATTATATAACGCTGATGTTCATAAACATTGTCGAATCTTCTGATACGATATCACACAATTTTCACCCTCGAGACAAATTATCGTAAAATATCTCCTTAACTATTAGGTTCAGGATGAACGTGGCTTGAATACTTTTTTTACTTGGAATTGAATACTCTTTCGATTCATAGTGAAAAAAAGTATATGGCTCAATTTTAAAAAAATAAAAATAACATTGAGAGTTGCGAGAACCGCAGAAAATTGATACGTCGTATCTTGCCCTCCTTAAAACCATACAACTTTTGTATTCAACAATTTTTCATTAGGCGTACGTAATTAAAACGTTAAAGTGTTTCAGGTGTGCAAGTTACGTGAATCACCTTGTATAAATTACATAAATGTAGATTATAACCAATAAGTTATAAATAAATATATAAATTATATAGATATAGATCATAATTGGTGAATTGTATAAATTTATATAGATTTAGAAATTTTTCCTCGCAGTTTAAGTTGATCGAATCATCGGATTATCCGACTTCTTCCATCCTTCGGCGGACGACGTCCGATCAAACGACATTTCGAACGTATATGCTGCGGCGAATAATAAAGCGATAAACATCAGAGATCCTGGGTTCTCTCTGGGTACGGTCCTCTTCAACTCGTTCTCGTGTCACGCGCGCGATACGATTCCTCTTTTCCCCCTCCACCGTGGCTATTCGATGTGAAAGGAAATCGAGAGCTCGGGGTCATCGTTCAAAGGCAACCCTGAATAAGAGACGACGGGCGAGCGTGTAGGGCAAACGCAGATAACATCGGTGTCAGCCGATCGATTGTTCGGACGTGAAACTCATACGCGACTCGGCGTACTGGAAATCGCGAAAGACCAAGAACGACCGAGAGAGAGAGAGAGAGAGAGAGAGAGATGCAGATAGGACACTTTGGTAGATTATTCGTTGATAACGCGCGTCTTTCTAATCGCTTCGAGCTTCGAGATTTACGACACGTCGCCCCGAAGGCAGTCACGTTCCCCTGCGAAATAAATTCCCGCGAATTTCAGCGAAACGTAGAGTAAAGAATCCCTCGTCTACGTTTCCACCTGTCTGGATTTCTAATCCTGAACGATTAGAGTTACAACGCCCTGGCTGAGTTTAGCTGGCTCGCGATTAGTAATCTAAGTGATGGAGGATTTTTCGGGGATATTTGAGAAAAATTATCTGAAAACTGAACTCTTCCTTAAAAATCTATCGACCTAAATTTAATGGAACAATTAATCCTCGAACGATGCCACAGTTTCTCCAAACTTTCAACAATCATTGAATTTCAAATTCTTCTGCAATTTAATTCTGTCTACCTCGTAAATTTAATTAATCATTCGAATCATTTTGTTTAGAATCGATATCCAAACGATGGATTTTCGAAATAATCTGACAGATAATTTACCACAAACTTGCAAATTCTTCGTATGATGCAGGAATTGACGACGAGGTGAATTTTATAATATTTAACCTACGTGTAAAAAAAAATTATTTCTGATTTTCTAATTTTAAATAGAAAGACGGTAACTAAATTAAACACAGTAACTAAAGTGGTTCCACAAAATTAATCACGTCGACATTGTACGAAGGCAAGATAGTAATTTCAGTAGTACAAGTCGACGCATCGTGAGACATCGAACTAGAAAAACGTACATCTTTCCCTTATTTTTCTGTAATATAGTTGCAAATCGATCATCATTGAGAACTATCGTTCGAACCATTGCTCTATTATATGTGACAGTTATTGTAAATTTGTTTACATTTATCAAGATTGTTTGCGGTCTCTCATTTTTCTCCATTGGACTTTTCGCGATGGTATTCGCTAATTCCGGATTTGACGAATTAAAGTGATTCGCTCGCAGCGAATTTTCACCGCGTGTCAAGATCCACGACACGCGGAAAAATTGACTGCTTTTGCGGTCGACAGGCGGTCAGACAGTTACGTTTAACGCGAACATAGTTGCGGAGGGAAAACGGCTTCCGTCACACAGAAAAGCAAGTTACAAGTGTTCCTCGTAAAGAAACTCGACTAGTTTTACTCAATCGCAGTCGCAACATGGCGTGGAGGATTCTGTGAAAAAAGAAAAAAAAAAAAGAAAAAGAAAGAAACGAGCCATGAGGCACGCGTGTTTTCTGAACCTTTCATCGAATCGTAAACATAGGAGATAAATGAAAAAAGAAATAGAAATAAACTTTTATCAACAAACAGACAAACAAACAAACTAACAAACACGCGAAGAGATACGAAGAAATTAAATTCACCTCTGTACTTTTCTGCAAAGCAACCGACTTAAAACGATGAACGCTACTTCGGAGGGGGGGAATAAATCGAGGTGGAACTTGGCAAATGATTTCATCGAATAGTAACGGTTAATTGTGCGCAAATTTCACGACGCGAAGCACCGCGATCGCAATTATCGCGCGATCGGAATCGTTTCGCGCCGCCCGGTCAATTGCAATCCAATTAATTTAAAAGGTCGCCATTGTTACAAGATGGGTTTCGAGAGCGACCGCAGTCGCTGCCGGCCACGTATTTATACCGGTTTTATTAAACCGTACCGTCGGTTACACTGCATTTTGTTTAATTGGAAATTACGCGATTGGACCGACAGGGAGGGGGGGGGAGAGGGTGTGGGCTCATTAATCGATTATATAATTTTGCCACGCGATCGCCGGCCCTAATCGAAACGATTGAACCACAGCAGACTTTTCTTTTCTTTTCCCTTTGCTTTTCTTTAATTCTTGCCATCATTACCGTTTCTTCTCTCTCGATTCCCGATTGTTCGAGCATGCGATCGACTAACTTTAACCATTTGAATTCCGACGATTACGAAAAACCATCCACCCTAGGTGTTTCGACCTGGTGTTCTGATTAACGAAGAGCACGCGCGTGTTCCATTTTCTTGCACGCCGGAGGAAGAAGGACGATTACGTTGAATAGAACCGGCGCGAAAACGTGCTTTCTGTGGTACGCATATTTGCGCACGCGAGGCTCGTAGGGTCGCGAAGCGTGAAGAGCATTCTTCCGGTGCGGCCGGAAGTCGTGCGAAACGAAGCGAGGAAACGAAGCGTCTCTCGCGTAGCGTGAATAAAATCGATTCGATTCGCTGTCCGTCGATGCAATTGGTCCTTCAATCTACATTCCAATATTTTATTTCACTTTCATAACGATACGCCGAACGAACGCCGCGACAGATCGACTTTTTCAAAGCGTTTCGTGCCGCCCGACTACCCGCATTTTTTCTCGAATAATTCCGCACGGCGGATTGCATTACGCGGGGAGAACAGTATTTTCCTTCGCCGTGAATTCTCCCCTCCCCCTCCTCTCCTTTTCCTTCCCATGGTTTTGTTGAATCACGGTTGCATTCGAGCGGAGCCCGAGCTGAATATAATTTTGCGACCGAGATATCGTTTGAATTTTTCTCTGGCGGATCATCGAAACGCTACCGCGCTATTTTCTCTTAATTTCTCGTTTACTCTTTTCTCTCTTTCTTTTTTCTTTTTAATGCGTTTAAGCGCGCTACCTCAATTAATCCCACTGGCATTCACGGCTTGTCGCGTTCAGCGTTATCGAAAACATTGTTTAGAATCGAACGATCACGTCGTTCTCATTGATCGGCGTCGATCACTCCGGAGTTTATTATTGTTTTCCCTCCGCCCACCCCCTCCAAATAATACTGCCCATTTATTTGGGTGGTTTGCTTTCAAAATATTTTATCGGATATTTCACGTGAAAACGAAAGTGTAGCCCGTGTTCACGAATTCAATATTAATTCTCTCCAGTCTCGAAATACATTTCGCCGCAACGACGCGATCTTGCACCGGGATAAACACGATTTTTCACTTCCGCCTCGCTTCCGAAATATCGATTTTTAATTAAACAATTTCAACTCGCCGTCGAAGGGAGAATATTCGATAACATAGTGTAACATAACTTGGATATAAGTTTCTATATTTTTGTTTCCTATATTTAACAAGCGGAATAGAGAGCGCGTCAGGCGAAGAGTCGCAGAAATTTTCGAATAGTTTGGAATCCCATTCTCACATCAGATTAGTTATTAGACAATTTTCGAATTCGAAGATGCAAAAAGAACATTCGAGGATACAAAAAGAATGGGAATAATGGTAATACACAAGTAATAATATCATCGTTACGATAAATTTTTTATATGATAAATCTAATTTAATTTAAATATTGAGTACAAAAGATGCGAAATTTATCAATTTATATCCGTACCACAGATCCGCGGATTTATCATCGAGTCGAGTGAAATCGTTGCTACACTTTGCTTTCTCATTTTTTTCACGCCGTTGCAGCGCGATTATCGCGAGCCTCGAAACACGATTCTTCGAACGAGCACACACGCACACAGAAGTAAATATTCCATCAGATCTCGTATATCCTATCCGCTGAAAGCTCTTTTTCACGGAGTCGACTCTGCTACTCCTGGGATAAGGGATCAATTTTATTGTTTTTACGGCAAATAGCCTGTCGGCGTTGGACGCGGTTAATAATGGATTTCCGATTTCCCGTCGAATCGGTCGAATCACCTTTCGCTATCAGCCTGATCGTCTCTCCTCGTTCATCGAGCTGATCAGTGTTACGGGAAAGATTGAAAGTCAAAATGTCGCTGCGATTGCGGTCAATTTCTGCGATTAATCATCCGAACGAATTGCGATGGGCGAGCGATTTTTGACGCATCGTCGATCTTTCTAAAGGTTTCTTCCTTTAATTGCCAACGGAACTGTGCTCGTTTCTTTTGTAATATTCGATCAATCACCGTCTATTTTTCCCGATCTTTCTCGATCCGCGGTTGAACGGTTACTTCTTCTCTCTTATCTCTCTTTCGTTGACCAGTGAAACAATGTGATCCGATCGATTTAACCACGCTTGCTCCTTTCTCCGTTTGAGTTTCCCCTTTTGAATTTCACTTGAAATATTTCATTCGCGAAAGAGGTGCGTTCGATCCAAGTGTTCCATTTTTTTTCTCAGTATCTCTCGTAGAGTTGGAAGGAAATACATCTAAAAAGCGAAAGTAATCGCGAAACATTGTATCTTAAATCAAAGTGAAATTTCGACTGCTTTTAAATGTTTATTTAACACGTGACGAAGCGTGAAAAGTAGTTGGAAAGAATCTCTGCTGCACTACTGAGAAAAACGTGAAAACACAGATTATTCAGCTTTAGCATTTTCCAAAGTAAAATAAAAACGGCGACCGTTTCATCGGTTCGCAGAGAGATTAGGTTCGATGCTGGAGCAAATATCAATTCAGAAAGTTAGATAACTGTTTAAACGATCTTCCCCTGTCACCTCTGATGAGCGCAGACGTGTAATAATCGCATTTTTATCGCACGTTTACTGCTTTCAGCTGCATTTAGGATGCTCGTAAATTCCTTGCCTTTACTGCAGCGCGTTATTTTCACTGCCAATTTGTCGTTTTATGGTAGCAAATTATTATCTGGCATTTCCTGATTTACGACTGTCGTAATCTACTGTTAGTTTTTCTTTTTTTTTCTCTCTCCCCCAAAACGTTTCTTCTCGCTGTGATTTAAGAAAGTGCCACTTATGTTGTTTTTCTCATTTCTCAACGTGTTGTTATCATACTATTCAACAGAAGAAGGATTATTCGACGAAATGGAGTCGTTCAAATTTCTCGATCCCTTGCCATTTTCGTTCGAAGCAGGTTTAAAGCTAGTAAACTGAAAGAATAAAGATTTGTTTAATTCACGATTTCGAATCAGTTTACTGGTTGTTTTGAACAAAGCAGACTTTCGATTCAAACAATCCTAGTCAAGTTTTTTTTCTCTCGGCGGAGATTCCAACTCAGGAATCGATTCTAATTACCAAATATCTTGCGATTTTCGTGAAATCCATCCTCGAAGCCAGAAATTTCTTTTAACTTTGTAAAAATTGGAAGGGCGGAGAAAATGAAAATTGAAGAAAATGGAGTCTTGGTTCAGACCGAGATTTTTGACGAAGTCTGTACATACTTTGCAGTGAAATTTATTTTGTAATGGAAAAAAGTGATTCGCGAATTTCGACCAATAAATAGAATATTCATAGTACAAGAAAAATCGAATTTCAATATGATCCTTTGAAAGAACATCGTATTTAAATCTAGTTCAGACTTCTTATTTTTGTAATTTGCTGATGATTATAATGAACGTATACATTCGGTGTTGTATGATGCGATGTATAGTATAATGTTCTAATAGTATGAAACCTGAACAGACGACTAGAATGAAAGCTCTAATAACGACGTAAGAAGAAAACAATTTCAAAAGGAAACATTTCTTAAGTGAATCGACACTTATTGAAATAATTAACACAAATTAGGCTTCTTATTGCTTTTTACGAAAATTTAAAAATGACGGACGATATTATTTTTCCAGAGATTGAAAATCTATGTATCAACTCTTGTATATTGTACAAATTTTAATATTCAAATTTAAACAGTGGCACACGTCAGAAAGATATGATCAACAAAATTTCGTGTTAAATACCATTATGAATGATTAATTCCAACGATATATCATTTTATTTACGAAGTGATACTGATAGATGACACACGAAAAACATTTGTCGATAGACAAACTTCTGTTTCTTCTTTTTGAAAAATCTGATTCTTTATACACGTCCACAGTCTCCACTAACGACTAGTTAATAACAGTTACCAAAAGAAACTTGGGTAAACCTAACAATCTCTCTATAAATATCAATCTCTATAATCGATTGTTTAACTCATAAATCGATCTGGCGGCTGCGCCACTTTCACCGTTGCTAAATCCTTCGTAGAAGTGCAAACACTGTAGTTTCCACTCAGAGAGGCGTCTTTGTTCATCGTTGGAGCTGACGAACGCGAGACGACCGAACGTCGATCGCAGTCTTAGCGGCGGCGGATCGATCGGCGCCAGACGAAGAATTCCTCCTCACTGTCAGTGTCAAGTTCAGATCGTTTGCCAGGGTGTTTGCCAGAACGGTCAGCCAAGTTGTAAAAATTCAGCCTTAACCTTGCGCGCCAACTCGTCGCGCGGGCTCGCCGTTATCCTGGCAGTCAGTTTTCGCAAAACCGTCCGAATTTATCGTTATTACTTTCGAAAACTAGCGTCCCGCTTTTATCTGTTTTTCATTCGGGCCACGTTGCTCGGTTGCGAGACGCGAACCGAGAGGGCTGAACCTGGATAATAATTCAGTCACCGGCGATATTCAGTCGGATCGATATGCACGCTGGCAGGTTTCAACTTTTGCCGGGAGCTGGCCTGGCTCTCCGAGCGATCCCGCAAATTACGTATATCGACGCAGTTAGGCTGTAAATTTAAAACTAAGTACATGAAAGTTAGAATTCTTGTAACACGCCAATGATATTACGACTACTGTTTTTCTTGTAAACTCGTACAACTGTCTTATTATAAATAATAAGACAGAGATATTTCCCGAATTTGAAAAATGAAATCTGCTAAAGTCTTCTGCTTCATAATCGTTTCCTCTCGCGACACTATTCTATTCTTAACACAACGATATGTTTTATTCTTAATTTCTTATATTTTATTCTTAACACAACACGGGTTAAATTGTTTCTATTGAAACAAGAAAACATTTGTCACATGCGTTAATAATATGATACACAGACTTTTATTTGTGAAATAAATCTCCGCGTGCTCGGTAGGTCGTAGAAAACATAGAAAATCAAAAAAGTTGGCATGGCAATAGTCATTCCAAATGTGTTGCGAGAGAAAAATTCTCGTACAGAACGATCTCCTCTGAACGCAGAGTAGGCTAACTGGCGGCCCTTGCCCCCACTTTTCTGATCGCTACCCCCTCCACTGCATTGAAATTCCCTCGTCCCGTGCATATGCGTCCCACTCTCTCAATCTCTTGATTTCCCTACTAAGCAAGTGGAGATTTATTTTACAAATGAAAGTTTGTGTATCCTTATTACTGTACCGTAAAGATTTTTCGTTTCTTTTACCTTAACGTCTCTGAAATTTTATGCTTCAGTCGATAGCTTTAGTGTTAAAACTCGCCGCGCATGGAAATAACCACGACGTATTTCCATTAATTTTTGTCCTTCGACAGTCATTCCGTTTAACCTCTTGATCGCCGTGCGCACACCAGTGCGCGTCAATATCTATACCTTAAATAAAAGCGAAATTAATTTCGATTTCTTAACAGTGACATATAGAATCATATTCTATCACTAAAAATATCGAAATATATATATATATATATTCTTCCTTAATTTTGGATTTATTCGAAAAAAAGGCAAGAAACAAAATTCGCGCGCGAAAACTATAAAATTCCACTCTGCCCAACTATTTACTTCGAAGCACACCACACCATAAATAAATATCAGTTTCATTGTGTATTATATATATGTGTATTTTTTAAACTATAAATTTATAACAATTCAAATTTAACAAACATGCATGTAACTTTTTTAATTTTTTTTAATATTTAGTATTTGATCTATCGTGTGACACCCTAGTGATCAAAATCAAGTGTCTTTTTTTGTGCAAATTATATCCTAATTGATTGTGGCTCACCAGTTATGTAAGTAAAAAAATATTTAAATTACTAGTAAAAGTACATTTTTCTTAAAATTGAAAATACGCGGCGATCTGATTCCTTAAAAGAATGCGGCGATCAAGAGGTTAATCGTCGTGCAACCGATTTACGTTTCTCGTTCAGGTTCTAATTAAACCGCGACCGTGTCGATTTCGATTGTCGAAGTGCCGTTTCGTCGGGTCTCGAACGCGAAAAATGAGAGAGAGAGAGAGAGAGAGAAATCGGAAGAACAGAGACGGAGCGTGAAAAGAAGAAGGTCAACATTTGTTCACGATTCGGCGCCGCAGCCGACGGAAATCGGCCAATGAAATCGGTTTCATTTCACGTTCGGGGATGTTACGTGTGCATCGGCCGGTACCTCTCGGGGATTCGAAACACGAAACGCGTATTCCGGCGCGTAGTCCGCTTATCGAGAGAAAAAAAAAAAAAAAAGAAGAAGGAAAAAGAAAAAAGAAGCACCGATATGAATTTCGGTCGCGTACGGCTTATGGAGGCGTTCTGCTTTGCGGCGCGTGACCCAACTTAAATATATCGACAGCAGCGACAATAACGGCACGCGCGTTATGGCTTATCGCGCGCGCAAAGCGCGATGGATTTCGATAAACGCGATTCGAATCGACTGCATCGGTCGATTTTCCTTTGTTTTCCGGCGTGCTCGTCGCTCTGCCACCACGGTCGTTTCTTGCTTGCTATTCGTGAAAAAGAGCGAGAGAAAGAGAGAGAGAGAGAGAGAGAGAGAGAGAAATATAGGCGAAAGAGAATTGAAATTTTTGATGGAACTGACCAGCGGATGTACAGTGACATTTTTTTCTTTCTTTTTTTTTTTTTTTTGTTCAGATTGGTAGATGTTGACACTAACTGACGTATGTAGTTTGATGATGTGTCTGTCGTGTAACACAAAAACGTATTAAAAGAATGTTGACATTAGAATGCATTTACAATTAATACTTATAATCATATTTATAGTAGAAATTCAATTGCAGTGACTCCAATTACGATGTAAATTCGCTGAATTGTCAACATTTAATTTGGCATAAACAATCGGAAAGAAATTACAGATACGAGACAGAGGGAACAGTGATGTTGCTTGCACGCAAATTAACAGACAACACGTTCTCAAATTCAAATTCTAGACGAATTTCATCCCTAACGTACCGATCCGCGACAGAGGCAATACAAAATCAATCTCGCGCGACTAATCACAATTATGCAGCTACTTACTGTTGCACGTCTCCATGAAAAGCATTCTACGCTTTGGATTACGCGTACCACAGCTATTCCCCGAGAAACCTCAGCTTCCAACATGGGCAAGAATTCAATATTCGATATACTTCACGCAAATGCCACTTTCCTTACGTTGGAAATCCTATCAGATTATCCTGATATATATTCTATTAAAGATTTATTCCTCCGTTGTGATCTAGTGACATCGTACGATTTAGCAAGTTTCTGGTCTCAATCGTGCGACATACATATTTCTTGCCATTCTTTCATGCACAATCCATATATATATATAATTGTAATTTTTACACATTTTTTAAATTATACAGATCAATTCAATTATTTACGAAAATTTTTGTCAATATTTTAAATCGCTCGTATAAGTATTCCAAATTACTATTTCTCTGCAAATACTCTAAAATATCTACTCTAAATATGCTCTAAAATATCATCTATCAAATATAATCTACTCTAAAATATACTCTAAAATATCAGAGATGATATTATTTGAGGATCCATGATATTTTTATTTCAATTTGAAAACTAATAAACATAGAAAAATCCTTGAAGATCAATTTCTTCAAAATATGTATATATATTCATTAATCATATTTTTTTTTAGTCTTAATAATTCCTAGATAATTTGTGTCTTTAATTTATGAATTTTTCAGATTTAATAGATTTAATTGATTTCCGAAACTTCAGGGATTACAGAATATTCTCCATTTACATTCCACGCTCTAAAAACTAGAATTTAATTTCTAATATATATTTCTAATATATCTAATATAATCACGATTATTCTTTTCTTCCTTTTAAGGGTAATTTCTGATGTTTCAAGAATTACCAACTATTTCTATATTTTTATGTTCTTACAAATTTATATATATATATATGGATTTTTCGTACGTACATCCATTCACTTGCTTTGTCGTTAGATGAAACTGAAACTAAAAGAGAATTAAAGCGAAAGGAAGAGTATGACCGGCGACTGTGAAAAGTTGTCGATAATCCAATAGTATTTCTAATTTCCAACAATATTCCAAGATTTTTAACAATAATCCAATAATAATGATCGTCCACTTGGCCTCGTTTCGCGTTCGTCTTTCTCCCTAAAGACTGACTTCACATCATCGACATTACTATTTTTCGACAAATAAAGAATAAAAATTTCACAACTATATTGCATTTTATGCAAAGTCGGGTTTTTGCATATCCGAAAAATTTCCTTCTCCCGCGAGCCAAACGATTTTTTCCAAAAAAGTTTGCCCATTTCCTTATTGTACAGAGTCCAGTTTCTTAGCGATTCAGCCTTCATGCGAACTTTTCTTCTTCGCCATGCAATTCTCTGTTACGAAGCTGTTTCCCCGTTCAGAGGAAAATCGGATAGTGTATTTAGCTTTTGTAACAAAAACTCGGATGGCGAAGGGGTCAATATACGAATGATCAACGCGGACGATCGATCATCCAAGAGGAGCAGCGTGCCACATCAATGAACAAAGAGGACAAAACGTTCGACGACAATCGTGGAAACAAACAGTTTTAATCGGCTAATCGCGCCCTTCTTTTCGCACCCTCTAGTTCCGTCTATCTTGCTTGATTTTCTTTTCTTTTTTTCTCCCCTCTTCAGCTCCGATCCCTTTCCACTTTCTCTAACGGCGCGGCGGCGCAAGCAACTGGGAACTGGGTCACGGGCCGAAAATATCGATGTTCCATAATCTCGTAGGTGAAAAGGCTTCGCGTTAGCGAGCCAGTGCTGCACACACGGGCTGGAAAGCTTTCTCCGCGGCTTTTGCTGAAAACTCGACCGTCCTTGACTGACTCGAGCCGGCGGAGTCGAGATATTTGTCGTTTCGCGTTCACGGCCAAAGATCACCGACTCTCGAGTGCACGTCCCGGTGCTCGAAAAACACTCGGATGCGCTTCTTCTTCGGAGATCCCATCGGCTTCTTCGTCCTCGTTTCGCTCGCTGGATTCACTATATCGCGAACAGAGGCACGATTTACAAGCGAAGAGAGAGAGAGAGAGAGAGAGAGAGAGAGACATTCCGGTCACGGATTTAATTGAAACTTTGCCACTATAGAGCCAGTCACTCTATTATTTTTTGGGGAAATACCGTTCAAATTTCGTCACGAAATGCATCATGGTTCAAACACCTTATCGACGGGGTTCACAAGGTTCATTTCTTATTCCTCAGACGAAAAGGAAACATACGTGCTAATTTTCTACAAATGCCTTCGTTTAATAGAAATTTTTTTTTACTTGAAACTGACAGAAATAGAAAATTTTGTTTGAATTTCACAAAAGAGTTAAACTTCACGAAACATATATGTATATATTTCACAATATAATCGCAGAAATGGAAATTTAGCCCGTACAAAATTACAAATTCCATATTGACAATAATTTCGTTTAGTATGATAGGAATTAAAACAATATCTATGTGTAACGGGACTTTACGAATGTTACACATATATTACGCACGACGTCATTCGTCAAGAGACAACAGTATTCAATTTGACGCCAAATAACGCCATTTTAGTTATTCGTAGAGGTATTAATTTCAGAAACTTTTATACACCGGACGACATAATAATTTGGAATTGAACTACTCAATTTCGAAGTTCGAAGCTCAGATTATTTAAATTAAATTATTTAATTTCTGGAAACTTCAGAGTTTCACCAGAGAATATATTTCAGAAACTTTTGTGCATAAACTCTCGGACGACATAATAATTTGGAATTGAACCACTTAATTGCGGAGTTGAAGCTCCGATTACTTAAATTAAATTATTTAATTTCTGGAAACTTCAGAGTTTCAGCAGAGAATATATTTCAGAAACTTTTGCGCACCGGACGACATAATAATTTGGTGGTCGAACCACTCAGTTTCGAAGTTCGAAGCTCAGATTAAATTAAATCATTTAATTTCATTCAAGGGTATAAAATATACGGTAAAAAAAAAATACAACGAAAGAACAAACGTTTTCGCGTTAGAACGTGCGTGGCAATGTTTGCATTTTCAACGATCGTGTCGTCGCGATGCGAGCTCCGACGCGGCCCCGGTGAGATGAAAAATTCATAAGCCGAGGAAGAGATACCGGGAAGAAGTCTAATTGGCTTCTCTTTGAGCCTCCTTCCTACCGGCATGTTATAAGGGATAAAAGATTGATACTAGATATTTTTAGAGGTTCGCTCTCGGTGGATTCTCCTTTCTCTGTTCGACGCGGCGCGAGGATGTGACCGCTGAGATTTCGTTCGTTTCGTCGAGCTTTTGGATAGCCTTGCAAAAAAAAAAAAAAAATGCAGCGAACGGGATAATTAGCGGGAGAAGGAAATTCGTCGGGATTTTACAGTGTAGTCAGGAAGAAAGATGGCAACTGGCGAGGTAATTGGTGCGCGCGGTGCTAATGAATATTAAATAGTTAAAGAATATGAAAGCGTTTCGAACGCGCGGCGAAATAAATGCCAGAATGGTAGCGAAACTCGGGAAAAACAATAGGATTTCGAGACTTTTCCCGAAAAAAACGAATACAAAGTGAGTGTTTTCTTAGTTTCTTCCTGTGATCTTGTTCACGTCAACTGAATGATGGATGGGTTCAGTCAAGGATATATTATGTAATCTCTTATTGCTAAAAATTGAAAAATGTGCGAAAAATTGGCTCAGATCGCGATAGTTTCCTATACTCAAGTAGTCAGCATAGTCTCCATTGAGAAATCCGTGGAGACATTCCACACGAAATATTAAGCAAAGTGGTAAAAATGGCCAATTTATAATTTTTGTTGGATATTTTATAGACGTACGAACAACGTATAGACGTATTTTCAAAGATTTCAATAATTTTTCGTAAAATATACAAATGAAGGCTTAGTACACTATATTGTACTCTATAAGGTTCCTCTATTTTTTCCACTTCAATATTTTCAATAGAAATTTTAATAATTTCAGCGTTAATGTCACTAAATGTCACTAAAGAATGATTTTTCTGATTATTGTTTACGATCAATCGTTCAAATTCCCAGAAATCCACCGCTCTAAATAAGCGAAATTTGAAAAAAAAAGAGAAACGAATTGGACGTTTTGATTAACATGGTGGTTCAAAGTGACAGAAAAATGGCAACTAGACAATACGTGAAGCACATAACTGACTATATACGTAGTATTAAACTACGAAAATACAGCACGATGTATTTTACGCCTGGTCTATTGTCGTTAATCCCGTGGTTATTAAAGGCCAGTACTCTAGCTTTCCAAGGACTTATCTCTATATGTATTGTACAAATTGTGTTACTGTACAGACCATCCCTCGATGCTACCGCTGCGTACAAATGGCCAGTGTTAACGTACAGCGAATGCATACACCAGCTTCTACAATTATTTGTTTATCTATTCAAGGCGCGTTTAACGTTGCAAAATGTTGGAAATTTATTGCGTGCTGTACGTTCACGATAAATACGTGATAATCGGAGAGAGAGAGAGGTAGTTTCTTTGCAAGACATTCTGCTATTTGGCAGAAGCTGTTTGCCTTCAAATTCTTTAATTTGATTCTACTAAATTGTAAGGGTTGAGAGTAAAGTGATATAAATAAAGTTTCATGCAAGAAGAAATCGCACGAAAATAACGAGGGATGTCGCTAGTTTTCAATTCATTATTAATTTGTAAAACGTTGCACATTTTTTTTTTTTTGGCATTCGCGAACAAGATGCGAGATTGACAGTTAATAAGTCAAGAAATTGAAACGCGAGATAAGAGAAAAATAAAGGGGCGAGAAGTGGTAAAAACACACTCAGCTTGAAGGCTGAGAGGAGGATCAGGAATACGAAAGGAAATGGCTAAAATTTAACACGCAATGATGGGAAAAACCTCCGTGAAATTAGGGTTGCAACGAATGAAAGCTCGGTGACGAAGACGGTGCTTCAGCTCCGAAACGCTCGAAAGAGTCGAAAGATCGAGAACAATCGAAAGATGTCTAAATGCTTTGTTAAAACGTTCCAACACAAGTGCAAAAGTGCAAAGCCATTAATTACACTGATATTGTGAAATATCCAAAAATTTATTTCAACACACACAATGACACAAATTTATGGAATATGAACGTAACAACGTTTATCGAGACAAAAAATAAAAGTAACGAACGTGAAATCGGCGACGGTGTAGGAGTTCAACACTCGTTACGAGACTGATGGGCGGGAAGTTGGTGAAAATAAAAGGGTTACCAACACAGCCAAGTGTGCACAGCCACTTGTTTTTTCCGGAGCGATATTATGTATGAAATCCTTGACCTCCTCTTTCACGTTACTCCCTCCTACGCACAACCTTGGGGGAAGGGGAGTGCAAATCTGAAAGAAGACGTTACAATAACGCTCGGCGATCAATCTCGGTCTATAGCTCTGTAACGCGCTGTCATTTCTCACTTGCATCCTTTAAATTCGTTCAATTACGACCCAACCCCCCACCAACTTTTCCTCTCGATCGATGAACATCGCAGCAGCTAAAATTGAAGTCGCGTTTCATTTTGTCGAATTTTTTTCGACAAAAAAAGAATTCACGAAATTCAATTCAATTTCGAAGGCTTTCACATAGGCCTTCTCTCAGAAATCAAATTTTTCCAGTCTGTCTACTTCATTCAACGTCGAACGATCAAAGGATCGAGCGAATGGACGCCCACTGCGATCTCGCGAGTCTCGATCGAGAATCCCCGAGCCAAAATTCCTCTGGCGAGTGGCGAGCGGTCAGAAGACGAGAGATCGACAGGGTCGTCTTTGGCCGATCTTCAAAGAAATCTTTTTGCTCGAGTTTGGATATACAGCTTTTACTTACCGATTCGACCGGGTAGAGATCGTACGCGATGTAAGGCGAATGTCGGACAGCATATCGAATGGACCGCTCGTTTTTACGTTCGACGGCAGCCGCTGAAAGAGGGTAGAATAGAGGTTCAGGATGTTCATGCAGGTTCGAGAACCGATTCTAAAACGCTCATAAAGCCCTCGTAACCTCCTCGTCGTTTTATGGTGCTCCTTCCTCTGTGGATCGTTCGTGTAGAACGTGATTCCAATACAGAATTCCTCCTTTTTCGTTCCGATTTTTACTGTGCTCGCGTTTCTTTCTTTCGTTTTCTTTTTTTTAATTTTGCACGTTCAGCTTAGAAACTGATTAACTCAATCGATAGATGCAACTGTGTCGCATGTTACGTTAAAAATTTTCTCTTTAGAAATTTATAAAATGAATAATTAGTTTTCTCTTTTCTCTCCGAGGCTCTGTCGAAATTGAAACAAATTTCGGAAAAGTGGTTTCTGAGAGAGGTTCGTACGACATTCGTACGAACAAAGTTGACTTTTGTTTTGCGTATTACACGCAACAGTTGTAATTCCGCCGGTCCCGTGGAAACATTTGGAAGAAAAGCACTCGAGAGAAGATGGTACTCGTTGGTTACGGCTCGTAGCGAATGTTTATTTGTTCTGTGGATTTTCCGCTTTTTCACGGAGAATGCAGTGGAATACGGGAGGTTTCGTTTGAAACATTTGCGTAAGTTCGCGGATGAAGGGGATCGTTGAACGGGTAATGTGACGATTTCGAGAAATAGTACTCTTCAGAGGAGAGTTTCTCATCCTTCTGAGCAATGTTTTGCGTATTTATGCTGTACGCAGTTTGTTTCCAACTTTGAGTACGCACGTTTTGATATCGTTCCCGGGTAGATTTTTTGGACACTTTTAGGAAAATATTTCTCCTCTTTCTTCTGTTTCACAGCGTAGAAATGCAGACACGTACCTCAGCAACCTTTCAGTTGGAATAAATGAAAATTCTGCAAAATACATTCGAGAATCAAACACGACGAATTAAAAGCAACCCCTCGAAAGGAATTGAAAGAAAATATCCTCCCCCTCGGGAGGAAATTGTCAACTTCCGACTCTTACAGTAATTCCTTCTCATCCCTTTTAAAAAAATCCCAGCTTCCCAGTGTTCTCGATTCCGATATTTTCGATAACGATACCCTGTCTTTTTTCAAAAAAAAAAAAAAAAAACAATTCAACTCCTCCTGAACCTTCGCTAAAATCCTCGCTAAAACCATGAAAAAATTCTTCCAGTTACACGAACGTTTCCTTCGCAAATTTTGCTTCTCTAATTCTAATTCGAGCGTCGTTCACGCGAGAAATCGAGGGGAAATTCCCTTTCTGGCCAACATAACACCTCGTGACACCGGATACATTGTTTTCCACGCGAGCGACCTAGATGGCCAGCAACGCGGTTTTTTCCTTCCTCAGAATTGAGCGACGTCGAGTGTCGCGTTTCGTTCGACCTGTCGCGTTTCGCTCGTCCGTTTGGCCGATTAGCCGCATCGTGGCTCGGAACGCTTGTCGGCCAATTGACGACGAGGACGAGTTTCATCGTCGATTGTTTCGCGGCTGGAGGAACGAGGAGTGAAACCGTGGCGATAATTGTTTTTCGTTGATTCGCGGCGATGACTCGTGTCAGTTTGAAAGCGAAACACACTGCATTAATTATTTACGTGGTTGAACGGCGTTGAAGATTTCTCTTCCAGCAATGGCGGAATATCGGTCGCTGAGCCTTTATGCGTATTTATCACGCTCCGACCGGTTGGTACGGTAGAACTCTGTTTATACGAACTTGTCAGAAGGGGAGGAATGGTTTATGTAATTAGCAGTCTGATGATTCTTCCCTCTCCCCCCGTGTCGATTCAGGAATTCAGGTTCAGTGAAGTAGATCCAACCGGCAAGGAGAGTTTATTTAGCAAAGTGGGACGACGAAATGTATTTGAAAGTTAACATTTACCCACGTGAATCGTGTATTAACAGATTACAGAATGTTTCTGTAACATGTTACATATTCACGCGATATATATTCATATAATTATACGTGCATATACATATTCAACGAGGTTTACGAAACGGCGGCAATCAAAATGCAAAGGTTTCATCACATAGCCCGCTACTCGAGCAAACTTACCATTTTCCATTCAAATCTCCGACCATTTGCATGATTTCAACCTCCCACCAACTAATTACCCCGGCGATTCAATTATCATTCAATCGAACGAGCAAGAACGATGAAGTTATTTTAAGGGCTCCGGTTTCGATTATCTCGTCTGACATTCGATCAGATCTCCCTCGGCGGGAGGGCGAGAGGGGAATTTTGGAAACGGAAAGCGAAGGGACTCGAATCCATTTGGATGACGTCGAGCTCGACCTCGAGCCGCGGCAATCTTTCAGAATAACGAGCAGTTTCTGGCTGGCAGAGATTATGGTGAGTCACGCGTGTGTTCCGCGAGTAACAGACAGCCGTGCACACGTGCAGCTGGAAGAGATCCGCCCTTTGCGGAGGGTGTCGCCTTTCAGGGCCAGTCTGAAAATAACCGGCGACCTTAAGTCTATCCAGCTAAGTCCTCCGCTAGAAGCGATTCTAAAATCGCTGTTGATCCGTGGTTCGCGCGCTCCTCGCCCTCTCGTTCCTCGCGCAGTCGCGTCTTTATTTTCGTCTTGGCAATTACCATTTGCCGCGCCGCTGGACATTGCGCAATCCGTGCCATTTACACACTCGTTCTCGTTGAATTTCGGTGCTAGAGTGCACTCGCGAAAGGCACACGGAACGTCAGCGCGAGATATATCGAAATTTCGTTACAACGAGGCGTAACTAACGGCGGTTATAATATCGAACAAAGTTGGAAAGGTTACAGATAAAATCTGTTATAATTTCTGACAAAATACTTCTGAACACTTTGCCGATCCCTTGGTAACGGAGATTAATAATGAATATTCGCCCAGCTACGCGCGTTTTAATTAAATTTTCCAGTTGGAGTATCTAAACGCGCGAGATATTTACAAATTTTCATTCATATTCTATCGAGACGTAACCACTCTGTCGGTAAAGTTGGAAAACTTGCAGATATATACTAAACCATAATAATAATTTCTGACTTTAAATACTCTGTGCTTCACATTCTTGGCGAGACAGAGATCACTAAAGTAAAAAAAAATTTAATCGAACGAAGAGGGAAGAAAAATGAAATTTCAAAGATCCACGACGAGCAGTTCAAACTCATTTTCGCAAGTTGCTGCACGTTAATTACAAGCGCGCGTAATAAGAAAAGCGAGTAAATAATTGTCCAAAGCTGGTATATATAAGCTTAATTGCTTTCGCGAGTTTTGCGTCTGATCGCGTTGAAACTATAGTATGGCAGAAGACTCCATTTATTCGAATGGAATTTTAATTGGCGATCGATCGAGTGAAACTCTCGAGGATTGAATCTACTTGCTCGAACGTGAGCTTCTTGTCGTTCGAATGAGAAATCCTAGATGATAAGCAAGGAGAGTTTGCACTCGATTCACGTGCCTGATAGTCGTCTCTTTTGAACTCTTGTTTCGGGAACTTTCGCCTCTGTTAGAGGGGCAAGATTTCCCAAATTTTAAATATATCAAACAGGCACAAAATAACACGCAGAACGAGATGCGAGGAGATAGGCATCTTGCCCGAAGACTGGGTAATAAAATCTGAAAAGACACTTTAAATTGCGGAGAAGAGAAGTAGCAAGAAGTAGGAAAGTGCTCGCCTAGCTATGTTTGAAATGTAAAGTACTCCCATTTCCTTGAGTCCACGATGCCGACGAGGGTCTGCCGACTCGGCGAATTCTCATTAAAATGTATGAATTCTTCTGGAATTTCATTAATAATTCGGTCGAACAACTTGTCACGTTCTTTTCAATCTAGCTTTGACAAACTAACTCTGTACTGGCAGATGTAAGTGCCACTTTCTTGTCGTCCTATCGTTCAAACTGATAAAACAATTAATTGTTTGACCAGTTGAACGAAGTTTACTGAAAAGAATTCACTCAAAGGAATACATTGCAATCTCTTTATTCCATATTAAAATATTATAATATGTCAATATAGATTGTAATCTATTTTAATTATCACAAATATATATATATTATTATTATAATTATAATTTTTAATTATCACAAATATATATATATATTATTATTATTATAATTAATATTATTAGCAATATAATTCCCACCTATTTTTTCCTAACAAAACATCGAAAGAGGAGAAGAAAAAAAACTGAATTAAATTTAAAATTACGGATTTGTTTCAACAGGAAGTGATTTTTGACCCATCCTATACATGACATTATTTAAATAATTCGCAAAACGACAAGGAAATCATTTCTCGAGTACGGCAATCATCTCCTGCTCGATTTTAAAATCAAACAGATCGTCGTTATCGCTCATTCAGCTTGATCTCAGTGGACTATCGTGTAAAATTCCCAAGCTGTTGGCCAGCGAGAACACGGTAACAGCCTCTGTGGTGCCGATCATCGCACACATGTGTGTACTCGCGTCGCGCAACTATCGTTCGTATTAATCGTTCGGCTGCGAAACGGATGACCCAATTTCTAACACGTTCATCTCGACCCGGAGAGTATTCTCCGCCGACGATCCACCACCACCTGCACTACCGTTGGATTCTGGAGAACTCGCGGTGCTCTCTGGCACGGGCCACGAGACTCGTGGACTTTGGACCGACGCCATCGGCCCTATTACACAATTCGCCTGCTCGATAGTCAGATATTCTCCCTCTGTCGAGTTCTAGGTTTTTCGCTGAACTTGATCCACTGCTTTCTCTCTTCCCACCCCCTTTTCCCCGTTCTCTTGTCCTCTTTCTCTTTCGTCGACTATCGACAATGTTTTTTGTGCCAAGTTGCATGCGTGTGGTACGAGAGTTGATCAGATGCAATCTGGACGATCTTTCGGAATGTTTCGCGTTGACTTTTGACACGGTGGATGGTTAATCATTTCCCTATGTATCTCGCTGTTTCAGCGCGAAACGTTCAAAGTGGGTATAAACGAACGTGATTAGATTATTATTTTGATTTCATCGTACTCGATAAACGATATATATTTGTATATAAAGGATTGTAGAGTTTGTAGAGTTTGTATTTATATTCTATAATATTAGTAATCTAATATTCTGTAACATAGCGTTGTTACCAATTTCTTGTTCAATTCTAACCTTCAAAATCATCGAATAACGTCTCCAATGGCTACTGAATAATTTCCCACGCCTTTAAAGAGTGTGACATTTTATAAAATCTAATATTCCAATTTCTCGTCAAAAATTCCAAGCGATAAATCTTCAAAAATCATAAAATAAACGTCTCCAATGGCTACTGAATAACTTCCTACGCCTTATCACGGAACACTGATATTCCTCGCAAGTGAAAGAGGAAACGCCGCCGCCATTTCGAATTGGCGATACGAGTCGAATTCAACACGGGCGGCGACAACACGTTTCAATGAATTAACCGTGTTCATTAGCGAGATTTCATTCACGGCACTCTCCAACAGAGAGAGAGAGAGAGAGAGAGAGAGAGAGACTAGAAGACTATAATGACTTTTATTCGTTGGACATGGTCCAAGTTATTTTCATTTTCGTCTCCATTCGCCGGCGACCGTCTGGCACGAACGTGACAGGCGAATAGAAAATTGTAAATACACGCGTGTCGAGTATCGAGAGAGAGAAAGAGAGAGAGAGAGAGATTTGCCGGAAGAAATATTCCTAATAATTTTCTTGGCCGGGAATTTGCCGTGGCGGAGAGCTAGAGAAGAAAACCAATATGCAAAGCGAAAGGGGGAGAAAATGGAAAAGTTTTCGAAGAAAAGGGAAATTGCCTGCAGACTTTGGCGCCTGTTTCGTGTTCTCGGAGAGAGTACCCTGCCTCTCTCGCGCTGGACGCGAATCGATCCGCTTGATCAAAGAGTGGATTTGCGGCTGAATATTTCTTCTTTCCAGTTGCGTTCGGAGTTGTCGAATATAGGGTCGGGCAGCAAAGGAATGGCAATATATAGAATCAGAGTGGGGAGAGGGGAAATTAGGTTTTCTTCTTCCTTTTCATGAGGTTTGAACGTTACTCTGGAGTTATGAATGCTGCAGAAAACTCGCGGAGAAATTTATTTATTTCGATTTGTACAGGTTTTCACCAGAAACCTGATGGGGACTTGAACCGGAAGAGCGACGAAAATTGGTAATTAAATAAATTAATTACGAAAAAGTGGTAGAATAAACGGTGTAAACACTTTCTCAAGTCAGTTGAGCAGAGTCAGAAAATCGATGGCCGATGTATGACGATCAATCGGTAATCGAAAAGATTAGTTTCTCCTCACCTCGTTCGATTCATTACATCAATATCGCGATTTCTCATCACTTTGGAAAGTGGAAAAATAACTCTTTATCCCGTTTGTAATATTAACACTGTCGCAATTGGAGTATTTGTTCTTTCTGATTGCCGAACGGTAATAAGGGATGAAGAGATCAATCTTTCGCCATTTTTATCACGCAACGTTGGTATTATTTCAATTGAAGTCATCTCTTCTCTCTGCAATTATAATATTCTCCAATTATAATGGAAAATGGAGTCGAGGCGAGGAAGCGGCAAACGATCGAAAGTTTTAGTTTCGGTGAGTATACTAAAAAAATTTAATAAAATGGTCGAGGACTTTCTCTTTTTCTTAATTATTCCGAAAGGTAAAAATTTACTCGTCAATGGACGAGGCAAAGGACTGATAATAAGGAGGGAGAAATTCAATTCCTTTGTAACGTTAATACCATTGTAACGTGGATACATTCTTTCTTCGGATTTCCGACGTTACAAAGTCAGAGCGAAGAAACGGGAACGAGAGAGAAAGAGAGAGCGGGGAGACGAAATTTCTTTTCCCCGTCGCGTTTCACAGTATATATGCATTAGATTTATTGTAATTCCAGCGTTTCTTCATTTCCTGTGGATCTAGAGTTACGAAGTAAATGGTTGAAACGAGAAACCTCTTCTCTGTGACATCGATAGGGGTTTTATGCGTTTGTGCGAGATTCAAGGACGCAAGAATGTGAAAATATATACCAAAAGTAAAGCACTTATGATCCCCAAGAGTGAGATTTTTTAAATTCTGTTTCTTTGATTTCTTTTAATTAACACGTTCTGGGACACAGTGAGCTTTCCGTTCAAGCTATTTGGAATTTTCATTGTAAAACGAAGAATTTTCTTTCAAAATTTGTTATATAGTCACGAATCTTAATAACTTTAAAATTAACTCAATTCGGTTGAGAGAAGACGCTGTAAAATTTGTCATCAAAATTAACGTTAAAAAGTTAAAACAATGCTAAAGTAAATATTATTATTTACTTATTAATATTTAATATTTATCGCACAGTATTATATAATTTACATAATGAATTATTATTATCTAGTTAATTAATTTATTAATTATTACGTGAACAATAATATTAAAAATACTTGGAAAAAAATCTCTTTTATCTTAAATCAATTTCGACATGGTTAAAAAAATTGTTTGCTAAAGTAATATCTTAAAAATAAATTTATCGCTTTGTCCGACACTTTTCTGAATAATTGCGGTTTTTGCACTATTGCAAAAATTACAGGTAATTCCGAAAGTAAAATCATTAATCGTTATATAGCGTTACGCGGCCTAAGCGGAAAATAATGAAAAATCGGCCCGGCAAAGATCGAAACTTGCGTTAATGGAATTTCTACGTATTGAAAAAACGTTCGAGGATCACAGTCGAATCGTCGGATCGTCGAAGAACTGAAGTAAATTTCGCGAGAATGGCGAGAGAGAAAGTTATCCGCAGTGATCATCGCTCCATTCGAATTCTGCACCGATTCGGTGCATCGGTTCGATGACAAACGGGGGCGAGTCAGTGTGCGAAATTGGAAACGCAGCTCGCTGCTGCCCGGTGCCGGCGAATTTGCAGCGATTATTTATTGTTATTGCCGTGGTTTCGTCCGCGCGCAGCTGCCAAGCGTGTTCCCGGGACCGTGAAACTCGCGACAGAACGAATGACTTTAGCCTTGAACTCGGGATTTTCGAGCGGGAATTCCCGCTCGAAGCGCAGCTCGTTTCGTTGAAATTGCGTACTGTGTAATCGAGGAACAGCCAAGGGATTAGATTATCGTCGCGAATTGTTCGAGTGCCTCGAACCTTCGAACGAGTGGATGTTGAAGTTACAATTAACCAGTTCACGCAGAGGCTCGGAGAGCGAGTGCATCTTGTCGATAAGAAATGCTTATTTGTAATCCTTGATCTTTTTATTTTATTTTTTTTTCTTGTTCTCATCTTTCACGACGTAAAGTGACATTTCGTAGAAGATACTGAAGGGAATTAAGATTGTATTGCATTGATAGCGAAGGTATCCTCAGGATACCATACTGAGCCATGCAAATTCTAGTAAAAAGTATTTATTTTCATTCGATATTTAATGACATTTGATAAACAAACGTCTGTTATTTCTTCTAATTAAATATACTTTTATCATCATCATCAAGTTTGATGATTGATGAACGATGATTGATCATTAAAATTTTCGTTACATTATCGGAATATTATTTTGATAACGGCAGTCTCAGTCGCGATTAAAAGAAGTGTAATTATACAAACGAAAGGAAAAGACAGTCGTAGCCTATCCAATAAATACTACTTCATCTCGTTCGTTCAGGCGCAGCACCCTGTACAATTAGAATTATTTCTATTGGAACCAATCCATACCGTTAATCGCGCAGTCGCGATTAATACCAGAATGACCAATGTTAACCAATAAACGTGGACAATTATCCCCTAACATCCTGAAATAATAACCAAATATCGAGTTAGCGGTTTTGCTCGAACTGCGAAATAAGTTTACCAGGAACATGCGAGATACGTAACACATTTGAGTTAACATCCGGTCCCGTTGCGCCGCGATCTGCTTAGTATCTGTAATTACGTGACGTGACTACGCTAATGCGTTGCCTGGATGCGTTGTCTGTGTGGAACGATGACGTATCTATAATGCAATCCTAGTTAATATACATACAATCGAATTACGAGTGGCTAAGTGCGTTGCTCGCCGATTCGGCCCGTGTCTCGATGCGAGCATTGACAAGGCAAGCTGTTTAATAAAGGGCATTTCGCTTCTCGATCATTCTCGAACGTCGTGATTTCCTCTCCAGCTTGATACAAGCTTCAATGTATCTCCTCTCGTTTCCTGTATCGCGGGTATTCCTGGCCTATTCCTCTCGATCCAATAATCTTCAAATGTAGACTCTGTTTGAACAGATCGGTTAAACTTGTAAATGTTCACACACAACGGGACTCCATTCAACTGCAACAAATTCCAGCTAAATAGCTCATGCGAGCTGTGTTCATCACTTCACCTAATTATATGTAACTCTGACGTTCGGTGCGTCAATTAATTTCATCGTTCGAAGAACGTTCAACGCCCAGTTTACAGCGAGAATTGAGCGCGTGGTTCGACGATCGCGAAAGAGGCTTGCTACGCAGGTAGCTTAACCTCTTAACAGAGGAATTAACTCTTTCGGTACGAGCGCTATGTCCGCTATACGAGGCGCCGCTCCGAAAATGCACACATAGCGTGTGGTCAGTCCTCTTTTGTATAAAGATTTTCCTAAGCGTTAAATAAAAAACAACTGTGCTTAATAAAACAATGTTTCTTCCAACAGTGTCGTTGGTAGTTTTAATATTAAAAGACATTTATATAAAGTTCTATTATTAATTAATTAATTAATTAATTGTTTATATGAGCATTTGCATTAATATTAATTATTTATATAAGCATTAAATTAAATTATTTATACAAGCATTAACATTAATGTTAAAAGATATTTCTATAAAATTCTATTATTAATTAATTAATTAATTAATTATTTATATAAGCATTAGCATTAATATTAAAAGACATTTACATAAAATTCTACTATTAATTAATTAATTATATAAGCAACACTAGAATTATATAAGTACACACAAGTCATCAGATGGATGCCGGATATATCCGGCACTGGTACTGAAAGGGTTAACTTTGGTTCGCATAAAAATAACTTGTTTCACAATGGGGATTTCCCCTCCGCCAGTGAGAGGTTATATTATTATGCCTAAATTAATAAAAGAAGAGAAAATCGTTTTTCACTTGTTGTTTATTTTGACAAGATATTTTTTTCATGACTTGTATATTTAACAAGTATACAAATTCTTTTGTCTACTTTTAAAATTTTTTCATTGACTTCTTTCATTGAAAAATGTCGCCATTGCAGTTATCTTTCTGGTATGACGAAATAATTTCGTCTTGCTCAGCTAAAAAGAGATTAACGTTCGATATTATTGCAACGAAGGACAGGCTCGTTACCGCGGCATTCTCTCTCGACGAAGCGGAAGTTACTCCACGCTTGGTATCGCGTCATTGTGTCGGGCTCGTAACGAAAGCGGTGGCGACGGTACGAAAGAAAGGACAGGGCGGACAGAAATTCTCGAGGAAGCGAGATGGGACAACTAGAAATAGGATGTACTCCGCAATGGCGCAGAGCTCGCGTCGCATTGAAAGGAGAGTTCCACGACGGGGGTGGATTTCCTTTCATCCTCCAGCGTGCGCTGGACCGCTGCCAACTAACTTTTCTACTTTACTTTCATCGTGATTCCGCCGTGGTCGCCGTTATCAGCCAATGTTTATGCGTTATACTCTCGGCGAATCCTTTTGCCGGTTTCTTCGTTACGAATCGTGGCGAGTCCAACGATACTTGCTGCGTTCGTGCTTCGACTGTGTTCGCGCGTGTGTGTGTATTGACTACTCTATCGAGTATCTCTTCTCTTCCATTTTCGCTTCTTTCGAGGATCGATAGGGTAAGTTTGGAACGTCGTCGCGATTGTGTGCTCGAGATTGTTTTCGTTTGATTTACGATTCAGGTTCACGCTCGTACACGTGTGTACGCTGTAACCCGACACTCGTTGATAATTAACAGCAGCCGTTCGTCGAAGTTTTACAAAGTGCCAAAGAATCTGTTGGAAAGTACATGTTCAGTTGTCATCGATTGCACAAAATTGGATTTCCCTCTTTCGCACTCCTTCGTACTCGTTTGTATTTCTTCTGGGCATTCGCGCGGCCAAGCACAAGTCTCTGCCTCAGTCCAAGACAATAAATCGTCAAGTTGTGCTGCTTCCAACTTTCGTCGTCACGTCGCGCGATCTCGAATAAATCCGAGACGTAGCTGAAGCTGAACGAAAATTTCGCTCGTTAATGTAATGCAACAGTGTACGTCTTTTGATCATTCAGCTAGGTAGCTGAAACCCACTCGCAACGCGAGTGCTGCTACATACGAGGCATTTCAAGCCATCGAATCGAGATTCCAGTCGACCGCAATCAACTCGGGAATGACTCAGTTGATCAGTTGGAATCAGTTCGCGATACACGGTCACTGTTGCGACCTTCCATTTGCGGGTTTCCGGCGTTAACTAGGATATCAACTGCCGCCCCATTTCCTGGTAACAGCATTAAAATCGGATATCGATAATTCAGTGACATGGGAAAGAAGAAAAAAAAAAAGAAAAAAAGAGCAACGAGATGAAAAGTTATTACACGAAAATTCCGGATACCGGTACTAGAATAAAAATCAGATCCTTTTCACGATTTTCGCGTGCAGCTGACGTCCGGAAATATCGCGAATTTTTTGATTCAAAATTGCCGTTTGAACGTTCTCGTTGATTTTTTTTCACGTTTTTTTCTTTTTTTCTTTTCACGTGAAATAAACGTCTCCCTTGGAACTGACGTTTATGAACATCGTGACCGGTCGATACCGATATTTTTAATAAAATAAATTCTTTTTCGAAGCTGCAGTTTCGCAGATGTCACAGTATACTTTTAATAACATTCTGTGCGCGATATGCATGGCGCATTTATATTTTGCCAATATAAATTTGTTGCGTGTTAACCGTATGCAGGAAAGAAAAACCCTTGCCAAGAGAAATTCGATCGACAATTTGTCGATTTATCAACAAATTTATTAACCTCGTAATGTCATTTGTGCTTGTCACTAATTTTTAGAAGACAACGAAATATTACAATATCCAAATGTTTCTTCGCGTCGTCGAATTTTTGAGCGTTCGATTATCCCTCGCGACTATCGATAAATTTATATTTATCCAGCCTCTTCACTCAATTTCAAGTAATTAAAATGTTCCGCCAGTGTGTTTATTACACGTTACATACTTTAAAGAGACGGTTTAAACAACGATCAAATGAAACGAGCATTCACGTTCATTATCGACGCTTAATTCGAAAATTGTTATTTATTATAACGCGAAACTTATACAAGTAACGAGACGTCCAATTGCGAATTCGATTAAACTTGTCACCGTTAAAATTATATTTTTATTTATTCATGCGACGCGTTCTGCCTCGAATATGGAATACGTTTCACGCGCGATCGCCAGAGATTAAACGCGTTAAACAACGAAGATAATCCCTGTTGTTAATATTAAATTCCATCGATTCGTTCGAACGCTTGCAAGCTTTCAGGCTCGTTCTTTTTTTTCAAGCAGAATCGTTCTCGCACGTCGCGAGACAAATCTCTTTCTTTCCAGGCTTTTGCTCTCTCTTTCTCTCTCTCTCTGCTCCCGTTCTCGAAAAAATACCAGTTACAGAAACGAAGTTACGCTCTTATCAGGCCGCGCGTGCGAGAGAGAGATAGAGAGAGAGAGAGTCATTAAAGAGCGAACTTCGCGGTTCTTCTTTTTTCAGTCGCAGTCGCGACTTGTTTTCAGATTAAAAGAAAGCTGTTTAAAGTTGAAACTTTGCCGAGCGTTGTACGCAACGATCTTGGGACCATTATTCTCGCGAGTAGTGCTCCGGAATGAAGAAAGGGCGATTTCTATGTGCCTCGGTGCTAACGACCGGTCGACTTTCGGAAATTTCGCGATTTCCTCGAGCGGCGTCTCGCCCAATTTTTTCGTCCAACCAGCGCCAAGTTTCGTTCGATGGAACCGTTCAGGCTTCGTTTTCGTCAGACCTCGCGAATTACTTGTTTCTAGGCAGGTCGTCGAATTTCAAGTGTTTGTGTTGAATGTCGTTTGAGGAATGGCAATTAGTTTGAAATCTGGCTCTGGCAGATGAGTGAAACTCGAGCGTTCAGATATTTCAAGCGTGTCGTATTTACGCGTTTTGAAAAGTTGGACTTGTTAATCGTTTCGTTATTTCCTTGGATCTCGCTTCGTTCTGCTCTGACGTACTAAATAAATCGCCGAAATCACAGCGTCGTGATAAAACGCTAGACGCGAATGTCTCGTTGTCTTTTTATCATACACTTTCAATTTTCACGCTCGAGACATTTGAACTTGCCAACTTTGCGAAAAGAAGACTTTTTTTTTTACCTCGACTTTGATTTTTCTCCTCGCGAATTGTTTCAACGCAACAGTCACGATCGAATGGAACGGTTTCTAGATTTGTTTCTTTGCTCGCGTTTCAAGCCCTCTAAATCTAAATTCGTCGCTCTTTCTGAAAGTCTGAAAGGCGTTAACACGAATAGAGACTCAAAAAAAAAAAAAACAAATTATCCTAAAAATTTTCCTGAAAAAGATCTCTAGCTGAAGATCTCCAGCTGAAAGATCTCTTGCCTATTATTTAAGGATTTAATTTTACAAGCGACTGGAAATTTTCGGTTCGTTTCCTGACTATTATTATTATTATTATTGACGAGAAGAATCTCAGTGGCTTATAATAAGTTATCGACGATTTAGAAGTTTCGTTTTTAACTGAAGAATATTGAATGTCGAGCCGAACAGATGCTTTCGCTGCAAAACGAGAGAACGAGCATCAGCCAGTGGAACGGAGGGTCAAAAGTTCAATGCATTTAGACGAGAGAACGAATGCAGAAGTGCAATTATTTCGGATGTAACCGTGATGCAGACTTTGACGCAAAGCGAGGGTAGTAGATGCAAATTTATAGACCTCATCTGCCTGTGTCTCGTTAGTCTGATCGTTCAATGTGCACACGAAGTTCAACATCTGCCTGGCAAAAGCACATGTGCTTATCGATGAATGAAGCTTCGTACGCCCGTTAAGCTCCGTCAATTTTTGACAGCGATGCTATCGATCACGCGTTTTGTGCATCCCCATTCATCCGCTGTTATGCATAAATTTTCCCTGCGTGAATTGATACTGTTCGTTTCAACGTTTGCGCACACACGCGAATGTATTTTTCTGATTTAGCATCGCATTTTCGGAATTTTAATCGACGCTCTCTGCCGCTTTCTATAATTTCGCTTGGATTTATAGGTAATTAATTAATTTCACTCTGCGTTCATTGTCTTCCGCGATTGGAGGACTGTTAATGGTTTTCCTCATTGTACGAAACGAAAATGAAATGATCGGCAATCGAATCGTCTCTGACGATTCCGTTAAAGAAAACGAACACGCGTTCAAATGTGTTATCGCTTGGAAAAAATACGTACGAATTTCATCGCGCATCACGACGAATTATTATTCACGTGGACGTAATTTATTATTGATGGTAAACCTAAAAGTGCAAGAATTCAAGTAATTGTCAATTCGAGTAATTGCAACATCATTGAAATTATTACTGGTTTATTATTTGCGCGAAAAGGTTCACTCCCTTTTCTGATAATATTCTCCAGGCTAATACGAGATAACAGTATCGATATCAATAAATATCAATGAATATTCAAAATTAAAACGAGATTATTATTATCAATAAATTATTAATATTATTGTCATTACAATAAATATTATATCAATTATTATTACTGTTACAATCACAGATTCACTCCTCCCTGAAAATTCTGTCACGCTTGTACGCGAGAGAGAACGAAAAACCAGTATCGATAAATATCATAATTCGATATCATAATAACGATTCAGAACAGGAAATCAGAGCAGGAAAAGTGTTAACGAGCGTTCGAAAGAGATTCCCGATCTTTTTCGGAACACACGTGCACACCGATCGATGGAAATGAGTCAGCCGCGCTGTTTCCTACATAGGTAAATAGGTTAGCGGCATTGAGCGTGCGCCTTTAAGGCTGCTTTGCTCTTCCTTACGAGCCGCTTAGCGAATCGATAGCCAGAGAAAGCGAAATGTCCCCCGCCGAAATGAAAAAAAGGTGAATCCACACGCGTATGAGACTGCACTCCAAGGCCATCCCCCTACCGTTGATGAACTCAATACGGCTCGATTTCTGAAACGTGTTTTTTTCAAGGTGATACAGCGTGAATGAAACAAACGTTCGGAAGCAGAGGAAATTTTTTATTTTTTTATTTATTTTGATATTTAGCTGAACTTGAACATCGTCGTGTTGCAAATTCTTTCCTCGCAACAAAATACAATTTTTTTTGCTCTTCTAATGCAACTCTTTTTACATTATTAAGGCTCAAACGAATTCTGAATCTAAAGTGTTCCAAATTTTAGATAACATTCATTTTAAATCGTTCACAAAAAGTTTTTTTCTTTTGCAAAAAAGAAAAGTTGCTTAAGTAAAGCAAAGTTTTCAGTCTCTGCTCTATTCTTTTTTTATTTATTTTAATATTTATTTGAACTTGAACTTCGCCTTGTAAATTCTTTTTCTATTCCTTGCATTTTCGTTTCTCTTTCGCAAGTTTTATTCTTCATGTCATTGAGTCACAAATTGATTTATTGAGTCTCGAGAGAGTGACTCTCAGACGAAATTCACTTGAAATTTATCAGCGAGATGCTCTGTTCCTTATTTTGTGAAAAATAATTGCTCAAGTGCAGCAGAGTTTTCAGTCTGAACATTTTCTTTTATTCATTTTAATATTTAGTTGAAACTTTTTATTTTATTCTCTGCTCGTTGCACTTTCATTTCCCCGATGAAAGGTTCATCTTCTAGTCATTGAGATTTACCGAATGTCAAACGAACACTTGATCTAAAATGCACGCTAAATTGTCAATAGTAAGCCTTACGCTTTCATTGAAGAATTATTTCTTAAGCGAAGCAAAGCTCCCCGTTCGTAACCTAAACCTAACCTATAAAGTTCTGAACGCTGTGTCAGAACGTTCTTGATCCATATTTAATTATATGGTAATAGAAATGGCGATATTCACGGGCACGAGATTATTATTGACGATGAAAGTTATGTTGATTCATGGAGGTCCCATCGCGAAGAAAGTTTCCGGTTATTTACGAGAATTGGAGGTTAGAAAAAGTGAAACATGGGATGAAAAGGACGAGATGGGAGGTTGGACGAATTGTATCTGGCACGAAGCGCACACGAAGGGGATCCGCGGAACACGGTGTGCACAGCCTTGCAGAGTTTATAATTAGAAATTCTCGACACGATTGCAAATCGTGCACGGTTACAATCTATTCCAGCGCAGGGTGTATCATCGGCCCGAAGCGGAAGTCGGCTGAAATTAGCCAAACGGCACGATGAATTACGTAACGTCGCGCCTATTATTAGACGGTTCGACGTTTAATTAAAGGTTTCAAGGGGGGGGGGAGGAGGTGGGGGTCGCGTTCTTGCACGTTAATGAATTTAAAATCATGATTGTTAGTCGCAAGTAAGTGATGGATACTTTGATGAGTTACGAAACAACAATATAAGAAATACCGTTATGATGATGAAAGGTCGCAAAAGCCATTTACAAGTGCCAAACACAGCTAAAACAAATTCCTGCAGAATCTCACGGTGTGGTTTATTTTGAAAATGGCGCGAGTCACTTTACGGCAAATGAAGAATGGCGATCGACGTCTGTTAACAAACGAAACTATTTGATAAACTTTTGTACCAAGTATCCGAGACAAATACAAGTTAGCATCAATTTTCCTAGAAACACGTTGAAACGCAAACACTTAAATATCTGCATTTAGAAGCAAAGGGATTTTGCGAGCGAAGCCACTTTCAAAAATGGCCGGCTCGTGCAGGTCGAAGGGATTCGTGGGGATTTATATTATTTTATATAAAATTTCCTCTATTAATAATTAATATTAAAATCATAATTTTATTATAAATTTGAAATTATTAAATAATCAAATTTATGGATTATCCCATGAATTTCTTATATAATAAATTTAATTTAATTGTAATGTTATAGCGAATAATTATTGTATATAAATTTAATTAAAAAAAAACCTAGATATAAATAAATTCGAAAAACATTTAATTTCTAAATGTATATTAATATTTTTTATTCTATAAAAATAATTAATTCAATTTACATATGTTTAGATCATTTTATAATGTCGACGATACCACTATTGTGCGGAAGTCTCATTTCTCGTGCTAAGAGCGAGGCAACTATCGCCTGCTACGCGTGCACCACGCGATTGTCACAGTGAAGGCTTGGGATTGTTTGTCTAGTCGACCTAATCTTAAGTTAAATATCAGAGTATGGTTATGTGTGTGAGTGTGCGCGAAGACGAAGGTTTTGAGGTAAAATTTCGGATAGAGAGTATCAAGTCGTGACAGAGAGTCGTGCAAACCTATAGAGAGTAGCGAGTCGTGAGAGTTTAATATCTTTCTGTCATCGTCGTATTCACCGGGCCTTTAACTAATAAACTTTATATTGACCTTAAACCACTTTGTTTAACTTGTTGGCCGTTTTCACCTACGTTACAGTACGACGAACAGTACAAGCTACAAAGTTTCGCCAAAGTATCGTCGAATGTTACTTTATCACTTTGCGGAATGTTACAGTTTCATATATGTTACAGAAAGTATTTTCGTCAAAATTCACGTTTCACTCTCGAATTTCTATAGTTTTCTTTTTTATGAAATTTAATTTGATAAACACTACCAAATTTGCATACACTTTGACGTCTTGACAGACGTGATAGTGATGTCTGGTGGTGTGCAAGACACTTTCTGCAGCATAAATATATGGGTCAACGGGTCTAAACTCTTCAGTTCTAAACTCGTTCGCCGAGAGAATGAAATGGAATGGAAATCGCGACGAAACGAGTTTGCAGTACGAAGATCCATTCCGATTCAGGCAGGTTAATTCAATCACGTCTTTGCTATTAATGGCGGGGGAAAAGAGATCGTTGCTCGACGTTGGACGTAACGAGCAATCCCGCCGGCGTATTACACGCGCACGTTGATTCTGCCGCTTATCGATTGGTTCCTAATTACGCGTTTCATCGATTCGGTCAAACAAGATTCAACTGGACAGTGGGAAGCTGTGTAATCGAAACACGTACCGTCAGTTTCAGTTCGGAATCGATCCGACGGAATTAAGCGGATAAAATCGTCTTCGATCCACGGATTATCAGGGTCATGAAACTTACTGGGATGAAGCTCGTTGCTTGGTGAACAAGCGGCTAATATCCTTGACGTTAAAGCTACTACTTATCTACATAGTCAATTGGAATCTTCGAAATATTGATCTATTTTTTTTTTATGTGTTGAGTTTAAACATCGAACAGAGATATCTGTGATCGAGGATGGTAAATGTTTAGATAAAATCAGTACGGTGGGTGAATGTTATCGGCAGGATATCATAAGTGATCGAACGGATCAGAAACTATCGCTTGAGTTCATCTGTCGAAGGGATGACGTGATATAGATATAATGGGCATAATCTTAAAGAAATTACGTAATCTTGAATAAAATTTTAATCTTTTGATCTCGTCTTTATTTTTAGAATTCGTTTCTATACGTTGAAATAGGTATACACTATATCTGAGAATTAAAAAGAATAATTGGAAGAATATAATATAAGAAGAATTATTATATACAGTGATTCCCATTAATATTCAATCCAATGTTAAACTTGGTTTTATTTTTAAATTTTGGAGCTCTATTTTCAAAATGCACTGCTTATTTTATCCTAAAAATGTTCCTGTAAATTGTCAAAGTATGTAAAAACATTGAAAAATTCTTTTCGCGACCGAGTCTATAAATTAATGATTTAAAGACCGAAGCCTCCATTTTGCAATGAAAACTTGCTGTACAATATTTTTTTACTAATTCATTGATCGTTAGGCGAATATAACGATTTTTTGTGAACGGATTTTCGTCATTCAAGTCCAGTATTGAAGATTTAACACAATGATGAGAAAAAAATTGTACATCAAGGTTTGGGGAGTCTTCGAACACACACTGTATTCAGCCAAGTAAAAAATTTTTCATTGTTTTCACGTACTATGACAATTTACAATATTTTCAAGAAACAAAGTGTCTTTAATTTTTATTTTATAATACTCCCTCCGTCCGAAAATATGGTATACATTTGAAAGAAAATCTTAGATTATCTAGAGTTTCGAAAGCAACTGGCAATACTCATTATATTGGTATCGTTTACATTGATAGCTAAATAACCTAACATATTTGACAGGCGTTGCTTTTGAATTCAGTTGGAATTTGACGACCAAAAATTAGTTTTTTTTAGAGAAAAATAAAATAGTCACCGCTGTAATTTTAAAATGGAAAGTATTTTCACCCAAATAACGTGAATTTACAAAGAAGAGATGCGAAATCGAAGCAATCGACTAATGAACAACGTTATGGTATCTTGCAACAGCTATTACAGTATATGAAGAACAAAGAAAAATTAGAACACGATGCTATTAATGAATTGATTGAATTTGTTCAAGATACATTTAATAAATTAGAGAGAAATACTCTTGATAACGTTTAAACGTGTATGGAATCAATTATGTTGACAAGAAGGGGAAATTCCTATAAAACACCTCATATAAATAAGGTAAAATTTCGTCGTGAGGGTCGATCAGCTGAAAAGTATATATGTTCAGAAGAAGCGTTCAACAAGGCTAAATCTCACTATAACTAAATTTGGATTACACTGAAATTATTTTTATTTAGTTATATTGTGATAATAAAATGAATTTAATATTTTTTTAAATATTTAATTTTAGCTTTATTTGACTTTTTTTCGCAAATGTATAGCATATTTTCGGACAAAAAAAATATTAAAATGTGTATTGAGTCTCGAAATAAGCCCACAAATAAGTTTACCTTTCTACGACTTTTTTTTTTCTTTTACAAAATCACGACAGTTTAAGTATTAATGAGAGTCACTGAAACGAAAGCTACGAAAAATGAACTTTTGCCCACCGCGAAATGAAATCGTCGGTGGAACCGGCAACATCCGACGGTCACCGTACGCATGGCGAATCAGCCACGATCGTTAGTAACATCCGGCGTCGTCGATCATCCATTCGTCATTGACTTTCGCCGAGACCAGCAGTCCGAAAGCAGAGATCATTGAATCGCGTATCGAGCACGATTCCGGTCAACTTGGTCAACGTCTGTTGCGGCTCGAAGTCACGTCCATCAACGAAGAGAGACATTGACGCAATTTATCGGATCATAATTATCCAGTGATTTGCACGCGTGCATGATCCTCTGTGCGTGTTATTGCGTCCGCAAGCCTGCTAATACTTGATTGTTCTGCCAAAGCTGCGATAAACCATGGCCAATCTCTGTTTCGTCAGTTCGAACGAAGTTCCGCTCGGGAGCTGCACGATCGGGAAGGATTGATCGATCGATCGGATGTTGCGGTTTTTCACCTTACTTTGACCTTTTCTTCTTTTTTCTTTTCTGACAATTACGTATAGGGTGGAAAGACAGATTTGTCCGTGGCTATTATAGATGAATTCTACACCTTCGATTTGATGGAAATACATATATGTAAAGAAGCTGCTGCGAAATTAAATTTCAAGGTAAAAAAAAATTTTCTTTTTCCTTGCGTTGTATTCTATTTATTACGAAGATCAAACTTTTTTTTAATCATTTAACACTGTGGATGCGTGCGTCCTAACAGCGACTTTAGTTTTGAACGCGAGGATCTCTATATTACGTAATGTTTGTATTTCGAATAATGTTAACAGTTAGTTTTATCATTTGATTATTTAGACTCACATACTGTTGCCAGCTATGACGAGTTAAATGTTAGTGAAACCTAATATGAAAATTATGTAAAAATTAAGTCGCTGTTAGCACGCACGCGTCCGTTGTGTTAAACGATTAAGAAACCTTTTTGAAAGAACTGTCAGGTTCCTTGGGACGAGTAGAATACAATGCAAAAGAGAAAAAAGAAAATTTTGACCTTGAAATTCAAGGCCAAGAAACTTTTTCCCATTTTTCCAAAAGAACTACTAGGTTCCTTGGAAAAGTTTTACCTTCATAATGAGTGCAATACAATGCAAAAAAAAAATTTAGTCTCGAAATTCAATGTTAATTTTACTGTAGGTTCTTTACGTATTGTATTTCCACTAAATCGAAGGTGCAGAATTCATCTATGATAGTCACGAACAAACTTTTCTTCCCACCTCGACAAAAAATGCGAAAATGGGAAAGTTGCGCTTGCTTTTAAATTTCTAAAGTAATTACGATCCTCACTTTGTAATTCGAAGATTTGCAATCTAGTGACGAGTTTATTCACGAAGCCAGAATGTTTCTACGCGAGCACGTAGTTGGACTCTCGGAATCAGCATTTCTTTAAAGTCCCTTTAACCATGGATATTCACCGCCGTGCTCTCAAACTCTGAACTTTAGGAACACTCTCTGGTTTTTGACTCTGTGAAATACACATCGAGGACACTTCTGTGAGATACAAAAGAACAGCGAAGGTTTCCAAACTAATTCATTATTTCGATTTTTGAAAACACGTTGGCAAGCGTAAGTTCAATTAATTCGTATAAATACTCGTCGCCACATGTTTTTCGAAAGGTGCCATTTCCATTTGATTGCTTGCAAGAGAATTTGGATTTGCGCGGATCGATGAAATCGGGATTCCGATTGATGGTTGCTTCAGCTGCTCGGTTTTAGCAATCGTTAGCTGGCGATGGTTTTAGAAAAGTTCGAGTTCGACGAGTATTCGGAAAGTAAGACGAATGTTGAGGCCAACGAGGAGAAACCTGATTTTACAGGAAATTTAACAAACCGTTCGTCTATTGACGTTGAGCCGCTAGATTGTACGGTGTTTTTCGAGATTGGCTTCGATCTAGAGAGCTCGATCGTTATCTCGAGTATGTTTCAGCATTCGGTAGATAGGATTCGGAACGATATCGGAAGAGCTTCTACTTTGAAGAGAAAGTAAGATGAATGTTCTCCGCGAGGCGGAGTCTAATTTCTGCAGCTTGAATTTAGGAGGTGAAGTCTGCTTTTTCTTGCAGGAGAGACAAGTGTTCTTACGTTGATCGAGCGAACAGCGCAATCCTTTCGTTCGTTTTTAAACTTAATTGAATTTCTGCGCCAGTGAGAATCTCACCTGGAATACTCGCAGAACGTTGAAAAAAAGAAAAAAGGAAAAAAGAAAAAACGAGTTCAATCAGTAAAATAGATTCAAAATATGCAGAGGTAGTACAGAGGTTTGCATTCAATTATTCATTTACGTTTCAAAGAAAATCATCACGCAACATCCAGATTTCATTCGTTAGGAAGAGAAATTGATAACGAAGCTACGCGATTAGGTGATTTCATTACACACACGATAATACCGTGAAAGAGATAAACTGACGATACGAGTTTCGCGAGTTTGCACGTATGTCTTTGAGTAATCAAACGAGCACGTGACATAAACGTAACATAAATAATCGAAACGAGTCTGTCAACAGAGGAGGCCGAGCGGAGAAAAATTTGAACGACGTATTGAATTTACCGAAAAGCAAATGGAATACGCTTTAATGCAATATAAAGGTGCGCGGTGGGCCGGCAATCGAACGCGGCTGTCTCGTATCGAGCCGAATGAAACGAGCTGACTAGTCTCCTGTCGTCCAATTTTATGGAAGTTGAATACAGTTCCTGCTCTCTCGACGTTTTTGCTCTTCGATAAAAGAGAGAGAGAGAGAGAAAATACGATATTTTCTCCTGCTTTCAATTTTTAATGCGTCCGGCCGCTGTCGAGAAATACCTGTCGATTTTTTTCAATTCCGCATATATGCCGGCCTTTGTGAATTGCGTATGACAATATTCAATTATTATTATTTTTAATACCGTATCTCGTATTCTTTGTAAAAAAAAAAAAAAAACACTGGATCGTTTTACGAGTCCCTGAGTTCGGAACATGTGCGTTCGAAATTTGGAAAGATGGAACGATTTCAGTAATCGATGGAAATTTCTGCGTTTTATTAAATATTTTACGAGGTTCGTGTTTTTCGATAGATTATTATATTCGACGATAATTAATTTTTCCTCGTAACCAAGGGGTAGTTATGTACTTGCACTTGTACAATAAAACTTGAGTTAATCGTCGAATCCTTACGTTATATCAATCCACGTAATTAATACTGCCACTTTACAACATACTGCCACTTTACAACACCTATTCCAACTCAAATGACGGGTTACGAAATAAACGGTGTCTTTTTTTTTTTTTTCAAAGAAATACAGATTTTTAGAATTTATCGTAGGAAATTTAATATTATTGTAGCACGTTACTATTTCAGATATTCGCTTTATATTTTTCATTTATACTTCGAACATAATGTCGCACCTTTTGTCTTTGACTTGGTCTTATATAAATTGTCAGAGCGCAATCATTTGTGATTCGTAAACTATCGTCGAGAAACATGGCCACGCCATTCTTTCTCGCGTCTGCAACTTCTGGTAATTCTCTTTTGTTATTCCGAATTTGTTAAGTTAATTTTATTCTTTCTTTTTTTAAATTTTGTCGCCAGCAGTGCATTCATATCCGTTCAGATCTCGGGTTGATGTCCAGAACGAAGATCCCAAGCAAAGTTATAGAAAGGTGTAAATTTGCTCGTGGTAAACAAGCTAGATTTTCCTCGATAAAAGAGGAAAACGAAAAAAATTGAAAACTGTTTAATCAGACGATATATAAGAATTTTCATAAAGTTAAACGAACAAAAGGAGTAACAATGGACGTGTAATTTTAGATTAAATTTCGAACCGGTCACGATCATGTCACCGGGCATGGCACGGTTAGTGGTCGAATCCCCGCGAAGCAAAATTTCGATATTCCTCGCTTTAACCTCTTGATCGCCGTGCGCACATCAGTACGCGCCAATCCCTATACCCTAAATAAAAGCGAAATTAATTTCGATTTTTTAACAGTGACATACAGGATCATTTTCTATCACTAAAAAAATCGAAAAAAAAATATATATATATACATATTTTTCCTTGATTTTGGATTTATTCGAAAACAAAGGCAAGAAACAAAATTCGCGTGCGAAAACTGTAAAATTCCACTGTACCCAACTATTTACTTCGAAGCATACCATATCATAAATAAATATTAGTTTCATTGTGTATTCAATATATATGTGTATTCTTTACACTATAAACTTATAACATTTCAAATTCAACAAGCATGCATGTAACTTTTTTAATATTTAGTATTTGATCTATTGTGGCAACTCTAGTGAAAATCAAGTGTTTTCTTTTTTTGTGCAAATTATATCCTAATTGATTGTGGCTCACCAATTATGTAAGTGAAAAATATTTAAATTATTTATTTATTAGTAAAAGTACATTTTTCTTAAAATTGAATGTACACGGCGATCTGATGCGCGGCCCTTAAAAAAATGCGGCGATCAAGAGGTTAAGGCCGCAGCTTGTTAACAAGAAGACGAAAGGAAACGAAAGGAAACGAAAGGAAACGACGACGCGACTGTTTTTCACCTGCTACTGAAATTTGATGTATCACAGCGAGCGAGTGCGAGCGAGTGTTTATCTTGGTCCATTGTCACCAGGCTTATTCACGATCCCCCATCGTTATTGCGTGGGTGGATGGCCCCGTTGGAAATCCGCTCGTGCGAGATACGCGATAAAGCTCTCTAACAAGAAGTACAATGGACGCGTCCAATAAATTTTTCAGCAGTCTGACTCTCTACGAGCGTTTCCACGCGGGGGGACGTGGCCTCTCTACGCGTGCGTGTGTGTCGAAAGCGTATACGCGTGAATTTTATGGCTGGAAACTGCATTTTCGCTCAGGCTGACGCGGCGAACTCGCACCGCTACGTATCTTACTTCCTTCCTGTTCAATAATTTACGCGTGCCGGCTCGTTGTTTATCGCGCTGCTTCGACACGTGCTGCTGCGACGACTTTCCAAACCGTGATGCAACTAGGAAAAAAATCCGAGTGCAATGGAACAAATTAAACCTAGGTGCAGGAATTTTTTGAAATTAGAGAGCATACTGGAAACTTAGAAATTTGCGCGTACACTGATGAATAGTAATTACTACGGCAGTCCACAGTTTGTGGGACACACATTCCCAAGAATTGATGGGGACAAGGGCGGACGCTTAACTGGGGAAAAAGATGCAGACACTTAACTTGGGAACACTGTAACATTTTTTGTTCGTGCTAAAAATCCATTATTCTTGAATCCTTCTTAAATCCTTTCGAACTACTGAAACACCATAAGTTACACGAGTGTACTTTAAGTTACGTCTTTTTCTCTTCTGGCGAGGAAGAAACTCAGAAGGAAATCGGATCGAAGGCACAAAGATTGTTAGGTGGCAAGGAGATGGAAGCGAAACAAGAGGGTTCGCGATATATCGATTAACGTCCGGACGAACTTGACACAGCGACGTGCAGGAACACGTGGACCAATGTGGGTGAATATCGGAGAGGAAAAGCGTGATATCGACGATGAGGTCAATACCATCAGATCAGTGAAACAGATTCTAGATAAAATTCATAAACAAAAGTGTTTGCGCTGGTGAAACTGCACACTTTACTCTAGAAATTCCGTATTTCTTTAACGGAAGCAAAATCGTTTTTCCTTTAATTTTCAAGCCACTCCATATTTAACACTATCAATGTGATCATAATGACCAATCAGTAATGTCGTTTTCTAATATACTGTATAAAATTTTCTTTCATTTAAGAATTAATACAGTTTTAATCCATAATATAACTTAACAATAACCATAAGCACTAAATGCCAATATATTTATAAATTATGTCTAAATATCGATTTATTTGTAGATTATGTTACATAGGTTAAGTTAAATTATTGCCTCTAGACGGCAATGTTTATTAAAAAATTTATTGAAAAGAAACGACATTATGGGTAACTCTAATAATTATCATTAAACATTTCGTAAACGTAAAACAGCGTATTCTTAAAGGCTTGAATAATTTTATCGTATATAACGTATTATATCGTGTTATAAAGTTCTTTAATATCTCTGATTGAAATTTTTATGTTTTAATCGTCTCGGTGGTTCTTAAGGAGTAAGTCACTCTATATGACAATCAAAGGGAAATTTAATAACGTGATAGAGCAGTGAAACAAATGTACAATTAATATTTACCAACGTGTAAATACGTGCGCTTTGTAATTGCAGAATTATTCTCTTTTCCAATGCCGTGACTCAATCACCCTCGAATCACCCCGTTACCATCGTCCGAGAGTTTCGTGGGAGAGGATTACGTGGGAATTAATTGAGAAGGATTAAGCGTCTGTTGTGGTGGCGATGCGACGATGGTAGCCCGACGTAGCGTGTCTCGTTTTCCAGTCCTCGCCACCGCCATTGTCCCTCGCCCCTTCCCCCTCTTGCCACGCTCGCTTGAAAAATGCCAACTTGACCGAGTTCGGCAGCGCCCTTTCTCTTGACCTGACCCACGCCTGCCTCTTTCGACGCCACGTTTGCAACCTAAGTCGCGCAGATTATCTGGATGAGAAACATCCCCCAGCCCCTCGCACACCCCCCCCTTCTGAAATTGTGCATCGCGTGGCGCCGGCCAATAAATTCGAGCGGAGCGAGCTTTTCGGATTCTCAGCTTTTCCAACCCCTTTTCAATTACTTCCTTTCACCCTCCTCCCTATCGCACTGTGCCCGGATCACGCTCCTATATAAATTCGGCAAGCAAATTCTTCGCCCCCGCGCGAGTTTCGTCGAAAGTCTTCTTGGCACTTGGTCGTGAATTTTTATCAATACTGCTGCTTACGAGTCCTATTAAGAGTTTTTTTTTTCGTGTCACTCTTTCGCCGCGTATCTTTCTTTCGCGTGTTTCCTCTCGCACGAACAAATAACTAGCTTGGTTGAAACTTTCCGCAACACTGTGTGTTCTGCCACTCCGTGTGTCGCGTCGCCGTGAAAATTTAATCGAATTTGTCCGTCGCGTTAAACGCGGCCTCTGTCGCGCTTCCCCTCGCCGCTGTTAATACAGTAGTCGCGGTTTGAGTAGCGCGCCGAGAGAAATAAAAACGAAAGTTTCCGATACCGCTCGGAATATTGATTTTCTTTCTTGGGAAACACGGGAAATGAAAGTGCGACTTTAAATAATAATCAGCGGTCGAATATCGAAGATCTCTTAACCTCTTGATCGCCGTGCGCGCATCAGTACGCGCCAATCCCTGTACTCTAAATAAAAGTGAAATTAATTTCGATTTCTTAACAGTGACATATAGAATCATTTTCCATCACTAAAAACAATCGAAAAATATATATATTCTTCCTTGATTTTGGATTTATTCGCGTGCGAAAACTGTAAAATTCCACTTTGCCCAACTATTTACTTCGAAGCATAAATAAATATTAGTTTCATTGTATATATAATATATATGTGTATTTTTTAGACTATAAATTTATAACATTTCAAATTCAACAAACATGCATATAAATTTTTTAATTTTTGTAATATTTAGTATTTGATCTATTGTGTGGCAACCCTAGTGAAAATCAAGTGTTTTCTTTCTTTGTGCAAATTATATCCTAATTGATCGCGACTCACCAATTATGTAAGTAAAAAATATTTAAATTACTTATTTCTTAGTAAAAGTACATTTTTCTTAAAACTGAAAATACACGGTCCTTAAGAAAAATGCGACGATCAAGAGGTTAAAAGGCGCGCGTTTAGGATTGAAATACTTTAATCTACAAAAATTAACAGACGTTCACATACATAACTGCAAACGTTGCAAACTGCGTCACTGAAGAGGACTCTGGTTCCTTTAATTCTCTTTTGATTCTCAAACGGAGTAATCTGCATATCCGGTTCGTTTGATCTACAGAGAAAGAGAGAGAGAGATGGTTCTCGTTCCACGTCGCAGGCGTAGACAATTCGAATCGATCGTTCTTATTGTCTGCGTTATCGTGGCATTAATCAAGGATGCCTCCGCGAATCTTGTTGCGCTCATTGTCCTTGCCGAAAGTGACGTCGTTATCTCGTGCCGGCGGCTTCGCGAATCGTGCTCCACTTTCGCGCCTTTGTCTCGGAAGAAATCATCAAGGCGCGCTTGTGCCTCGATCAACGTTAATTTCGTCGCGACGAACGACCACCAACAGTGATGTTTCGCGGTACCTCGCCGTCGAACCGGAACCTCTTCCACCGGAAGATGGAGTCTCCTCGTTGATTATTCGCTCGTTATCCTCGGTCGAGCGAAGAAAGACCACCGCGCTTTGAAGTGGAAGGTTGCCAGACGAGAAATCAGGCTCGTCTTTTCTGCAGAAACAGCGCGGACTTGCAGAAGGAAATTTTTTCTTTTTCGAGAAAGTAGATGGGAAAGAAGAAATTCAAACGCGATTCGACTCGTTTCTCGAGGATTAGAAGCGGATCTAGGACACGCCGAACTACTGAATGATTCTCGCGGAGATGAGAAATTTTTCGAAACTACTCGACTTTTTCCCGCTTTCGATGAATTCAGCCTGCGGGTATTTCATTCTCTGAAAAATCTGTACGGTACGATTAATTGCACGTGTTTGCTGAACATCAATTTTCTTTCCAAGTTTTCCCAAGTGGAGGGAGAAATCAAGGAGACGAAGAAGAAAAAAAAATACAAGATGCACAGTCGCTGTTCCAATTTTTACTCGAACGAAATGGAGGTAAAAACGATGGAGAAGTTACCGCGCCGCGAAGGAAGGCTGTTAACCACGGAGAGAAACATCGTCGCGAACAATGGCTGGCAATTAAAAAACTTCCTTCCTCCTCGCGCGAGGAAGTGAAGTTCGCCGTGGCGGTACGTGTGGTCTGCTAAGGAATCGGGTTATACTACTTAGGAAAAAGTTCCTTGCAAGCTCGTGCAAGCAGTACATCTCGAAGACTTTTCCTCCGCCGGCTGATCCCGCCGAGGGAGAGTTACGACACTTCCGATGCATTGGACGACCCTAAAGCAACTTGTACTACTTGAGCGAACTTCCGCTCGTTGGCGCAGCTAGACTTCCAACTTTTCTTTTTTTTTTTCTTTTCTCTTCCTCCTTTCAGGCTGGTTTTAAAACGAGAGAGAGAGAGAGAGAGAGTTACAAAACTGTGATCCACTGTCTGTTCCGCTATCGAATTTTCACGCTCAAGTAATGTTTCTTTCTTCGTCGGTATGGGAAAGGTTTCCGCGTCTATTCCATCTAATTCAAGTGAAAAAGTGAGAGTATCTTCGTCTCGAAAATTGCAAACTTCAAACGCCTGTGAAAACATTGAAACGTTTCTTTCAACGATGTCTGAAAATTTTGGAATTGTTTCTTTACAACGACACCGTGCAAAGTCGTCCGACGAATTTTCTTCGTCATCTTATCGAACGTAGAAGATTTGGATCAAGCGTTGTTGAAACCTAATATTCGAAGTTCGATAAAGTAGTGAAAAAAGAAAAAAAAATTGTACGACAAGTTTTAAGGGAGAGACTTGAATCTTCAAAATGATTCACACGATGAATCTAGTGTCAGACTACGAGAAAAATTACTCAGCGTCTCTACAATTTTGGGTTTGAATTTTTACAATTCTCGAGAGAAAAGTATCCTCACTTTTCCACCAGGTAAAATCATCTTTGGAAAGAACGAATTCACGATAGTAGAACTCGAAGTAGAGTCTCTTCACTCTTTAAAACGAGACTGAGTGTCATTTCGAGTCATAGAAATTAAACCTAACCTAAGTCTAACCTAACCTAAACCTAAATCACACAATCTTCTTTTACGAAGTAAATTATCGACAAGTTTTCGTTGTTTATCGATCGCTATTTGATTGAAGTTCTCGATTATCAAGAACGTATATCTGGAGGCCGCAGGTGAAGTATGTGAAACCATATTTTTCGTCTTTTTTAGATAAACACATTGTGAAATTTAATAAAAGATGAAAGACGATTTTTATTGGTTTTCTGATTTATAGAAAAGTATGTTGTAAAATTTAATAGAAGAAGAAAATAGGGAATTTTTTGTCGATTTTCGATTTTTTTCTCGATTCGATACTTTGCGATTGAGCAGGAAGATTTTGATCTCTTCATTGTCTGATAAGAAACATCGAAATATTGATACATAGTCTATATTTGCTAATTATTATTCACACTACGTACACGAACGATCTCTGAGAATTTTCTATGATTTCCTTGATTCTTCAGGAATATAGAACTTTCTCACTTTCCCGTCACACTGCAATCTTAAGGATTTCGTATGCATAACAGACATTTTTGCCGCATTCTTCGAATCGCTTTTCACGGGTTACCGATCGCTCTGGCATCATCGTTCCAGCTCGATTCTCAATTCTTCTCGCTTAGAATACGCACGACTAAAATCTGTTATTTTCAAAGAAGACTCAGCGATGGTTTGTGTCACAAATTTTCCCAACTCCCAATAATACATTAAGTATTGATCCCATTGGAAACATTCCATTGCAGAATATATAATTTTATACTTGGAGGAGAAAAGTATATTCTACTTTACACAGAAAATTTCATATTGTCAGTTTCAATTTTTCCACTAAAGTATACGTATATATTGTACCTTTGACAACTTTTATTATTACTTAACGAATATCTTTGCAATCGATGTGACGTAAATACAATTGTTCGATTGTTTTTTTTTTCTTTGCAAGTATTGCAAATTCTGCCAAAAATTCGAGCCGGATACGCTACTTTTCTCAAAGGATTATTGCATTCGTTAGACTGATCGAAGACTCCGTTCACAATAATACGAAACTTTTTTAATTGTCTGAACTGGATACAAAGAGACACAGCCAATGGCATAGTCTGGGCTCGTTGTCTCGCCCGTCATTGAGTTATGTTCCTGGAACAAAGTTCTCTTGCCCGATAATACATTTAGAAGAGTCTGCCGATCGATCCAACTGTGATTTACTACTTGGATAGAGTCTATCTAATGCTCTTTCCACTAGTTACCAATCCAGAAAGCTTTTCCTCGACCAATTCCACTAGGATATTACGAAACTGTCGATAGCGTGTCCGCCAAATTATAGGGTTATACCACCTGAAAGCTATTTCATTCCTGCTCGCGTCAATTTCTCTGCGTTCCGCGTAACTGAAACTGAAGAGTATTGCAATTACATTGGTAAAAATTAAAGAAGATCGTTGTCACATACTCATCTTTTAAACTAAATTCCTTCGTTTTTTCTTAAACTGAATTACTACACTTCGATTAAACCGCTAATCAAGCTAATCGTTATTGTCATTAAATGCTACAACTTGATGAAACACCAATCAAATTTAATAATTCAAACCTTGTGACCTTGTGAAAAATGTTCTCGTTTGAAAGGAAAAGAAAAGAAAGCAATAAACGTCACGTTCGAGACGATTGAGAAATTCGAGTTGGCTCGCAGTTGAAGTAGCGAGAGATCGCATTAAACGCGTAAAGTTCATTTTATTGTTCTCTCTTGCTGTACTTCGAGAGAGAGACAGAGAGAGAGAGAGAGAGAGAGAGTGGTCAGAGATATCGATGCACAGATGTCGCCAGCTTGTCTCGCGGCGAGACGTTTCAAGTTCAGATCGGAGAGGAATCTGGAATCCGCTCAAGGTCTGCTGTAATCTCTCTCTCTCTCTCTCTGACAACAACTGTCATTGTTTGTCAAAGTCGGCAGGAAATTGTCGCGTGCCCCTGTCCTACAAAATCGGTTTCTTTGTCGCGTTCGCAAGCGGCACGTGGAACGCGAAGTCACGTGGCTGCCTGACGTTCGGTTGACTCGTTTCACTTGACGTGTGATCCAGGCTGAAGACGAGACAGCTTAATAAGGCACATTTGCTGGTATCGTCGAAACGGAATTTTATATTCTCTTCCAAACACGAAATTCTAAGAACGTTTCAAGTTCCCGGTATTTCTGGTAATTCTCATTCTTTTTCAAAATTTTGTAAAAGTCCGTTCTTTGAATTTTACAATTCTGTTTGAAACGCCATCGACGAAATTTCACTTTACTCGGGGTAATATTGATAATCTTCGCGCTTCGAGACTATTACTTCTTCGCTAGACTAGGTTTCGCGACAGTCGTCCGAAATTCATCTTTCTCGCGGAAGGACATGGCCATTAGGTTACAAGGGGAACATACGAGAATTTCAATAACTATCCACTTGTGGTTAAAAACCAGGTCAACCTAGCTCGCGCGCTATTTTCGCGTTGAAACACACTTCGACGCTGAAAACCATCTGACTCGCATCTCCCGGAACTTTATATACCGACGAAGTAAAATTCCCTTTTTACTGCGTTCCGCTGTACGAGCCGCATTCCCAGCGAATTACGAATTTCACCGCATCGTATTTTCCTTACGAATTTCACTCCGTCGTGTTCTCTTTTCATAAACATTCGAGAAACCACGTAAAACCTATTTAACACGATTGTCAAACAATTCCATCAACCGAGAATTCAGAGTTTAATCCTGAAGAGATTCTAGTAATTTTTTTTTTTTTTTTTAATACCTAGAAAGATCTGCTCGTGCAGCTTCTTAAACGTAGGAATTATCGAGACTTTTCTTACATCCGAGGAAATATAATTGCAGAAACAATAGGGCATAAGTAATGTAATACTGTCTTCTGATACTGTATGAAATTTTATTTTATTTAAGAGTTTTAATCTTAATATAATTTAATAGTAAACACGTTAGATGTCATTGTATTTAACTAGAATATAGGTTATGTTACAATAAGTTAAATTATTGTCACTAGATGGCGATGTTTAATAAATTTGAAAAGAAACATTATTTGTGGGTACTTCCAAGAAATAATTTAATATTTAAATTAATAGTAAAATAATAATAAAACAATAATATTTCGTTAAAATAATTTATCGGAAATACGGAAGCCAAAAATTGTTTTTCACTTCCTCTTTCAGATTTATACAAGGTGTCCATAAAATGTACAGTTTGAAATTGTCGTCACTTTGTAGGTACATTTGTAGGAAAGAAATCTGTAAAACGAAATTAGAAAGCGATGCATTTAATTTTTATTCTTTTTTCTTTTTTGCCTTTATAGAATGACCATCGTTTAGAATAATTCATCTGTATATATTCAAACAATGAAATTTCTACGTACGACACTCGAATCGGCTTTCGAATTAACTAAAAATTTGATCAAGTATCGATCGAACGGCTCGACGGGCCGCTGTGTGTTGAAACTTCCGCGTACAATTGAATTTCTAAACTGGCGAGTAACGAGCTACCGATTCTAAATTAAAGCGATTCTGTACATGCGACTGGCCCTGTCGTTCTGCCGGAACATCCGCCACGTGGGAATTGATCAATTTTGCACCTAAGTTTGCAAACGTAACTCACTTTTCGGCTCGTGCATTCCCACGGAACATTCCGCGGCAAGATACGTGTGTATTTCCAATGTACGGGAAGTTTAGTCGAACAACGTTCACAGCGCGCTCGACTAATTGTTATAATTTAATCCGGCGAACGAACAGTGTCTGATCAACTTCGCTGTCTTGTCACTCTCTCTCTCTTTCTCTCTCTCTCTCTTGATTCTATTTGCAGTTTCAAATTTGACGATTTCATGCCATTCGTTGCGAAGAGAAGTTTTGAAGAAAAGTTATCTTGACAGTTTTAAGATAGTCGTCGAGAGAACTGTAAAAAGTCGTGAAAGTTACCACAGACTTATGACAGAGTCAGTGAATCGCTATTTTCGAAAGTCCATCGGCTATCTGTATAATACATGCACACAGCGAAGAGCATAAATATATCTAAATTTTTACTTGTAAATAATTTTTTATTGTCGTTTACGATAAAGTAGAGAGGCAAGAGAAACAAACAATTTTCTTTAAGCCGCGAACGTTTTCTTGTTTATCTGTGTAACAAAAAGCATACATTGTTACAGTTTCACACCATTATTTTAGCTTGAACAACTTGCTAGTATTTAGTCTGCAAGCCTTTTGTTAAACACTGAAAGGACTGAAGTATAGAATTTTCATCAGAGACTTTAGTATGTATTTGCCGTAAAATCATTTGAATCATTAAAAATTTACACTTATACATTTATAATCTAAATCATTTATACAGTTATACTCTAATATACTATATAATATATTATACTCTAACATACAATGCAATATATTATAAATAATAAACATAATAGATAAATAATAAACATAATAAAAACATAATAAATCTAAATTGCAATATATCTAAAAATATGATATTTCCAAGAAATTACGAATTAGTCATTTTCGACCACTTTCTGATCTAAGTGTTCTATTGTCAACACTATCGGAGAAAGTCCAAAGAGCAAACAGAATCCTCACTCATCTCCGCTTTCGTCACTTGCATTTCCTCGCCTTTTAATTATTGCTACGATACTTAGAGTGAAAATTGCTCGATTGCGTTCGATCGAATTTATCAGATTCTTCAGTTTTCCAAGAACGCTGATTGATTTCTAATTTCATTCACATCAAGATATCACGTGTGACGAAAATTGGACTCGGCGACCTTGCCAGGGAAAAGCTCGGTGAAAGCAGAAATCGAGGATACAAAAGTAGAGCCTGTTTTCGCGAACTGAAAGATTACTATTTCTGTACATATGTAGGGGAAGGGGGAGGAGAGAGAGGAGGGGCGCAGAAGTTTAATATAATCGCCTTTATAGCCTTGTTTCATTATTAACGAGACGTTATTTCGGGTAGTGTAGGAGTTCACCCGTAGTATAAACCCGCGTTCAACGAGTGAAAGAAGTCAGAATGGACGATGGGGAGTTTATTTCTATCCGATTGTGATTGGTTGTGTAAACGTTTCGTTTTTTTTCTCGTAAGAAGAAAAAGAAAAGAGTCGCGTTAAGAACGAACGAAAAGAAAGAAAGAAAAAAATTCCTACCCTCAAGCTGCATCTTTGAAATCGCTTCAGTTGAAATCGTACACCAGCGTGGTTTGCTCTGCAAAATCGGTGAATCTCACGCTAAAGTTACGCGATAGATTTTTATCACGTTCGTTATCTCTCGAATAACAGTACATAACAAAATTACCAGCCGCGGCTGTGGAAACCAGGGCCAAAGTTTTGTCGATAATTTATTCTTTATACGTTCATAAATATTTGGCAAATACACTCGGCCTCTATCGCTTTGCTTTGTTTATGAACAATTCTAACGAACTGAACCCTCCGTGGGCGAATTCCTGTGTACGCGAGACTGCCAACGTAATCAGAAAACTAATCGGGATCCTTCGTTCAGAATTTCGTGCCATTGCGTTTGATCGAATAGTCGAACATACAATGGGAAGAAAGGGGGAAAAATAAAATCAGATTCGATGGGATGACTCACGTACGCTTCGAGGAGTAACTTTTAACACTCTAATTGCGAAAGTTTCTGTTTGAAAGACGAATTGGCTAGACGAATTAAATTTGAATCGTTGACCCTGAGATTAATATTAATTGCAACTAATTGGAAACCAGACCGAATATAGAAAAATGTGAAATTGTACATAAAATCCTCACGTAGGTTTTCCCTTCGTTTTAATCATACTTGGTGAAATAAATAAATGCAAATCGCGACACTTGTTGTCGTGTCAAATATTATTAGGCTATCGGCGCTATGAGCGTATAAACAAATCAAGAGGATTCCATTGATATTCCAACTAATATTGCTAAATATTGAAACTGTTGTAGTCTTGTTAAAAAATAATAATAATAATACACAAGCTGTACAATAATAATCTTGGACTCATTTTTTATAACTAGAAGGCGCTCTACTTTCAATTTAAGGTGCATCGTTCATTTTACTCAAAGAATAATATAGAACAGTTTTTAAATTATCATATAATTATCAGATGGAATTTTTCTTTTCGAGAATGCTACAAATTACGTCATATTACGTAAGAACATTAAAATGAATCTTTATCGCGACTGAATTTGATGGATTTGAAAACCCCTTTACGATGATCCTCCAAGATTTACTACACGACTTTCTCCTTTTGTTTATGAATTTATTTACATTATTTTTTTACGTAAACGAATGCATTTAATTTCGAACAAGTTTTAATTTCGATTTCTGTCGAGTTAGATAAAATGGTGAGAAAAAATCGTATCATCAAGGTTTGAGGGATCATTGCAAAGAGGAGGGGTTAATCTTCGATTACATATTGTATTCAGTCAAAAAAAAAATTTTTTTTATTGCTTTTTACATACTATGACAATTTGTAGTACTTCCGAGGAGAAGAGAGTCTACCTTTTTACCCGCTGACGTGATATAAAAACATCTCACGGAAGAAAATGAAAAGTGAATTCAGAAAGTAGAGGCTTCAAAGTAAGCTTTGTTTGCGTACGTTTGTTTGCGTACAACGATTTTTTTTACCAACAAAATTATGGCAGTTTCAGTACTTGATGTTTCAACATTAATGGAAGTCGCTGTACAGAATACTAATTATTAACAACAACAACAACAACAACAACAACAACAAGAAGAAGTATATACTATAATAATAATAATTAATAATAACTAGCATATACTATAATACTAATGGAGCTTCACGTATACTGTCCAACGAATGATTTACAGAAAGGCAGGGAATGATTAAACGTTACAACGAGGATATTACATTGTCGTGTGCATTCTTGCGCCATTAAGTTTCTCGCAGATGCATGCCGTGCCTTTTAATCACTAATTTACGGGTTATTGCCGGCAGTAATCGATACGGGATGTCTGGAATAACAGCAGCAAACGCGAACAACAACCCCCGAAGGCGAGCACCGATAAATACCGCGACGAGGTGAACAGTCGGTTCGTTGTTTATCGCGCGCGCAATAAAACGAGCGAGGTCACGCGTATATCGCCGGGGCAACCCAGACAGAATTTTCTCGGCGTTTAAAACCGAGTACGTTGCTCTCAGGTACGTTGGTGGTTTTCCTTTGGTCGTCTGATTAACCTCGCGAAACAATCGAACAACGTTTTCCACGTTTTTTTTGCGCGCGGAAAATACAAGAATCGCGCGGATAAAGCCAAGCCGCGGATCGGATCGTTTTAACGTCGTCGAAACGACGGCAATTTATTCGACAAGCGTCGCGGTAAAATGGACCATATCTGGAGTTTTCTCTTCTTGCCTCGATTTCTCCGCGGCGGCACACGCGTTTCCGCGGAGATCCTCTTTTACAGATCGTCTAAGCCAAACTTTTTTCACAGTGGGCCACATAGCACCTTTTTTAACCCATTTTTAACCCTTTGCAGTCGACTGTCACTTCTGAGGGGACGTCGTTCTTAAATCTTAGCCGACAGCTCGGACTTTCACTTTTTATAACTTTTTCCTAGTTATTACAACGAACGTATAAATCTGGTGTTGCACGATGCGATGCATAATAGTATAATATCTGAACAGACGCCTAGTACAGAGGTCACCAAACTTTTTTCACAGTGGGCCACATAGCTGACAAAATGACGAGCGCGGGCCGCATAATCGCTAAACTAAGTTCAGCATTCCGTGTTAATCATGGGTGAGTGGCATGCAATGCAAAAAAAAAAAACAAGGACAACCAACATATTTATTTACTAAAAAAGTTATCAAAAAGAGCGACGTTAGCAAAAAGATAGTTACATCAGACTTAGTGTGCACATATCCAAATTTCACAAATTTCGCAAATTCAAGTACCGTCGGTGGGCCGGATGAACTGACGCAGCGGGCCTGGTCTAAGCGTGATTTTATTGTAGCATCAATGTTGGTGTTTAATCATTTTTTTAAGATACAGTTTGATTGTAAGTACGACGAGAACCGAAATATTCAAGGTCTTTGAAGGGCTTTTGTAAAAAGAGAAGACAGACGCATCGAAAAGCCAAATGGCCGATTGCGTTTGCTGACTAAAAGCATGCGTGGAAAGAGGCAAAGTGTGCTATGAATGTGTGTGTTGGTGTGAGACGTTTTTCTCTTTGAAAAACGAGAGACAGAGTTGTTTGAGTCTTAGAACAGAGTTGTTTGAATCGTGACTGTTGTTCATTTAGTTCTGTTCGTTATCTTATCCCGGTTTTTTAAATGATGTAATTATGTAATTGTGTTATTAATTGTATTCTTATATTAATACAATTATATTTACAAGTGTACAATTAAATTGTATCGTTATATTAAATATATATACATTGCTTTCGAAGAAAGTGTTCTCCATTTTTGGACAAAGTAACTGCTGGAAGCGAATTTTTGCCGATCGCTGGGAAATTCGAAAAATACAGAAGTCCCGTCGTACAAGACGTATGTATACAAATCGTACGGGAAATGATTTATTTTCGCGTAGAAATATTCTCTATTCTCGTGCGCGAGACCGGAGAGATCGATCATATGTTCCAACAACATGACACTAGGAAATTGAAATCTCAGTGTGTTGGCACATTACGCGTGTAGGATTGTTGGCTTGCATACAAAATGACGGTGGTAAACAGCTATTAATAAGAAATAATAATGAAAAGCTATTTTCATAGCAACACATTCGACAAAATAGAATCGTCTCGACACTGAAATAACTCTCGTTCAAGTTACAGGACTTGCTTCTTCGAGCTTCTCTTAGCTTCTCGACAACTACGAGGCTCTCTTATACTCTACTCGGTACAGCATTCTCGAAAAAACATCGCGCGTGCAATGCACATTCCAACCAAATCTCCGTGCATGCCAATTCTCACGTATACTCTACGAATCGCTCTACAGCCTCGATCGATATTCCAGGCTAAACGATGTCTTCCTGTTCGATGTCTTCCTGTTGCTCCGCTCGTTATCCACTCCATGCTCACGCACAATAATCGAATAATACCCGCACCATCGTCGCGTCACGTTCGACACGAACAGAAAACAATTACGCCAATATTTATTCGAACAACGTTTACGCTTGTTACTTTGTTGAAAATGCCTTAAAATTTCGGACAGTTTCGCGATACTCGCCACTGTTAGCTCATTCATCGACTCGATTGTTAAACGATTTTTGCTTCGCAAAAATTCGCTCGAGATCGTTTCACCTCGAGGAACGACAACGTCATCACTGTCTATGCAGTCTACGAAGAAGCATTGTTCCCTCGAAGCTGGACCCCGAAACAACAGCTTCAGCGTCGATCGATCATTATTATCCCGTTATTATTATTCAACCGCGCGAAAATGATTTCGCGTGATGTTAATTGAACGAATACGAGAAGCTTGCGGTGATGTGTGAAAAGTAATTGCACACCAGTTATATTGGCCATTAATATGTTATACTCGTTATGCAAGTTTGCCGGTCGTTTAAAATTCATTAGCATTATTGTTGATGTGTAATTATCGCTGGAACGCGGATTTGCTAGCTGCGATGTGCGAGAACACCTATGTGTTTAATGCCCAAAGTGGAACACGTCGCGGTGTTGTAAATGAAACAAATTTCTTCGGTGATCGTGAAAATCATGAAATGCATAAAAATCCCACGTTGATGAATTTCGACATTCGCACTCGCACGCGCGCCAATTTGATTCGAGAAGACGAGATTTTTGCCATTTCTTTGAACGAAAATTTAACTTTTCAATTTCTTCAGAAAGTCACGAACTTTGGAAATTAATGGCCTTTTTTAGGCTTCCTCCTTTTGAGCAATAAGAATTACGTGTCGAAACAAAGAATCGAGAACCATTGCTATTGCAAATTGATCGTAAATGGAGTCGCGACGATCATACAGTCTCGTATTGGTATGTTAATGAAATTTCTCAAACGATTAAAGAGGATTTTCGACGTGATGCGAGAGTCTACATCGACTGAGGAGAAGAGAGATTTCGAAAGAAAAGAGAGAGAGAGATAGAGAGAGAGAGCTTATAAGGGCGCTCATAGATGGACATCGGCGACAAGCCGCTACGTGGCGGTCAGAAAAAGAGAGAATCGGTGAAAAAGAGCGGCACGCGGCGAGAGAGAGAAAGAAAGACTGAGACGTCGCGGGCATAAGGGGGAGAGGTCCGGCGCCGCGGCACGTCGCGACGCTCAGTCTACCGGCGTCGTCCGTGCAACATGAACGCTCCGAGCCGCTACTTTGCCGGCTAAAGCCGCGTGCAAACACGACTCTCGTTCGTCCTCTCCACTGGAATCTCCCCTCCCTCCCCGAAAATTCCCCACTCGCTGTCATTTCCGTGACTCAAAGTGACTCCTCTGACCCTTTCGTGCTCAGTCTTCGGTCGGGCGCATACTCCGCGAAATCACGCTCAAAACACGGCTCAAACAACAATTTCAAACTATTTCGAACTGTTTTCAGTTTGGGATTCGAGTTTCGGTGTTTCGCGACAGCCTCAAAGCAGTTGGAGCCACCCTTGGCAAAGTGGAAACTTGTGCTCGAGACACATCAGTCAGAAGTTTAATTTTTATTCCGTGTGTGCTTTCTCTTTTTTGTTTTTTCAGCGGGCTCGAGTACTTGAAAGTATTTCTCGGCTCAAAGTAATTGCGAGCAATTTCGAGGAGTGTTCGCGAGCACAGTTCGCGAAGTTTCATTCAAGTCGCAAGAAGATGAACTCGAAGTAACGAATGCGAGATGTTATCGTGATTCGACTCGACAAATCGCCGACGAAAGAAACAGGATTACAGATAGCGATTGTCAGCGTTCGAGCGTTGGAGAGGGGGGGGAAGTGCCTGCGCGCCGCTCACAATGAAAATATGATCGCCGTGTCGAACTCGGCGCGTTGAAATTGCCAGTGCAACGATGATAGGGCGTCGATAATTCGCGGCTTCAAGCTCGACGGACGATGGTCTTTTAAATAATTTCGCGGGCAATTTGAAGATGAGATCTTGCCAGAAATGGAGGAAAACTCTCCTCTTGAGGGGGTGGATTCTCTTTCACGCGAAGGAAAAAAAGCCAAGCATTCTCGCAATGTGGAGTTCATGAAAAATGGACGAAGCGGTAAAAGTTTTGGTTTTCGAGCTCTCGTTTACTTTCTTCTCATTTCTCTCTCTCTCTCTTTTTTCTCGACATCGATTTATCATCCGAGCAATTTGCATTAAAAATTCGTGTGGAACGTTGTCGGACAATCGTTCGATATCGCTCGTAAATCTGCCGGCTATTCTTAACTCGTCAATCAATCCTTTCTTTTTTTTCTTCCTTTCTTTTCAATCCGTGAATGCGAGACCCTAGTTCGTCGACGACTATTTTCGCCGATCGGTTTTTCTTTATTTGGAAATTCCTCCCCTCACGTCCCCCCCAAGTCGCGTATATCGCGACTATTTCAGTTTGCATCGGATAGTTAATCGCGAAGAATGACATTCACGCTGTTCCCACTTTAGTTCAGACCGCGAGACAAGAAATTTGTTTATTTTGAACTTTGTTGTTGTTGGATCGTTGATCGTTTCTTGCGAGATCTCTTTTTCCTCCTCTTCTTCTTTCGTCTTTTGCCTGTTGAAAATTCCGCCAATTCATTCGCACACTCCTCTGTCAACGATTCAACGCGTCGAACTTTCATGTCCTTTTCTTTTCTTTAGTCATTATACGCAAACAGAAGAAGTTAGAAACTCGTTTTCCGTAAGAGTATAAATAAACGAATTTCGTAACAATTAGGTTCCGTAATTGCAAACCACGTAAGTTTTATCCCGCTGTAAGTTTATCGCTTTCGTATCTCGACAGACATATTGAACAAAGCGCAAAGTGTTTTTAATTTCTAACCACATTACGTACGCAGAGTGTTGTCCTTTTAATTGAAAAAAAAAGAAGAAAATGAAAGAAAAGAAAACTAGAAGGAGAAGAACGAAACTTTTATAATTTTCGGGATCGTTCGTAAAAATTCGCCTCGATGTTGGGATGAAAATTGGAAACTTTTCGAGTTTCATCGTCGCTCGTTGGGAACGTTGTTGTCCTCAGTTTTATCAACGATCGCGAACGTTGCGCGAAAGTCTCGAGAGAAACGCGATGAGAGATGTTGCCGTTCGAGCAGACAGAAAGTCTAACAAACGTTATAAAGAAAAACAGAGAACGACCGATCCTCCTCGGTGAACACACGGAGAATGCAATATTCCTCAGCGAGGGAAACACCACGCTCCGTATCTTTCACTCTACGTGAGCTTCTAAAATCCTTGTGGCGTGAGTTTCGTAGGACATGCGGCTGCTACTGTTTCGCTAAAGAAAGGGAAAAAAAGAGAAAACAACCGGAGGGATTCTAAAATCCGTGGCGCGAGCTGCTATGTAGCTGCTGCTGTTTCGCTAAAAAAAGAGAAAAAAGTAAAGAATAGAGGAATTTATTAAACCGTATCCTATCTTAGATATCTGAATTGTATCATATCCTGCTCTAACTAGAATTTACTTCGGTAAATTACGAATGAGGGAGAGTAATATTATATGTATCGCTTTACTAATATTATTACTTCTACAGTCGGAATTTAATTCAGAGTTTAATATCATAGAATTTACTATATAATTTAATTTGCATATTTTTATAATTTAATTTACATACATATCCCTGTTACATATTCCAACTAGACTATACTTTATATTTTTACTACATGCAGATCTTTCCTTTTTGTATTTCATGTCAGAAAGGGAGCTTCGTATATGCGCAATGGTTCCACGATTAGACTTTGCGTCGAATTACATTTGTAAATGAGTTGTCGATAAACGCCGAACGATTGCAGACATTATCAAACGTACGTGTACTTCTTATTAACCCGATGATTGAAACACGACGTGAACAGGAATATCGTATTTTCACGCGATATCGTCAATGTATTATTTTAATGTCCCAAATTTTTAAATTTCTGTCCCGATACACACGATCCGATGAAATCGCGCAATCGGAAAGCGCGTGTTAAATTTATAGCTCCATTAGGGGGGGGGGCAAAGCGGGGATTATCTTTCAAATGTTTAAAAACTCATCCACTTCTCGAACACGGACACACACACACACACACACACATACACGCGTGCGATTTACTGCAATTCTGCTTAATAAAATTTGTATCCCGTTATCTCACATCGCGTGACAGGCGTGGCCTGTCCAAGCTACGCGTGGGACACTCGATTTCAAAATAAGATACTGTCTACACGTGCCAACTTGCGTACGTTCTCTCTCTCTCTCTCTCTCTCTCTCTCGCGTCCAAGCTACGCGTTTCCACTCGCATGAGAGCATAAATCATGCCTAACGATTGCGCGAACGACTCTTTATTTCCACGTTCTCAAAGGTTCTTCGTCTTGGTCGTGAACATATAATGCAATACGTACAGGTTGGAAAGAATATTTCTATCGTAGATGAATTCTACATCTTCGATTCGATGGAAAAAATACATGTAAAGAGAACGTGTGCCGCAAAATTGATCTTGACTTCGAGTTCTAAGACCAAAAATTCTTTTTTTTGTATTCTATTCTTCTCATCACGATGATAAAACTTTTCAAGGGAACCAAATGATTATCTTAAAAAATAATAAAAAAATCATTTAACGCATGCGTCCTAACAGCGCCTTTATGGCTGTAGTTTACGTAATTCTCATAGTTGGGCTTCACTAAAATTTGTCTTAGCATCAGTATGTGAGTCTAAACAATCAAATGGTAAAACTGTTAACTAACTATTAACGTTATTCGAAATACAAAAATTACGTAATATAGACATCCTTGCGTTCAGAACTATAAAGTCGTTGTTAGGACGCACGAGTCCACAGTGTTAAATGATTAAAAAACTTTTTTGTCATTTTTCAAGAGAACCACTGCAACCTGTTTATCTTTGTGACGAGTAGAATTCCAAAAAAAAAAAAATTTTTTTGATTTTAAAATTCAATTTTACGGCAGATAAATTCTTTTCATGTATTTCCATCGAATCGAAGACAGCCACGGACAAACGTTTTCTTTTTTCCCCACCCTGTAAGTATGAATAGGTTGCGAGAGCCAGGGAATCCGACGAGCACGCGTACGTAAGAGACTTTATCGAGAGAATAGATCGGTGCTGCTCGATTAACCTTTTTTATTGACGAACCGACTCGCGTTCGTTCCGCGAGTGCGTTTCATCAGCGGCGAACGCTCGCACCGGAATCGCCTTGGGAATCGTTGTGTGCAATTCGAGGCTTCCGGGTGTAAATCGTCTTATTAAGAATTCCGTGACACGTCGCCGACAATATTTCAGGCTTGTCGGCGTGAAATTATTATATCGTTTTCGGATTCAGATTTTCATTGGATATACGCGCGTTGCCAAGTATATCCAACTGGCGATTTTGTAATTTATCTTTTCGCAGTAAGCAGCATGTCGAGTTGAGGATTGAAGATTATTAATAATAACAAGTATGTCGGAATAAAGAACGATTCGTTCGGATTCAGTCGGATGATTAGAAACGAATATAGCAACACAGAGCAATGATCTCTATATTTATGGAATATGATCGGTGCCGCTACGAAACGGTTTCGTTGGTGGCAATTCTCGCGGCGATTCTCGATTTTAGATAAAAATTCAATCGAATGGATTTAACAACAGATAGTGATGTGCGAGAGCCCGAAAATAAAAGGGAAATTTCCGGGAATTGTTGAAGAAATCAGAATTGTCGTAAAAGTCGGGAAACTCTCGAAATTTCTGGGATTCTTGATTATAATTGTAAAAAAAAAGGACAGAATACGGGCTGAACTTCAGGAAAAAATTACATTACATTAGGATAAAATTGTATAAATATTCTATGTAAAACCAATAGAAATATTTTCGAATTTTCGCGCAGAGAAGCCAGTCTTGCAACATCCTCTGACATTTTTCTCGCACACTTTTAATTGCAAGTGATCTCACGCAGATCATTGTTCGTCAATCACGCTGCTTCCAAAACAACAATTTGTAGAACGTCACCGTGTAATTTTTTTTTTATCGAGCAGAAGGAAGCCACTGATGGTAGTAAATTTGTATAAAATACTTGTAAGAAATTCTTCGTTTGGCAATTAGTTGGCGCAGCGGAGTATTCTGGAAACGACGAAGTTTTAGTCGAACTAGCCCGAACTACTCGTAACACCGGTCCTTTATAGGTCTTTAAGATCGGTATTCGCGTTAAGGGGTCTCTTTTGGGCGGGAGGATGCTGGGGTCAACGAGCAGTTTGGTGGCTTCCGGCCATTACGCTGGCAGGGCAATCGAGCTTCGGAGAAATTAAAAGCGCGCGGTCCTTGATTTCCGCTATTTGACAAAGTAAAGGGCGGAGGGGGCGTAACGACGACGAGATCTACGATCGTAGATTATTTCGAAGCACTGCCTTAATAGTTGTCTTAATAGTTGACAGTCACGTGATCACTCGAGAAAAGTCTCAAATTCTTGATAATCGAGAAACGAGGCTCGTTGGAATTTTAATTTTAATCGAACAAAGTTTCTCGCAAGCCGGCGACTTGATTTTTCGTGGAAATTCTCTGGAAAAAACAGATAGTAAACTCGTTGTAGCGGAGAAGTGATTCATCGAATCGTCGCATGCAAAGAAATAACAAGTACCGTCACTCGTGTTTACGAGTTACGATCGCCGTTTAAGAATGGCACGAACATTCCATCATCGGAGAGGATTACGCAATCCGTTCTCCAAGCGTTTAAAGATATTTTTATCTTCCCCGTTGAATGTTCAAGTTATTCCCCGAACTATCGAAGGCTGAATCCCAAAGGAACGCGGTGCTCGATCGAGAGCAAAAATCAGAGTGTACCTTTCTTCTAGACTCTAAAAGTCATCTAATAGTCACAAATCTCGCGCAAACGTCGCGAGCGACAATCTCACCGAGTGAGAAATCACTCGCGCGTCTTTCGCGAAATTTCAGATTGCACAATCCTAAATGGTATTTACGTTGGTAGTTAGTGGCCGATGGAAATCAATCGGAGAGGATCCAGCACGCGTTCAGCATGATTCGAGCACGATTTGCATAGGCAAACGTTTTCAGCGACCATTGTTGGCCACCAGGTCCGATCGCGGCCACCTCTATGTCGCCTCTATGAATATTGCAGCATGTAAATTCAGCCCTCTTGAACTTGCTCTACCGTCAGCGGTATTTCTGCTCTTTCTGCTCGGTCACCCCGACTTTGGCTTTTCACCCCGAAGGTCGCCGCACCGCGTTCCAATAACTCGCGACTTGTGTCAATTATTCCCGCGTCGCAAGCTAGTCGATCTAAATCTTTCTGCTCTCGAATGAAAATTAATGGGAATTTCACGAGGTTGCTTCCTTTTTTTTTTTTTTTTTTTTAAGAAATAAAACGTCGAGTTATTTCTTGCGTTTCTATACGTTTTATTTCTTGCGAGAGTCGAGCCATTATTTTTTGGATTCACGAAGCTCGCGAATATTTTCGATCGATATTTTCGTAAATAAAGATCGGATTCAGTTGCGAAGAAAATATTCTGCAAATAATGAGAATAAAATAAATTTACATAGGAAATGAAAATAAATCGTGTGGACGATCCTACAGCGTTTTGGAAGTTAATTAAGGCGAAAATATTTTTCATCGTTTGTATTAACCTCTCGTGACCTCAACCGATTCATTTCCTTCGAATAATCTATTCATCTTGTGTAAAAAGAAGACCTCGTTTCTCGTGTCAAATGACGTTTGTGACGTTTATGAATTGCGAACGCGAGAGTTTGACGAATAACAGTGACAATAATAACCACACAATTAACAATTCATTTGAAGATAACGAGATGTTGTCGAAGATGTTGAGATATTTTAGCAAACAGCGTTGGATTATTTCTTCTTAATTCTTATTTTTCAAGAATTTCAAATATCGCAGAGCGTGGAGGATAACTTTTTTTTTAATTTTTAAATAAAGAAAAAGGTTTATTTTAAATTTTATTTTTATTATTAGATAATGCTCCTACAATAAAAATAGCTCATATTTCGACGAAAATTGCAAATCCGAACTGAACAAGTTGAAACTTCATCTATCTCGTAAGTGAAGAAGCTGTTTGTCAAGAAATTAGTTGACACACGCTCAACTGATTGCTCGATGCTTAAGCTTACGATCGAACGACCAGGAAATTATCTGTCCGCGCTGAATTAGTTGGTCACATACATCACTCTGACTGGAGAGACACGGAGAAGAAGTTTTGCTCTGTCATTTGGTTTCTCGTTCGACCATTATTAATCGTTTCGCTGCGAATTTTAGAACAGAGCACGTGCTGCCTTGATACTTCCGACACGTCTTTGCTATTTATTGTGCAATCGTTTGGATAAATCTATCAGCTCGGATTCTTTCGATCTTCTTTCAAGTCGAGTTTCACATTCTCCAAAATTCTTAGAATTTCCTATTCAGAATTTGTAGAACGTACTACCTTGATTTATGACTTGATACTTCAAATCGCTTTGTTGCTTCTCGCTGTTTGGAAAAATTTGTCAACTCTCTTTCTCTCTCTCTCTCTCTCTCTGTCAAAACTGAGAATTTTACATTTTCCGAGATTCTTAGAATTTGTAAAATACGCTACATTACTTTGATTTGTGACTCGATACTTCGAAGCATCTTTGTTATCCATCGTGCAATCGATAATTTGGACAAATCTGTCAACTCGGATTCTTTCTACAAATTGAATTTCACATTTTCCAGGATTTCTCGAGTTTGCAAAATTTCACGCGAGAAATGGAATTACATCGACGCTTAGATTTAATTTTAACTTTATTAAAGATCGTTGCCAGATGTAATCTTGTTAAATAATTTGACACTGGCACACTGGTTGGTTTTAGCTTCTTTTCAATCATCATGCTTGGTGAAAACTCTCTTGATGTTCAGAAGCCTAGCGTGAAATACCTAGACGATACTTGAGTTCCATTGATTGATGAGGCCGGACGAAAATTGATTTATTAACGTAAAATGACAGCGAGTATTCGCTTCGATCGTTCCGTCTTCATCATTTACATCCACTCCTCCGCGTTTCGCAATGAAGTCGACTTTCTTCTTGTCATTATCTTGTTTTAATGTCGTTGCCGCGTTTTTGCCCCGAGCGTTTTTTCGGAGCTTTGACTTTTCGGAGAGTCTCTTACTTTAAAATTTATAATATTATATATATAAAAATATATTAAAATTTATAATATATATATATATATATAATTTTAGTTTAAGAACTTCGAGAAACGCAAAGTTCGCCAATGTTCAATTATTAAATATATTATACGTACTTCGAGAAACGTGAAGCTCGCCAATGTTCAATTATTAAATATATTATATATATATATATATATATATATAAAATAAGAACGGAAGAGCTAGTTTTTTTTTACTAATTTTTTAAACGCGAAAGTTAGTTTAAGAACTTCGAGAAACGCGAAGCTCGCCAATGTTCAATTATTAAATATATTACATGTATATATAATTAGTTCTCAAACTAAAACGAAAAAATATTCGTATCGCGATTATGTGATCTCGATGATTTTAACAAATTGATTGCCACGCAAGATTCGTGCACTTCACCTGTTTACGTTCAATTTAAAGCAAAAGCACAATGGAAGCGTGTTTTTTTTTCCTTCTTCTCAAAGCGTTACCTAATATTTCATTTCACTCGAAAATTTTCTCGAGTCGTGGTAAAAACGACGTTCATCCGACGTCTCGATTATTTTTAGATACTTCTATGCCACTGGTGTCAACGCGTTAATTATTCAATGACCTTATTTATAATCTACTTTGCTCAAAAGTCTGTAACGAAGTAACAAATACAGCTCTATTTTTAACAGAAAGCCTTTGTTAAAACGAAGAAAGAAAAAAAACAAATGCACGGAGAACGAGCATTTTCGTATCATTCAGACTCGCATCGAGATCACGTAGAAACAATCGTGACAGTTCTCCATTTGGCATGGGGACACGATTTACGAGTTGGCAACCATCGAAATCGAGCTCGTGGATTTTTCCTTTCGGTCTTGTTGCCTTTATTCTTTCTTTCTTTTTTTTTTTTTCCACCGGCCGTGACATTCGCCATGCTGGTACTACTATGAAACGTGGCCGTCCGTGATCGATCAGAGTTGGCAGTCGCGTTCTATAGGGTGACTTGCTCGGAACCGGCGATTCCAAGATATTTCGAGAGATTGCTCGTGCAGAAGGTCGTTCTCAATGAAAAATGTCAAGTGTCAGGACGAAGATCGATCCTGCTCTCCATATTTACAGCGACGAAGTTACGATGGTTACGTCGCCTGCTTTCCGTAAAAACTCGCGACTGTTTTGATCGAGAGAGAGAGAGAGAGACGAATTGTTATATAAGGATCGTTGTTCCTCACCGTATTGCCTACGCATCAGCGCGGAAATTTCGAAACGTTACGACGTTTCGTTACACAGTGTCGCACGATTCGTATTTTTAAAGTTTTCGGAACAAGTTTCCCGGAGTCGCGGTGGATGCCCGAAAGTATTTATAGCGTCGTAAATTTTCGAAACTTCGCAGCATCCTTTTAATAAGCACGGGAACCGCTCCTTGAAGTCGCGGGAATCTCGAGCGTATTTTTAATTCCTGGTAACTGCGAAGTTCCCGGGACGCGGACCTAATTTTCGAAGTTTAAAAAGGAGATCTCCGGGAACGAGGTCGTCGAAAATTTTTCACATAAACGCTGCACCCTCTTTGAAACGCAAATTCAAACCCCGAACCGTCTTCGAACCGATTGGAAAGTTTCGTCCGTTCGAAAGTTTCCGATATTTTCAGAATGTCCCCGTTTTCGAGTTACACGTTTCGTTTTTTCAACTATCGAATACATTTTTACATTACTCGCTTCTTGAATAATTATTATCATCCTCTGTTGTCATATTTCTACTAGCTGAAAATTTTAAAATTTCTATAGAAACAGATAATATATGTACATGTCCATCTTGATATTCGGACGTTAAAAGTTTAGATTTTGTAAAAAAAAAAGAAGAAAAAAGAAGCGTACGATAATAAGCATAAAGCCTCTGCTTTCGAAATGCATCGTTTATTTTATTCAAAAATGTTTTCACGCTAATAATAATAATGACAATTCTCGAAAATGTTAGGTTAGGTTAGGTTATAAATTATTATAGCACGTAAACACACACGAAATGAATTGAACGAATTGAAGATTGGAACTTCCCCTTTACAACAAACTCTCGAAATTTGTTACATTTTCTTTTTTTTTTTGCCAGTTTATTAAACGTTAAATACTGAGCGAGAACAAATATGGCGTCGAAAGTTTCTTCAACCAGACCTAATATTCAAAGTTTAATAAAATGGAAAGAGTGAGAAAGGATCGTACATCAAGTTTTCGGGGATCGTCGTAAAGGAGAAGCCTCAGTCTTCAAATCTACTTTAGAGTCAATTGTGAGAAAAATTTTTCAAATTTCTATTTCTACATACCGCAGCAACTTCTAGAAGGAAATTACCTTCACCTACTCACTGAACAACAAAATGAGCGAACAAATTTCAAAAGTCGAAGCTTTAAATTAATTTTTTTAATTGAACGTTGAAACAAAATTCAATTAAATATTTTCTATTGAATATTAAGTTTCAATTTATTTGAAAACCAGCAGAAGCTTTAAATTTCCAAATTTATCGCTATGTTCTTTTTACAAATTTTACTGCTGTATTCTTTTTACAAAATTACAACAGCCTGAATACGTGATGCCGGAATACTAATGGGAATCGCTGTATATTCGTCACTATCGGTTTTCCATTTTCTAACTATCCCAAACATTTATGGTCTTAGTTTTCGGTTCGTTAGCAACGCTCGATGGCACAGACTTTCAACAATGTTGAATCGATGTGATTCGAGTATTCGAATGTTTCGCGGCGCGTTTAATCGAATCGCATTCATCAGCCACCGCAAGTGGAATTTACAAGGATCGTCGAAGGTTTCGTCAAACTTTAAAGGAGAGGGCTCGTCGATCCTTGACGAGCACCAGTGGAATTCCTTTAAACAGTCAGTTTTGAATTTCCACTCGATTATTCGATCGCATTAACACGAACCGAGAGGCAGATACACAGGAAATAAATCGTCCATTCTACACCTCGCACTTTCCGTTCGATTTACTTCGGTTTCACTTGAAACCCTTTTGCAGTGTAAGGGGACGTTATACTTAAATTTAGCTAAATTATAAAATTTTTCATAAATTATAACGAACGTAGGTATAAGTGTCGTACGATATAACGCAACACAACGTGAAATTTCGAAAGAAGAAATTCTCGAGGACAGAACTCGAATAATTCGGGATAATTTGCATAAACGTCTCTACGAAAGTTTGTATAACGGCGAAGGCGAATTGATGTTCAGAAAATTGAAACCATGTATCGTTAACTTCTCTATACTACACTATATACTTGGTGATTGTTCTAAATCATACGCTAGAGAAATATGATCAACAAAATTTCATGCTAAACCGGACGATCATTTCCAATGCTGCGTCATTTTGCTCGAATACCTCTACATACTCGCTATTTCGTAAAATTGCTGGTAGATGATACGGAAAATTTTTTTCCGCGAGCAAAGAGCTAACTTATCGCCTCTTTTATTTTTATTCTATTTGTTGTGTACTTTATTCGAAGCTCAGGTGTACTTCAGGTCGAGGATTTCTTCTCGTTGTTGCTTTTTACTCGACCGACGACTAGCTTTCGCTCCGTTTTTCTTTCGCGTTTGTTTCGTTCGTTTCGCTGTTTCTGTTCCTCGATCTGCGGTCTATATTTCTTCCATTTACACTCCGCTTCTCTGCGTAACCATTTCTGTTTCATTTCTAGCCCGTTCTTTGTCCTCCTTTTTACGCCGTATATTTCACTTTTATTCACCTCCATTCTCCACTTTGCTCCTATCACGCGTCTGTTTTCACTTCTCTGTCTATTTTCGTCCTGTCTGCCGATCGGAACGTCTGCGATCGTTCCATACCGAGGAATTTCCCGGTTTTTTTTCTTTTAATCGACACTCTCGACAGTTCGAGTCCAAACGATCCTTTTCTTTTTTCTTTCGTTTCGTCGTACGCGTAATTTTTTTTTTTTTTTTTTTTTTTTTTTTTTTGAGAAAACAGTCGAAGCTTCTTCTACAATTGAGAAATGAAGAAATTGACAAAGCTAGAGTTGATTCGAGTGAATCATTTTACGACACACTCTAGACTAAAATATTTTCTATTTATTAGTCAAGTATCTTCCCAACGAAATTTTAGCAGTTCCCGTTTAGGCCACCGTAACGCTATTACGATTGATACGTTTTGCCTCCGAAGTATGTCTTACAGTTTTTATAACGGTGCAAAAATTACTAATTAACAAGGAAAGTGTTTCCAAGGTTTAAGATTACAGAACAAAGTAATAAATTCAATTTCAACGTATTATTTTGACGAACAATTTTTCAACGATGTCAAAGTTAATTTGTTCCAAATATATTTTAGCATTATTGTTCATGTGTAATAATAAATTATATAATAATACTATACTTGGAATACTTATTATAAAAATTATATTATATATCGAATAGTAATATTAATGCTCGTCTCCCGTGAAAATTCGATTGTGTGAGAGCGAGATGGAAAAGCTGAGCCTCCCGGCGGCGGTTGCTTAGCATTAAATTATAGCATCAAGCTCGTGAATATAGAACGAGCCTGGTTGCACAAAGGTGAAGGAGAAATCGTTGATGGGACATCTTAACGTAACGACCGGCTGCCTGATGAAACGTTAATAATAACTACATTCCGAGTAACGAGCGCCTCGTTTCTCTGTCTCGTCGTCTTTGTAACGTTCAGCGAGTTAAATAAAAAGCTCGTGCGCCTGAAAAGCGGATCGAGACGCGGTTGAAAGCGTTGAACAGGTCGTAATTATGCGGAAGATAATGCGCGTTCGATCGTTTCATTCTTTCTTTTTTTTTTCTCTCGCCGCTTTCCTTTGTTCGTCTGTTACTTTCGTTATTGAGTTGTCTAGGTTTTCGCTCGCTTTATTCTCTATTTTTTACTTATGCTCCTCTATGGTGGATTCCTCTCTGCTTATTTCTAAATATTTTGTTCCTTCGAAATTAAATTAAATTTAAAAAAAAAAGAAATAAAAAAAAAGATTAGCCTCGAGCGATATCGTAGGATCGCACAGATAACGCTGTAATAATTTATATCGGGCGTTCGATTTTATTCTTTGCTTTAGATTCTTCGGTGACGGTGACGAAAATTTATTTCAAATTGCGATAAAGTCAGAGTAACTCAATTCTAAATTGACAATTATAACAGTGATCGATTAAAAATTAATACAAAATTATTAATACAAAATGAATGCATTATAAACTACAATTATACAGTGATATCAATTCAAAATTGATATCGATTTATTTAGGAGTTTATATTTTGAAAAACTCGATTTATTGTGTCTTCTAAAGATTTTATGTGATTTTAACCATTTTGTTTTGTTTTTTTTTTTGGTCATCTTTGTATCTCTTTAAAAATATCTCCAGTTCTTGAACGAAATTGTAAGAAAATTCTTATCAGCACGTGCAATTTCACTGTTAAATTCTGCGTTGAACATCTTCTTGGAACGTTTTATTTCTCGAAACGAGAGTGAAATTCAATAGTACAAATTTGAGGAGCATAGCAGGATTAAGGTATGTTTATTAATCTAATGACGAATCGAAAGAACTATATATCTCTGTGAACTAAATTAGAATCGTACGTATCGTGCGTTATTCATTCCAGATCTCTATCGAATCTCCTTCTCTTTCAAACACTTGTATTTCTATTTCTCATTGCTGCAACCAATTTATAGAGAAAAGATTACAGAAAATACACCCAGTGTTTGCTTATTCTAGAATTCTATCGAACATTCTCTTCTTCTCCTTCAAACACTTGTATTTCCATTTCTCGTTATTACAACCAGTCCATAGAAAAAAAAAAGAAATTCATAGAAAATGTATTCTAGAACTGTACCAAATCGTCTTCTCCCGTTTTGCATTTTCATTTAAAGGAATCACAGTAAACGTCAAATATTCGCCTATTTTTAGAACTTTGCCGAATCGTCCTCTTCGTCAGATGCAGATTTCCATTTTCATCTCTCGATTGCTACCGAACCAATCTACAGGAGAGAAGATCAAACGTAGAAAACGAAAAATGGCGTATTCGCCTATTGTCGACAAGCTTCCGTCGAATGGATCCGTGCGGAGGAAATCGAGCCAGTGCCCCGATATCCACGCCGGCCGTGTGCCTATTCACATTTCCGCCGGAACTACGGCGTTTCGGGTGCCATTAATTACGCCCATTGAGGCCTTCGCATCTCGATTCTAGAACGCGCGTTTCTCACGCCGGTGTCTGTCACGCTGTAAAATGATCTAGGCCTTGCATCTCCGCCATTGTTGTGCTGTTGCTCTGCGTCTACGTTAATACGATAACGAGAAATCAATCACGAATTCGTGTCGAATCGACGATTCCAAATAACATTTTTCTTTTTTTTTTTCTTTTAACGAAATACGTTTCAAGCATTTTCAATGATTGAGCCAAAAGCATTTTTATTTTCAATAAGATACATTTTTTTTTTTTTAATAAAAACTTACAACAGAGTTCAATGATGATCAGCTGACTTTAAATATTCCACAATTTTTTTTTTTGTATTTGAGCGATGGGTTCTTGGAAAGTGCTCAGTTATTGTTGGTTCGTTAACGCAACATTACAGGATGTCTAATACAGTTACAGACACCGCCGCGATATAGCGTATTAAGCCTTATCTAACAAGCCTCATCTTCACACCGACAGACGTGGTCGTTGACGTGTTCTTGTACTCGTGATGAATCCAGAGGAAGTAGATGATGATGCTCGTTGCGCGTTGCGTGAGAGACCTGGAAACCTTGGAATTAAACTTTTAAGATCGGACGATTACTGAATGAAGGAGTTTATAGCGTAGCGAATTTTCTTCCATTGTGAAGTGAACTTCGTCAAGTTTGCCGAGCAAAGTTACGGAAGATTTGTGCTCGCGTTACTCTTTGTCGGTGCTCGACCGAACTGTAAACCGTTTCTAATATTACTCCGTTTTAAAGTTTGACTTAATCCTTGACTTACCTTTTATCTGAAGCTAAAAATTCGGGAAATTCAAAGGGAAATCCGTCAGAGAGAAAGAAAATTAAACAATCCCCTTTCTCACCGTTTTGGTTCAATTACTCGATAATACTTGAAATTTGAAAATTTAAATCCACCAAGAGTGGAGGAAAATTGAACAACGTTCTTCTTTCTTACTTTTCCTCATCAACGAAGTATAAAGTTACAGGCGGGGAGCGTAACTGTACCAGCGACAATGAAAAATTGTCGATAATTTAAAAACTGATGCAACTTCGTGATAAAAGATTATACAACGATCCATTTTAAAGTGCCGAAGTGTCTCTACTTTGACAGTCACGAGTCCTTTCTTCTTTCGAAGAGCGACTTTACAAGAGTCATTAGAAACATTGAAAAAAATTCTTTCAACTAGATCTACCAGCATTTTGAAGATTGAAGACTCTCCTTGAAATTTATTGAAAATTTTTTTATTCTATCTTATCACCGTCTGAGTTAAACGACGAGAAATCAAGAAATTCTAACATTTTATCTAACTCAGAGTTGGCTAACTGGCGGCCCTTGGCCCCTACTTTCCTACGCTAATGCTATCCCCTCCACTGCATCGATCTCCCCACTACATTGAAATTCCCTCGCCGTGTGTGAGCTCCTCACTCTCTTAGTCTGTTGATTTCCCTCACGGAGAGTTCTGAATCTAATTTTAGTGTTTCAAATTCGATAGAATGGTAAAAAAAAAAAAGAAAAGAAATTGCACAGCCAGTTGTAAAAGGCAAATTTCAATCTCCAAGCTAGATTTAGTCGCGAAAAAAATTTTTCAACGTTCCCACGCATGTTCGAGTTTTTACAATTTTTCAGGAGAGAAGTATTTCTTTATTTTCTCACCCGAAATCGTCTTCGAGAAAAGGAAACGAAACGTGTTCTCAACGATCAAAATAGAGACGCCTCGCGCTTTAAAACAAAACCAAGCGATTACACGATCTCTCTTTGCGAAGTTGCAATTTCTCATTGTCGTTGGCACAGTCCTTCGCCTTATAATCCAAGAGTTGAACATTCGTTCTCTCATTCCTTAGAAACTTCTAACTAAACTAAATCGGATCATTTTATCCCGCGATTAGTCCGCGTCACGAAGGTTCCGTTGCACTTCTGCAGTGCTACCAACTTGAACTGTCGTCCCAGAATCGTTCGATTCTTCCAGGAATTGCACAGCGATTTTCACGCCACCCCTTCCTTTAGCTGACATGTTTCAGGTCCGATTTTGCGTTTGACACTCGGTGACCTGGGATTACGTTTCCCAGCCGGAGGCGAAAGATTTTGCAAGCTGGGATACTGTCTTTTCGGTAAGGTGACAGGTGGTTCGGGACGAACAGCGTCAGAAACACAGGTCAGATGACGAAGAGCCGGAGTTGTTCGGGGATGGAACGTTTGCGGTTAGACTTACGGTAAACGGAGAGGCGAAATCGGGGTGGGGGAATTCATTTCGGGACAGAAGTTACATCGTTCGAAGCATACGTTGCAATCGAGAAGTTTCCATTGGCTGCCATTGTTGCGTGCTTCTCACCGATTCCTCTCGTCTGTATTTTCGCTATCGTTTGCTGTTTATTCGTTGACAATTGAACAGATCGTGAGAATGTTTCTTGGAAAGGATAACTTGTCCACTCCAAGTCATGAAAATACGCGAAATATTTATTCATGTCTTCTTCTACAACAGTAATTCAAGGACACGTTCCTGAAAAAAATTTGAAAAAAAATCATTGATCATTCTCTGACCATTGTAGTAGCTTCACTCTCAATTACTCTGATAAATAAATTCCTTAAATTCTTGATCTTGTCGATCCGAAACAGTAGCACCGCAATCAACGAACGAATTCTACGACAAATCGACGACAAATTTCAATCAATATCTGAAACTCCAGAAACATCAGAAAGCGTTTCAATTCCTCTCGATCCGGAGAAACAATGAAATTAACCGTCGTCACACGTTCGCGTATAAGAGAAATAGTTTTAAGAGCACTGTTCGTTCCGCGCAATTCTAACAAGGGGACATACATCGAGGTGTCAATCATCGAAATTCTGATGAAATTTGGCACAAATGTAGCTTTCGAAAAAATATTTCACGCGATTTGTATCTTTCTTCTTTTTTCTTTTATCGGCAATCGTCGATGTTGAAGGGACGATAACTACCCTCAAAGTTGGGGATGCAATCGTATTGTCATTATACATTTCATTACTTTTCAAAAAAATTTTTTCGATTCTGTGCAGTTGCTGTCTTTTTTTTTTTTAAATATTGTTATCATGACATCACAATTGTGTAGTTGTCATCAAAAAATGGGAAACGACAGTATGGTTTAGAATGAAGTTGGCTGGTTAAAAAGCAATTAACGACACTCGTCGGAAAGAAACGAAATTACTTTTCAAACCCAACCAAATATTTCGTTGCAAACATCTCGGAAACTATCAAAGATACAGTCTTCCGTACGAATCGATGAAATTAGTGTTTTTTACGATTGGAAGTTGTTTGCGTTTCACTTCTCTCACCCCTCGAAGGGGTGAGAGAAGGGGGACAGGGGGAAGAGATTTCTCGGGCAAGCTAAATATGCATGCAACTTGTCTCGGTCGATGGCTCCAGCCGCGCGCTGTTTGCTTGAACGTTTATGCGGAAAGTTTGCTCGCGCTTGTCCGCCTATTGCACAGCCTTCGAGCATTTCTTTCCGCTTGTTCTCCACCGCCGCCTAGGATTATTCGCCCCTCTCCCCCACCTCCCCCAAAACGAAGGTTGGCAAACGTTTATGTTACTCGGAATGAAGCGCGGAATTCCCGTTTTCGCGGCGTGTTTCGCTTTGGAAATTAAGAGAGGGGACGCTCGCTTCCCTCTCCACATCGTCGGCGAATAGTTTTAATAACGCTGCACACGAGTTTTCGAGAGAAAGAGAGAGAAAGAGACAAACACACGCCTTGAACCGCGATATTTCGCTGACACACACACGAGTGGAAAAGTTACGTTGCTGCTGCTTTGCGTTTCAATTCATCGCGAAAACCTGTTCGGAGGGCGAGGGATCGCGGTGTCGATTGTTCTTTGTCTGAACTGGCTGTCACGCCGGATTTACACGAATGTTCTCGCCGCGGAGAGAATTTCCCAATATTCCAAGCGTACGATGATAAAATGATAAGAAGATTATATTTATCATGTAAGATCATAGCGCACTCGGTGCGCTCAGTTACTCTCGACAGCTGAGTAGAATTGAGAGATTTTAGAATGGCACGTTTGCTAGCGCCATGACGAAAATGTAGAAGCACTAGCCCCGTGAAACGTAACCGCCCGTAAAGCATCACGCAATGAAATGCAAAAGAGGAAACAGCCAACATAGCCTGAAACTATGTTACCAAAACAGAATCGTGACTCGCAAAAATGCTAAAAATTGGAAAAAAATGCCTACCTCATTTCAATACAATACACACCGTGCACATGATGTACATTTTAACCTCTTGATCGCCGTGCGCCAATCCCTATACCCTAAATAAAAGCGAAATTAATTTCGATTTCTTAACAGTGACATACAGAATCATTTTCTATCACTAAAAAAATCGAAAAAAATATATATATATTTTTCCTTGATTTTGGATTTATTCGAAAACAAAGGCAAGAAACAAAATTCGCGCGCGAAAACTGTAAAATTCCACTGTGCCCAACTATTTATTTCGAAGCATACCATACCATAAATAAATATTAGTTTCATTGTGTATAATATATATGTGTATTTTTTACATTGTAAACTTATAACATTTCAAATTCAACAAACATGCATATTTTTTAATATTTAGTATTTGATCTGTTGTATGGCAATCCTAGTGAAAATCAAGTTTTTTTATTCTTGTGCGAATTATATCCTAATTGATTATGGCTCACCAATTATGTAAGTAAAAAATATTTAAATTATTTATTTATTAATAAAAATAAATTTTAAATTATTTATTTATTAGTAAAAATAAATTTTAAATTATTTATTTATTAGTAAAAGTACATTTTTATTAAAATTGAAAATACGCGGCAAGCTGATGCACGGCGATCTGATGCGCGGTCCTTAAAAAAATGCGGCGATCAAGAGGTTAATTAAAGTTTTCAATTGAATCGTGCTGCGATGTTCAAAATTCTTCATTACTGACGATATTCATTTTAATTCTATACATTTAAAAAGAAAGAAAATGGTCACGTGGTTGTTTCAACGCGTGACAGTCAACGCGTTAAGATATTACTTTTATCACGTTTTCTTCATTCTGGTGCTGCGCACCTCTTATTCGATTGGAAAGTTTCGCGATAGAAAATGTTACACGAACGTAGATTCGTAATCTACGTGTCCCCTATCTCAGTGTAATGTCCGCTGTTTGGAGTTTTATTGGAAACCGTATCGAGGCCTCGTACATTCGATGCATATTGGAAATTAAAGCCGGCTGAAGATTAAAGCAGAAGTAAACCGTGTCCCGTATCTCTTTCGGCCCGTTTCAATTTCGGAAGAATCCTCTGGCCCATCAGTTTGCTACGCTTTACTAGTAAAATTTTATTGCGTCTTCCGGAAAAATTCTTGTCATTCCTCTCTCTCTCTCTCTCTCTGCTGTGTACACTCTCTTCGTTAACTTGAGATTTAATGGCCGCCATTGTTGACACAATCATTATACGCTCCATTTTCCTGACAATTGCAACTGTTACGACTTACGCGAGCATTGGAAATAGAATCCGCGTTCGTGTAACGATTTAACTTCCCGAACAATTGTATCATCGGCAAAGAATTTAGAAACTTTAGAACCTTTGAGAACGATTCTCTAGTAAATACGCACAACAGGGCAGAGCGTGAAACATACGTCAACTAGAGCCAAAGAGTTAAAAGTTACAAAAGAAAAAAAAATAGAAAAATACGAAATTGCAATACGTCAGCGGAATACGAAATTCGAGCGAAATTCGAGCGAAACTCGCCGTAACCTTCGTCCTCCGATGCATCCCGCTCTGAGATAGAGCAGAAATCTCTGATTTAGCTCGCTCCAAGCGCACCACGAGGGGCACCACGAAGTTCCGAGACACACGGTCAAAGACCACGGTAACTAGATATCGAGCTCGAGCAAGCTCTGATCCGCGAACTTGCCGCAGTCGAGTCGAGTCGAACTCGAAATCTCCGTAAGCCTCGGCTAAACCCCGCGGATACTGCGAGCCCTTCCGGTTCCTTCCGACCGCGAGAGCACGATGCACGTCGATACTCGGGTAGATCGACGAATACACTTTCATCGGCGACCGTCTTCCACGTTGGAGTGCTGGAGAGCGGTGCTTGTGCTCGAACAACGGACTGTGGTTTCCGAACACAGTGGTTTCCAGGCGTGTAACATGCATAGAGGCAGCGCGCGCTGGAATGGAAGTCAGTGAGCCACCGGACGAGGACGTGGACCGATCGATAGGCAGGTTAAGCACGACTTCCGGTATCGAGCGCCTCTCCGAGTCGTTCAATTCGAGTGTCCGCGACACGTTGAACGCTTCCGTGAACTCTTACCAGCCAGCAAACGTCATCTGGACCGCGATCAAGGGCGTGGTGATCATCGGGATCATCGTGACCGCTCTGATTGGCAACGTGTTGGTGATCGCCAGCGTCAGGCGGCACCGGAAGCTCCGCGTGCCGACCAATCGATACGTGGTGAGCCTGGCGGCGGCGGACTTTCTCGTCGCGGTTTGCGCCATGTCTTTCAACGCGTCGGTCGAACTGACCGGGCAGTGGATGTTCGGGAGGATCATGTGCGACGTGTGGAGCTCGTTGGACGTTTACTTCTCCACCGCGTCGATCCTTCACCTCTGCTGCATCAGCGTGGACAGGTACTACGCGATCGTCAGGCCGCTCGAGTATCCCGCCATCATGAGGAGGATCACGGTCACTTGCATGCTGGGCAGCGCCTGGCTTCTGCCTGCACTCATCAGTTTCATACCGATATTCATGGGCTGGTACACCACCGAGGAACATTTGGAGGAGCTGAGGAAGAATCCTCAGGTACAGACCCTCGAGCCTCGAGCTTTGTGATCTTCCACCTAACATTTCCCTTGAGATATATCCTCTGAAGGTTAAGAGAATTAATTCGAGTTCTTTTATTTTTTTCTTTGTCTGGTGGTGAGGGTTGATTTTCCGACGAAGATCACAGGCGAGAAGATTACGAGTCCTTTGTCGAAGATTTTATTAATTTTTGTACGATTTTAGTTTCTCGCGTTAATTTTACGCCATTTATCCTGTCTTCTTCGTCTTTGCTTTCTTCGTCGAGGAAGTGCACTTATGTTCAGGAATGGCGCAGGATAACGCACCACTGTTCCTCCAGGACTCGCTCTTCCATCGAATATTGAAGTCAAAGTTTCTAAAGCATGACAATTCCAACTGACTCGTAGCGGCTGAAGATGAAATCTTCTCTCTTGTCGAAGCTTTTCGATTCTTTGCGCATCGTCTAGTCTTATTACGATAGAAGTTCTACCAGTGATTGCAGAGTTCTTAATTTTTCATCAGCGAACGCAACATGGTCCTCGATATTTTTCTAAATATTTCATCAAGAACGTCTTTTCATATTTTCACGAAGTTCAATTAAGTTTTCTTTTTTATCAGACTGGAAAGACTTTTAGCTCCTTGGCCACAACAGACATCGAATCACGACCTGTGCTAAGAAATTTTTCGTCCGCGTATACATTTCTCAGAGAGTATATTGAAATGATCAAAATACTGAATTATGCACCACATTAAATCAATATTATTTATTTGTTCTTTCGTATTCGTAATTTGTTAGTGCACGTACTAAAAATTTAACAGTGACTTTAAACTATATTTCGTAATCTAATAATCTCGTACAGTCTCGTATTTTGTATTCTAGTAAAGTGTGGCATAATTCGAAACATAATCCTTTCTATCCTAATCGAAACATCACATTTCTTTGCATCCGTAATGTGTTTCCCTTCTTCATTGTTTTCGACACACTATATATTCGCGCCTTTTTATGATTAATTTATCATCACAATTTTTCACTCTAAGGGTATCAAATGGAATAACTGTAAACTAATCACGTTTAAATAATGTATAATTAACTGAGAAAGATGTAATTGTTAAATTAGAACTCGCTTATGTCTGACCCAAGTGAAGTTTGCTGCAATTATTATCAATGACATTTACACGAAACAATCGTAAGTAGTAATACATGAAATAACTGTAAAATAATCACGTTTAAATAATATACGACTAATGAAAGATGTAATTGTTGAATTAGAATTCACTTACGTTTGATTCAATATTCTTTTGTTGCAATTATTGTCAATAACGTTTGTAATGTGAAGTGAGCGCCTATAGGGTGCGTTTAGGCACCAACAAAGTAGAGGTTAGGAACAGTCTGTTCGTTTCACCGATACAAAGTGTTTGCACGTCCGCCTTTCTCTCAAAGTCAATCTCACGCACAAATTGGACAAAGACATTCACAAATCCTTTTTAGATTCACAATCGTTTTATCGCGGTTATTATCTTTCCAACCTTGTTTTGCCTCGAAGATTGAACGTCGAACTGATTCGATTTGTTCCTCGTTACTGCTTCCACGATAATCCGGCAAGCTCTTTGTAATTCGAACTCTTCGTTTCGTTCGCGTTCGCCGCGTCGATAAGGAAGGAAGGAAGCCTGATAACCGGCCGTTCAATTTTCTGTCGTCGTCGGTTAATGGAATATTTAATCGAGTATTTACACTCGAGTCGCGCGCGAGACTCGGAGGCCGGAATTTTCAATCCGTCGGTGAATCGAATCGTGAGAGGATGAAAAGAGAGAACGCGAACAGAGTCTTCGAAATTTGCATAGAGATGATTTCCCCCCCCCCCCGGTCTGTCAGCGAATGAAAGTATGAAAAGCTGCGAACGGGAACTTGGGATTAATAGCTCCGATGATTCTACGTCGAGCGCCGTCTGTCGCGCTTCCTCTGTCGGAATTTCGTTTTCGATCTTCGATTTCGTCCATTCGATTTCCTCGTCTCTATCTACTAGCCTGTTACGTAGACCGTACGTACTTTACGATGTACGTATTTAGGTTAGGTTTAGTTAGGACAGTTGGATAGTTTGTGCAAACGTTTTACATTTTTGTTTGAAACTTGAACGGAAGTTTGTTTCACATTCCTGGAACTTTGTACTCTTGACGAAAATTGCCAGTTGGCGATGCACGACCTCGAGGAACCAGTCGAACCAAAATTCTCTCGAATAATTCGAGCGGAAAACTTTCCTCCTGAAATCTGTCTGGGATTAGACCGTCGTGAGACAGGTTAGTTTTACCCTACTGATGACTAGTCGTTGAGATAGTAATTCTGCTCAGTACGAGAGTAACCGCAGGTTCGGACATTGGTTCACGCACTCGGTCGAGCGGCCGGTGGTGCGAAGCTATCATCCGTGGGATTATGCCTCTAAGACCCTATTTTTTTTAGCCAAAGAAGGCAACGATATCTCTAAGAGTCTCGTGTGAGTCGAAAGGCTCAAAACAATGTGAAACTACTAGGTACCGGCCATCGTACGGGCCCCAGTTTGCCGTACGGGTGTCTTCGGACTCGTCGTCGGAGTCTCGCCGCACGACGACGCTCTAACGGTCGATCATGGGTACACCAATTTCGACGTCGAGACTCGAAATCGTCTGTAAACGACTTAGGTTCGATTTAGGTTAGGTTTAGGTAGACAGTTGGATAGTTTATGCAAACGTTTTATATTTTTGTTTGAAACTTGAACGGAAGTTTGTTTCACCTACTGGTGAAACATTACATTCCTGGCACTTTGTGCTCTTGACGAAAATTGCCAGTTGGCGATGTACGACCTCGAGGAACCAGTCGAACCAAAATTCTCTCGAATAATTCGAGCGGAAAACTTTCCTCCTAAAATCTGTCCAGAGGAATTGATAAAGCATTGACGAGACAATGTGGTAAAATTACAGCTATGGAAACAATGTGAAAGCATACAGAGAGAGAGAGAGAGAGAGAACGGCGTGCAAGTGAATTAACAGATAACGAACCATTTGAATCATAGCTGTGTTTCCTTGACACGAAGGCAAAAGGGCAGAACATCTTCGCCAGTTGCACAATGCTTCTTGCTCAAACATAGCCGGAGGAGAGGCCAGCTCCGAAACAACACCGTCCCGTTATTATTATATATTCCAAGTCATATCCCCGTTGTATTATAGCCTCTCATCCGTGCATTCGAGCACTTATTACTTTGTTCGAACTGTGTGTACTGCTGTCGAGCACACATCTGTTAACCTAGTTGCGTCACGCGTCTACACACAGACGCGGCCTCTGCGTTATTATAATTTAACAACCCCGTGAAATTACAGCCGAGACAGAGAAAACCGACGTCCGAAGGAACGTGCACCCGGTAAATTCATTACTTTCCGAGCTTTCTGGCTCCTTCCAACGACGCCGTTAGTCGCGACAATGAAGCGTCCGAGGCCGAGGACGATCTTCGTTTCTACGTCCATTGCAAATTTTGTTTTTACGTCTATCGCAACATACTGTGCTGTACAGTCTGAATTTTGTAATTCACACAGTTTCATCATTTTCCCCTTTGGAATTCCTTTCGGATGGAAGAAACTTCCGATTCGAAGGATTTCGCGTCTCTTTCGATCCGATTATAAAAACGTAGGATTCACGGGAGTTTTATTCCGTTGAAAATTTCACGATCTACGTCGAGATATTCGTAGGGATTGACGATTTCGAGAGTTGTAAACGTGATTCAAGAACATTTATTCAATTTCTCGTCTTTCGTCAACTTTCGTTGCTCGTTATTTTATTAACATGTGAAGTACCATGCTTTCTTCACCTTTCCATTTATCTGTCGTTCGATATGGTTTTCTCGGTAAATAAAACGCATGATCACAGCACGATCACATCCAGCATTGCGAGTCGGAAAATTTTGCGAAAAAATTGTTCCGGAGGACAATACAACACTGCTCTGGGAAGAAATATAAATAGAAACGTGACTAAGAAAGTTGCAACATTATGTGATAGGTGCGAAGGAAAACCAAGTGTATCATTGCCTATACTCTTTTAATAAAACCCATTAAATACATAAATTGTAGTATTATTGTATTATTATACTGTATAATATTTATTATATAAGTTAATATTGATATTTATCACGTGATATAAACCAATATTGATTTAAGATCAATATTGATTTAAATATTATATATTTGTTATATAATAAATATCAATAAAAGCAATATTCAGCTACTATTCTACTAATCTGTAAAGTTTTTCAATTTTTAATACACGTGTATTAAAAACATAACGTGTTAATATTATACATTCATGATGCATATTAATGATCGCTGGGAATTTTATGTTGAACCAGCAACAGCTTGTACAGTTTTGTTCTTCATCTATTTATTTACATCCAAACTTCATCGATATTTCGTCTCGTTAGTTTCGTTCGAAACGTAACGTCTACTACTCATGTATACGTTCGCGATATTTTTGTCCCGCCGCGTTTAGCTTTATTCATAACCTCTCAGCTTTAGCCATTTATATCTTCCCCATTCTTAAATTGATTCCCGTCTGGCGTTTATTTTCGATTTCGTCGTGCTCGTTTTATTAACTTCTTACCTATTTACTTTCAATTTCCTTATTTCAATAACAGATATCGCTACGCCCTGTTTTATTTTTAATTACATTCCGTATCATTAACCCGTTTCGTTCTGTTTCCAATCTCCTCTCTCTCTCTCTCTCTCTCTCTCTCTGTCTCAGTTTTTCAATCCTCTTAATCTTGCACCCGGATTTCTTTTAATATATAAAATATCGGCTGTTTCGATTCCTCCCGGCGTGTCTTCTTCAATTTCCACTGCCTTCACTTTCTCCTCCTGCCACGGAGATAAATGATGGAGAATTTCCTTGAAATATTCTTGCACGAGGTACCCTTCACCTTTGAGGCAAATTTCGCTGAAGCAATTACACTGGAAAGAAAACGATACGCTCGTTGTTAATTATTTTCCAAGAATTCTTCTTTCTCCTCCACGCTTTTCGCGTCGGTCGTGCAAAAGTGATTATTAATCAATTAATTAATTCGTTTATTTCAAATGAGCGAGTGGAATTCTCTCCTCTTTGCAAAAAAGAAGAAAAAGGAATGGAAGCAAGCGTCACCAGGTGGAATTGCAGGAGAAAAATAAAATATGGCGAGGACAGTGATGAATAAAGATGGATAAATCAGGCATGACGGAAGACAAATACAGTGAAGTGAACACAGGATTTTTATGAGAAACTGAATGATGCAAAAACAGAAAACATTCCGCGCGCAATGTGCGAAAATGTAAGAAATATCGAAGGTAAAGTTACTCGTTCGCAATGATTGATAGTGGAAACGAATTTCCGCTCGAGCTACTTGAATTTCTTCAACAGTTGACCAAAATTTGATCCGCAGCCTAGCGATAAATAATATTCAATTTTAATTAATGGCTAGAGAAGAAAAACTATATTACGACTACAGCAGCCGTCATTTATTACATTATTTCACCGCTAAATAAAATCAATATAACAACGAAGAGAAAACGTGAAATTTGTTGCCGTTAATCTGGAGACAACAGTCTTTCAATTATTTATAATCCGCGTGCAAAAATAACGAATGGTTCGTTCGTCATTCACCGATAAATCGAAGCCCCTGAATTGGTAAGCTCCTGATTAATCGAGGTTCCTACTGCAGAACGAAATATATCGCGGCTATAATGCAGCGGGTACAATGAACCGAACGGCACAATGGACGCTCTGTTAATCGAAATTCTGTCGGTGGCTCCGACTTTCGTATTTCTTTGTCCCCCATTGACAATAACTCTTTTGTCCATTCGAAAATTTATGTGCTTACCGCCGCAGTTCCTGCGGGTTTCATTGATAAAAAATTTCGTTGCATTGTCACGTTCCTTCTCCCGGTCTCTGGCTTATTATGACGAGAGAAAAACCTCTTCTGCCGAAATCGAGAAAGAAAATTTCTCGTGCGCGCTTCATCTCCCGTCTTCGGGAGTTATATCTGTAACGAATCCTGGAAACACTTCAATTTCAAATGTATCCACTTCTTCCTTCGAGCGCTTCCTTCTTCTTCGCAGTAATTTTTCCCGCCAACGTGTCAACAATTTCGAAAGTTGAGAGGAGAAAATTCGAAAGAAAGAAGCTGCTCGAACGGCGATGTGACAAAACAGAGGTGAAGAAGCGATTTCGGGAGGGTTTGAAGTGAGTCAGGGGAGATCAAGAGCACCTTCAAACTTGCCCAATTAAGTACTACCCGTTAGAAAGTTGCGCGAGCAACTTCGGGTAAAATGTTGGGAGGAAAAAAAAAAATTTAATGAGGTCGGGAGGCTGAGGAGTTCTTCGAGAACACCGATTCGGCCGAAGTTTACAAAAAAAAATTCCCTAATTGAAGCCAGAAGAAGAGGAAACTTCGCGTTTCGTGGTTTTGAAGTTGAAATCGAATCGAGAACGATTCATCTCGCGTATAATCACGGCGCGGAGTTCCCTTTTTTCTCAAAAATCGTGCATAACGTAACGGGAGCTGTTAACCCGAGCAATTTGTTAAGTGCGTTCCTCGGACCGATGTCCGAAGTCGACGAATGAATCCAATCCGGCTGAAATGTCAGGGAAATTACGTTCGGGCCGGTTCAGTTAGAGATTAAACCGCCGTCGACCGAAATCTCAAAAGGGAGAAATTCCAATTCGGAAGGAGTCCGAACCAGCCTGAAGTACCAGATTTTTCAATCAAATTAGCCGAGAGCGTCGAATTCGCTACGAGAAACAAAAGGAAAGAAAAAAGAAAAGAGATGAGAAAGAGGTTCTAATACGGGATCTCTTTCAAAAACACGAGGCAGATCTCGAAAAGGTGGCATTTTACAACGGGAAATTTTATTTAAGAAATCCTCCCGCTTTAAGAACGAAATATATTGAAATATATTGCGAATGTTAATTCGTTAACGTGCAAAATATAGCGCGTGAAGTGTCGAAATCAGAATGAACGTAGGTGAAATAAATTCTTCATTTCAGATTTCCTTTCTTTTCTTTGTTTTTAATTGTTGTCGATATAGTTATATATGGATTTGTAGGAGTTGTTTGCGAGTTGTTTTCTAGTCGTCACAGATATAAGTCGTGACAGATACAATTTCCACTCGATCGGAGAACGTGACAAGGAGAAATGGGGAACCCAACCGCGGTGCCCCGACGTATTGGAATTTTCCATCAAATCAGTCAAAGGTTCGACCTCGCCTCACCACCACGAACAAAAAAAGAAATTCCAGTAAAAAAAAAAAAACATCCACCTCTGACTCAAAGATCTGATATATATATATATATATATGTCAGATATAGTTTATTAACTGATTTATCGGGGAATATTCTCTGTTAAGTTTTTGCTTGACAAGATCTCAACTCTGCGCAATTCAATTTAACCGTGATCGAAGTAATATATCAGAGGACGGTAATCTCGTTCAGTTCCCATATGCTTTTGCTTCCACGGGGGAAAATAAATTGCGCAAGGGGGAAAGGAGTCGCGATTTCTTGGAAATTCTCTTTATTGAATTAATATCAATAATAATAATAAGAATAATAATAGTATGCAACTCCTCTTTAAATCTTAACACTCCTCATCTAGTTTCGCAATCTGATAAAATGCAAAGTATAGCACACAACTGTTTCCATTATAAAATATATCATGATTTCTTGAAAATTCTCTTTATTGAATAATAATAATCATGACAATATGCAACTTTTCTTTAAATTTTAACTCTCTTAACCTAATCTCGCAATCTAGTAAAATGCAAAATATAGCACGGAATTCTTTTATTACAAAATGGAATAGCACGCAACTCATTTATTACAAAATATATCACGATTTCTTGGAAATTCTCTCTATTGAATAATAATAATAATAATAATAATAATAATAATAATAATAATAATAATAATAATAATAATAATAATAATAATAATAATAATGGCAATACGCAACTTTTCTTTAAATCTTAACTCTCTTAACCTAACCTCGCAATCTAATAAAATGCACGCAATTCTTTTATTACAAAATATATCACGATTTCTTGGACATTCTCTTTATTGAAAAAATATAATAAAAAAAAAGAAATAATAATAATAATAATAATAATAGTAGTAGTAGTATGCAACTTCTCTTTAAATCTTAACCTAGCGTAATAAAATGCAAAATATAGCACGCAATTCTTTTATTACAAAACATATCACGATTTCTTGGGAATTCTCATCGTTGAGAAATAATAATAATCATAACATTAACAATGGTATGCAACTCCTCTTTAAACATCAATTCTCTTAACCTCTTAATCTCGCAACCTAACGAAATGCAAAATATACGAATTAATAATAATAACGCGCGAAACGCACGAATTGCTCGTGGTTTCCGTCGCGCTCGAGAAAGAAAAAAAAGACAAAAGAAAATGAATTGAAAGGTGGGCGTGTCGGTGACTCAGGTGTGCATGTTCGAGGTGAACCGGCCGTACGCGGTGATTAGTTCCTCGGTCTCCTTCTGGATCCCCGGTCTCGTGATGATCGTGATGTACTGCAAGATCTACAAGGAGGCCGTCCGTCAAAGGGAGGCGCTCAGCCGTGCCTCCAGCAATACCGTCCTGAACAGTGTTCACTTGCACCGGGCGTCTACGTCGAGGCATCATTCCAGGGCGTCTCACCAGCTGTTGCTGCACCCGAGCGACGCCAGCGACTTTGCAAGGCCCGTCACTTATAGAACCGCCGCGGAGTTGAACTTGGAGAACGGTGAGTGGTTCACACGTGCGTAACGAAACGTAATCGAAGATCCTTCCCTCCCTCCCTCCCTCTGCGCGTTAAATGCACGATGCATTCGTGGCATCCGTGCAAAACGTGCCACGAATATCTCTGCCTCTGACAACTTTGATGACAGCTTTTTGAGGACTTGCACGGTCGAGGCAGCGATCGATACGCGTTCTGCAATCGGTTGAGCATTTGCACGCCGGTGTCTCTGTTTTAAGTTCGATCTAAAGGTGGTAATCGACTAACGAACTGGCTAACGAACAGTCTAATTTGGCGAGTTTAGAATTCTAGTTCGCTACTTGGGTATATACATGTGTCTATACACATGTGTGTATATACAGAGGGTGGAATACGTAAGTACGACGTCGTCTGAATGGCGTCTTGCGACAAAGTTACACTGTTTCGAAGGTTCTGGTAATTACTGATCGACACAAGAGTTTTTCGACAGTTTTTCGTATGGAATGAAATGTATAATTTAGGAGGATTTGGGACGATTTGCGAGGAAATCGAATTTGAAAACTCAGTTTGGAATTCAGCCAATTGCAGCTCGCTACGAGTATGAGTGAAAATCGCGAGTGAAAGAAACGTTTTCAGAACGAAAATTTCTGCCTCTTCAAGCTTCGTTTCCCGGGAAAGTGGAATTTAAGTAGGTTCAGTTGGAAATCGGACACGCGTGCTTGATAAATATTCAAATTTCATTTCCTCGAGCCGGGAACGAAATGAAAAATGCTCCCTTTCTAGAATCAGCTAGTTGAAAATCGACAAGTCTCCGAAAGAAAGTTCTATTATATATATATATATATATTTTTTTTTTTTAATCCTCCTTTCACGGGGGATCTTCTCGTAAATTATAAACGTGCCTCTGTACGTTGTCGCGCAGTTTTTAGCATCGCGAACGATCAGTTTTGGAGCTTTCGTATTTTTAGATCTCCAAGTGCTCGTTTATCAAGGGACGTTTCGTCGCGTGGACGAGGGGCAAAGAATAAACAATTCTTCTCTTCTGTGAAATCACTCCGCGTCGTGTTTCAGAATTATTTTTATCGCTGGTCATCCTACCTCGTTCTCGTTAGTTTAACTCGATTCCTGACACCTATCTTATCTCATTTTAACTTTTGAATTCTTTTCGAAGAGCATCTTCATTTAATTCCAGGTCAAAGAATTTTTTAACAAGCCTTTGTGGTTTCGTCGCGTTCCCTTTAAATTTCAACGTTTCAACTTTTATTTGTTCGTCGTTTTTCTGTTTTTTTTTTCATTTCTCGTTTTTTTCCTCCGCTTTTTTCTTTTTTTTTTTTTTAGTTCAACAATGGCTCGGAAAGTAACGTACGTGTCTACTTTCTCAGAATTATACTTGTAAATTTTCCCAGAGGGTTCGCCACGTATGAAAACGGCAGAACTGAAATCTGCATGTCAAATTTCAGAAATTTTTTTTTCGCGCAACGTGTTTCAAACTGTATGAGGCTCGACTTTTTGTTATTATTCGGACATCAAAGTGTTTGAGAAATCAATGATCTCTATATATTTGTCTCAAATCAGTTGTTCTCGATGAATAACTATCTCTCCGATTGTTCGAATATTCGAACGTTTACTTTAATTCGTAGGAACATGAATTTCACATTCGGTCTTCAATTTTGTAATTTCATCCTCCGTATATTTTTTATCATTAACTTTCTTTGTCTGATGTACTCTCAAACTTAAAATTAAATTCTCTTAAAAAAAAAAAAAATAGCAGAATCTAACTGACATCAAATTCTAATTGATCGTCGACGAGTAATTTTCTGCTGAAAAAGAAAGAGCAACCGGAGAACAAGGGAAAAAGTCGAGCACGTTCACTTTTGATGAAAGGAGAAGAAAAGAAAAAAAGAGAGAACGACGACGATCCTTTTCAATCGAATTCGAGCGAGAAGTTTCGTTCGGATCTCGAGTCGAGGGCGAAGAACGGTGAATTCTTTCCTCGGAACGAAGAATGCACACGGGAGCAAAAAGTCGGGACGCGCTTTTGACTGGACGAATGGAAATCGAAGGAAAAGCAACGAAGGGGAGATGATAATAGAGGAACGCGCGGCCGCAACTTTCGCTGTTCGGCACCGTAATAATACATTCCAGCGCCATGGTCGCCGCCAATTATTTGCTCGGCCAACGAAATGACGTACAATCGATGTCGAAATTACCGCGTGTAATATTCCCATCGGTTTTTTCCTTCTTTCTCTCTTTCGTTTCTGCGTTGGTTCCGAATGAAAACGAACGTTCCACGAAATGCCATTTTCGACATGCGTCGGAAGGATCATTTTCCAGTAAATCGATCGGACCCAGGTGAATTGATTGCTAGCTAATTTGCATAAAAATATTTTTCAACGTTCGATGGCAACGTTGGGAATTTTTTTTCGAGTCAACGATTTGCAGGGATTTTCAGAGACGAAACGTTTTCACGTTTGTGTGTGTGTGTGTGTGAATTTTCATTGAAAATTTAAGTGATCGAAAACCCACGAGGAGAGAGTTAATCGAAACGAAAAATTTCGATGTCAGACTTTCTATTCGTTTGTTGACGTCTTTTTCTGCATTTTAATCCGCGATAAAATGTTAAATTTAAACTCATCTCCACGCTCCTCGTTTCGAATCGTTCGCTAGTTTTTCACCTCGTACATGCACCTACGAGGATATAAAAATTCTCTTATTTACTTTTACACGTGTTAGCCCATTTTCTGCTGCGCGTTTAAAAATACTCGGATTCTCATATATTTTCATCATTATCAGTCATTTGCATATTTCCCTGCCTGTCGAGATTTCCATTTAAAAATTACGACATTCGAGTCGACGAAAGTTCAAAAAAATATGAAAGAAAAAAATTTGCACACACACACACACACACACACACACACACACACACACGCCTCGAGTGTACCATTTTAAGCCGCGTGCTAGACATACGATCGACTTAATGCACCGTGTCACGATGTTTCGTGGTAATTTGACGGGCGGACAAGTAAAAACGTTTTCTCGGGTAGCCCGGGCGGCGTTCAAGGAGAAATTCCGGTCCCGATGGGAACCAATTCGTCTCGCAAGGTGCCAATCACTGTGATGGAAATGAATAATTCCCTACTGCAGCCTGTATGTATAGCAGTCGAATTGTTTCTCGACGAGAGAAGCTGCAATTTTCAAGCCGCTCGGTCCACAGAGTAGTCTCTCTCTTCGTTTCAGAGTCTGTTTCTCAACTGAAAGACGTCATCTCTCGAAGTGTTCCTTTTTCGTTTCTATCTGCAGCGGTGTTAACCTATTCGCATCACGGTTCACTTTAACGACCGGTTCGTATATCATCGAAGTTTGCACGACTGAGAGTACACGGTTCGTTCAAATCACTCACGACATTCAAATTGCAATATAATTGACTGCCTTCCATTATATTTTTACTTGTTATATATAATTTTGTTAGTATTAATATATATATATATATATATTATATGTTAGTCTTATATATATTATATTATTATATTATATTATATTATTATTATATTATACTTTATATATTTATATATTATATTCTTATATATATTATATGTTATTATTATATATATAATATATTATATATATATTATATATTATATGTATATTATATGTTAGTATTAATATATATATATATATTGTTTGTTAATATTAATACTAATAATTTATATATATTATTTACAAATATTAATATTTCATTACACTTATTAAAATTTATGTACTTTTATTATGCTCATTAATATTCATTGTCTTTTATTATTTATTAAAGTGCAAAATTAGACAGAGTGCACATGCACCGGAGGAATATGCAAGTGCAGTGCTCTCCTTTTCGAATCGAGCATTTCCTTCTTTTTTTCTTTTTCCTTTTACTACGTTTTCAAAAATACGAATCTGCGTAAATATTATGTCACGTCGATCTAATTGTGATACGTTGCATTTTAATAAATGCAACGATAATGTGAGATATTAAATAAATACGAAATTTTTAGTCTAATCGTTTTTAGTCATCCGCGGGCGGTGATGTTGCAGACTAGATTATAGATTATTTTGCGGAATATTCGGCATTTCGATGCAAATGGGTTAATCGTTGTAACATTTTTTGTAGAGAAGGTTGGTTTCTCTTGAAAGTATTCCAGCAAAATATTACACTATTAATTGAGAGATAGTGGAGAATTTAATAAAATATAAATAATTAAAATTAGAAACAGGCTTCAGATTTCTCGATAGAACTTCCAAAAATTACTTCTTTTTTTCTTCTTATTTATTAGCCATAAGCCTATACATGGCCTATTTGCCACACGTTCTTACATGCTAACTTGTATTTATATATTTGAGATGATAGGGAGCAAAAATTACTTTCTTTTATTATTAATTTTTATTTATTTTTTTTTTTATTTAGCTTCAGGCCTATACTTGGCCTATGTACTATGCCACTTACATGCTGTAAAACTTGTATGTAAGATGCAACTTCAATATATACAAAACAAATTACGTAAAATGATATACATAAGAAAAGTTGACTTGATACAATGGTATATAAAAACACACAGGAAAATAAATAAGAAAAGAAAATAATGTTGGGAATAGTCACTTAAAATCCATCAGGATTCCGGGGACATCTGCAAACGAACAAAGAAACAACAAAGAATGCCTGCTTCCAGTTTCCACTAATTATATCACAGGAACCAAATTATATCAGAGAATTAAAATATATTTTTCTCGCATAGGGAGACTGAAGGCATTTCAACTGGAAAATCGTCAGAGACGCATCAAAATACCTCTGTCGCCGTCGCGGACGAAAGAAAAAAGAAAAAAAAAAAAGAAAAACGAAAAACGAAAAAGACTCGTTCCGCGTTGCGGACGAAAAGCAAACTAATCGAGTGTGGAAACATAAAGCCCGCGCTAAACTGAAAAATGAAGAACTTGGAAACCTGTTGGATCGCTCGCGGCGATGATTTACGAGCACTTGAACTTTGTTAGCGTCGAACCGTCACAGGTACGCGCGGGTACAATGTTTGCACAGACGTGGGATGGGCAGGACGATGCAAAAGATTATCCGAGATGAAACAAGGGAGATCTCTCGCGAATCGATTGTTGTTCGGTCGAAACTTTCCAACGAATTTATCTCGACGTCTTAAACTCTCGTGTTTATCGTGTAAAACTTGACTCGGGGGGTTACGTGCTCGAGCGATAGCGCTCGGCGGAAAAACCGAAAATTACGTTTCTGGGATCTTATCTCTCACGTTGCATGGCTCGAGTTGTTCATTGGGTTATTGTTACAGAGACGTTGGATAATTTCTTTCCTTTTTCAAGTATTTAACGCGTCGAATGCCACAGGCGGTCACCGGTGATAGAAACACGAAATTCGAGTGAATGTCAATACTTAAAAAATTTTCACTAGCTTCATTACTGATGAAGAGATTAATGCAATATAAAATATAGAAGAATATAAAATAAATATAAAATATAAAATATAAAATATAAAATATAAAATATAAAATATAAAATATAGAAGAATAATTTTATTTATAATATGCGCGTATTGCAATAAATTACAATTACAATGTATTAAAGCGTTGTAAACGAAGGAAGTGTGACATTTTTGATACAATTTTTCTTGCTTTTGTTCTGCCTAATTGTTTTGAATGTTTCTTCGCAACATCTTCTACAAAATCGTCGCCCGATCCTGGTTTTCCAGCCATTTTCTCTCATTTCGCGACACAGTTTTCTCTATTACTGAAAAAAGTGCAACCCTCGATTTCCCTATGTCGTAAAAAATAATTGAACATCGAAGAAACGCATTTCAGGGCTGTTGGAGGTCACCGGTGATCCAATATGCTTTATATGCTTCAACTAATAGATAATACATCAACATAATACCTATTGTATAATAAGGAATTCATTGTGGCGTTCTGGCACGCAAGATGCAAAATCAGCTTGGCATTCAACGCGTTAATTGAGATATTTCCCCCTTTGGCGCGCAAAGTGGATTTCATTCAAAGTGAAATTGAAATCTCGTTTGAGAGAAGGAAGATAACCTTATTAATAGATCTTAATTAATTCAGACCAGCGGCTTCCGATCATTTCTTTTGGCTATGGCCTAGGCATTTCTAAAATCCCGATGTCCGCACGTAATTCTTATTATTCGAAAAAGTGAATTTTTGACTTTAAGTGGAGTAAGCCTAAAAGGCCATTAGCTTCAAGGTCCATGAAAGAAGTGTACAAAAAAAAAAAACTTATCCCCCTCCCCCGTGGGAACTATAGACTTAGACTTGTGGCGCGTTAAAACCTCCAAGAATTTTTCAAGCGTTTTCGTTCGTACTGCACAAAAACAAATGAAAATTCTACACGATAATATCTATTGCCTCGTGAAATATTTTCGCGCTGTTGAAACAGGCAAACAAATTATAAATTCTTACGCTGTCCGGCGCGCTGCGTAATTCGCTCGTATTAAATATTCACGGTCCGAATGTTCACGCGGCAAGAACAGTTTATATTCCACAAACAGTTCGTTAACCACACGGGTTGGTTGGCGATGCAAAAGAGGAGGAAAGAAATGAAATTTCCTTCGACGAACTTCCTCCGCCACGTGGACGGAGACGTGATTCAATTTTCAGAAAAGGTCAAGTCGAGTTTTATAACGCGATTTTTTTTTTTTTTTAAACGCCAGACTCGCAATCCATCACAGTCTTTCGATATTACGTGCAAATGCGATGACTGCTGGCACTCTGGTTAAACGACATTTCCTGCATTTGAAAATTTGGCTTCCGCTTCGAACTGAGAGCTGTGATTGACGCGAGGCTTTCCCTGCCAGAAAATCAGAACGATTCTCTCTCGCAACCAGAGAGAGAGAGAGAGAGAGAGCCACGTTATTTGCACGTTATTTGCACGTTATAACGCGTTTCCATAATAAACGCGCGAATTTACTTCACGCCGAACGTGAATCTTTTTAATCGTCAACGAGCCATCGTTCGAGCAATATTGCAGTATCGAAATTATTGCGTGTAGTTATATTTTTAGTTACTTTTACTTTTAATAAACGGCCTGTTTGCTGGACGATGTGTAGGTACGATGATCGGTAAATAATAAAGTCACTGTACTACAAAACGAAATTTTTATAATTTAATTTAATGTTTACATGATACAGAATTTAATAGATTAATTACTACAGACGACAGATGACTAATGACTATTAATTTCTTATTTATTGTTTTATATATATTATCGGTAATTTGTTTGTAACTTAGTAACTAATAATTTGTTGGTATCTCCATGGTAATTTTTGTAAGACTGAATAGATGACGCTACAGATGTGCATCTAGTTCTCAAGACCGTCTCATCGTAGAGTTCATTTTCAATAAATTTACGACGCCAATTTTGTAAAACTCTTATAAATAAGAAATCATGTAAGAAATCAATATTTCAACAAAATTACTATGGAGATGTTTGTAAATAATTGTCAAGAATACATGACAAATTGGCGAATATATAAATAGCAGTTAAAAAAGAATTATGATACATTCTACAAAAGTCTACAGTCAAAAGTTTGAAGTTCATAATCTATAATTATTATTAAATAAGTAATTAAAAGTGTATAAATAATTAATTAAAATTTTATTGTTCATTTAAATAGCGTTGATCAATAGTTATTAAAAAATATTATTAATAAAGTATGTATATAGTTACTTGTAGTACGTTGATTTTATTATTTACCGATCATCGTACCTACAGATGCGTGAACGAAAAAGTATGAATGTGATGTGAGAAGCACATTCTTTTTGAAAAGAGGAAAGTCGCGCGAATGAAAGGAACAGAGTCAGCGGAGAGTCGAAAAAGAGCGTTGAACGAGTGTGGTCAAAAAGAGTGATAATTTGCATTGTATAAAAGAATTAATTGTGTCGTTTGAGTTTATTCGAATTATTGTTGTCTGTGTTGTCTATCTTGTATTTATGATTTGTTGTTTTGTTTCCGTTTTATTTATTATTTAACACTTTACCGACCGGTGGCCTATTAATCGTCTATTACTTACCGCTATCGGTCGGTAAAGTGTTAATACAATGAATCATTTAAATTATATCACTACAATATCCTACGATTATTGGGCGCTGTAATTCTTTTTACGAGAGTTTCACCAGGATTTACGAGATCCGGTGGTTCTCGTTGATGAGATTAGGGACCGATTCGATGAATCCCGCGGCTTACACTTAGTTGTCATGATCGAGAGCGATACACCGAGAGGTGTAACGTCGAACGAATGACATCCGAAGTTCAAACGTCGTTCCAACTGTCTCGAAAGTTCGAACCGATTGGACTCGAAGAGTCGAAAGTTGGTAAAACCAGAACTTGTTCCCAAGTAGCAATTCCTTTCCCCAAAAATATCATCGAGAACGGCTGTGAAGCGGATGAGAGCGAGGATTTTTTTCTTCTTTTCGAAAGTTTCTTTCTTTTCACGAGCCTCAGGCTGTCCGACAGATGCCAGAATTTTTCCCTCCTATAGAGACACACGACTCGACGTAGATTCGTTTCGTTTTGCAAATTTTTAGAAAAAAACGACTGGAACGCATTTAATTCGCCGTGCAGAAAACGCGTTTTCACGTGCGCTCAATTAACACGTTGACTGCCACGTTGACTGTACTTTTCAGGATCCCGGTCTAACAAGCCAATTTAATTTAATCATGTTATATTATTAAAAACTCCTATTATGGTATATAGTAATCATCAGAAAGCACATAGAATGTGTTTAAAAAAAGAGAATGATCTTGCAAATTATCTCGTAGTTGGCAGTCAATGTAAATATGTAAAGAAAGACTATTCGATGGCCCAAAAAGGTTGCATTACATGTTATAGAGATATATATATATATACACAATGCGTACAAACTCTTTCATAAAGCAACTTCTTCTAAAATAAAACTTATAAAGTTTAGAGAAGCATTCGTCGACGCGTTGATTGGAGAAGAGATTCAACCAGTTTCAAAGAAAATTAGATTCCAAATCTGTCAAGAGAAGCCAGCCTTTTGCGTGGAGAAGATTGTTTGAAAAATTATCACAAATAAAAATATTCTTTTGCTCGTTGATTTTGAATGAACTTTGTATTATTACATTTTCTGTTTATTTTTACTAATCAATTTTCTGCTCATGTAAGCCAAGAATGATTTTTTGTTCTCTTCCCTGATAGAACTACGAATTTCATCGTAGCTGCACAAATATGGCGAGCAAATAAACTACGAGTTATCTCGTAGTTGGCAGTGAACGTGTTAACATTAGGCCGAAAAAGGTGCATCGAAGTAACCTGAAACTATAATTAAAAAAAAAAAAAGATAGACGAACCATTTGAATTCTCGGGAGTATTTAAGTTCAAAGTCTCGTAACATTTTTTTTTTTTCATCAAATTCTTACGCGTGCCGTATGAACCGTGCATTCAGATTTTCTGAAAGAGACTAAACGAAAGGTGTAGAAAATTTCCGAGCTTGTTCTCTCTCTCTCTCTCGGTATCTGCTGCAAATTTGACCAAAATGTCGTAAATGTTTGTGCCACGTAAAGGGTAAATATTCACAGGCATGGATCGCCGAGCGTGACGTAAAGTCTCTGTAAGATAGTTAATTGTGTTTGTTTAACGAACGGCTATTTTTATCCCATTGAAGAGCGAAACAGTTCGACGATCAAAAAGATTTAATTAATCAGCTGTGCTCAATAGTTTTCATAAAAAGAAACGAAGCTCGCATGTTTCATTTGCCTCGGGTTTAACAACAATATCATGTTTGTCCGCAGTTAAGTTTAATAACAACGAGCAACGCTGTTATTGAATTTCGCTCTTTACGCTATTAACGTATTTCATTACCTCGCTCTTGTTCTCTATTTTCTTTCTTGGAATTGCCCTTGCGCGTTCCGGCAATTCCAACGAAGACGTATTATTATTATTATTATTATTATTGTTATTATTATCATCGTCGTTAATACGACGTTACAAATACAAAGTGGAACGGAATTCGCGACGCGGAGAGAATTAGTCGAAATTTTGGCATCGCAAAGCGTGACCTTTGACCTAACCTCGCTCTCGTTCTCTATTTCCTTATTGTTCTTGCGTTTCGGTGATTCCAACGAAGACGTATTATTGTTATTATTATTGTTATTAATACAAATACAAAGTACGATGTGAAGGAAATTAGTCGAAATTTTGGGATCACAATGCGTGACTTTTCTTTTTGAAGAAGAAGAAGAGTACAACCTGGAAGTCACGCCAACTATTAGATTCTGAATTTTTATCAGCAAATCTCCATTTTTGTAGACGCGACTGAGAGAAAAAAGAAAAGACTCGAATGGCAATTCGCATTGCTGACCGAAAATAACAACGAGTGCTGCCGTTTGTTCATTTTGCGCTTTGTATAGCGAAGATTCACACGTGAAAATATTCACAATATACATATAATGCGTGAAAAATATTCACAATGTCCGTCAATAATTCGTACGTAAAAGGACGTGTTTGCGTTTGCGGTCAAGAATACGCAGACTGTAAAAAAAAAAGAGAAAAAAGAGAAAGACGTCCAATCGTCGCAGCTTTCGCTAACGCGAGTTGCTTTTGAAAGCAACCTGATCGCGCAATTCCCGCGAAATAATTCCGACCCGGCCGATCCGTCATCCGGTTCGCTTTGAAACGAATTCCATTCAAGATTCCCGCCGCGTCGTCAGTCGTCCATGCGGGCTGCAGAGTAACGAGAGATATGCATCGTAATTTCATAAATTTCGTCGTGTAATTGATGTCGATTTGCAGCTTTCGGGGCGATCGTTTCATCGGCGTGCACTCGAAAGGATCGATTTGACAAGGCCTTGCCCCACTCGCCCTGCCTCTCGGGCGAGAGGTTAATGAAATTTCCCGGCTGCGAGATCGTTTAGTCGTCGCGCGAGCTTAAAGTGTCGCTTTTAACCCGTGGCATCGTTTCCGGCGAGGCGAGAAATTTCTGTCTGGGCCGCCGATGCATTTACCTCTAAATGTATTTCGCTCGGAACAATGCGAGAGAGTGGTCTGCCGTTCGTTGTGAACGCGCCCGTTTGTTATTCGAGAATTTGCCTCGTTCGGCAAGTTGTCGAACGAACGATCGAAAAGGGCATAATCGATGGCTTCGATGGCTTCGTCAATTTATATCGTGTTCTATAACGCTGGATAAACGAAGAAACAGGCGAGTTTGTATTTTATTTTATTTTATTATTATTATTATTATTATTATTATTATTATTGCTATTGTGTCATATATTCAAGCGATTGAATAATTTCTCTTCATTTCTCTCATATTTTCATTCATCGTTTGGATCATAGTTTGATTGCAAATGGGATTTAAGGTGTTCAGACGTTGTGACGAAAATTTGGTCCACAGAAGTTTCATTTGTGTCTTTACACAAATGAACAGGAAAGAAACCGATCTAAAGACCGTTCGAATAATATTGAGAAATAATATAAACACCTACACCTTGCTAGACAGAAATGCTTTCTGTTTTTGTCGATATGTCACTGGTAGTGGCAGGCGCGTGTCTTTCTCGCATTTCCTCTATCATATTCGCGTATTCTTCTCTTTTTGCAAAAATTTCCTCAAACATTTAGAAACGATTACACTTTACAAATTCCATTTATATTTTCGATTCGTATTTATATATTTAATCTGTCGAATCAAATTGAACAGATACAGTTACCAATTCGTTTTATGCTACAGCTCGAGATAACAAGGAGAATCATCCTTTTTTTTACAAACTAAGGTAAACAGGTTAGAAAATAGCAAAAAGGATCGTCAAAATGCTTTCTGTTTCTTCGATGTCAATCGTTGTAACAGGCGTGGTTTTCCTCGAGTGCAACAATTTCTCAAACATTTAGAAATAATTATTTTCTTTGCAAGTACGGAATTGATATTACGTTACCAATCCAGATTACGTTATTCCCTCTGAAGAAAGGAGAATCATCCTTTCCCTTCAAATAAAATAAATATAAACCTGTAAACAGGCTAGAAAATAGCAAAAAGGAAAAACATTTTCTGTTTCTTCGATCTTCATTTTGTTGTAGTAGGCGTGATTTCTCCATTTTATTATCCATTTTCTCACGTGCAACGATCTTCTCAAACATTTAGGAACAGTTATACTTACTTGGCAAATACAAACGAATTTTTAGCATTTCAGCTTAGTTGAACGAAATTATTTTCTTACAATTAGAGAGGAAAAAGGAGAATCGTCCATTCCCTCGAAACGAAATAACCCTGCGAACAGTGTAGAAAACAGGAAAAGGATCGTCCTTAAATGTTGAAACAGCCGCTCTCGCCTGGCCATTATCGGATAAACTGAACCATTTGTCCGTTCGCTGGCTTACGTTACAACCACCGTGGTACGAAACACCCTGCCAACCGTGGCGCAGCCACGTAAAATATATTTTACATATTTAAATCTAACCTAAATCTAACTTAAATCTGACTTAAATCTAATCTAAACCTAATTTAAATCCAACCTGAACAGAGCCGAGGCTCTCATTATTTCGGCAATATTCAAAACGATGACGCGCGATAAATCGGAAATACCGCTCGTTGTATAAATACGTGCGTCGACGACGATTCAAGCGAGGCGTGAATCTTCCACGAACCGGCCGCCATGATGGAGAACAGCCAGACGAGAATGTCTGCCAAGATGAACTTGGCATTTCGCGATGCTCCAGCCGTGTTCCGTCTTGCAACGATGACACGCAAAATCGTGAAGCGTTCCACATTTTTTTAAACCGGTTGTTCTCGACAAGAGTTCCCGGTCTCCTCTCATTAACACTTTAATGGCCGCTCATACAACATGTGTGTGATGCTACCGCCGAACGTAAATTTGTTGTATTAAATGTGTTGTTATTGTTGTTGTTTTTTTTTGTGTATGTTCGCACATGTTGAATTATTTCGTGAATTTACATAAAGTTTTTTTAACTTAATTCTTCAAAAATATTGCCGGCTCCTGACGAGGTTTGACTGCGTAGATGTGCGGCCATTAAAGTGTTAAGCGCCGAGATGGACCACCGTGTAGGGTTTTAGCCGATAAGAATCTCCAAAAGGAGCAGAGTGTCTAAGAAGATTTCCCTACACGTAAATAAGAAAAAAAAAAAAAGAAAGATACTTTCGAACGATGAAACGTTTACGCTCGTGTCAAAATACATCTTCGATTTTATTAACACCCGAACTACCAATTTATAACTGTTGTTAGATGTTTTCCTTGCCGGATGCAGTTTTGAAGATTTTAAACGACCTTTCTGAAAATGTACAGATCAAAGCATTCCTCGCTCCATACAAGTACTTCTACTCCCTTTTTACTTCAATATTCTCGGCGGAAATTCGATGAATTCTTAATTCGACGAATTAACGAATGGCAGGAAGTTCATTTCGCGCGATCTTGTTGATATCCTGTATATAATAAGTTTTTAATATAATCTCGAGTCAGTTCTGTTCTAGACGGAAGAGAGCCAGATATAATTATCCCGTGATAAAGCATCTACGAGGAGTCAAATAACACAAGAAAATAACCTAGAACAATGGTTTGTCATAAAATCTCTGGAAAGAATTTCACGAATTGCACGAAACATTTTTATCTGAAATGTCTGAAATATTTTGCTAAACTGAAATCAACACGCGGGTAACATGGGAGACGTGAAGCGCGAAATAAATATGATTAATACGGGAGAAAAGAAAGGCGACAATGAAAGATGGAGGAAAAGGGACAGCCATCGAGATTGTCCTCGGCAACGGCCGCTCCTAATTCACGCTGACAAATGGCACGTACATGGTTCAACCATAAGTTACCACGGGGTATTAACGATAGTGCAGGTCCTGTTTACTTGGTCGTTCAATTGCACGGCCGTATAGGAGCCGCAGCGTGATGCACACGCATCGTGGTTCGTTTATGGACGGCGATAAACGTCGCTGTGACACAGCGCCGAAATTGTTATTTGTTAGAAACACCTGGAAACAATTATTACCTCAGAACAGGTTTTGTAACAGTATACAACGATCGCGAAGTTTACGTTCGAAGCTACGCTGGACGTGTAGTTTGCGGATTTACACTGGAATTTACGTTTACTGGCGCGCGCACTATGCAGCGCGAGGTTCTTGGAATATACTACTCGCGCTCGGTACGGCAGACTTGTGAACTATAATTGTAACTCCATTAAACCGGTGCTCCAATTCAGTGATTTTCAGTGTAGCTTTCACGTTTCCGTGCTTGGATCGTTGAGAGAGATCATTTTCACTTGAATAAATAAATCTCTCGTACGTTTAATTTCATCTTTATTCGAGACTGTGTTTCGATAACTGAAACGAACAACATCCATCCAGAGATGGAGAGATAGTTTTTCTTCTTGCAAACTGTTCGATAGAATCTCGTAACCGATTCGAGAATTCGAAAGTTGACGTATCGACCTTAACGTCTGTCTCGATTGTAAATTTGAGGAATCTAATCGAACGAAGGACGAGAAAGTCGAGAGTCGAAGAACTCTCGACACTTTTACATAACGATCGATCGAACATCGGATTACGCTTAGTTGGACTTAGCGGAACGGATTGACCGATGTATTGGTAATTCGTGAAACATTTCGAGTTCCCTTTCGAGCAGTCTTCGCTAATGTCGGATTAACGGAGTGACCTAAATACAACGCGGTGGCGGCGGCACGCTGAATAATTGAAAACGGGACAAAAATAAACGTTTTGTCGGCTGTGGAATTATGCAGGAGGTATAGTTAATGTTGCGGGTTCCGTAACGAGGGGCACTTCTTTTTCGGTTGCGTCGATCGATACACACACCGCGAATTACACTCGCGAGAATTTCGTTGCCTGTCACGTGAAATTCCTCCGTAAATTAATCGTGGTAGATGCGGTTACGTTGTTTCGTCGCATCGACATGATTCACGGGAACCATCGAACTGTAAAATTCCCACCGGAGACATTAAAGTAGGAAAAAAAGAATAGAGAAACTTCATAACACTCGGATGGAGCACATTCGAAAAATCATTTAAATTCCCAAAAATATATAACTGTTCAGAAATTTACAAATTGACCACTTTTCTAGTTCCTTAAGTGTGTTGATGAAATACCTAGTTTTTACATCTTCTGATACACAGTAATGCTGCAGAATTAAGAAGAATTTATACTTTAGATTATTTGTATAAATCTTTCAATTTGTCACGGGAAATTGAGCTATAAATATATCTATTAAACATCTCTCAACAGAAACGCTCATTTGCAGCGCGTAAATATGGAGATCGCCATAAATCTGCCAGATAGACGGACCATTCGTTCAATATATTTCATGCATGCTTCTGTATACCTCCGAAAGATACATCGTTTATCAGGCAATATTTTGAAAGCCCCCCAGCAGATTTCACGTGGAAAATCGTGAGATCATAAATACAAACACTGTGTTTCCAATATTAAAAAACCTTCGAATTTGTTCGAATTTCGCAACGATGAACGTAACCGGGCAATATTCTGGAACGAGCTAGTTTAATATTGGGACTAAATTTTTCTTCCTAATTCGCGGAGTTTACAGAGCTTTGCAAATATAATCACGACAGTTCTGTGACTCGTTACATGATCGAATAAAGTGTCAAAATTTCAGAGTGTAAACCGCGTTCAAAAAGAATTCGTATTCCAAGCTTGAAGAATTGTAGTTAGCTTCTTTAAGGATCTTCAAGGATCTGACGATAATGTTACCGATCATCGCGAGACTCTCGGGTCTCTCGTTCAGAATTTTCATCATTGCTCAGACACGTTTGTGCACCATTGTGTACATCAAAGCCTGAATCCGTGCAAGGAGTCGTCGTTCAACCAGCAAGCGAATAATCGTCGTTAAAAACGTCGGATACGTAGTGGTTCATTTCATTTGGGTCAGCTAGTCGCATCAAAGTAAACGGAAAGGATTCCTGTTCCAACGACGCGGCGTCCTCGTGAATCTTCCTCGCAGAAGGAGTCCGGTTCACGTCTTTTCACGTAAGGGTCGTAGATTTTTATGAGCCGAGAAGCCTATTTAAAAAGTGACCCAGAAAACGAGCGTACAAAGGCGAGTCATACACACGCGAGACTTTCGTCTGCGGATGCTTTGCAGATGCAGTCAGTGAGAAGAGAGAAAACGGAGAGAGACGTTCGAGCAGTCTCTCGCGTAAATAAAGAAAGCCGCGTGGAAATTCTTAGCGGTTCTTGGCCAGCAAGCCGGCACGAATCAGTTGCTTTATATTTCGAAGAACCTTTTACAATAAAAAGACAGAGACAGTGAGTGAAAGAGAGATAGAGATAGAGATAGAGATAGAGAGAGAGAGAGAGAGATAGAATGTTTGTTGTAGATTTTTGAATTTACAGCGTACGAATGTGTTAGTAAAGTATATATAAGTGTACCTCTCATCTTGTTATGAGCTCAAAAAAAAAGTAGTGTTCTTCAATAAGCTATACTCGATAAATCTGTGAAAATTTAATCTGAAAAATTTTCTACTTATGACGATTTTTATTGGTAGAGAATAATACTTCATTTTCACTTTTTTCGCGTGAATAACGTCATTTTCAATTTTCGCGTGAGATTCGTTATCGAAAAGCCAGCGAAGTAGGAAAAGTAAAATAAGGAGAAGAGAGGTTAGTTAAAAATATTTGATCTCATAGTTGTCCATCATTTTCTTATGAATTAGAAGCGAACTATTACTCATTATCGATAAAAAAAGAAATGACAAGAACTTTACGTTATTTAATAAATGCTCGTTTATTGCTCGATAAATTTGTGGAGAAATTCAGTCTGAAAAATTCTTTCAATACTGTATGGAACAACTTACTCGTAATTTATAATAATATACCACAATTTTATCTACAGAGAATAATATACTTTATTCTCATTTACGCGTGTGAACAACGACTCGTTATTGAAAAGTCAGTGAGATAGAAGAAGGATAATAAAAAAAGAACGAGGAGCTAGTTAACAATATTTAATCTAAACCGAAACTATCGTTACTCGATAAATGCTCAATAAATTCGCGCAAATTTAATTCTTTGAATACTTCGCGGAGTACTTTCTTTGCTCATAATTCGCAGTAACGATTTTTCACGATTAATAAATGGATGATATTTCATTTTCACGTCTCCGCGTGTGAAACAACGACTCGTTATTGAACAGCAAGCGAGGCAAAGAAAGAAGAGAAAAAAGAAACGAGAAGGTAGAAACGAGCGAGAGGATATAATACAACTTTCTTCAGCCGTCAATGATTAAGCGCGGACATACATAGCGTGGGAGTACGGTCGACTATTTACCGATTCCTTTGCGTAGAACAGTATAAGCCGAGGTGCACTGACCCATTCTCGAGACGAACTTTGAAAAAACACCCGTTCTTTTCTTTTCCTCCTTTTCTTTTCTTGTCCCTCTGGTCGATCCGGTAGCTCCGACACCGCAAGGAAAATATTTCCTTTTCTCGCCCTTTCCTTTGTTTTTTCCCTCCGCTCCTTTTTTTTTTTTTTTTTTTTATTTTACCCAATCCAGCCAGCTGAAAGGTGAACGCGCCCGAGTCAACGGTGGAAAAGTTTTCATCGTGCTCTGGTTCGAACGAATTGTCCAATTGGAAATGATTGCCTTCGTTTGGAATAATTATCGGCTTCGCAATTGGCAGCGAAATTATATTTCGTTATGATATTTTTTCACAGCATGAGACTCGTAAATAGTCGGAGAGAGACTATTAACACTTTACCGACCGTGTATTAGTGGTGAATAGTTAGCTGATTAATAGGCTACCGGTCGGTAAAGTGTTAAAATATGTTAGTTAGCCGATTAATAGGCTACTTGTTGGTAAAGTGTTAAAATATGTTAGCCGATTAATAGGCTACTTGTCGGTAAAGTATTAAAATATGTTAGCCGATTAATAAGCTACCAGTCGGTAAAGTGTTAACACGTTGACTGCCAACTACGAGATATCTAGTTTGTTTGCTTGCCATATTTTTGCAGCTATTTTTGTAGCTATTTTTTGTAGCTACTTTTGTAGATATTTTTGTAGCTATTTTTGTAGCTAGAAAATGGAAACAAAATGATAAATACAAGATAGACAACTCAAACAACAATAATTCGAATAAACTTAAACGACACAATTAATATATAACACAAATTACTCTTTTGACCACACTCATTCAACACTCTTTTTCGACTCTCCGCTGATACGCACGACTTTCTTCTTTTTTTAAAAAGAAAAGCTCTCAGTGCCAACGCTGTGCCTCTCACATCACATTCATACTTTTCATTCACGCATCTTCAGCAAACAGGCCATCTATTAAAAGTAAAAATAACTAAATATATAACTATACACAATAATTTCGATACTACAATATGATTAAATTGAATTGGCTTCTTTGACCGGGATCCTGAAAAAAATATCGTTGCAGTCAACGTGTTAACCATGAATAGTTGAGAAGTTTATCGAAGATGATATCATTAAAGAACGTAATCTTATTTGCAAGTGGGTCTGATAATATTAGCTTGGCGCTAACACTGATTGTGAGTCAGTGATAGACTTCTGAGAGTCCTCTCCCTTCGACTTACAAATTACATTTCTAAGAAAGGAAAGTACCTATCATCCTTGATCACAGTTACAAAGTGAACAAATCCTCTCAAAGGTATAAATGTTTTTTCCTTCACGCGGAGTCCAAAGCACGTGAATTTCGAAAGAATCTTCCTCGTTTCTCACGGGAAGCATTCGCCATTCGGTATGGAAAAAAAAAACATCAACCCATTTCTAATCCCGAGCAACTTTCCCGCGAAAGTTACCTGTCAAACCCGACCATAAAACAACTATGAAACCGACTCTATTTCGATGCTCATTACACGAGCGACGCGATCGATCCTCGAAGCAAACCCGCCCTCGGAGCGGCGAACGACGCACAATCGCGTCGAATAATTAGAACGTTCGCCTCGCTGTTGCAAGAAACTCTTGCCGCTCGGCAAGCAAGATTCTCGAACGAACGACGAAAGACAGAGACGCACGCAGAGAGTGCCACACGGTTTGAAACACCGCGTCACGGTGGCGAAGCGTGTACGAAAAGCGACGAGCCCTGAAAAGCGAAGGAGCGGAGCTTGCGAAGAGACAGAAGACAGGGGGATGAGAGAAGTGGAAGGAATGTGAGAAAGAAAGAGAGCAGAGGGTGTGTACGCGACTAGAGGGTAGAGAGAAAGAGAGAAAGAGAGAGAGAGAGAGAGAGGAGAGAGTGCGTGGCGGTGGCAGGGGCTTGATCTCTCGCAGGCTGCGGCGTATGGTAGGTCAGTGAACGCGGTTCCAGCAGGCAGCTCCCGGGACACCCTCCTCGACCTCTTCGCTAGCTAGCTCGCTCGCCCTCTTCGCTAGATAGCTCGCTCGCCCTCTTCGCTAGATAGCTCGCTCGCTCGATATCTGGAAACGACGTCTGCAAACTCCGCGGCGAAGAGAGGAGTAGCAACCGCCAGAAGCCGCGGTTCTGGATGACAATGGGCTGGAAACGCTTCCAATCGTTTCAGCGATGTTGCTTTGGAATTAGAAGAGATAGCAAGCATGGGGGATAGTAAGCTGAGGTTTCGGTTTTCGCAGGTAGTTTCGATATTCTCGATATGCTCGAAAGTGCCTTGCGATCGTTTGTCGTACGTGGATTCGTTTTTCGACAGCCGTAGCTTTTCAAATTGCACGTGCACAGATCCTCGGATTTTTTTCGAAGTATCAATTTTTACTTTCGTCGCAGAATTTTGAAATTACACGTGTATTTTGCAGAACTCTTTGGTTCCGGTTTAACATTTTCAAATGGGTACCAATGCGTAGATTCAAGATAGAATTTTTACTTCTCGCAGATGATTTGATTTTTGAGACTGTATTTTACAAGCACTTCGCAGATTCTCGGTTTTTTCCGAGGGTAGTTTCATATTTTCGATAAGTACCAGCGTCTCGAAAGCCACGGGATAATTTTTATTCCTCGCAAATGGTGAAATTTCGAAACTGTACGTGCATTTCACAGATTCTGAGGCTTTTGGGGTAGTTCAACACTTTTGATAAGTAGTCCAGTGTTTTGAAAGTCATGGCGTAATTTTTATTTGTCGCAAAAAATTTTGAAATTGCACGTGCATTTTGCAGATCCTAGGGTTCTGGTTTAATATTTTCGATGGGCATCAATGTCTCGAAAGCCACGGGATAATTTCTATTTGTCGCAGATGATAAAATTTCGAAACTGTACGTGCATTTCACAGATTCGCAGGTTTTTTGAGATAGTTTGAAATGTTTGATAAGTAGCTCAGTGTTCAGTTTGATAAGTAGTTCAATTTTTATTTGTCACAGATGGTAAAATTTTGAAACTGCACTGTGTATTTTACAGATTCTCGAGTTCTTAGAGGTAGTTTAACACTTTTAATAGGTATCAGTAATTTTCATTGATTGTACATGACAAAATTTTTGAAACTGTACGTGCATCTTGCATATTCTTCGTTGCGTGAAGGTTGAATGGAAGAATGAATGAATGCAGCAGTTGTTCTATAAGAGTTTCGAGAATTCGTCCCAGAGAAAATAGAGAGCCACTCACTGGGAAGTAACTAAGTGTTCCATTCCATAAGTTTTGCTAACTATTTCAATCCCGTCTACATTTGCAGATTAATCACGCTACAGTCGAATATCAGTGGTTGCAATCGAGCATGAAATCATATCTGACGGATCATTCTCTAGATACTATTCCGCGATATGGATTACCATACATTATCTCAGTCACGAGTACAGTGATAATGGCGAGATAATACCGACAATATTACAAGTCCGTGCTTTACCCCGAATATTCTAGGTTTGAACGTCAAAAATATACCTTGAAATATATCTCTCAAATAATAATAATAACAATAAAAATAATAATAATAAAAATAATCTTATAATATGTAAATATATATTCACACGTATGAAACGTAATGAAATTTGCGATTGAATACAAATATATCCAATCTTCCGTCAAATTTATTTTTATGTGACTCTGCGAAAAAGAACACTTCGAAGCTATAAATATCTTGAAACGCTGGAATTATCAAATATTCCAAGTTTGGTAATTTCTAGATAGATTGAACATTGAAAAACTTTTATATTTACTTTACGTTCATTGAAAATTCGAGAATACTTCGTCACTCGTGTTATACACGCCGATAGCGAGTATTTCAACCGAAAAGTGATCAACGTAATCGAAAGATTCGATGATCTAGCTATTAATTAAAATTGAGTTCTGGAGGAAGTTTCCAAGTAGCAAGAAGTATCCGATGCCGAGACGGTAACCGGATACTTGCGTGATCTCGAGATTTCCGCGATCAAGTTTTCCGCAAAGGATGAAACGATCTCAAAGGGTGGCTAGCTGAGTAAGGAGATCTTTTTCAGGAGATTTGTTCCTTTTTTCTCCGGAGGGAGAATCTTACAATTTTTTCGAATTTTAATGAAAATTAAAACAAAGATAGACGAATCGAAATTATTCTCAGTGATACATTTCCAATGCGTGTTAATATCTGCTGACATTACAGATGTTATTCCTTTTCATTACTGATGCATTCAGATAGACTTTTTCACCTTTAAATAACGACAGATGTCAATTGCCGTTGATTCGAATATATTTTCATAATTAATTCGAATGTTATTAATGTCAGAATTAGTTGATAAAAATTTCGCCTGCGAGCAAATTGAATTTCACGTATCCGCGAGAAACTTCAAAACGAGCAACGAAGTCTGAATCGTAGAAAATGTTTGAAAAAAATAGGTTACATTAGATGATAGATTACAGATCGAGGGAAAATATTAGATGTTAAGATAAACCGTCTAAATATTAGATAAATCGTCTGATCCAGTATTTTTACTCTCACGAGTCTTTTGACACTATTTGTAGAAACGATATGCTCTATATAAGAACTTAACTTTTAAAAAGTCATATATTTTTTAGTGAAATTTTGGGAAATGAAATAAAATGAATTTCTATTTATATACACACCTTTATTTTTGATTCTTTTCTTTCTGAAGTTAAATAAAAATTAAATCCACAAGAAAGTTGAAACGAATTACTGAAAACATACTCATTATTTTATTAGACAAAGTAAATTATTTTCGAAACTTTAATTTTATCAATAATCAATAGTTCTTCAACGAATGGTACTGTTCGAAACATGTTCCAATACGAAGGGGAATGTTGCAAAAGTCACATACGTGGCTAGTTCTACTTTTTCTGTTGCGAACTTTACAAACTTTGCAATATTTTCTTTGCGTTTGCACCCTTTGACGACGCAACTGAAGCTGAAATCAGTTTTTTCGTAGAATTATCTCCGTTTGGTAAAAATTACGTTTTAATTTTTACCAAATTACGTTTTAATTTTTACCACATTTTTTTTGACGAATTTTCGTCATTTGGGTGCTGGTGATTGTCTGTGAAATGACGAATTTTCGTCATGCGGGCGGATATGTGTTAAGATCACAGCCTGCCGCCGGAATCCGCCAAAGTCAGTAATCTAAGATCTTTCGTGATAACTTGTGCAACCTCCGAGGGAAAGGGAGGGGGGGGGGGTGGACGATCGAGAGAAATATGGCGGACAATAAGAGACTAGTCTCTGAAAAATCTGACCTCCACCGTGGCAACGTGGAATAAATCACTGAATCTCTTTCAAAGAGCGAGTCCGCGCGCGTACCGTTGGAAATACGAGGGTCGCCATCGCGATAAAGAAAGAAACGGAAAAATAACGACGTTCGACATCATATATCCAACGATAGGATCATTTATGGCGTGGATTTCGAGTCCGCTGACGTGAGAGGGAAAGAGAGATAAGATATCTTCTTTTGAAATATATACACACGCTCGCGTTTCGTCTCGTCGGTGACGGAAAACGTCGGTAAAAAAAAAGAAAAAAAAGAAGAAAGACGACGACGATGGTGATTCATCTACGATACGATCGGATACATCGAGATGGCTTTCGAAGGAAAATTAAACCGGCTGTCGAGCGCGTCGGGACAGAGAGAAAACTTTGAAGAAACGTGGATGATGTGACGAGAGATCCATTCGCGGGGCTGGATTGAATTTGCAGAGAGCATCCTTGGAGGAGAGAGAGCAGCCTTAGTTCTCCGCGGCATTCGCGTGCAAATTAAATAGTCCGTTAGTCCGGGTTTCGATGATGAATTTCGAGAACTGGGTCGTTATATCGTCCGCCTTTGGATCTTCTATCCACTGGATGGGATCACGGTTCCGGCTGAAATAAGGATAATTGACTTTCCGATTCGAGAAGTAGAAGACACTTTTTCTTTTCTTTTTTTTTATTTAACTTACTTCCGACGATTAGATTAACGCCGAGAACTGCCAAGGGCTAAAGCGTAGAATTCTCGTCAGAGATATTAAAGTGAAGAAGAAAAAGGAAAAAAAAAAGGGAAAACTGCGGAATACAATAGAATACACAAGCTTTTATTTACGTATTTTACAAAAAAAAAAAAAAAATCTACATATATGATATATTTAACAAAAATTATGATTTGACCATTTTGGCCAATTTTCGGTAAGTTAATCGGATTCCAAAGTGACGGAGGGTAAATGTGTAATAAATAAATTATTCATATTTATTCCTTTTAGAGCGTTTGCGGCATCTCTGAAGTAATCACGCGATTAGCTTTAATACACAACGTTACGCGCCTCCTCTTTGACGCAATTATTCACAAGGTGTTAATGCGCATAATGTCAATTTGGAACGCTTGCATAGTAAGCCGTTTGAATGGTAGAACGTTTGAATAGTTACCTCTTTGGTTAATGGCGGTTCTCTATTCCATTTACGATGGAGTATCTGCAATTGAATCAATTGTGAACCATTTAAATCTCTACTTCTACGTGAATTTCTTACATCGTAATTGCTCTGTTACGAGCGGTATGAAGAAATTATCATGTCGTATGATACAATGTGCGATGATCAATTCTGGGAAAGATCGATTCAACCGTTTGGAGACGGCATCTACGAACCTCGTAACGACTTAAATTAACCAGAAGTTTGTTTCAACTAAATCCCATGATCATGCACGAACGAAATCAATGCGCGACTGTCATAAAAATTGTTTCAGAAATTAAATCAAAATATTATTAATATAATTTAAAATTGAGAATTGTCGAAATTTCCTCAATCGTCATCAGGCGTCATCCCTGAAGGGTCGATAGCTCGAAAATATCACTGTGTGTCGATGAAATTTCCCGTAATTACACAAACACGAACACTCCGGTAATCTTTATGACAATCGATCGTAATAAGTTTCAAATGTTCGGTTTGCTGACCGACGATAATTCCGAGAAGCACAGTGATCTCGCGATAACGAAACAAAGGGCAGATAATTCAACGAGCAGATCCAGTCGCCGGGATCGTATAATTCACCGTCGGGCCGACGTGAACTACAGCGCGACAGACGACACACGATTGAAAATGTTTAAACAAAACGACCGCGAGAGCTTCAATTTAATATCGGCTATTCCGTCTGTCGAATGGAAATTCGAGCTCGATGAAGTAGAAGTCGATATCCTCTCCCGGTAAAAACGAGAATCCTCGTGATTCTACGTCAACATTGACAGGCGAATTACGCTGTTGCTCTTACTCTTGGATATGAATCGCATCGATATAACGATATAACGATTTCCATTCCTGGAAATTAGCTTTTCGGTTTTTTCATTCCTCGCATCGAAGCGCAAACGTAGGTGTACCTAAAATTAATCTTCGCTTAACCGTTGTTAAATCATTCGCAAGCTGACTTAAACTTTAAGCTATGAAGATATTCAATTGAGATTAATCTGACTGAAATTAAACTGGAAATCTAGTTATATTTTTGTGAAAGTAATTACAAAGGTAGAACCTAGATAGAGGGTATTTTGTCCAGGAAATATTACAACTGCATTTTGGATATTTTACATGCTTTTGTCTAAATTAACCTATCTAAAATTACTTAACTGTTTTACTTCACTTAACTGTTGTGAAATCAGTCGCAAACCGGTTTAAATTTTAGGTTATGAATATTCTGGGAATATCGAGTTGAAATTAACCTGACTGAAATTAAACTGGAAATCTAGTTATATTTTTGTGAAAGTAATTACAAAGGTAGAACCTAGATAGAGGGTATTTTGTCCATGAAATATTACAACTGCATTTTGGATATTTTACATGTTTTTTTTTAAATTTTAGATTATGAATATACTAAAGAGATATACTGTCTAAGTTATGAATTAAAATTAGATTAGAAATTAAATTATTTAGAAATAATATTTTTTCAAATCTACAAAACACAACAGTAGTAGACAGAGGGTATTATAATAGGTACTGCATTTTGGGTATTTTATAATCTAAATTCTAGATTACGAATGCGCTGTAGAAATTAAATTAAAGTCAATACGATTGAAATTAAATTAGAAATCGTATTGTATTTTTTAAACTAATTACAAGAAAAAGCAGAATTGTAAAATTGTACTTCGTCTATTAAATATTATAACAGGCACTGCATTTTGGATATTTCATCTTTGTATCCTTAAATTTTCCATAAATGCTGGAAACCTGAACGGTAGAATGATAGAAGCCTAGAAACACGAAAAAAAAAATTTAGCGACTTAAACTTTACTACACCAATACATAATAGATTCCTAGCGTTAATTTATTCCATTTATTACTCTAGTGATCATACAAAATTAAAAAAGAAAAAAAATATAAATTCATTCTTCTCGAATCGAACGGAGAGAGACTGTAACACAAGCAAACATTCGCGATATTTTTTCGTCGCGGTGGCTCATCAGCATCACCGACGATTAATTAAGAAAACGAGCGAGCGAACGATTTCTCACGAACGACTTCATTTCATTTTCTCGCAATCGGGGGAGAACGTGTCCGATTTTTCTCCCGGCCAAAAGATGGACGAAAGATGGACGGCTTCCGTCCGGGTGAATCGACGTGACTGGCCCCGTACGATCGGATCGCTCGATCCCTCTCCACGCCCCCGTCTTTAATAACAAACACGACGAGGAAGAATGGCATTAATTCCCGACGTCTAATGCAATTTGTTGCGCGACAAGCAACGATCGGGGGAAGGGTGAGAAAAAGATCGGCTCCGGGCTGTTCTCTCTTCTCGTTGCCGGTCGTTCAATCTCGCTTCTTCGATTTTCTTGTCGCGTCGTCGTGAAGATTGATTCGATACACGGTCACGTGAAAGTGGAATACGCGCGTTCCTCTTTCCCTTCGCGCGCGAGCGAGAAAGTCTGCGAGAAAAGAAGAAGAGAGGACGAGAAAAAGCACGAGGACTCATTAAGACCCGAGACCGAGGACTTTTGAAACAGAATCGCCAGAGATTTCATTAGCGCGGGATTTCCAAATATTCCTCGCCCGTTGATAAGGAAAGATTCTTCTTTTCATCTCGACACTCGCGGCTTTAAGCTCCCCTTAAGACGAAGCTGAAACACCGGAGTTTTGGAAAAAAAAGGAAGCATCCCGTCGCGGAAGTTCTAATCGGCAGATGAGAGAGACGTTTCTGAAAGGAACTTATTAACCTGCGGCTCGTGTTTTTTACGAGCTTCGTAAAGCTTGGTTTGCGATGACTGTTGCCCGACAATCGGTCTCAATTTGAAGACTGTGCGATCAAGTGGAGCAGGTCGGAAAATAATTTGGGGATCTAATTAATGCGATCAATTGACCGGAAATCTTCGTAATCGAATGATGATGAAAATGAATGAGAGTGAAAAGTGGAATGAGAGTCTTTAGTGTTATCAGACAAAGATATATTATTGTGGATGAATCAGTATACTTGTCTGTATGCTACGCATCACAGACTAATTATTTATTTATTACATCTTTTGAAATACAATGGCTCCTTATTTCTTAGCAAGTCCTCTCATCAATATTGTAGCTTTCATTCGAAGCACAATTTTTTTTTTACATCAAACTACATCGATCTGGTTCAGCACATTTCGCCTAGGATTACTTTTTTTTCATTGATACTAGAAGAATCGAGAAAGATACATACGATTTTCAACTCAATTCAAACTAAATCTTTGAAAGAAAATGTTGACACAAGATGATAAAAACAGAAATGAAAGAACAATTACTTCTTATATTATAAAACAAACCTCGCGAGCCCCCTCCACATTTATTTTTCTCTGTTGTTTCTTTCTTTTCCGAACGCGTTCCTCGAAAATTAGAAACACCTTGGTATCGGCTTCCTTAAATAAGATATTATAAGGCGATATAAGGATCTATAATAATAATAAATTGTTGAGACCCCGGTTCAATCGTAAATGATAAGTTGAATTATAGGTTATGTATTGGCACTGGTACATACATGAAAAGAGGAAATTCGCAGAAAGTAGAGGTAGAAAAGTAGAAAGGAAAAGTATCTTTCCATGAGCTCACCAAGTTAAAAAAAAATTGAACCAAATATGTACATACAATACTTAATCTGCAAGCGGTGAATCATCATGATTAGGGCCTGGAGGAAAAGAAGAGGACCAAATTAACTTGCGGAGAGGGGAAAAATTCGAAAGCCATTAAAATGGAAAAAGTTTCGAGGAAAAAGACGTAGATGAATTCACAACAGCCCGTTGTAAATTTAGAAAAAAGAATTCGAAACCCATTAAAACGGGAAAAGTTCGAGGAAAATGATGTAGATGAATTTACAACAGCCCGTTCGGGGTGCAGCGAATGTTATAACAACAGAGGCTATGTTTGAAATGTCTCGGGAAACCATTAGAATCAACGTGATTTATCCTTGAACGACGAAGTGGCAAGCTCCGGTCGAGGTTATGGAACTTCGAACTTCGCGACTACGAAACTTCCGGATTCGACTTAACCCACTTTCGCGAGGGGGAGGGGAAGGGAGGAAGGGGGCAGTTCGTCCTCGCAAGTACGAAGTCGCGGAGCCTCGAACTTCACGACCGCGTAGACGAGTGGAATATGCTTACTTCGTTTCGAACTTCCGTGGCCCCGGAATCGGAGACTAAGGGCTAAGTCCGGCCAAACTTTTCTAATCATCGTGAGCCTTAACCGAACTCGCCATTAGGCCAGCAGCGAGGCGAAATTTCATACTATATAGTAAGTTCCTGTAACAAACTGTTTTACAAATGAGATTCCGAATTGCCAGGCAGTGAGAGAGAGAGAGAGAGAGAGAGAGAGAGAGAGTTTCTAATAAGATTTAGACGGAGGAAATTGATTTTCAATTTCAATTAAACTTACTCGCTCAGAGTGTACCGTTGGTACTGCCAAGTACAAAAGCTTCTTGCGTCAAAGAAATTTTAAAATGCTGCGTGGAAAAGACAAAATTCGTTGAAATCTCCAAAAAAGAAAAAAAAATTGCTGCGCTTCAAATTTATTTAATTTTACCATTTATAGTTCTGCTTGAACTAAATCTGGTATTTACCAACGCAACGAAACGAAACTTTACCCTATATAGTTTCGCCAATTGAGACACTGAAATTTCAATGGAGATCGATTCACTCTCTTCTTTGTCCGGCAATTACAGCAGAATCGCGGCAATTAACGGTGTAACTCAGCAACTAGGATCTTCCACCGCAATCCAATTAACCGTCGGCCAAACTGAATGTAACTTGCACGAGCGTGCAAACTCGGATCTGATCGGTCGAGCCCGTAAAACGGCACATGCTCGTTGAAAGTTGTCCGAAAATGTCTCCTCTGGGAACCTCTTTGCCATTTAATCGATCAGACACGAGGCATCCGGCACCGCCGAGATTCGTTCGATCTCGCGAAATAACATCGCGACAACATGGCGGTGTATAGTGAATTCGACGATCGCTAACCTAACCTAACCTAACTGCTCGAGCAATGAGAGTCTTGGTAATACCAAGGTAATACCAAGTAGCTATATCGCGTGTGCAACGTGCCTTCAATTCTTTTCAATTGCTGACTTTTTCACTGTATCAGTGCCTTCAGCTCTTCAGACTTCGTTTTCTGTAGGTTTATCAATTATATGATTATAACTGCACGGAAGATAATGAAAAAAATTGTCGATAGTTTAAGTTGATACGTAACTTTGTAAAGAAGGATCGTGTGACAATCTGTTTAGCCTCTTTTCGAAATATAAAGCTTCTCTGTAAAGCTTCTACAATACTTTGGCAGACTTGAACTTGTTTCCCCTTCAATAATAATATATCGCGTAATATAGTTAATCAGAAAATAAAGATAATTCTTTTCTGCAGAATTTCTTTCGGAGCATGGAAATATTAAAAAGTTTTTCTCGATAACTAAGATCAAAGTCTCCCTTTCTACAACTTGAAACTTGCACGATTTTTTTTTCTTTTTTTGAAGTTTGAAAAATCGTAACATTTCGTCTAATGTTCAAAGTTCAATTGAATAAAAAGAAAAAAAGATCGTAGAGCGAGTTCCGAAGGGTCGTTGTAAATGTAAAGTCGATCTTTGAAATAATTAGTAGTAAATCTAGTTGCAAAGAACAATTTTTTAGTGCTTTCACGCACATTTGAATTTTAACGATTTTCCAGATAAACGTACTCTTACTTTCCCACAGGTACAATGTAAAATTATCTTAGAAGAAAAAAAGAAACAAGCTCACGATTGTCAAAGTAGAAGCTTCACGCTTTAAAATGAGACCAAGTGGATTATCACGCGATTTTTTTCCATTGGTACAGTTATACTCTTCACTGTGTATGATCGACGTTTCATTAATTCAATGGTTTTGGTCGTTGCCAAAAATACACGAAAAAACATGGGAAATGAAACTCTGTTGAAATTTGTGTTGTAACTATGAGATTTGAATTATAACTACGTTAATGAACGAACGAATATCGACGTGGAGTACGGTGCAAGTAATTTCATTGAAAAATCTGTATTATTAATTATCTATTAACCGGTGTTAATTACATTTACATCTGTGTGTTGATAACTCCATCGTCATTCAATATTTAACGACGATATCCCGTATAATCATTGTCAATTATTAATTTATTTCGAAATGTCCTCGAAATAACCTTGCAATAAAATATAAAGTTTCAGTAGATCGTATTACGATACGTACATACATCGCGACGCGTGACGCAATTATTGTTAATTAGATTGCCAATATTTATACGAAGGTGGAACCTCGCTGGCTAGAATATTATTTATATCGTTTCTTCGTGTAAATGAAAATTGCTAAAATAAATATTACTTGACGAATATAGTTTCTTACGGAAATTTGATTTTTTTTCAAACTGTCCGTATTACAGCTTCGAGCTTGTTGAACAATTAAAAAAAGATCGACGGGTGCTTGTGCAATGCAATGCACTCGCTCGATGAACAAAAGTGGCGTGTAATCGTCGTTCAACGACAATCGCGTATCGCTCGAAAGTGGGCCAACGTCGTTTTCCTTAAAACTCACGTCCGTGTGCCTGTGTCCACGTATGGTCGTCTGGCACCATAATTCCACGAAGGCGCACGCGTGCCCTCCGCTCGCCAATTACGTCGCGTTACCAGCGCGATTACGAGGACAACCGGACGATTGAATCGTTTTTGCACCGGCCCGCAAAATGGCTCCAGTCACCTGCAGCGTCTTGCTACAAGCGCTACAAGCGTTTTTACTTGTGATAATTGAATCGAGAATAGCTGCCATTTATTTCGTCGTGCGACAACCACTCGCCAGCTTCTTCTCACTTCTCGCGAATTTGGACAATTTCAACTCTTTTAAATCGGGGCGACCCGAGCGAAAGATCGTTGAGCCAATTTGAGAAGGTTGACCGTAGTTTGAAAAAAAAAAAAAATATGGAAATTCTCTGTGAAGAATGACGACGAAAGGAACGTGTCGAGAAGTAAATTAATTCAAGTAGAAAGTTGGTTCCCGGTTCCTCAGATAGAGCAATATTAGACTGACAGAAGACTGTGGATATTTATGCATATAAAACAGAGTGTTTTTGATCATTTGGTGGTACAGCTGGAAAGAGTGTGACTCTGCGCGAAAACGTTTGTTTTCATTCAAAATTTCGTTTTCGAGAAGATCGAGTTTTTGATCAAGTACACTTGGATTTGGCTAATTCTAAACTAGACAGGAATTAATAGACTTGTTCTACTGGCGAAAAGTAGGTGAAAATTTTTTCGCTCGCCACATCTTGTTCGCAAGAAAATAGGTTTCGAACGTGTTTAATTGAGAAATTGGTAGATATACATTATTCATTTCCGACCAGTCCAGAATTACCTAAATTTAATTACACTTGAATATAAATGTTCAAACTCGATTCTTCCCAAAAGAAGCCATGGACGAGCAAATTTTTTCTTCTTCCTCTTCGATTTATATTTTTTTTTAAACGTAGAATGGTCTGATCTCAATAGCTACAAAGTCCTGTCGACTACAAAATTATTACATTTCCGCAGTGATCGAAAAACTTACTGAAATATTTACGGATACTGATGTAGAGACCTATTCTCAATTTCTTAACTTTAGAATCTCAGAGCAGACCAGCTTCCATATGCTCGCATTTCACCTCGTCAGAACGAGCGAACGCGAACGAAGAGGCAGGTGTTGCTTTAAAAGCTGAGACTCGCTGTTCTATTATTCGAAAGAGGAACATTCGTCGACATTCCTCGAGCCGTATGAATTCGTCGGCGTGCTCGATAGGCCGACAAGTAATTGCGTGTGTACACTGAAATCGGCCGTGCCGGCTGGGCTTGATGCTTCTTGCATCTTGATAGACGAGCGCATCGATCGTAGGGAAGCGGAGAAGCCGGTGAGCATCGACCAACCACCAACCTAAATCCGGCTGACTGCGCCCGAGCACGCGAACATTTCAGCCTTCCTCTTTCGGACGCGACCGCTTTCCCCTAGCACTGCAGCCTACTGCGTGCATTATCTAAACACCGCTCGTAACGTCGCCCTGTCGAAACTGATTCACCGTTTTTCGCCGACAGTGGAGATATTCACCCTCAAGGCGTGAATTTTCCCTTAGAAATCCGTGTCGGCGAGAGCGACTAATTTTTTTTCGAGAATACGTTTCTTAGAAAAATGTAAAACTTTCGCCGACAGTGGAGATATTGACCACCCTTAACGCGTGAATTTTCCCTTAGAAATTTATGTCGGTGAGAGTGACTAAATTTTTCGAGAATACGTTTCTTAGAAAAATGTAAAACTTTCGCGGATAGTGGAGATGTTGACCACCCTTAACGCGTGAATTTTCCCTTAGAAATTTATGTCGGTGAGAGTGACTAAATTTTTCGAGAATACGTTTTTTTAGAAAAATGTAAAAAAATGTTACGCAAACTTGTGAGATGTCATGATTCTTCAACAACAGGATTTATAAAATACATGAACATATGATATTTGAAAAAAATGTTTAATTGATATTTTCATTGCTGATTAACTCTTAAACGGTATCGGAGAGTTACGAGTAATTTATGTTGGACTATGAAAATTTTTAGTTATTTAATTCTTTCTCGGTCTGTCGACGAAAGTGAAACTCAATTTTTTTGAGAAATACATATTTTTTTAGATAAACGATATAAAATATGTATGCTCGTAATATGTCATAATTCTTCAACAACAAGATTTATGAAACACGTACGCGATATTTGGAAAATCTTTAACTGATATTTTTGTTAACTTATTAACTCTTAAACAGCATCGGCGAGTTATAAATGAACGCAGCAACTTATGTTAGATTATGAAAATTTTTAGCATTTCATTTTTGATCTTGTATTTCACATTCTGCCTCGTGGACGTAACAAAATTAAATCAAATTTTAAATTCCAAAATTGAGTACATAACGCGGAAGCCCAAATTATTTAAGTCGATTACTTTGTTCGTTAAAATATATACAGAACAATATTTATCAGAAATATTGTTACGTAAAGAAATATATATACGTACGGAATAATATTTATCAGAAATATTATTACAAGAATATACAAATACATTGTCCTCAGACAAATATGACAACGAAGGAATAAACGTCTAGTCAGCAAGAGTTCTCAATAGAAAACGCGGTAACAAACGGGAAAAACAGCCATAAAAACCCGCGCAATATTCAACATCTCTCTCGCGCTGACTCTTCAATATCCCGGAATTTTAGTGCGAAAAATATTGACAAATATATCAAATGAATACAGTGAAATTGTCCTGTGACCTGTCGAATTCCGAATAGCATCCACCCGTTTTGCAAAGTATCTAAATATATAGGAAGGGGATGCGAATATTTGGCTCGAAAAGTTAACAATACACACAGTGAGTGTCAAAGGTTATCAGGACTTTAATTTGACGTATTGCAATTTTGTCGTTTTGAAAGATGTGTGTGTGTGTGTGTGTGTGTTGATGAATTTTTCGCTGAGCTGGCAATTTTTTTTTTTTTTTTTTTTTTTTGAAAATCGTTAATTCGAAAATTAAGTTTCTCGTTTTATTTTTGCGACGAGTACGTTGCGATTTTCTGTGTACTATATTCGTAGGAGTAAAAAGAAACGAACGAAACGTGGTTTTTAAAATTTGTCACTTTATTTGCGATTCCACGTCGTTATGGGGAAAACAAGCAGAAATGAAAAATTCAGGTCGCAGAGAAAGAAATATTTGCTGATGTATCTTCAAACTGGCGCGAACAGCGAGGAAAAGCGAGGAAAATTTGAGCGGAAGTACGCTAATTAGTTGAACAACAGAAATCAGGGAAGACACGGGTGTAATGTTTGTCGAATTAACAAAACTTAGGTTATAATTAACGAGCGTTTAAACAAATTGATAGCGTCGAAACATCAACGTGCTGGTTCAATCGGTGACCACGAGGATGCTTCAACGCGGCACTGTCGAGTATTTCTTTGTTTTTCTCGCCCAATTGAAACACGAACAAACGCCAACAAATGTTTGTACGAATTAACGAAAAATCAAAGTACTCGGCGTTTTCAGTAAATCAACGTTATATAATAATGACATCAAACTGACATTTAATATTAATTCTCTTTGAACTGTCTTGATTTGCAGTTCCTTGGAAAAAGTCGTCAGATTTCGCCGGAAATTTGTAATTCCATAAGTTCTTCAACGAAAAGCTTCATTCGCGAGATAATTACGAAATTTTCGCGACGCGAAGCGGGAGCCTCGCGCAGGAATTTTCAAATTTATCGCTATTTTTGAAACACGAGTCCGAACGAGTCGCGTAACTCGATTCCGTAGCAAAATTTTCCGATTTTTCGTTCTGCTCCCGCGAATTATTCGGGGAACGAATTTCCCAGCCCCGGCTCGAAATTACGAAATTACGTGTTGTCGAGCTTCCCCTTTCGCTCGAAACATCCGAAACTGCGTTCCTTTCGGGTAAAACGGAGAAAAATCTGTCGAGTTCCACGCGCTGAATAATTAATCGAAGTTAATTATCAACGTGATCTCGCGATCTTGCTAATTAACCGTGGACACTGAGTTTCGATCGAACAACGTGCGGAACGAAGATCCAATTAAAAGTCGCTCGAGAGTCGATCGATATTTGAATATTTACGCCACGCCAGGGAAATTGATGACAGTAGACGCGGAAAATTTCTCTGGATAATGGAGCGTTTTCTGCCTGTCGGATTGTTAAATCGAACGTTTCCCCTAAACGGTGATAAAAACGAGAAAACTATAGAAAATTCACTACGCTTTAAAAACTGAAATTAAAACGTCGTTGGAAAATTCAAGTCTCTCTCTCTCTCTCTCTCTTTCTCTCGCTTTCCCTTATTTTTAAATACGTAAAATCGACGAACGAGAAGTTTTGAAATTCCAACGAGACAATTCGATTCGTGATAATGCATGCATTTTTATTCGGCGATGAAATTCACCGCGAAAACGTGCGAATAATTATGATGGAAAGACCACGTTGGAATATGGAAACACGATGTAATATATTTTTACCGCGTCAAAATTTTATCGTTTCGTTATATATATTAAATTATAATTAACGAGCTTTGGCGAGGTTAAAAGAACAAACAAATTCTCACTCTATTAATTTCTTTGTTACAATCAGCTTGGCAATCAATCGTGCTATTTAACGAAAATAAATGGCTGCTTTTATTCGTAATTACGTCACATTCATCTCGTTCGTAATCAAACGATATCCGTTATTTCTTTTACGAGTGCATTGACGGTGAGACCGATTCAATCTTTGACGATACGGATTCGCTACAAATCTGAAACAGTTTTATTTAAAGTTTCGAAAGGATCGGCGTGTTCCTCTGGTTTTAAAACGGTCTTTGAAACAGTAGCACGGCTTTTCATGAGTCAAAATTTTGTAACACAATTTTGAGGCAGTTTGTAACACCGAGTCTCTCCCCCCCCCCTCGTCTATGTGGAAATTTCAGACTCTTCAAACGGCACTGCAATTTTTCAGAATAATTCGAGGCCAGAGGGCTCGATTTTGTTAGACCTATTATCTGTTTCGACGAAACTTTGGAATCCTTTAAGTAACTGTATATCTTGCCTCGTCAGTTCCCGCCTTACGCGCTTTGACAACATTTTTTACGCTCGCGGTGTCGCGAGCTTCTGTGTTCCGACAAATCTCTGCGTGTGAAACAAAGTTACAAAGCAGAGCTTCTGTCCACTACAATTTCACGTTACTGTCGCATTATTCAAGGCTGATGAAAACAAGTCTAAATAAGAGAGTTATTCGAATTCGAATTCAAATTCAAATTCAAATTCAAATTCAAATTCAAATTCAAATTCAAATTCAAATTTAAAGATTCAAGTTTAGAAATTCGAATTCAAATTTAAAGAAAAAGAAAGAAACGAGTAATCGAGTTACAAGTAGTCTGCGTCGAATATTTCGTATTCAGCACTTCAAGGTTTTCCATTGAATTAAATTGTTACATAATAATTATGCATTACTGTATTCATTAATAATATTTGTTACAATTGCAATTGTAGTATCACAATTAATTACAACGATATTGTAAGGATTGAATTACACGAAATATCCCCTTAACGAGAATTAATCACAAAATGGAAAATTCGTACATATTTCGCGGCAGCGGCCTGTTACTTATAATTCTAAAGTTAAACGAACGAGCGAGTGGATTGACTGATATAAATTTTCCAATGTTTCAGGTACATCGATACGACAGCAAACGAAAAGCTGGAGGGCCGAGCACAAAGCAGCGAGGACGCTCGGTATAATAATGGGCGCGTTTCTCCTTTGCTGGCTGCCATTTTTCCTTTGGTAGGTAAAGCTCGAGATCGAAATCGAATAACCAAAGAAGCAAGAAACTTACTCTCTCATTAGTAGATAAAAGCAATAACAAATATTTATTTTAACCTATGTGGTTTCAAATAAATATAAATAAAGTTTATCGATTTAGGAACGTAACAGATAGTGAAAGATACGACGATGACGAAAAGTTATATTAATCTCTTCACGTCCTTGGCCACATATGCGGACAGTTAACATTTTACCGACCGTGTATTAGCGGTGAATAGTTAGCCAATTAATAGGCTACCGGTCGGTAAAGTGTTAAAATACATTAGTTAGCCGATTAATAGGTTACCGGTTGGTAAAGTATTAATTTACGACCTATAAAGAAATCTACTTCCATTACGAAAATAAATGCGCAATCTACGCTAAATTTGCTGGCCAGAAAATGAATCCCAATTGTCATGACTGAAATTAAAAATTCGTCTCTGAAGAGGTTAATCTCTCACTATACTCTCTATATAATTTCCTCACGATTCGCGATTCTCTCTCTCTTTCTCTCTCTCTCTCTCTCTCTCTCTCTGCACGTCTCACTACTCTGTCTACATAATTTTCTTACGATATGCACCCTCGAAACTTTCATCTTTCGCACATTCACACACACAATCACATCCTAATATTTCAAGTCTTAAAGCTTGGGCGACTAGAACAAACATTCCGAAACAAACATTCTGGTTTTCTTCGCAGCGGTTGCGACAATTGCTTGGACAAAAGTTCCGAGCAATTTCCCAACAATTTCCCCGCCCCACGTTGTTCTCATTTTTCGTTACGTATAATAATAATAATTTGATACACACACCGCCACAAAACATTCCGCATACGTTTCGCAAAACATCGTTTCGCGTTCTCTCGTTGTTAATCCGAGCGAGCGGAGCAAGCCAAGAGAGAGAAACTTGGCGGTGGCTGATATCGAAGATCGCGAATCCAGAGTGATGCAAGCTGCACGCTTCTGGGATTCTGTTCCATCTCGTGGAACGACGGCCAAGTTTCGCGCCAGGCCGGGGGTCGAGCTCGGGGTGAATAGTCGCGAAAGCTGAGCCAGCCGCATGTTTTATTAATGCAAAACCCGAGCCTGCCGTCCCGAGTTTGCCGAGAGTTTACTCCTCTTGTCTCAGCGTGGAATTTAACTATTTGCCTGACTAAGCGACCACCGCGTCTCTAACCCCTTGTAGCGGATGCTGCCTCCCTTGGGAATAATAAGGCGGCCAACACACTCTCCCCACACCATCCCCCCCTCCGTGTTTCTAGGGAGAGTGTGTTTCGTGAGAATCCTCGTTCAAAAGTTCCTGCGAGCGCAACTTTACGATACGACTACTCCTTGTGTCCCGAGGTTGAATGGAAACGGTGATTCGATTTATCGTTAATCGTCGCCGATAAAGATCCCTTTATCGCCTTTGTTGGCGAAAACCCGTGGAGGATTTGGCCCTAACGGCCGAGTTTAGAGCACCCGTCGCTTATGCAGCGAGTATTGGAGTCTCTGTTATGAAATATGTAGTGGAATCTCGTGGCGATTGTCGGGTTTAGGGAAGTTTGAGATTCCCTTGACTCCTCTGGCTTGAATCTTGAGAGAGTCTTTGGAGTTTCATCTTCGGCAGGCTGCGGACCTTTTCACGAATGCGAATGGAAAAAATGGAATCTAAAATCTGCTTTCTCCGTCGAATATTTTAACAAGTACTCCATTTTTTTTAGATATATATTTTTGCATGTTGCGTGCCTTTTCTGTATTTTTGTGCCATAAAAAATCCGTAGCCTTATTGGTAGGTCATTGTTACTTACAAAGGAACAGAATTCTTCGGGGAATTTTAAGACTCTTGGAGTTTCATCGATAGACTGAGATTCCTTACTTTTTACGAAGAAACTCTAAATAAAAGAACTCTAAACGAAAATTTGCTTCCTTTATCGAAACAAATACTCCATTTCTATATATATATATATATATATATATATATATATTACACATTTGTTTTTTTCTATCAAGTATTTTAATAAGTATTTGCCTGCCTTTTCTGTGTTTCCGTATCCTTCAAGTTTCTCGCAAGTGCACAAAAATCCGCCGTCCTGGTTATTAGATCATTATTATTCGATTACTCGGTAGAGATAAAGTTCTTCAATAAGGAATGTTGCTGCAATTAATTTTTTCCGGAGGAAAATTCCGAGAGAAATTTAATAAATATTCCCTCATTTAGTACAACCTCTCAATGAATTTACTTCTGTAAGAGTAAATAAATTTTAGAAACTTAATTTTTACACGTTTTACAGGCTGTTTGTAAATCACTGCCCCTTTGAAGTGAGTAAAAGCTGAAACTTCGCCGAAGAGAGTTCGACACGAAGATTAATGAGATTCTTATTGAATCTCCTCTTGGCAAACAAGAGGAGATTCAATAAGAAAGAAACGAAAATTGCAATCAATCACCGAAGTTTAACGATTAACCGCACGCTTGAATTTTGCAGGCGCGGATCAAATAAAAAGAGAAAAAGAAAAGGAGGATCGTCTGTGCGAATATTGAAATCATTCGGTGAAGTCAATATTCGCATTACAGTTTGCGTTTCACTTCGAACATCAACGCAGCCTTAATTGATTAACAAATTCTCAAGATGTAATCCAGTAATAATAACTTCGCTCGAAGTTGTTTCGCGATTTGAATTCAACTTCCAAGGCGAGATCCCCGCGTCTTATTCCAATTGCGAATTAAACAGATGATTTTCATTCGCTTATCATCGAGTGTTCTAATGAATTTGCGAGTCGACGACTTCGCTGGTTACCTGCAAAACAGATTTAGGAATTATTATCCCTTTGTAGTTTGAAAACGAATTGTTCTCAAGCAAATTTTTATTCTTTCTGAAAGATCTTTTCAAAGATTTAATGATGGAAAAACCCACCGTATAATAATGTAGTAAGGACTTAAACAGTCGAAAATTTTCCCGGAATAGTTAGAAAAAAAAAAAGAAAGAAGAAGAAAAAATCAGATGTGAACTATTTCATTTCTCTACGAATAGTTTAATAATATTTTGCAACTAACTTAAACGTAGAAGAAGAAAAATCATTGAGGCAGAGGAGTCATGAAAAAGACGTCGAGTATCGTAGAAAAGTTAAAAGAATAATTCGTAGAATAATAAACAATACACTGATATTAAACCATAAGAAGTATTCCTTACAATATTTAGTTTATTATAAAACAGTTCTACGTGTTTCCCTATTTTTCTATGAACAATGTAATAATGTTTTCTAATTAACTTAAACGTCAAGGAAGGAAATTACTTAAGGGAAATAATGAAAAAGACGCTGAACATTGTGGAAAAAATAAAAGTAAACAGAAAGAATAATTGCAAGAATAATTCGTAGAACAATAAACAATACACTAAATAGTGAGTCAGAAATATTTCTCATAATATACATAATACATAAAACAATTCCACACCTATGTTACTCTATTTTCCTACCAACAGTGATAATATTTTCGAATTAACCTAAACATTAAGAAAGGAAAAATCACTTAAGAGAAATAACGAAATAATGAAAAAGACGTTGAATATTGTAGAAAAAAAATGAGACAAAAAAGTTAAGTAATTCGTAGAATAATAAATTGAATCAGAAATGTTCCCTGTGACATCGTAAAACAATTCTACATCCAATTATTTTCTCTAACCATAATCACAAATGTATGAATTTGTATAAACGTTTGCACTGTTTTGTTATCGCTGTATAAAGTATGTGAAGAGAGCTCGTGTGTCATCGTCAATACGACACGCTTTTACACGACACGACGACGAGTCCAGTTCTAATCCGAACATCCGCGAGGACATCACGGATCTCTTTAATGGAACGATGAATTCTCATTTGCCCGGCTCGGTTTCGACCGAGTCCAACTCGCGGACAACTTTTTAATTAAAATGACGAAGGGCGGAAGTCGCGTTCCAGCGAGATCTTTCTCTCTCCCTCGCTCGACTTCCGGTCGCTGGCCTCCTGTCTAAATGAATTAGAAAGATCGTACATGTCGCTGTCCGCGACGTGGGAGTTCAATGTGAAACACGAGGAGCGTTTCCTCCACCTAACGAAAGTAACGAACAACATCGTTAACGATCGATGGCCGATAACAGAGGAAATGGAGACTCGTGTTTCTCGACCAAGCGACTTTTTAATTTGCGACGTCACGTCCTCTGGCGCCGGAGTTTTTCATCGGAATTCATTACCTTAGAATTTCATCGAAGTCGATCGTTATTATTTTTCTTTTTTTTTATAATTTTGGTTTCTCACTTACTTTATCGTTGGATTCTTTTTATTATTTCACTGAGAGGTTAGATGTTTTTTTTTTAATTATTTAATGAAAAGTAAGAGGCAGCAAAGGTTAGAATTGTAATTGTTGCAACAAATCTCCGAACTTCTCTCGCGAGTCTTGGCATTACTCGATCAATGACAATGTCGATTACTGAAACCGATATGATTTCGTAAGAAAAGATTATATGATCATTTTTAAAACGTGAAAATCACGTTCAGATGATCAGACATCAAACGCGCGTAGGAGCATTAAAAAATTTTTTTTCACGGCTAAATCTACTTTGGCCTTGAAGATTAAAAATTTGCTGTTCAACAACAATCTCTTCAAGCTTTCTGTATGATTTTTATTCGCCAATTTATTGAACATTGAACATTAAGACCAGACGACAAAATTCTGGTATTTCTTCAATAATTTTTGTCTTGTTTAACTCTATAATATTCAAAGTTCGATAAAATGATGGGGAAAAAAATCGTACAACAATTTTTAAAAGGTCGTTACGAATGGAAGACGTCAATCTTCAAAATCATCTGATCACGAGAAACAATTTTTAACGTGCGAACTTTCACAATTTTTGATGTGAAACCAACTCACGACTGCCAAAGTGAAATGCTTTACGCATTGAAAATGTGACCAAGTGCATCGTCATACGATCTTTGTTTGCAATGTTACATCAGTACAAATTATCGATTTTTCATTGTCATTCGCACGGTCCTGCCAGTCATCGTATTCTGGAGAATATGATTCACTTCGTCGGACGCGAATTAATTGATCGCGAATGTATTTACATTGCAATTTGCGAACGAGATCTCTGCGAAAATTGAAAGAGCCTCACACTCGAGATATTTCTGTTTGTCGATGCCTTTGTATCAAACGCCACTGTGTCGACAGACACAGTTTTCAAGGACTTTCGTTTTAACCGAGGAGTTTCATTTAATCGAACCTCTGATGAAACTCCTCTGTCAGTTCGTTTGAAGAAAGCGGAATGGTCTCGCAACCAGGCATAACGCTTCATTTTGCTGAAAAGAAACTCAAAAGAAAGCAAAGGATATATTCTTTGTATTTCTCGAACGATATATTTACATATTCAATAACATATTCAATAATCACCAAAGTGAATACTCGGCCAATTCCCGACTGAGTACGAGCGAATATTCAGCATGATGTTGTTCCATCTCTAACCTCAAAGATTGTCGTTCGTACTTTTCTCATTTATCGCGTGGCTTGCTGTATTCAAAAATACAGTTAAACATCAGCTTGTCTTTGAATCTCTCGATGATGCTGCCTGTACATTCAGCGATTCACAGTCGCAACATTTTTCACAAATCTCGCCGATCTCTGATGAACGTTGCTCCGAAAAATACCCAGTTGTCCTATTAAAGTTGGCGTTGCTTGTTCTTGCAATCTGTAAAATGACACATTTACTACGATTTTATCAAGTGCGTCTTAAATTTTTCAGTTTTGGTCTCTCAAGCATGTATTCAAACAATGTAAATTCATTCCACAATATTAATTCCATTATATTTTATTTTGTATTATATTAAATTTATATTTCTTTTTTTTCTTATTTTCATTATTTATATTATATCATCAACCACTTTCGTGGGTTATTAGCGACTTGGATTTAAATCTTACAATTTATTATAAAAGTTAGACTGTCTTAGAAAGTGTATTAATTTTAGGACCGTTTCTTTATCCTTTAGGTTGTCAGTCAGGGAAAGACTCATATTTAGTTGATGTCTATTCGTATCGACAATAATATGTTCCATGTATCTAATATTTTATATTTCATTTTATATTATTTAATTATGGCCGTGTAAATAATCTACGAGGTATGTGAATAGTGACCTGAAATACCGACATATTAAAATCACTAGTTTTTTCAGCGCACTCTACGTTAAATAACGGCGAGTTGAGGAACTAGTGAATGCTCCAGCGACATGATTTCTGAGACCCACTACAGTGTTCGATCAAACTTGCAATACTGAAATGTGAAGATAGTAACCAAAATCATTCTTCAAACAGAAAGAGCTCTATCCTATATTTTACGAATTTTTCACGACTTTTTTCAATATATGGTGAATTAAAATTTTACAATTATTAACACATGGTTTTACGTATAGATGATTTATACTTTATTCAGCACTCTTGAAAACAACTTTTGACTAACTAAATTTTCAACTATTTTAAATTATTATCAATATTGAAGTTGAAAGAATTGTTATATTCCTTGTACCAAAGATATATGTCTATGACAGAAGGTATGTGTAACAGAAAATGATACTCAACTGACCCCGAAATATTCGCATTTTTTTCAGGTATCTAACAACGTCTCTGTGTGGCGAGGCCTGCTATTGTCCAGACACCGTGGTGTCCGTCCTCTTCTGGATAGGTTACTTCAACAGTGCTCTGAACCCGCTCATCTACGCGTACTTCAACCGTGATTTTCGCGAGGCCTTCAAGGACACGCTGATGAGCGCGCTCCCGTGCTGCGCCAGCTGCTGGAAAACCCCGTCGGAGTTCGTCTAGCGAGAGAAATAACGCCGTGATAGCGCCTCGGGAGAAGTTGCCTCGAGCGAGAAGCTATTTCTTGCGATCCACCGGACAAATATCGTTGCCCAACGATTGTCCAAACTTGCCGAAGTGCATCTCGTACGCGTTGTTTGTCGAATGTCTGTCAGTCTGTCTGGCTGGCTGGATGTCGAGCGTTTATCTGCTGGATGTTGCATGACTGATTCGAGAGTGATCGAGAGAATCGAAACGAGGACGATACATAGAGGTACGACGGCGAAGAATCATTTTTCTAATGAAAGTAAATTGGTTATTAACGCGTTTCGGGTAGATTTGTGTAGATTGATGAGCGTTTATTGGAGAAATTCCAACATCATTTTTAAGGGGAATGTATTTGACGTGATATCCCTTGAACTTTGGGAGTTTAGTTGGATTACGTTTTGTGCGTTTTTGATATTTCCGGGATATTTCTTGAGCCTGATCGCACGACATGGCTTGTCGCGATATTCAAACGTGGGAATTTTAAGTAGAGAGCTTTGTTAACGCTAGAACTACCAAAGTGGTCGAAATGACCAATTTATAATTTTTCCAATTACACAGATTTGCAACGTATTGTATTTTCATTGGATTTGAATAACTTTTACAAAATACACGAACAAGTCACAGAGCCGTGTCTTTCGTTGTATCACAAGCTTTTTACTATTCGTTTTGCACTCTAATTTCTTCGATACAGTCTTTGCGCTTTAGTCTTCGGTAGTTCTAGCGTTAAGCTGTGTCTTTGGGTCTGAATAACGTCTCTGCAATGTCTTACGGTGACAAGCATACGCTCTTTGATTAAAGGAATTCTTTATTTTCGTTTCTACCACGGCCCTCGCGATTTGCCATCGACAAGAAACAATCGCAGTGAACGAATTACTTGTTACACAGAGCCAGTCTTCTTAGTACACACAAATGCAACGAAGAGATAAAATTGTGGTAATTTTCAACAAAAAAATCGCACACGTGTGTATTGACTATTGAAACAGAAAATTTGCTAGTTGAATCTCTAACGGAGAGGAGAAACAAAAGGAAACCTTACCAAGAAGAAATATTCACTCGAAGGAATCGAGTCGATCGAAACAATTTTCCGTTTACGTAACTCTGGATTTTTATCGCGAGGATTTTTATCTATGAGAGAGAGAGAGAGAGATTAATTTAAAATGGGACAAAGTTGGCTCCTCTCCATGGGCAAACAAGCTGCTAGCCAAACGTCCAAACGCGTCGCAAAAAAATTAACGATCGGCTGGTTGATTTCTTTAATTGGCTCCTCGCGGCAGGAAGGACTCCTCTCCGGTTTAATTAAGAAATCGGCTGCGGAAGTGGAAGCTTTTCGATCTTTTCGAAAACTCTACTTTTCCCTTCTGTTCCGTTTGATTTGTCGCTGGCAAGCTTTGGCGAGATATAAATTTCCGTCGTTCGATTGCGCGTTTTATTTTTCATCAATTACCTGAAAAAAAAATACACCTACGTCGAGGAAAGAGTCTGCCCCCCCCCTTGTATGTTATTCCTCTCCTTCCTCGCGTTTCTGTTAACCTCTTTTCAAGGCAAACAAACGAGCGAAGCACGGAAGTTTCAGTTACTTCGGACAGGTGGATGAATGTTTGTTGCTTCGGAGAAGTTGACAAATAAATTTCGTAGTTGCAGCATTTGTTCCCGGTCTTCATTGCGTTGGACAGAGTCCCTGCCTCTTTTCCGTTCCTTTTCCGTCGGGAGAATTTATCGTTTTAGTTTGGGCGTTTAATCTTTGATCGCGAAAGACGGGACAACAGGACGCAGTAAGATCGAAACAAATTAACCAACTTCTATATTGATATTTTTATATTATTTTTGAACAATTACGTGCTTGCAGGAGCAAGCTCCTCCATCTTGAAATGCTAAACGATCTATACCAACTAACAGTAGACATTGTTTCGATAATTGAAAATCGTGGCAGAATCCAAAATCAAGGTCGATGCACGCACGACGACATGCGAACTGCCTCGTTTAGGCTCGATCCAGGCAATTATATTTTATCGCGCGTTTTTTTTGAAAGCAAGAACGACAGGGGAGAAACGAATGTATCGACATCTTTCACCTGTTCCACAGGTCAGGGTATTTTCTTTCCATTCTGTCGCAATTAGCTGCCAATGCCGAGATCTCACTTGACAATTAGTTAAATTTTAACGATCGAGAGTGTCTTACGAATCTCTGCCCTTTCTATTTTATAGGCCATCTTTTTCCAAGGATGTTGCTGAGATTCAGCAATTATTCTCAACGATATAACAAAAATACAAGATTCTGATCAAAATTGTTTCGAGAATTTGACACTTTTCATCTTCCAAAGAGTTTAAAAATTCGCCAGTCAAAAGTTTCCTTTCTCACCTCTGTTTGTTTGACTTCAGAAAAATCGTCCGAAGAGATCAATCAATTTTCATTGTTATTGTTATTATTTTCAAGCATCGAAACAGCGAGTTCCACAGTTGTCGACTGAGATTCAGCAACTATTGTCAATATATCAATGATATAAAAATATAAGATTCTAATGAAAATTCGTTGCGTCGTGGTTTCTCGAGGATTTGACACTTTTCATCGCCGTTCCAAAAAGTTTAAAAATCAGTCCGCCAGTTAACAATTTTCTTCCTCACCTCCGATTTCAAAGAGATCGTCCGAAGAAATCTGTCGACTTCCGCTTTGGAATTGTTATCTGCTGTATCAGATCAGCATCAGTAACAGTAATAACGAAAACGAGTTGATCGGCATCGAGCCCAGGAAATCGATCACGCTCGAACGATTTATCACCGATTTATTAATTAACCGGCAGCGGAAATCTTAATTAACCGCCTCCGAACGCCTTCTGTCTAAGAGTTATTTATTCCTTTTTCGAAAACTTGCTTGACTTTGGTCAATGACCGATCGAGTCTATCGTAAGATTCTCTCGAAATATACGAACTCGGCTTTGTAAAATCGGATTCCGTTGGGTTCAGCGCTCACGTACGAAAGGCGACTCGAAGGATTCGCCGGGGCAACCGGAAGCTCGCGAACGAATTGGACGGACAGTCGCACGAAAAAGAGAGAGAGAGAGAGAGAAAGAGACTGACGCGCACAGCGGAACCGGAAACGGGCGAGGGGAATGACCAGTATTCTTCCACGGTCTTTTGCTTCTCTCTCTTTTTCTCTCTGGGCACGCAACGAAAATTGCAAATTTCGCCGGAAACGCATTGGTCGTGAAACGTTGAAACTTTACAGATGGGCTTTGCAGTCGGAAACCGGTATCCTGCGTGCTTTCCTTTCGCCAACCCGTGCTTCGTGAGATTTGTTTATGCCACCGCTGGTTTCACGACAACTTTTGTACTTCCTCTGTTCCGAAAATATGGTATACATTTGAAAGAAAATCTCAGATTATCTAGAGTTTCGAGAGCAACTGGCAATACTCATTATATTGGTATCGTTCACATTGATAGCTAAATAACCTAACATATTTGACAGGCGTTGCTTTTTGAGTTCAGTTGGAATTCGAAGACTAAAAATTAGTTTTTTTTAAAAGAAAAATAAAATAGTCGCCGCTGTAATTTCAAAATGGAAAGTATTTTCACCCAAGTAACGTGAATTTACAAAGAAGAGATGCGAAATCGAAGCAATCGACTAATGAATAACGTTATGGTATCTTGCAACAGCTATTACAGTATATGAAGAACAAAGAAAATTAGAACACGGTGCTATTAATGAATTGATTGAATGTGTTCAAGATGCATTTAATAAATTAGAGAGAAATACTCTTGATAACGTTTTTATAACATTACAAACGTGTCATGGAATCAATTATGTTGACAGAAGAGGGAAATTCCTATAAAACATTTCATATAAGGTAAAATTTCGGTCGTGAGGGTCGATCAGCTGAAAAGTATATATGTTCAGAAGAAGCGTTCAACAAGGCTGAATCTCACTTTAACTAAATTTCGATTACACTAAAACTATTTGTATTCAGTTACATCGTGATAATAAAATGAATTTAATATTCTTTTTTATATTTAATTTCAGTTTTATTTGATTTTCTTCGCAAATGTATACCATATTTTCGGACAGAGTGACGTATTATTTTCAAACGCAATACGTAGTCCGTAGTGGATCGTCTTGATTCTGAAATCAAAGCTGAACACGTCACGTCGTTTCGGCTACAGATCTTTCGTTCGACGATCCATTCCTCTCGCGACGAGTCCTTTTCTCTCGACGAGAGATTCGAAAACATTCCGCGAGAATTTTCGTCGATGATTTCAAACCGGGACGAAGATATCCCCTCCGGTACTTAATTACCTCGGATGGCAAATGATAAAGAAAATCAGGGTTTCCTATTCGCGTTGCTACGTGTGCGAGGTAATTGCTCGAATTTGTAACACCTGACCGGCCCTCGTCGTATTTCCAGATGTCGACAAAGCAGAGAAACAATTATTTTCGTTTGCGATTTGAACTTGAAATTACGTGGGAATTTTCACGAGTAAATATCAGGCCAGAAACAATTTCGTTGGTCGAATAACTTAAAAAAAAAAATCATTCTGTGTGTGTGTGTGTGTGTGTGTGTGTGTGTTGGCTGAGCAAATGACTGGCTGCGAACGAGCTCGCAAGATGCTCGGAAACGCGTTGAGTTTGTAAATATGTTTTCAAAAGTAAACGTAGGTTTAAAAGCAGTGCTGCATAGGTGTAATTAGAGGAAAACAAAACGCTGTATTACCTGTAACGCAATACTTGTTAAAAAAGAAGAAAAAAAAAGAGATTGTTTGCGATGAAAGAGCGTTGAGCTGCGTTTAATAATAATAAAAAAATAATAATAATAGTAATAATAATTAAAAGGAAAAAAGCAAGAGAAAGATCGTTCGTCCTCCGACTCTGAAGCGGAAACAGCTTTCAGTCAGTTATTCGAACAAATTGCGCAAACACAGAATTCGTCGACACACCGGATATTGATATCATTCGTGAAATTGGAAAATTAATCGAATAATATGAATCGGCAGTACACGAGTCCACGAATCCACCGCGTTTGTTGATGATTTCAAAGATCGGAAAATTTTGTTTCTTTCGAGACAATCAGAATTGTCAGATTTTGTAATTTGTCGTCACTTCTCCGTTCAAGTTCTCGTCTTCGATCCGCTTCTCGAGAACACTCCTTCGAGACCCGAAGAGAACGCACTAGAAAAATCACCGCTATCGATATCGATCTCGCGATAAAAGAAAAATCGACGATCGATAGAGACGGAAAGCGGTCAGAGCGGAGGGCAGTCGAATCTCATTAAAGACGATTTATCAGCAGCAGTTTACGCACGGATGTGCGAGACGAGCCCCCCCCCCCTCCGCCATTTTGTCCCGCGGACTCGTAGCGAACTCGAGTGTTCCTTTCTTCTAGAACAAAGAGAAAAAGAAGAAAAGAGATAGAAACAAAACGGGCGAAGAAAGCACGTCAAAAAGAAAGAAAAAGAAAAACGTCGCGAACGCTTCACTTTTCATTCGGTACGGCCTATTGTACGCGTAGACTGTATAAATGTACCATAGCAATAATTAATAATCGAGGACTGTACATATATATAAATTTGACGACGAACAAATTGGTTTGTTTTTTTTTCTTTTTTTCTCGCGGAGAAAGAGTGCAAGAGTGCGTGTGATCGTCATTTTTGTAAGTGATCGCGACGCGTGATCGTTTCATGTGCAGCGTGCATGTATGTATTGCGTGTTGCTTACGCATACACGATTCAACCATCTCTCCCTTGATCCGCATCCCCGGTAATCCCCTCCAAATACGACCCGTTGATTATTATTATAATTATTACGATTGTCATCGAAATTGAATAGTCGAAATAGCGGTTCCCCCGGAAGGTTGAAGCGAACCCGCTGAAAGCTGAAAAGAGGCGATTTTTCGACGATCGAGGGAACAGTCTTCTCGAGAGGGAAAGCCAGGCCGTTTTTTTTTTTTTTTTTTTTTTTTGGAACGTCAGTGACAGCTGTCCGAATAAATTGTGCAACTGTGGCCAGTTTTGCTCGCGTGGGACTGCGTGCATGCGTGATTAATCGCCGCTACGCCGTAGTTTTCGATCAACGATACCGATGCAGAATTGTAAAAACCGGCGGTGTATCGCGACACACGTTTCGTTCCACTCAACACACTCTCTCTCCTTTTCTCTCTGATTTTTACTTTCGCCTCCTTTCTTTTTTTTTTTGCCCTGCCTTCGTTCATTAACTCTGGGAAATTACCTTTCTCGTGCAATATAACGTTCGTTAATAGCAGACTACGGATTTTTATGCAAATTTTCGTGCTTCTGCGAACGCAATTAGAGAAATTGTGCCTCGGCGGGGATTTGCCTCGCTCGCGCCAGACATCGCAGCGCGCGATAATAACGCATTGGGTATATATGTATATATATATATATATATTTTTCTTTTTTCTTTTTTTTTTTTTGACGTTCCGTGCGCCGCCGGATTTTTAAATTTCACGTAATTGCACGACATTCACTGCACGAGGCTCGGGTTTGTGTTATTTTTGTGCGAGAGAAAAGCTCATTATCCTTTCAAATCGGATTTTTTCGAATCGAGGACGAAAAGGGGTATCGGTATACGTTTCGCTTATTTCTTCGCGAAAAAAAACGACACGTCAACGATAAGTCTGTTTCCATAAATAGTTCACGTGTAAAGTATTAACGTGCAATTTCTAATAACGAATTGGACGATGATAATTGAGGATAATTGAGAAATTCGAAGAATCGAAGAAAGAGATACTTTGCAGCTTTGCGAAGTTTATTTGCACAGAGTGTAAAATATTTTTAATCGTTCGAAGATTAAATACTTCATTCCTAACGTGTGATGTTAACATTTTGGTACTTGCAAACAGATACTCTGTAATTTTTCGAATAACATCCCGCCATTAAACGCCAGTATGCAACTGTGTCTCTCTCGATTTCTTGACTTTTGAATTTTCCACATTTCTAGTATCATCATTCTGTACGACTCGTTATTGCAAATTGGTAATTTAGATTTTGCTAATGTAGATATCGTAGAAAAAGAAAGAGTAGTTGTGCCAATACTACAGGGCGAGCCAAAAATCACTACTAAAATAAAATCCGTGATCTTTTTGTTATTTTCTCATTAATTTGCGAATACTTTGACAATCGACATTTGACAGAAGTAATCTTCAAAACATAACGAAAAAAGTCCGAAGTGAAAAAAGTTTGAACTTAAATTCATCATTTGAAATTAATAAAATTACCCTTTCCTTATATTTCGATGTTTTATTAAAAAAAAAAAAAAAACAGATGGGAAGAAATTTTTGGCTCACAGAAAGCTCCGATTTGAAATGTTTTTAAAAATACTCGTAAGTTCTCCAGTGAGTTGAATACTCGGCGAATACGCATTTTTCGTATTTCCTAAAAAAAAAAAAAAAAACAGATGGGAAGAAATTTTTGGCTCGAAGAAAGCTCCGATTTGAAATGTTTTTAAAAATACTCGTAAGTTCTCCAGTGAGTTAAATACTCGGCGAATACGCATATTTTCGTATTTCCTAAAAAAAAAAAAAAAAAGAAAGAAAGATACAAGTAAGTTTTAAACAGTTTAAGCGTGAAAGAATTCAATCGCGTTGCCGAGGCAGTTTTCCTTCCGCAAAACGCTCGAAAAACGGATGAAAATTCCTGGCTCTGTTCGAACGATCGCTGTCACTGACCTACGCAAACGTCGTTCGCCGTTCGAATTTCCGACGAATCCTCCTATCCGTTACGTCCAAGAACGTAGTGCCAGTCGATTCGTATATCGACAGGGAACCGTGACACTCGAGACGGAATTATATTTGGAGCAATCGGGCAGCGAGTAATGCTATCGTTGCAGAAACGCACGACAGTCCAGATTTTTCAACAGCGTCCGACGCTATTTCGACGAACATACAATTTTTCAATTTCTTGATTGATTTGGTATTATTCAGTAATTTCTAAAGAACGTTCGTAAATCGATAAGTCGAAGATCATGAAATTGCAGCAACGTGCATCAAGCGACGATCGACGAATTTCGTGTGATTACAAATTGTCGGGGGGGGGGGGGGTAAACGAGAGAGGATTTTATTTTTACAGCCGGTGCGGTAGAAACTGGCGAATTTCAGAGAATTAACGTAGAATTTCGCAGTATATCTGTGAAAGTGGGATTTTCGGTTCGATTCTTGCCAAAGCTCTCGAGTCGAGTTCCCTTCGAGGACTATGATGAAGTTTCCATCCAACCTCGAAATCCTCGAGAGAGTCAATATTACAAAATACACTTTGAAACTGTGAATCACATTTATTCGCCAATTGTGAACTGTACTCTTCGGGTACTTATGTAAAATCGACAAGCGGACGACGAGGAATTTAGCGAGCATCGAATTTCAAGAGAATTCTTTTCGATCGGCGTGGAAACAATCGTGATTGCCACTCGGAGATTCGCGACTCGGGGGTCACTGACAGCGCTGGGGGATAAAATTCCTCGGGGAAACAAGTCGGAAGTATCGAGCGAGCACGAGGAACGGAACGGAACGTGCGGAATGGAATCCGCGTCGCACCGCATCCGTTTGCAGCGGGCGAGCATTTTATTTTTCTAAAACGCGAGTGAGTATTCCTTTCGATGCGTCGGCGGCGATCTTTATTTTTCTAGAATAAAATCGGCGCGACGCGCGGATTTACAACGTATACATACATGGTCGACGCCAGTTCCTCGATATTTCCCCATTGGGCTTCCGTTTCCGTAGCGTCACTACTACGTTTCTAGAGGAGTCGCGTGTTTCCATGTGATTACAGAGAGAAACCTCTCTCTCTCTCTCCCTCCCCCATCCCTCCCTGACTCTGTGCGCGATCATTTACCAACGAGTACGCCGCGAAACCTGTAGCTTCAATGTAAAAAACGAATCGAAAACGAGAGGGAAGGTGTAACTTTTGTCATTGAACGATATTATGTGGCGAGAAGTAAAGCATTTAAATACTTGGATTTCTCTCTCTTTCTCTCTCTCTCTCTCTCCTTGTTTCTCTTTCTCTGTTGAATTCTACAGTGCATGTTGGAGATTCTTTCTTTCAATGTTCCTTACAGGAGAAAATTTCGATGTTCTTTATTGAATAGTCTCCGTTACTCCGAACTGATTGATTTCTCTCCCGAAGAATATCAAGATATTCTATAAACGTTTTTTGTCGTTCGTCTTACAAGATTTGAAAGTAATGAATTTTTCTTTATAGTGCAAAAATCAAGATTCCATGTTATCCGTAATTTATATATGTAGTTTTCGTAAGCAAATATATTCAAGAACATTTATATGGAGACACTTATGAAAAATACTTACGAACAATTTTTAAATATATTGTTTAAACGAAAAGATATCTTTGCAAAATGGTATACACACATTAAAAAACACTAATTTCATCAGTTTACACAAAGCCGGTATCTTCAATAATTTCTGAGATATTTGACAAAATATGTTCCACACCTCTAAATTTGACGACGGTTTTCAGCCCTTCGACATCGACGATTATCGGTAAAAAGAAATACGGGTCAAATCATTTTTTTTTTGGAAAACAACATTCATGCCAAATTTCATTAAAATCGGTGATTCACTTTACTTTGATTTTGGAATATCGACTGACATTTATAACATAATAATATTAATATTTATAGAAGAATTGTGACAGAATATTTTCGGATTAAAATATCTGACAGCGTTTCACCTTTATTTTAATATAATTTTATGTGCAGGAAATAATTTTCGCTTGGCGACATTTTCCTCACACAGACTGATCAGTGACGTTTCACGATTTTGTAAAATTCATGCTTGAGAAAAATGCTTCGAATGGGAAAATGTGAGAACAAATGTGAATTCCGATCATGTTAATTCAACGCGAACAGAGATCGACAGTATCGAATCGATGAAACTTGAACAAGTTTCCGTACCGAGCGATGTCTCTCGAGTCTCGAATTCTCCGTATTATTGAAACACCACGTTATCGCACAAAGTTCTTCCAACATCTCCAAAAATAGCGAGGAATGTTCCCAAAATTCTCGAGAACTTGTAAATTGTACTATGATCTAGAATTTTCACTTGCTGTATGAAATTCGTCATCAAGTGGAAACGGGAGCATTTTCTTACAAATCTTCGTTTCTTCGAAAAAAAAAGAAAAAAAGAAAACCACCTCAAAATTTCTTTCAATCGGCGCTCTGACAATCAAACTCCTGCACCGTGAATATCCACTCGTGTGAAATCAAAGTTTCACTTTGTTCGAGGAAGAAACGTTTGCGTCGACATGCACTGTGGAGTTGGCAACCAGTTTGTGTTTCGTTAACAATCCCCTGCGAGGCGATTAAACGTTAAGAAAAAAAAAAAAAAAAAAAAGAAGTGATGTCATGTAACGAGATGTGCCCTGTGTGGAACAGCAGCCGCCCCCCCCTCCCTCCCATTCTCCTCCGCGCCCCCTGTTGAGAACGGGTGTTCCCAAGTTTCGTGAATAGCGAGCGAACCTATTATTCGACGAAAGTATTAAGTGAAATAAAAGAAAATTGCGCTAATGTGCAGCACACGAGTTATCAAAGAAATTTCTCGTTCTCTCTTTCTCTTTCTCTCCCCGTCTTCTCTTTCCTCCTTCTCCCTCCTCTCTCTCTCTCCGTCGTTTCTCGCGCAGTTCCCAACGACCCTGGTGAAATAAGTGGGTAACGACCTATATTCCCCTGTCCTTTCAAACACAGTCTTTCCATCTGACACCGTTCAATGAAACACCGCTGAACGCTGTGTAAACTCGACGAGAAAGCTCCTCCCAGATTTTTCATAAATTTTCATGGCCGTCGGCCATCTGCCGATTGCGCAACAAACGCCGAGGGATATGAAAGAGATTCGTGAAACTAGGCGCATGTTGCAGCGACGTTTAGTGAAAACTTCGATAAGAGGAACTGATCTCTCTTTGTCTCTCTCTCTCTTTCTCTCTCTCTCTCTCTCTTTCTCTCTCTCTTACTCGTGAAAATCAGGTTCACACGAGGAGAAATTAAGATTATAAATTAATATTTAAGTATTATATATAATTTAGGAATTGAAGTATACCCTTTATTTGCCCGTCCCAGTTAACATTAATTATGCGCGAAACTTTGGATCAGTGTTAATAATATTTTTTATTAAGTTCAAATTATCTCAGGTTCATTTCTATCTGCAAGCGAATATTAATTTCCCTTTTGAAAGAATTTCTTACATCGTGAAAGATAAAGTTAATTCGAGACGAATGATACGACTAATTCATATGAATGGTGCATCACTTCTGTTTCTTGTTAATTTATTTATATGTCAGGCGAAATTTTATTTTGTTGTTTCATTTAAGTTAATCTGCGTGACGAACAATCGGAGGTGCAATTTTATTTTTATTAATAGCTACTGCTATTTTTTGGAATACAACATTAGGTAATTAATAAAAGCAGGTGATCTTTCTCGAAATTACTTCACTATCCGAACGAAATAATTCTTCGTTTCATTTTTTATTTCGCACTTGTGCTTACGAATAATTTCTCAAATTGTTTCTGATCGTAGAAACTTCATCGTCTGGTGTTATTTCTTACTGTTATTTCAATGAACTCATTCGAATGGAAAGATTACTTTCGCGAACGAATCGACTTGCACGATGATGTTGAAAAATGAGGTCATTAAAAAAATAAAAATACCAAATTAGCTTCTATCTTCTTCTATCTTTACCTCGAACGAAATTTGCCAATCCTGATTCAATTACGCTCCCCTTTAATTGTAATTGGTTCAGGTTGTTTAAATGCTCGAGCGAATTTTAGCATCGAACGCTGCGAATGATCCTTTCAGTTTCGATTTTTTTTCACAAAGCTAACGATTTAATTCAATTTGACAAAAAGGACCGTCCCCTTTTGTGCGCGCTATCGTTCGAGAAAAAAAGAAAAAAAAACGAGATTCCCCCTCAAATAGGATTTTTCTCGCCGCAAAAGTTAAACCGAGGATTGTTACGAAATTACGCGGTGGAAAACCTCGTGAAAAAGGCTTGTTTCCCGTCTCGCACGGGTGCACGCGGCGCGACCGATTTTATTTCAAACAGGCAAATTTGACGCGGAAACGGGGGAAGCAAAACCGATTTTATTTGCGCCGCGTCGACAAACTGACGGAGCGTTCCCCTCGTATTTCCCCATTGTCGCGGAAAGCACGCAAAAATTGTTTTGCGCCCGGGCGCAAATAACAAGGCAAACGAGCTTCACTGTTTGATCCTCGAACAGAGAGAAAACAAAAAAACAAAACCAAAAGAAGAAAAAAAAGAGAGAAACGTAGCAAATAACAATGGAACTACAACTGCAGCCACGATAAACGTACGAAATTTTTCGAGTATGATCCTCTTTCGGGAGAGGCTTAACGTTAGTATTGCATAGCGGAGAATCGATACGTCGCCGCGAAAGAGAGAGAGAGAGAGAGAGAGAGGGGCCAGGCGAATTCGCGATCGTTTGCCGAAAATTTCTTTTTTATTCGCCGTCACTGTGCGCGACGTTTCGGCACGATGAATTAATATCAAGGCGATCGAGTGACAGGACAAGATAGCAGGTGGTTTGTTCTCGATAGAAGGTGGTGAAAAAGAAATGATTGATCGATCATCCATCTGTAGCACTTTTCGCCCTCCGTTTCGAACAGATTCGCCAGTCTACGACGGAACGAGAAACGCTTTGAAACGTGAGAAACTTTGAAACGCTTGGAGGAACCTAACCTTAAACCTTTAAAGATCAAAAGATTCATTTTCGATCAGTTTAGGTTATCGAATTTTTCTTTTCTTTTTTTTTTGGCATTAAAGACGATCATCGTTGATTTATCAAAGCTTATTGTTATAGTAATTTGTGACGCTACTGTAGCGTGGTAATGGATGACGTGACTCTTTATAAATTATTTTTATTTGCCCATTTATTTCACTTTTTTTATTTTTAATTATATTTCTAAGTGAATTCTTAACAGAAACCTGTCGACTCCTGAGGCGACTTTTGTCGACCGATTTTTAATACTGTTAATACTGTTATAAACGAAAGTTTTATTAAATTTCATCTACAATGAATGAAAAAAAAAGAAAAAAGAAAAATCGATACGTCTAGTTTCTTGGCGATATCTTCACGAAAGCGAATGATATATTAGCGAAATTTCATAAATAATTCACTGCGTGCTTGATGATAAATTTCAACGACAAGTTACGCAATAATAATACAAAAAAATGTAAAAATTCGAGAGTTGAAAAAATATCGACACGCTTGTAATTCCAGTGCTCGATTTAATGGCGGAATGTTAGTAGAAAAACTATAAAATATCTTTTTGCAAGTACCGGATAAACAAAAGCTTGTCCTTAAATAATTAAAAATATATTTATATTCTGTTCAAATGGACAATGAAGCTGCAAAAATCCCATCACGTGTCTGAATCTTTTTAACTTTCGAATTTTTCCATTATTTCTATTATTGTTGTTCAACTCATTTTTGCTACCGTACATATTACTTTTATTTATGGAAACAGATTTTGTTAATATCATTTGTTTCCATTAAAATCTCGCAAGAAAGTTAGATATTCTGATATTTTCTCGACCCAAAATACGTATTTCGCTTTTATTACGTAATTTATCCGCGTAACGCGAATTTCACGAAAGAACAGACGAATTCCCTAAGTAAATATCACTTTCATTTTGTTTTTATTTTTCTATTAAATATTTTCCTCAATATTTCCTAGGATGTTACTTACTATTAATTTAGATATTCCAGCGTTTCTTTCGTTATCACTTACTTCGAGCGGCGGACGCTTCAATTTCTCGCAAGAACAGACGATATCGTCGGAGAAGCTTCATTTCCATTTTGTTTTCGTCGTTCGTCGTGTACAAAATATTTTCTGGGCATGAATATTGTATATAAAATATTTTGCAGATATAAATATCGTGTACAAAATATTTTCTAGAATATTAAAAAAAGAAAGGAAAAAAGAAATTTCTGCGCCATTTGTCATTTCTGCTTATCTCGAGTGACAAATGCTACAGTTTCTTAACAAACAGATTTTGTTAACGTGTCGTTCGTTCTCAATGAAAGTATGGTTCTTGCAAGAGGCAAGCAAACTGAACGCGTTTCAATTTCACGTTTTTTCGATCCGTCTAAAACCGCAGCTATCCGAAAAGGAATTCCTCCGTTCTCCATTTTTTCCAGATGTTCCAGCGGCGCTAAAGTGCGTAGGATCGGAGAGGAATATTTTTCGGGGGAAGGGGTTCGCATTGCGGCTCAATGGATTTTCTCACGGCATCAGCCGCGTGCAGTGAATCGACGACCCGTTTTTCTTTTTTTTTTTTTTTTCATTCTAGCGTTCGGAAACAATAAAATTGCAGTCGAAAAAAATAAAATTCAGATCGACGTCTGGAAAACGATCGTTTCGAGTGACGTTTAGAGTGGTTCGGTTTATTTACGAGGCCTCCCCCACTTTTTCCCTCGTTTTTTTTTTTTTTTTTTTTTTAATAGAGATGTCGAAGTCGAAAAGAGAATAAATTGGCAGTTCGAAGCATGAAACGTTTATCTGTCGCTCGACGTTCAAAGTGTATTCAAATTTTTTCACCCCTTGCCCCCTTCTGTTGCACGACGACGAAATTCGCTTTGCCATAGTTTCAATTAATATAGTATCGATTCTTCTCTTTTTCTCTCACAAGTCAGTCGATGAGGTAGTGTCAATAACTTGTGTCCACCTTGAACACATCCGTCGTTTCAGGAGAAAAATTTTATTAACGAAAGTTATAGTTAGTATGGTACAGAGCCAATAATGATTTTTTTTTTTTTTTCTTTTTGGAGGTGGAAGAATTTCAAGGTCATTTTTCTTGAACGGAATGACACGGTTTTTCGTTCATTAATGGAAGAAGGTATTAATGAACGAAAAGTTATTAGTTTGGGAGAGATATATTTGAATTCTTTAAAATTTATTAAAAAGAGATAGGAAAGACAGAGGCAGAATGCAAATGTTCGTACTGTCCTTGTTATTTATGCATGGATTTTTATAAAATTGCAATCGAAATGTCTCTTGAACTTAAAATAATTTTATCGTACACTTTTTTGTTTTAATAGAGAATGTCGAATTGCACAAGATATTGTCAATTAATTTCGCTGAAAAAAGAACTGGAGATGACGTTGAAGTCTCCGAGAAGAATCTCTGCACCTGCAAAAAAAAATTCTTTCATCACTCTATACTAAATAACTTTCGTCAATAAAATTTTCGTCATATTTCCAAAAAGAAACAAACAAAAACGGAGACATGTAAGGTGGACAAGGTTATTGGAACACCCTGTGCATTGAATTATATTCGTTGAAACTTCGTTCTGTTCGTCGAAGAAAGGATAGAAGAAAGAAAAAAAAGGAAGGGGAAGAGTTCGATATGTGACGTTTACATATTATTGGAATCGTATCGAAGAAGACGTGGAAAGTTTCTCCACTTTCTTCGGATAGCTTTTCATCTTTTTATATCTTTTCTGACGCGATGCTCTGTGCGCACACGCGCGCGCGCGCGCGTGTGTGTGTGTGTGTAACGTCGTAATATATATCTCTATCGTTGAGTTGTCGTTCCGTTTTTATAACGGTTGTTGCTTCGATGAATTAAGACCGAAAAGTGATTTTCACAGATATCGGTTTTACAAAAATCGGATCTCAAATTTAGATTTAATTGGAATTTCTAGAATATTCAAAGCTCGTTAAAACAGTGTGGAAAAATGATACAGTATGTCGATGAGAAGATTTCCATCTACGAGATCATGGTGGAATTATGGTCAAATTATGAACTAAATTCTTTAATGTTTCTGGACACGTTTGAATTTTTAGAATTTTCACGAGAGAAAAGTATCCTTGCTTCCTCCATTGTTACGATCATTTACGTAAAATTATTACTTGAAAAAACGAATTTAGAATCGGTCAAAGTAGAGGCTCTTACTCTTTTTTAAAGATCGAGATCGAATCGATCGTTATAATTATTTTTCGTTATCGAGTTATAACAGTTTAAATTTTTTCGTCGTTATTGGTACATTATACGTAGTCCAAAAATCGTATATCATGTTAAAATCTATTTAGCGTTGCGTAATTTTAACAGAAAGGGTATAATAAATAACTAATATTTATGTAATAATACTTAGAATACGTAGCATTCGTTATTTAGTAAAAAAAATAAATAAAAGCAAGAAGACTTTATGACATTGTGCAACGTTGTAAAGTTTCCCCGAATTACGCAAGCTTTTATTTATTACGTTTATACGAAAGATTACACTGTTTTACGTCGATAAAAATATCCAACAAAGAGTTGCAGACTGGTTGAAGGAATAAACGTAAATATAAATTTCGACTTCTTTGGTAGTTTTTTTTATTGCTCAGACTGACATTCTTCCGAATATTTCTCCGAAACGACTGTTCTCCTCGCGAGGAGAAAGGAACGATCCGCTCTCGACGATATATATCGTTTCATCCGCAGCCGCGATGGTAAAAGCTAGCTTTTATGAAGCCGGTTGGGGAAAAAACTGCAGCGAAAATGAATTTCCAACTAAGCGAGATTAATCGGGATTGCTGGAATGTTAGTTCGGAAGGGGGGGAACCCGTTGTTGGACGATATATTTTTTGATTCCGGGCGATGGGCAAAAATGCGTGCGATAAAATATGCGCGCAGCCGTGTGTAATTCTTGCGAAATGGAATCCCGGCGACCCGTTCCCACCCTCGGGAATATATCGCGCGCCATGGAAGTAATAAATTGTCAGAAAATTGCATTAAGATTAGCCGCCGTTGGCCGGCTGCATCCGATCTTTTTATTCTCGCCAGCTGCCAAATTTCCTTCTCTGAGAAAAGAAACCCGCCCCTTTAATTTCATTTGCAGATTGATATTATGCAAATCACCGACGCTGAGACCGGCCGGAATTTTTCGAAGATCCCCCCTCCCCTCGCTTTCGCTCTTAGACAGTCGAGAAAGTTACGTAATTTGTTCTCGTATTTATTCTCGATCCATACAAGTGTTCCGTGAAAACTGTTGCAACTTCACTCTTCGATCAGCGCAGGAATTGTTAGCGTATCATCTCTGGGAAGATAGAGTCTCGAGAATTTTAATGCCGAATATGATGAAAATTATTATCGCGAACGTATAGAACATGAGCGTCCAATTTTTTATATCTTCTGGGTCAACAAGAATTTGTCGAGGGCCGCGCATAGTTTACATTTTTTTCTTTTTTTCGTCAGTTCAACGTAACCTATATTATTTATGAGGATATTAAAGCAATTGTTTTATAGTGAAACGATACATTGATTAGAGAAATATATTTGTATCAGTTAAGAAAATACGAAAATTTCTCAGTGATAGCATTGAGCTGTTATTCAAATATCATTTCAGCAATACGAATGTTTTTAAGATGCTCGCCTAAAATTTTTGTTCTTATTTTATTCTTTGTGTGCTTCGTCTGTTTGGAAATATAAGTACTCCAAGAAGAAGAACATCACGAACATTCGTGGTTCAAATTATTCAAATAATAAAATTCTTGTTCGATCGTTCCAATTAACGCGAGTTAGGTGCAATTCTAACCTTCAATTAATAATTAAAATAATAAAAACGAATTTCTCAAGAGAAATTCCTCCTTGCTTACAAGCTTTATATTACTTCGATTATCGTATTGATAATGCCAGTTATCTCCCTCTGGATGTCAATAATGTCATATAATATTTTCCAGTCATTTCGCATTCACGTTGGCGAAGCAGATGACCTCTCCGGCGTCGAATCTCTCTGTCGAGCCGTCAATGCGGTCATTAATTCGTTCGTCGAACGTTCCATTCCTTAAAACCGACGGTTTATCCACTTGCGTGTACGACAATGATTGGCAATGATCGATCGTGAACCTGTCGACGCCTTCGTCGTCGCTAACGGACGTTTTTATTAATGGATATACCTTCCATTACGCTACAGGCATTCCTGTCGAGGAAGGATCGAAGGATCGAGCCTGAAGGACGCGCGTATATCAAGCGCGACCTCTCTCTCTCTCCTCTTCGTCGTGAGGCAACGCGCAGCCGGATAAAACAGACGCGGAGAAAAATGCTTCGCCATCTGGGAAGCGGAAGCGTCGCGAATGAAAAACGGAGGGGAGCGAACAAGAAACGAGGGTGAACGAGGATTTTTCGAAAGGGATCTACTTTTTTTTTCTTAAGTAACTGATACGCCGCGTGTATCTTCCGATATGGGACGCATCGTTCCTCTTTCGTTCATCCCTCTTCGCGGTTTCCATCATCGTCGATCAAGATGGAGGGTTGTCGGAGGGATGTGAAATTTAGGTTAGGTTAACCCGACATCGCTGGTCTTGGAGAGAAAGAAATTTTTGTAAGATGCAAGGTAGCATTGGCACACCTAGATCTCTTGCAATTATTATTTTGCAACGATGAATGATAATTGATAATAAGATCTGTTTGTTAAAAGTTAAAGCGTTTTTTATCGTAAATTCGAGGTAAATACTAGCGGAGGAACGCTGCAATATCGTCAGTAATATTCTAGAAATATTTCATACGATACACAGAGGAAAAGAGAAATAAAAACGAAATAGAAATATTTCTTTAACGAATTCGTCTGTTCTTGTGTAGAACGCAATTAAATTACATAATAAGAGTAAATACTATGAGTCAAAGTATCGGCATAACAATAACTTTCTTTTCGGCAATATCTTTGTGGAAATTAATGAAATCTGTTTTTATAAATAATTTCCTATTTTATATTATTTTGTATTATTTTATTACAAAAGTAACGTAGCAATTTCCAATAATGAGTTTTACAATAGTGATACAAGTAATTAAAGAATTCGAGAATCAAAAAGATATTGACACGTGAAAGTCTTTCTTTGGAGCTCTATCATGAATTTGGTATTTGTAGAATTTAAAAATATTTTTAATGTATTGATTTAAAAACACGTGATTCAAATACATTGAGGAATTGCTAAGAAAGTTTTTACGCATCGATACATACTGTTTGATTCTCGAAATTTAACGATCCTTTCCCAACGTTGACGAAATATTGTTTGATGACATTTCTAACAGTACTTAAAAAAATTTGTATTTTTTTTTCTAGTAACATTCCGACTAAATGAAGATTAAACACTAGAATTTCAAGTACGTCGAAATATTTTTTGACTCCGGAATTTTTACAAAATTTTTTTGTATTATTATTATTAGTGAACGATTTGTGAAAACAGATTTTGCTAACGTACCATTCGTTTTCGTAAAAATATCGCCAAATATCTAGGCGTGTCAATATCTTTTTCACCCACTGTAGTTAAAAAATTGGAATTTTAAAAATTATATTCTTACCTGCAACACGTTTAGTTAAAATTTAGAAATTGAATTCTATGTTTAGTTAGAATTTAAAATTAAACATTTCGTTTCCATTCTTTGATTTGATTAACAGATTTTTTTGTTGCGAGGATCACCAAGAAAATATCATTCGTCATCATTTCGTTTACTGTCTAAAAAACAATATTATCGGAGCAATTTTTGAATTCCGATTCAAATGGCTGTTGGAAAAGAATAATTCACTTTCAAATGATAGATACGTGTAAGGATAATTGATAATTTTCCAGACACGACAATACATGTTTTTCTAAATTACGAACGTTGCGACTGGCCGCACACGTATCTAATACCCTTCGGCTGTTTGTTCGAGGCTCGATTCATGGAACAAGGTCTTCCATTACCCTGGGGAAATTTCTTTAGGAGTAGCTGTTTTCCCCAGGAAGCACGCTTCCCTGTTTCGTTCTCGTTACGAGAATTATCACTTCGTTGACTTTCACCGCGAAACGCGGTCCGAGTTGTTTCTCTGTCAACAAATTGGAAATTTTTATGATCTCGCGCTCAACTCAATTTCCTGTACATTTTCTCTAGTTGCTAGATCGATGTGCTTGAGCAATTTTACACCGAAGGCGATAACACACGCGCGCGGCGCGTAAGATTAACAAATATGTACAGAAAATATAAATTTCTTTTCCTTGCGTTGTTACGAATCTTTTTTTCTAAAAGCTTATGCACGCTCTCCTTTTGTCGCGCAGTTTATCACTATCCCTGGCGAAAGATTTTCGATCAAGCGCAAAATGTTTCGAATCTTCTTTTCGTTTACTCGAAAGCATTCGAAATCTTTCGCGACTGCGACGCGAATTGAAATCGCTAATTTCGTTTTCCCACGTATCCCGACAATAAACTCGGTGTTTCCAAATATTTTTGGATACACACGTTTGATCGGGAACCTTTCTCGCCAACAGCGTATGAGAACATTCCATCCGATACGTCCTTCACTTCGACTTGTCAAAAATCGCGTGCAGTCTCGTCCTAGTTTCATCTGAAACATACTTTCTTTATGATAAAACTGCAAGTTCCATCTGACATTTTTCTCGCTCGGTGATAAAGGGCAAAAAGAACGATAAAAATTCTCTCTCTCTCTCTCTCTCTTATTCTTCTCTTTTCTTCTTTTTCTGTCGAAAGGAACAAATGATGATCTACGATGAGTCAAAAAAGCACACCTAGTTTTTACAATTAAATATCTTTGTGAGAATAAATTCATTTTTTGTCAGCAAAATATGTTTTCATATATAGTTTACTTAAAAATAACGTGCACAGCGGTAGTTTCAAATAATGAGTTTTATATAATGAGTTTTATAGTAATGATACAAGGAATGCGAAAATTCAAGAGTGAAGGAAATATCGACCCGCTTGTAATCTCAGTGCTTATCTAGCATTTAATAATGGCGGAATCTTATTACAACAAAAAAGATTACACATAAAATATTCTTTTACTACTAGAATATTATGATACCGCGTATCAATATTAAGAAAGAACGTTTGTTTTTAAATAACTAAAAATATATTTATATTCTGTGACTATATTTATATTCTACTACATATAAAAATATATTTATATTCTGCGAATATATTTATATTCTTAAATATATTTCTATTCTCTAAATATAAATATAAAAATATATTTATATTTATATTTAAATAACTAAAAATATATTTATAGCTTTATATCTATTCTCGAATAGATGATAAACCTGCAAAAAATTCTCTCACGTGTCTAAATCTTTTTAATTCTCGACTGCCTTTCCATTATTTGTATTATTATTGTCCAACTCGTTGTTGCTGTTATGAAATTGCTACTATGCATATTGCTTTTGTTTAACAGATTTTGTTGAACGTATCATTCGCTTCCATTAAAATGTCGCCGATTTTTCGACTTTTCCGACCCAAATACGTAGGTGCGTTTCACGCAAGAACAGACGAATTTGTTCAATAAATATCACTTTTATTTTTGTTTCTACTTTTCGCAGTATCGTATTAAATATTTTCCTCGATACTTTCTAGACTTCTAACGATATTCCAGCTATATTTCTCTATTATTACTACCCTCGAACGACGAAGGCTTTAATTTCTCACAAGAATAAAGGAATTCGACGGTCGGTGACTTTATTTCTATTTTTCGTTGCGGATCGTATATAAAATATTTCTTTTAGTATTTATTAGAATATCAAATGTTTTTTTAATATTTCCCTTGGTGTTTCTAAAATATTAACCTAACGTCTTTAATTTTTAATTTCTCGCAAGAACAGACCGAATTCGAACGACAGTCTTCAGAGAGACTTTTTTTCTATTTTTTCGTTGCGAGTCGTATATACAAAATATTTTCCTCAGTATATTTTCTAGAATATCAAGTATTTCTCTCAGTATTTCTCTGAAATATTTCTCAATATTTCTCTCAAGTACGCTTAACGCCGTTAATTTTTAACGAACAAGGATTTTGTTAACGTGTAAATCGTTAGCAAAACGTTCTCCACAAAAGTATCACGAGAAAGCCAGGTTAGTGACTTTTAACAACTGTAGACGAGAACTATAGTCTAATTACAGTGGCGAAGGTTGCCACGTAGTGCTCGTGGAAAGTAACAGATATGATCGGATCGGATCAGCCGTGATTAATACGAAATCGCTCAGCTATTTCCGCAGCGATATACCCGTCCCTGTTTTCTATTTTCACGTGCTTTCGGCGATTTTAATTTACCGCTGCCGCTCTTTCGCTCTCTCTCTCTCTCTCTCTTTCCTCTCTCTCTCCCTACCACTCCTCGCCGGATATCAACAACCAGGGCGAGAATAATTAAGCTCGAATTTGCTCGCGGTCGATTGACGTTTTCATTGTCGATCTCTTCACCATCGTTGCCTGTCCTTTCTCTCTCTCTCTCTCTCTCTCTCTCTCTCTCTCTCTGTGTCTTTTTTCTACTCTCGTATTACACTGGACAGTATTACGCGGACAGTCGAGAGAATGAACTCACCGTGAATAATCTTCTCTTTTTTTAATTCTTTTTTTTCTTTTTTTTATTTTTTTCATTTGGTCGATTGAAAATACTCGAAAGTTTGTCAATATCCAAGACTTCGCGTTTGATCGGTCACGTGGAACTACGTTCTTTCTTTTTTTTTTTTAATCTGCAAGTTGTCCGTGGATTTCACGTTCGTTTTCTGGCAACAATTTGTTGTACTTGGTTAGTTCCACAATTTTTGGCCAGAGCTTGTAATTAACGTCGACAGAGTCGAGAATTGCATAATGTAAAATCATCTGTGGAAAAAGAAAACTTGATTGTCACACGACCAATTTTTTTTTTTTGTAACAGTTACAATTTTATAAATTATCGACAATTTTTCGCCGTCGTTTATTGGTCCAATTATGCATTATACATGCATTCAACTCCAAATACCCTTCGTACACCATGTATATAAAATTTATTTACTTGACGTTGCATAATATTAAATTTCAACAAAAACGGTAATAAATAAATAATACTTGGAAGCGTATGTATGTAATAACACAGAATTTATAATCAATCATAAACGACGACAGTGGGAACCGAAAGTGAGCCTAACTTGAAAAGAAAACCACTCGATCGAAGGATGAACTTTTTCATTTGAGAATGACATCGATTTAGTAATTTTGTGCATGCTTTCTATAATAAAAGTGCTTGCATGCACTCCTTCATTGATTTTCAAAGCGTTTTCGGATCGGTAACTTCGATCGGATCGGTACGTACACTGTTTCTCTGTTTCTCGAGTAAACGCGGGTAGAACAAAATGTACCTATCGATTGTATCCCTCTTGGTCGAAATACCGACGGTTTGTTCGAGAGATAATTATTCGACGTCTTCGTCTGCTCGATCAGAAGCGCGAGCGCGGAACCGAGCAGGCAATCTTCTCGAACTTACCCATTCAGCAGACTTTGATTTGGCAACTTTCCGTCCGGGAAACTCGGCCGAGTTTCTCGCAGTTATAATTAAAGTAACGACGCTGGAGCTTCGTGTTTTTTCGTGCTTGCTAGCGACGAGGAATGGAAAAAAAAAGGAAGAAAAACGAAGATTTCCTCGCGTCTATCCTGCAAAAAAAGGTAGAACATACGTTCGTGACAATTTTTCAAACCGAAAAGTCTCATCTGGCTCGAAAATCCAAGAGATTGTTCCTCTCGATTCTGCTTTTTCCTCCTCTAAATTCGGTGTTGCACTTTCGTTTATCTTTCGTGAAACCGACTGGTGATCCATTGGATTTTAAAACGGCTTCTACGTCAGAAATAAGAACAAATAACTGCGCCACGCTGCGATCGAACACTATGTCTATTTACAATTTTTCTTTTTTCTTTTTAATTTGAAGTATGTATGAAAATATTTCTGGTTTTAATATTAAGGAGAATTCATCGGTACGATTATATTTCAGATTTTTCTTCTTCTACAATTGGATATTTTCGTCGAAATTAACATTGATTTCTGGTTAGACGGAAGCACGTAATTGCATAAATCGATTTGGTTACAATATTCTGTTCTATTATATAATTTTATTATTATAATATCGTATATTATATATATATAAATTTATTTTTATAAATTGTTCTGAAAATTATTTTTATAAATTTATTATTATAATGACCTTTCATATTAGAATTCTATTATTATAATTCATTACAACGAATATCGATTATCAATGATTTATTTTATTCATTTAATTACAAATTGTACAATTTCATTTAATTGTCAATTATGTCAAATTGTAACGACTTACGCGTCGCAATATTTTTGAATAAGTATGTATTAAAGACCCAGTTCAAAATTCAAAAATAAAAGAATAAGAAAAAGCTAAGATACTTTTCAATTATTTATTTATCTTTCAAGCTTGATGTTTGAATTGTATTATTCATCAATGGGGAAAAAAGGAAGAGTCTGAATAGCCACGAATAGATATCTATTATACTTGAAGGATACCCGACGGAGTGCTCTGCCTGTTCGAAATCAGATTCCCAATCAATGATATATTTACACAGGGAGAAATGTGAATTCAATTTCTCATACCGCGCGTCTGAAAACGAACCGCTTCTTTCGCGCACAATACGCATTCATTTTTCTGAATACGCTGCCATGAAAGTCCTTCTTCAATCTGTGCTAAATCGGAGAGACGGCCCGTCTATCGTGCATTATTCGCGTATCGTCGAAAGCTTCTTGCTCTCTCTCGTCCGGTGATTGGTAGATCTCGTTCGTGTCCTAACAGAATTTTGCTCATCGAACGACAGACAGAGATATATCGATACAGCGAGGTATCACGAGTTGCATTCTGCTTGCAATTCATTTTCAATCGATCGAATTCTCACGTCATACATTACACACACACACACACACACATTGCGAAAGCCGATTCGAAGCCGGTCGCTCGTTTTCAAGCTCACAGCTTTACGAAATTTCAAGGAATTAGAACAGTGACAAATGTGAAGGTTTCCAATGTTGTCACGTGTTATTATTTTATCGAAGGCAACTTTATTCATTCTCGCTACGCGTGAACGCTAAGTCGATCGACCGATCGAGTCGGGAAATTTGCGAGGCATATTCGACGTAAACGTTCAAAAAGAAATAAGAAGCCTATAATTGCGGGTAAATTACACACTCTGGCGAAAATTTCACTTTTCAATCTGCGAGCACGCACGTTTTCTCTCCGAAAACACTGTCGATCGATCGAACGATCGGCTCGGTTTCCACGGCTTCCACAAAGTGACCCGGTTTGAGAATTCACACGACACACGTTTGAATAACTTCTTTTTTCACTCGTAAAAGATTTTTCACAATTATGTGATTTGACATAAATATTTTATTTATATTTTTTAAAAAATATATATCATGCAATTGTCAATAAAAAATATGATTTCTCGTCAAGAAAAACCGTCTTTTATCGCAGAGAAAGAAAAATTCGCGGGACAAAAGATTAAACACGGTTGTCGCAGGACATTTCATGTGATTTGACATAAATATTTTATTATATTTTTTAAAAAATATATATCATGCAATTGTCAATAAAAAATATGATTTCTCGTCAAGAAAAACCGTCTTTTATCGCAGAGAAAGAAAAATTCGCGGGACAAAAGATTGAACACAGTTGTCGCAGGACATTTCATGTGATTTGACATAAATATTTTATTATATTTTTTAAAAAATATATATCATGCAATTGTCAATGAGAAATATGACATTTCATAGAAGAGGAACCAAATTATTTGACGAGAATCGAGACTTTTAAAATGCCTAACATCGTGCCTGTGTCTGTTTCAACTAAAATTATTAATTTTTTTCATTTTCGAGGTTGGTGAAATTCACTTAGAAATCAATACATATTAAATAAATAAAATAATAAAGAATATCGAAATGAGAAAGTTGATCTTTGAAGTCAAATGTCGCGAGGCCTCTCGAGCTCCAATTATCATATTATCACTCTCAGTTTTCCCCCCAGTTTTCGTAGGCAGGTGTAATCCCAGTTCGAGAAACAGACGATCGAGCAGAATGGATGCCGATCTTCCCAGCCACGACTTTCCCGTTCGCAGGCCGCGTTTGCAAATAAATTTTCCGGCGTCGCTATCGATTTCCAAGTGGAATTGGGACAATCGACTTGTACGCCACAGCCGCAGCCGCGCATCCGCCGGTTGCTTTAAAACACCGGAGGACGCGCTGCACTTCCACCGCGGAACGAGCGAGTTCCCCAAACTGTCCCGTGCCATCATAGCATAGAAAAACGGTGTGAGAGAGAGAGAGAGAGGGAGAGCGCGAGGAGGGGAGAAACGTTCGCAGAATTTTGAATGAAGCTGGGAATAACGAGTTGGCGACAATACCGACGGAGGAGAACAGCCGGTGTGAATTTGCGAAATGGAACTGATTTTCGCGTTACGACGAAGATAGGATCCAGATCCTCGCATGACTGTGGAATAACTATAATTAATCTGTTCTTCTTATTAACTACGATCTATTTTCTGAGGTTATAGACGTAATCTCAGGAAGGTTTCGAATCTAATAAAGATTATAAATCTAAGGTTATAAACATAATTCAAGAGTAAACATTCAGAAATGAATAATTTTGCGCGATTGATCGCAAGATCACAGTGGAAGGCGCAAACGGAAATTGGAGATTCTTGCATTTCCCGACGTCGTCTCTTCTAATATCTGTTCGAATTTGAAGAACGATAGGAAGATAAGAGAGTGGTATCACCAAGAAGACCACGAATGTGAAGAATTTTCTAAATCTCTCATATTTCTCAGAATAGAGTAGACAGATTGCACGAAATTGCAATCTTGGGCAATTGGAGGAAATTATGAATTCTCGTATTCCTAATTTTTGTACAATTCGTTCGATCTCTGACTTCGAATAGAACTCAAGTTGACATTCTGACTGACTCGAACTTTTCTTTTACAATATATTTCACGCTGATACTTGACAAAAACTTAAACGCACGAATCACTGCAATTTCGAGTGAAAAAAAAAAGAAGAAAGCTCGAACGCTTAAATACGAGAGTTAGTAGCAACAGAAATACGAAAATGAACAGAGGCGGTTGAACGAAGGTGAGATGTTGCGTGTAATAAATCGTCGCGAGCTGATGAAAAGTGTTACGAAGAAAAGAATCCGGGAATAAGCGCGTTTCACAAGATAAATCACCGCGTGTCAACGACGTGCAATCTCTTGTAAAATAAATTACTCGCAATTATGAAACGTGATATTGCAGGTACAAAATTGGAGACCTTCGTGATCCGCGGCGTTGAATATTGAACACACACACACACACGCGCGCGCGCGCGCAATTACAATATTATTTGTCAAATTTCCTCGCCATTGAAATGTAAAAGCGCCACCACCACTTTCGATCGCCTCGCAATTAAATTTCGAAGCGAAAGTGAAGAGAAAAAACACCGTAAAAGAACGTTCAAGAGACATTAACACCTATACATACAGATTGTACGTCAACGATCATTGGCCAAATTGCAAAAACATGCGACATCGTTAGGATTGACGATGAAACAACGCCCGGAAGAATCATAAAAATCCCCCGCACGGCGGAACGATTTTCAAATGATTCACGCGTTCTCGCAATTCGGATAAACTCCCATTACGTGGATAAATGCGTAACTGGCGATTCGTGATGCGCGTCTCATGGACGGAAATGAAACGTGATTGCGATTGAAGTTGTCCCATCGTATCTCGATCGAACGATCGGAAACGAGAGATGAAAATAACACGCGAGAAATAAATAAACAACTGCGTACAGCTGCGTCGTGGATTAATGAACCGCAATCGCAATTGGGATCAGCGGGGGGAATGACGCGGCCTGAACATAACGATGTAAATCACCGATGTAATGAATAGTTTCGCGACGTACGACGCGATAGTCGATATTGAATTAGAAACGAACGTTGTAAATCACGCTCAGGAGCGGTTGTGCGCACGATCGATAGCGTTAATGTCTCGAGCCGTAAATAACCAGCTTCGGGTTTAGGATCGGCATGAAAATTCGGTGGGGGAGGATGAATAATTTATCCGCGGACAATGGCCGCCAAGAGAAGGGAGGGGATCGTATAATCAGTCGGAAGCTACAATTTCGTCTTGATTAAGACTAGAGTTATTATCGATAATGGTGCCGACTACATTTTCGTACTCCGGAATCGATTCGAGTAATTGAACAACACGTAGTGCAGGTTTCAATCAGCTGATGGTTAACTGGATTCATCATCGGTAAACGGGGCTCTCCGAGATGGAACGCGCCTGTTATTAAGTTGGCACGGAGCATTTTCATTCGCTCTCGCGCATACCGATACTTAAGCGAGCGAAAGGAGTAAGCGTTGTATCACGAAGCGGAATAAAGCATTAGACGAGAAACCACCGTCCGACCGATTGAAAATTCGTGTTCGAGTGAAACGTCAAGTTTCTGTTTAGTTGTACTAAGAGATTTCACCGAGAAAGAAAGAGAGATCTCATCTCGATGAATGTACAACGAATAACGAGAAATTTAATTTCTTGATTCGAAGCCGACTCGATACGGAATTTTTCCACCGAACACTGTGGCATTGAATGATTGAATTCTGTTCTTTGTTGTTGTCCGCTGTATTCGTGTCGAAGATTTCTAAAAATTCGAGAGTCTCGTTTTTCTATTGATTCTAACTCTAAAGTTTAAACTCCATTTACCAATAGGCTATGCAAGCACGGTATTTTTAAATAGATTCATATTTTCATAATCGAGAAAATTACGACTTAGACAGAAATATATTGATATTATTAAATATTACAGAGTGTATTCGCGCGTTTTGTGAATTTTTCTTTGATCTCCAAGTTTCTCACAATTGCGCAAAAATTTGCAGTCTATCTATTGTAAATCTTTCGCTAAAGTCTGTGTTATCAATACTGATATTCGTCTGTACTGTATTTATACTAAAATTTCTCTGTTTCAAAGAAAACAATTCATTTAAATCAATATTATTACTTTTACCGATACTGGTGAACTTTGTGAGTTTTATGCCCCTCTAGAGATTTCTCGAACAGCCGAATCACTCGTTACACTTTTTTCCCCCTCTCTATTTTCTAAACGTTATTTTTGTATTTTCTAGTCATTGCATCCGTGCAATCGTGTCAACACGCCAACTTACATGCGCTCGATTACTTTCAATCACGTTATCGAGCCACATTTTCGCGTAGCGTTAAAAGTCACGGCCTTTTCTGTCACGACATAATTTTCTTTTTTTTTCTTCTTCTTCTTCTTCCTGCGAATGTTTTCACGTACTTTAACAATGAACCATGTGTCTCCAAGTTAAGTGTTTCTACAATGTAACGTAAACAATGCAAACAAATACAAATACATGGTAGTACGCCTCGAGACAGATCTCGCTACGAGAGTTGTTTACAATATTCGTCGAGTAACAACGTAAAATATAAAAACACTGAAATTGAAAATTAACCTACGACAATTAAGTTGAATGTGAAACGACAATCTTTGCAGCTGGAAATTAATCGACGAAAGTCGACGACGATATTGCAACGATGACTCTCTTAGTTTCCATGAGATCTCTTGCCAAGCCAGAAATTCACAACTAGATCGCAGAATGATTCTACGATTGAATCGAAGCTTTTCAACACGGACAATTGCAAATTTTTATGCAAACTCGTGTTTCCGAATATAATTGTAAAAGTACCACACTGAATTTGCTACATTTACACACTCTTTTCTGCGCAACTTTTGCATCTTGAACTTTCCCATCAAAAATCCGCAGTCTGATCGTCAGATCAAATATATTCCAAGCCAGTTCACAGAGAGAGGGTTGAAAACCGTCCGTTATTAAAAGCTGCAGAAAGTGAAGAAAAAAAAAATACCTTGCACAGCGCATTGTGTGTCGCCAAATATTTGCGCGAGGCAAAGTGGAAGATGGCGGAGGAAAGGACGAGCCTGAACAACAGCAGCGGCAGCATCAGATTTAGCCGCCATTATTAATTGACGGAACCGGGTCAAGTCACGTCGGTAATTTCGCCCACGGCGACGTGCACACAAACACACACACACTCTCTCTCTCTCTTTTTTTTTTCTTCTTCTGCTTCTTCTTTTTCAACCCCTTTCAATAATACGAAATTAATTACCAGTTCGCTAGCTGTTTATCGATTGTCGTTTGCTCTCTCTCCAATTTTCAGCGTAGTTTCGTCAACGGCGGTTGAATATTAAACAGGCGAAGCCACCCCATTGATCTTTTTCTCTTTCGACGGTGGATCGATCGATTTTCCGAACTCCCTTTGAACAAAAGGATGAAAATGGAGCAATTAGTTTGAGCAGAGGGAGAGAAAGAGAGAGAGAGAGAGCGTTGTATGAATTATTTTAGCTGATACGAATGGAAGAGGCATGGTTTCGTAATTCTCATCCGTCCCGTCTTTTTTCTTTCAATTCTCGACCTATTTTCGGTGACCAGCAAATTCTACGAAGAATTGACAAAAATTAATCTAAAAAAAAATTAATCTAAAAAAAAAAATCGAATTTTTTTTTTTTAATAAAAAACTAACTAAACATTTGAATAAACAAATATAAATATATAATCGCTGAACGCCGTAGCCGTTAACGGTGTTAATATTCGTGAAAGTTACAAAAGTACAGTCAAAAATTACACGTCGCAAATGAAAAGTAATGTCCTATTTTGTTACATTATAAATATTTATTGCACTATAAATTGCAATTTCTCCAAATTGTAAATGTAATTTGTAATTTACAGAAAGAAGTTACACCCATCTAAAAGAATTATTCAGAATTATTAGACTGTCGAGCAATGTAAAAGTAAAAATTTAAAATTTAAAATCAAAATACATTATATATATATATATATATATATAAAATAATTATTATTACAAGAAGCAATAATTCAGTAACATCCAATAATTGCAATTATTACTTGAAAATACGAAATAAATCACTGCCAATGTTCCGCTTCTTCAGTCACAGCGAAAATTCCAAATTCGCATAAACATTTGGCCGTTTTACTGATAACGTTCAAACGAACGCCAGCTTGTCACTGTTGCAACACTATCAGATTTACACTCGGTCCCGTTCTTTCCTATATAGCGATCGAAATGCAAATTCAGTCCTTTTAAACTTTATTCCCCTGTTGTGTTTCCCCTCCCAGCTACGTATAACCATAAAGCTTCCTCTAAATGTAAAACGAGCCATTTCTCGGTAGCTTTTATCTTCTTTTTCTTTTTTTTTTTTTTTTGCACACGGGGTCCACCGTAAAACACAGGAGCACAATTTCGGAGTATGAATTTCGGGTACACACAGAGATAAAAAACGATCTGTCCCGTAAACCTTCGAACGATCTCTCTTCCCGGTCACGCTCGCGTTTCTGTCTCAATCATTCTTTTCTTAAAATTTTCCGCTTTGGCGTAGAAACTTCTCGCTGTTTCCAGCGTTTGATTATTGAAACTATTTCGAACAGTTTCGGTTGAAAACTATCGGCAATGATTTCGATTACAGAACTTTATCGAGGAATAGAAATAAATTAATTCTACCGAGAAATAACAATAAATCGATATTCCTCGATTGTCTTCGATCTGTGCAACTGAATGTATAATAAAATACGTACGATGAATTTAATTCGAATATTCGTTACAATTGATGATACGTCGGCGTTACGTTCAGTTGCGCTCGTAATTCACACATTTAGTAAAAAATATTTCTCGTTCTGTGAAACTGCTCGATCAAAAATAAACGGAATATATTGCACGATCCCAGTGAAATTTCCATATTCTGGGGGGAGAAACATCGCGTGGCGAAAGTCAACGAGATAATGAGGTGTCGCGATAACGAGCGTAAAACGAGCCGAGGAGGGAAAAATCGACGCGATCAGAAATGATAATCGCGCGTGATTATGTGGCAAGATTGGGGAGGGGGGAAGGGGGAAGCACTGAAGCAAACCAATGACATTCGCCGTGTTAATGGGATATTTAGCGAGACAGGTGCACAATGGACCCGTCAGAGAGAAAACCTTGCCTCCCGCCGCGGCACAGATTCTGTAAACAAGCCAGGCCAGGGATTGCCTTATTAATGGCGCTACGAATCTGTCCACGGTCCAATATCATCCGGCATTAATCAAACGTTAAATCGTAGTTAACCAGATCGCCATCGCTAATCCGAATGATCGTCCCCTTGACAGATCGATTCGCCGATCAACGACGAACGAACGGATGTGTTACGGTACGATTGCAATGTCAAGTTCGCCGCATTTAATCATTTCGCTATCGAAATTGTCACGCTGGAAGATAAAAAAATATCCTTTCCTTTTAATTGAGAATAAAGCTCGGCACAGCAGTGAATTTTCTTGCAGTTGTGCACGAAGAAGTGTGAATTATCTTGGATTTCTTATCGTATCGGAAATTTGAAAGAATCAAATCTAAAGGATTAAATCGTATCTTTTATGCACGTTGTTTGAATTAGAATTCAAACCTGATTCTTTCGTTTCTTTTATTAGAAGCGGAGTTGATGTGGCATCCTTTTTCATTCAGAGTAAAAGTTACTCGGAATTTCTTGCTTCGAATCGAAATTATTGAATCTAAATTTTCAACTTATTTGTTCTTCGTTAGAAAACTCTAGTATACAAGTAGAAATTGTCCTGAATTTCTGATCTTTCATTACATTACGAGCTCGGTTAAATTCAGTTCAGTTCTTTCTTTCATAATTGTTGGACTCAAGATTGTCCCGAGTTCTCAACTCATTTATTTATTTCTTGTTAGAATCTTTTTTACGGTATACGAGTAAAAGTTGAATTTCTTGCTGTATTTCATTCTTAAATCTTTCTTTTCATAGCTGACCGAATCAAAATGATCCCGAATTCTTATCTCGTTCTTTTTATTATTATTATTATTTTTTTTTTTCATTACAGCTAGAATTGATTTAGAAAATTTTTGCAATTCTAAAGCGAAGTCGTTCTCACAGTCCGTGAGAATTTCTTCAGTTAAAAGTAGCTTTCACAGTTTCTTACCTCGAAGTTCGAACTGAAAATCCTTTCCGTGTTTTCTAATGTAGATTCATTGTCGATTTTAATCACATTCCACGGCGATTTCCCCTGGATGCTGCAGCGAATTCTAATGGACTGAAGTTGCCTCCTCTCCGCGGGAAAACAGACGTACGTGAAAAGTAACGAACGAACTCTCCAATTTTATTAGAGAATTTTCTTCGTCTTTTTAATTAGACAGATAATATATCGACGGAGTTACGGAATAAAATCGATTCACTTCGTTTGATTGATTTGTCCTGTTACGATCGATACTGCGGAATCTCGAGAGATTTTCGTAAACAGTTCGACGATATGAGAGGACAAGAACAATACTGTGTTGCTTTCTTAGAAAATTGCTCGACGTTATACATTATTTCTTTGGAATTCATAAAATTATAATAATAAGTAAAATATCATTGATCAAGCCCCTTGCAAAAATTCTGTTCGACATTATAACTTTGGCAGTATATTGTTGACTTTTGTATATTGTTTTTTTTTCTTGACCTGTTGGTATTGAACTCATTATTTCATGTTTCTCAGAATTGCGAATTAAAAGATTTAAGAAATTTATTGCAATATTTTTACAAACGACGTTAACTGCAAACGATATAATATGATCGTACCATGATAAATAGATTTTGCATATTCGTGTATTTTTTTTAGCGTCATACTCAGTAAGATATATAAAATATATAAAATGTACTCGGTGATAAAAGTAGACACATACAAAAATATAAAAAATGTTCTTTTGTGGTGAAGAACTCGATATGACACTATATATATGTAAACTTGTTTCATTAAAACATTTTATCATGAGACGCAGAATACGTTTACACTAAATAGCTTGTTTATAACAGTTAGTATAAAACAAGTTTGTTTAAAAAATTATACTACAATAATTGTACCTTCAATCAACACGAATATCGCACAAAAGTATTTTATTTGCAGGAAGCAAGTAGCGAAATGATCGGAGAATCTCAACTACCGTATGAAGATAAAGCAGAGAACTGTACGCAGTTTCAGAACAGATAAAAGTACTATTTTAGCTTCGACTGGTAACGTTTAATTATTAACAGACGATTAACAAGGAAATTCTTTACCTTCTGACGATATTGCAGACGAATTTCTCATTAGGATCTCAGAATTAAACCTCTCGCTTTTTGTTTCTAAAGGAAGTTCGTATGCAACAAATATGTACTCTATATTTTCAAATTTCAATTATTCAAACTTGTAAATTGTTCGATTCGCAAACGACGCTAATGTAGTTAAAAGTCATTTCATTGCAATTCGATCCAAACGAGTTTTGTTTAAACGATCGCGTTTAATTAAAACGTTTCAATTCAAAATTCACAAAAGTTAAAACAATCGTGCCAAACCAAGTCACGATCGGACATTGTTTCAATCGACCCATAAGTCGATATAATTGAGTTCCTTTCAAAAGACATTCGTACACCGAGCGTATTTCCCCCGAAATCAATATTTGAACCGCGACTTCGCTTCAATTTAGCTTTTATTCAGTTACAATAGAAAGAACGCGACGTATACGTACACCGCTATAGATCGTAGAAACGAAAAACGTCGAGTCCTTTCCAACATCCAACGCCGGGCAATATATCACGATATGAGTAATAACGTCGATTCTCCAGTACCCATGAGAATTATCGGGAATAAAGATTCGTCCCATAAATCGTACGAAGCGCTTTCCTCTTTTATTTTATATTGCCCGCGGTATCTCCGTATGACGTACGATACCCACTTTGTACGGACTAAGAAGCAACCGGGACATCTTTCAGGGGATTTTTCGAACGAAAAGTTGCTCTGGTATTTTAATTTTTTATTGGCCTACTGATTCAATTTTTTTTTTTTTTTCAAATCGAACGTATCTAGGATTTTTTCCAACGATTGACTGCCTTTCTTCTAAAAAAAGGTGATCTAGAATCTAAATTGCAATCTAGAATAATTATAGAATTATATATTTTAATTATGTAATTAATTTAAAATCTGAGTTGTAGTTTAGAAATTTAGGCAGTTACACTTTCTGTAATTCTAAAAGGTGATCTAGAATCTAAATTACAATCTAGAATTGTAGAATTATATATTTTAATTATACAATTTAGAATCTAAGTTGTAATTTAGGAATTTAGGCAGTTACACTTCCTGTAATTCTGAAAGGTGATCTAGAATCTAAATTACAATCTAGAATAATTATAGAATTATATGTTTTAATCATATAATTTAGAATCTGAGTTGTAGTTTAGAAATTTAGGCAGTTACATTTCCTGTAATTCTAAAAGATGATCTAGAATTTAAATTACAATCTAGAATAATTATAGAATTATATTTTTTAATTATATAATTTAGAATCTAAGTTGTAGTTTAGAAATTTAGGCAGTTACACTTCCTGTAATTCTAAAAGGTGATCTAGAATCTAAATTACAATCTAGAATTATAGAATTATATATTTCAATCATATAATTTAGAATCTAAGTTGTAGTTTAGAAATTTAGGCAGTTACACTTCCTGTAATCGCGCTTCGTGGCGTTCAAAATTTTTCAACAACCTCTCGATAAGATTGTGGGTATTGATCAATCGTACCTGCTCCTACGCTGCGGTCTGTGTTTCTTTCGAAATTGAACGAGATTGGACATTCCTTGCTTTGATACCACGATCAAATTCACTGATTTAATTCCCTCCACTTTGAGAAGTTTCCCGCTTCAGCCGGCGTCCCTATGAAAAATTTACTTCCTACTCACGTTTTAATATCTCGGCCGCAGCTCTTACGCGCCTCGCGAGGGAAAAAACAGCGACTACACTCGTTCCTTCCGGTGAAGGAGAAGGAAAAACGAGCAAAACTTGGCTCGCGTTGTTCTCGAAGCGAAGAAAAGGGAAACTCGTCGATCTTGTAAAAGAGGGAGAGGGAGAGAGAGAGAGAGACGGAAAGGAATTTGCATTTTGCCGCTGTGTGTCGCGATCAGAAAATGAAAGGCAAACGGAAACCTGTCGAAGAGAACCTGGCGAGAATAGACACTTCTTTTCATCTGCTTGAAATTTTGCTATCGTTTTCTGGCTTCTGTCGAAAAGCATACCAAGCGATTCTCTCTCTCTCTCTCTCTCCAGAGAGCGGTGAATTTTACTTTAGTATGGAGAAACAAACGGTCCACGCGGTTCATTAGATTTGCAAGTGAAACGAAGATTCTCGAGTCTGAATCACGCAGGCGAAAGTTCAATTTACGACGATTATTTTTTTCCGTTCTTTCCGAAAGGAGTGAAATTTCGGATTTGAAAAATCGAAGGAAAATAGAAATCTGCCACTCTTTCTTTCGTTAGGCTCGCGGGCGAATTGCCTTCGAATTGAAATTGTTGGAGCAACACGTACGACAGGAAGTTTAACTGGCAAGTTGATTAACCACGCAACGTTGATATACTTTATATCAATTTCGTCTAGCTTTTATCCCGTTATTTGCTCTTTCGATATTATTACACAATATATTTCAGGTACCTTTCAGCTTCCTCGTTTTCGTTATTTACGTTCGCAAACGCGCGTCCCCCCTCCCCCCTTTCCCCCGAAACTTCAGGCTTCGGCTTTCATAAGTTCGATAATAACGAGATTATTTTTGTAAGCTTATTATTAAAAAATTCAATGAAATTTTCACTCTACCTCTGCACGTATTTTCCTTTATCCACCGTAATTGGATGCAGGCAAAAATGTTATAGAGGATTTCTCTCACGGAAACGTTTTATTAAATTTTTAAATGACCAGGCTGCACTGCGAATCTTGGCGAACAGAAATTTGTAAATTGACGCGTTGAGAGTCTTTTTCACTGCTTTTCTCTTTTTTTCTCTCTCTCTCTCTTTTCTTTTGCAAATTGACAGTCTTGTAAAACGAACGATCCTGATTGTTTCACGTACTTTGGAAAATTGGAATTTTTCGTTAAGTTTCTTGCTGGAACTTTGGCGTGGAAGATCATTAGATTCTAAGATATGGTTCTATCCAGAAAATTATTAATTTCTAGAATATCCTGATTTTCACTAGCTCAAATACCTATTGTTGTCATCGAAACACTCTGTTTGTTAATAATAGACGTATTTTCCTCCTACATGTATCACATAATTTCTCACAAAATATAATATCGTCCATATAGTCACGAATTATGCTATTACATCTTCACGACGAAGAAACTGAATTCTAAATAGAAATTTGTTTCATCCACTCTAATATCTCATACGTTTTTCATATATAATGTCATATAAAAATATTTATTATTATTTATATTATTTGTTATTATTTATTATTCATATTATTCATATTATTCATATTATCCATAATATTCATATTATCCATATTATTCATATTATTCATATTATCCATATTATCTATATTATTCATATTATTCATATTATTCATATTATTCATATTATTCATATTATTCATATTATTCATATTATTCATATTATTCATATTATTTATATTTATTGGCCTTTTGGATACCATTCATATTAAGCGAGAAAATATTTTTGCAGCATCGCAATTAGCTCAGATATTTAGCTCGCTCAAATGGATCACCAATGTATAGTATTCCAAATGGACTATCCAGAAAATTATTAATCGCAACGTTTCGCAACGTTGATTTTCCCGAAAAACGCACGAACATCCGCAACATTACAAAATAGTAAAAAATGTTCCTTTCCAGAATGCCTTGCAAGTTTACCGCGTGTCAAGCGTTCAAGTATTTCACGATATTACCGTGGTTCGCTGCCGAGTTCCTCTCCGAGTTCGAGAGGATACGCATTTCCGTCGTTACATTCCTGCAAAATGCGACGTATTTTTGCGGCAATGTCACGTACATCCAGCTCCTTCGACGCGAATTTCGCAGATTGTTTCCAAAGGTACGTTTCGTACGTTCGTAATACGTAAAGGTACGTTTTCGAAATCTACGAAAGCTACGTCTCATCCTGAGAGACCGAGAGAGAGAGAGAGAGAGAGAGAGAGAGAGAGAGAAAGGGAAGTTTTCAGAGAACGTCAGTCGTTCGATGGAATTCAACGCAGCAATTACTCGCGAATGCCTCGCGTTCAATTTCTCCTCGAGATACCAACCACTCCGGAACTAACGAAAAATCGAAGAAGTTTGTGTTTACGCGAGGAGAGAGAACGCGGGGATACCTGTTCGTCCGCGACGACGAACGAAAGAAATCGGAGAGAGATTTGATGAAACCTCGCGAAGCCGGTCGGAACGTTCGTTGAAACGATGAATTTTCATTTCTCTGGCACGCGAGTACGTCCGCGGTATTTCTATAAACGGAGGGAAATTCAGTCGAAGTTCAACGAGAAAAAGAAGAAGAAAAAAGAATGCACAGAATGAAAAAATACCTGAGCCGTTTATTTGGAAAGTGGAAAAGCGTAAGTCACTTTTGTTTTTAAATCGAGATATTTCTGAAATGGCTAGAAAAATTGATTCCGAGTGGAAGCTTCGCTTCGTGTTTGTTTATCTCTTTTCTTTTTGTTTCTATTTTTCTCAAACGGTGTAAATAATACCTAGTGGCAAATAAACGACTTTCGAAATAAAAGGCTACTTCAATGAATTTGCAAGTGTGTAGAAAATTGAAACATCGACGACTGTTGAGGAACAATACAAGGGTTGAATAATTCTTTTATTATTCTTTCAGGAAAGGTTCAGAAAAAGTGTGTCCAATTTCTGTCCAATTTATTTCGTATCTGTTCTCCTTCACAAGCATTCTACTTCCCTTTATATTTTTTATTTTCCACTTACTGATATTTATATCCAACAATCGACGCGCATTTGTCTCTTCACAAAAGTGTTTTCAAATTTTACTTTCGTTTCCTTAGCTGGCGCTATCGTTGATTCGTACCACTGGCGATAGTCGTTTGAGAAATAATATCCCATAATCTCTGTCTCGTTCTTTCGTCCAGATTGCGATTCTATCATCTTATATAATAATAAACAATCGTCACACGTGTGACGAAACTTCCACAATTTTCTTTTTTAACCCACTATATGATTAACATTTATTTAACTTACGAAATATAGCATTGACATAACATTGTTCATTATAAATATAACGTTCGTTAACTTGCCAAAAGAGAGATTGTCAGTCAATTTCAGAATTAAATTTAGAATTGAAAATCTTCGCTCACGATATAATTATCGTGAGTCTGTTCGTTTCGAATTTCGACACGGATATTTCTAAAATGTAAATGCGCGAGTATGTAACCTTTCGAACTCTACGCGTACCTTGTAGAGGGTTAATTTATTAAAAATAGTCTGGTTCCGAGGCAGGCAACAGCCGGCGTATCTTCAGACGTAAGGATATCCTCGCGCGAGTTTCAATCAGTTCGGCAACAATCCGGCAATCAGCCAACTCATCAGATCATTTTTCTACCATTCTGTCACAATCGATTCGCTCGATTCATTGTTGATTACACATTCATCCTCCTTCTCTCTCTCTCTCGTCTCTGTCGTCGTCGTCAGAAAAATTCAGGTTCCCTCGCTCGATCAGCTCGTTTCATTCGCTAGCTAGAGCAGTTGGCCAGCCTGTAAGGGACCTGCGAAAAAAAATTCGATCATCAACGAGAGGATGTGGACTCTTTCTTTCGAGGCGTCAGCAAACTCGATTTACTTTTTCTGCTCGCGAAAACGAGATGTACGCGACACGTACGCACGCACGCAACGAGAAGCGGGCCGAAGAGGAAAGAGCAAGAAGGAAGAGACGCCGGCTGGTCTTCCGTAATCCTTCGCGGCGCGGGTGAGAATTGCCTAGATGGCGCGGCGCGGCGCTGCCAGAATCCTAATGAACCGTTCTCCATTCCTTTAGCTGTCAAGTGTCGGCTAAATGGAAAATAAATGGCAACTGGAACGGGGCGACGTGACGCTCTCGAGGTGACTCTTTGCCTCGCGCGACACCCGATCGATCTTCTTTCGATGGATTTTCATTTGATCTTCTTCTTTTATTCTTTATAGTCTTTGTATTGGATCGGCTGGAAGAGTAATTACCGTCTCTTTTTCCCTGACAGGTAGACAGGTGCAATTAACTTTATTTCAAATTGTAAATTAATTCGTTGATCTGGTGAATCTGAGATTGTATAATGAAAGCATAATTAACATAATTAATATTATTATATATGTAATAGAAATATGGAAGAAATATTATTATATAATTAATATGTATAGTAAAAGTACAGATTTTATGATAGAAAAAGAAGATGCACAATTTCGTTGACAATTGTCATTCGACTAGCTCATCATTAATATATACACAATGTATGTCTTGTGCAAAATGTTCAGTATATAAAATTAATATAATATTTAATAATTATATATAATATTTATTTAATATTAATATAATATATTTATAATATGATTATAATATTTAATATATAAAATTAATTCAATGAATAATACAATATAATGTTCAATGTATAACATAACATGACGTATTCAATATAGAATATGACATAAAATTAATGTAAATTTGATGCGACTAGCTCATCACTAACAAACACATTGTACGTCTTGTGCAAAATATTCAATATATAATATACATGAAATTAATTCAATGAATCATACAATGTAATATTCAATATATAATATATAACATAACATGACGTATTCAATATAGAATATAATATAAAATTATTGTAGATTTGATGGGACTAGCTCATCACTGTTATATACACGTTGCTTGTACAACATATTCAATATATAATATACATGAAATTAATCCAATGAATATTATAACATAATATCAAGTATTCAATATAGAATACAATATAAAATTAATGTAGACTAGCTCATCACTTCCTAGCTCGCGTTTTTCATCGAAGATACCGATGGTCGATCACGATCAAAGATCTGTTCGTAAATTCGGCGTCTCTTCGGGTTCCTCTCCGCAAGGTGACCCGATTTCAACCGAGAAAGATTCTTGCTCTAGGTCTGTGGTGTCTTTTTTCAGGTTTCTCGCGGAACTCTCCGTCTACTCTTCAGCCTGAATTATACCTTTTGGAAGATAAACAGCAGACGAGATGGGAAGATTTTCTGTAAGATCCGTCGCGGAATATTTACTGGAACAGGAATTCCGGTCGGGTAACGACGAAACCGGATTCTCTCTCTCTCTCTCTCTCTCTTTTTCTCTCTCTCTCTCCCTCTGTGTCGATGTGTTCGTTTTTTTTTTTATCGCGAACCCGTACACGATAAATGTAACGCAACGTAACGTAACGAAAATGGAAAATTCTTTTTGCTCGTCACTTTCTAAAATGTAACATTCGCCGATTGTTGATGATATTTTATATTTTCTCGGGCAGCAGCGTGAACTCTCAGTCTCTTTAATCGTATTCTAAATATAAAAAAGATCGTCACGCGAATTTGCACGGACGGATTTCCAGTCTAATTGTAAGAAGAAGAAAAATATGGGATATTTCTATTCGTTCGCAATTCAACGCTCCGAATAATCGTTGTATTGTCGACAAATCTTCTTTCTTCGATAAAAAAAATAAAATGTCAAACATCTTGCGTTCTTTCTCGAACTTCGTTTCTCTTCGAAGAGACTTTTCTCTCGTGCTTTGGCCCAGCCAAGATTGAATAATAGAAGTATAAATATAATTAATCCTTTGCACTCCGAATTATTTTTCAATTATTTTGTTTTCTTTTTTTGGGGGGATTCAAACTCATCGTAAGAGTTCCTGTGGTGAAAACTGATGTCGAGTCACACTCGACAGAGAAGTGGAAAGGGTTAAGTTACGCACAATAGAAGTACAGATTTTTGCAATAGAAAATGAAAATGTAATAATTGTTGAGGTCGATTTCAAAATGAAAAATCAAAAGGCAACTTTCGAAAAAGAAGAAATATTTTTCTCCGTAAGGAATAACAAGCTAATAGGCTGATCAGTCAGTCGAAACCGCAATTGAGTTATTACATCGACATGCAAGTCATCATGCTGATCAGACAAAATAAATAAATTCAGTTGTTTAAAAAGAGGCTTCGTTCTAATTTTCCCAGAATAGTGGCTGGTCCTTTTGGAAATATTCAATACCGACCGACACCAGTCGAGTTCAGTGACCTATTTTTTTTTTTTTTTACGCGGAGGAAATCTTCATAAGACACACCTGAGTCTTTTGAGGGAAGACCCAGGTAGTGTCGGATTTTTACCGACTAAAACCACGATGGCCGTTCTCCGCACGTTGGCAGAACTCCGGGACCTTTTTATATACACAGAGCTCTCCCGTTGCTGTTATCCTGAAGCAGGGGTCACCAAACTACGGCCCGCTGCGTCAATTCATCCGGCCCGCCGACTTGAATTTGCGTGAAATTCGGACATGTGCACACTAGGTCTGATGTAACTATCTTTTTGCTAACGTCGCTTTCTTTGATAACTTTTTTAATGAATAAATATGTTGGTTGTCCTTGTTTTTTTTTGCATTGCATGCCACTCGCTCATGATTAACACGGAATGCTGAACTTAGTGATTCATGCGGCCCGCGCTCGTCATTTTGTCAGCTATGTGGCCCACATTTTCGAGTGAAAAAAGTTTGGTGACCTCTGTCCTAAAGAACAATGTCTTTTTTTTTTTTCGCTCGAACCCTGGACCCTGAGATTAAGAGTCTGATGATCTACCAACTAAGGTATCCCCACCTCGCCGGGTTGAGTGACCTTAACATTTCATAGTATGTCAACTAGATTCGATAGTTTTGACAAGGCTCAGTCTCGAAGAGAGAACCTTCGTCGTCCAGCGAGTGATTTTTCCACAGCGTACGAGCAATTGCGAAATGCACATTGGTTGGCAAGGCTTTCGCGGAGGGAGGGGGAAGGGTGGTTTTGCATGCGCTTAATCAGCGCGAGGAATCGACCCTCTCCCCTTTGCCAAGGTCGCACACTTCAGCCCAGCCGACGCGAACGAGCTTCTTGCTCAGGCACTCCGAGTTTTCGACTCGGCTCGATATCGACCTGGCTCGAGCCTCTTCGGGGCTTCGACATCCCCCTCCCGCGCCGTTTAATCGGATCTTGACTCTCAACACTGGGCCACGTCGGCGTTGAAACAAGCGTTCGTCGATCTTTTCACCAGGTTCCGAGCGAAACGGCGAAACGCCAGGTGCGAAACCGAGATCGAGGTCTCCTTTTCTCGTGAAAATGTCGCGGAGACTCGTTCCACTTACGAATGCTTGTACTACTTTGCACGATATCTCACCAATATTACGTATTATTGGTAATTTTGTAAGTAGCTCAGAAGAGCTGAGCTCAACAGAGTGGAAAAGTGAAAATTTTCTACGCGCGTGAGGTAAGATTAGAGCTTGTACTTAATAAGTTAAATATTCGATGGTATCGTATTATTGGATTAGTAAGTAATTTTGCAAATGGCCGTTTCAGCCACGTAGAGGCCATAAAGATGAATTTATATTCGGCCAAAATAATCATGAGAACACTCGTTCGGAGAGAATCTTCTAAACGAAACTAACGCTAAATATTACAGAGGCGTGCTTCCTCCTGGAGGTAGAAACTTTGCTTCGACGAGAAGAGTTAATACTTCCGGTTCGACGTGTTTCCACTGGCCGGTCCGCCTTCCTTCGCAACTGCACCACGAATTTCGATCGAGCGATGAAATGTCATCGTTCGCTCCTTCGACCTAGCGAGCTATAATTCAAGAAAATATATTATACCCGAGCGTTCTATTTCTTGATAAATTTGTCGGAAAAAATATATTTTCCTAGGGATTCCTTTTCAACGAAATTGTGCCGATTCGAATTCGCAAAATTTTGTGATTCTTGTTTTCATTCTTCTTTTGCAAATCTCTTGAAGCCACTATCGTTTTTGTCTGACGGTGATCTGCATGAAATTTCTAGCCAAGAGCGTCAAATTTCATCAGGAAGGGATAGGTCAGCTTCAAAATATATCATGCAGGAGATTTTTTATTAATTTTCACGTTATGTGTCGAAATTATCTTTCTTAAAAGTACTTTCTTTGCACCTTGTTACACTCAGGACTACTTTGTTTCAGCAAATTTTACGAAGAATCATTGAAAAATCTCGTGCACATGGTTATTGTCACTTTTCGTCGTAAGAATCATTGAAAGTCTCGTGTATTATTGCATGTATCATTGCATGATATTGTCACTTTTCGTCGTAAGAATCATTGAAACTGAACAAACAAAATTTTTTCAATCTTTCAAACTTTATTTCCTTCGTTTGATCAAGAATATTGTTGCAGAAGATTTTCGTCGCTTCCTCTCCTTCCTCTCGGACCGAAATTGTTCAGACCTATCAAATATTCCAGTCCGCGGAAATCGATCCTTTCACTTGTCATCGAAGATCCTCAGATCTTTGTAGAATCGTTCGTCTCTCGATCATCACTCGACGTCTATTCGCGAGGATCTACGCTGCCGAGAAGAATAAAAATTAACCGAGTTTGGTCGCCAGGGTAGGCTACGAGAGGAATTAGGTTTATCCCCGGTTAACGAACAAGCCAGTTGATGGTTTCTCATCAGACCACTTGGAGCTTAATTCAGCGTTGTGCCACGTAATAGGATTGTCCTCGCGAAAACTGCGTGTATCAGGGACGCGTAATTCCGCAGGCATTGTCGGCAAACAGTTACGAGAGATACTGAAGACCATCTCTCTCTCTCTCTCTCTGCTCATTAATCCTCCTGTTCGTCGTTCGTACGTCGTTTAACGACATTTTCTCATTACTATGTATGTATTTGCACGCCTCGTCAAAGTTTCCGTCTCTTCGCCTCTCCCTCCCCTCCCCTTGCCTACTCCTCAACCCTTTGATCTAATTTACTCGACACTCGCAGATGTCGACGCAGCTCTGACTAATGGCATTGGCATCTTTGATGTTTGGCCCTTTCGTTATCCATTAATCCGTTCGATCGGCAGCTGATCATCTTCGTCGTGCCACGGTGCGTAGAAAAAAAATCGAAGACTGATTTATCGAACTTGAATTTCGACAAAGTTGGGACAGAGCGGGGACGGTGTTGCGTGTAATTACCATCGTGCCACGAGTCGTGAACAAGTCGTACACGCGTTCGTTTCGCAGAAAAATTTGAAAATTTGCCGATTTCGATAACGTTGGATGTAGTGAAGAATGTTGATGAGATGCTCAAAAGGAGATGAAATGCTTTGAAATTTTGCGGGGAATAAGAGACGGGAGATGTTGCCACCCCGGGCAGAAAATAGTGCTATTTAACAAAGGAAAATAAACTGTTAATATTAATTTTAATTTTTCCAGAAACCGAATCGTTTGAAAGTTCTTTCCTCCGGAACGACATTTATGTTTCGTTTGCCTCGATACATAATTCTTTGGATTGTATAAATAGCAAGTATCCGACCAAAGAACAGGGCTTCAATTTCAATTTCAGCGAGTATTCATCATGTATTGTTATCATTGTGCGATTAATTAAGCTGTTACGTTAACAGCGCGATCGTACGTCGATTAGAGATTTCTAATTTCACCGGAACGATTGCGTTTAACAAGTTCTTCGAATTAAAGCAAAGAACGTGTTGTTTAATTGTAGCCCGGTGAAATCCCGGTGTGTTAATCTCTTGATCGTTGATTACCCGTGAGATAATCAATTTATCTTTCATCTAGCTCGAGGAAATCCTTGTTAACGACAAACCGCATTCTCTGTGCGTAATTACGTATCAACTGCGTATCCGAATTGCGTGCGTATTAATCTAATCGTCATTAGTGTCAGTGTAAAGTTGAATACTGTTCAGGTGTCGTTATATGATGGATATTAAATAAATAAATTTAAAGACAATTAAAGACCACTGTACTTGGCATATTTTATATAATTTTGTGTCTTAAATAAATAAAACATAATTTGTTTTAAAGTCTGCACGAAACACGTGTGTGTGTATTTATCCAGGTCTTCGTATTTTTTTCTTTTTTTTTTCTATTTTTTAATTTCGAATCCACCTCCATTTTTAATTTAGAATATTTCGAAGCGACACTCAGCCAAATCAAACTCTTCCTTCAGAGTATTAAATAAAACATAATTTGTTTTAAAGTCTGCACGAAACACGTGTGTGTGTATTTATCCAGGTCTTCGTATTTTTTTCTTTTTTTTTTCTATTTTTTAATTTCGAATCCACCTCCATTTTTAATTTAGAATATTTCGAAGCGACACTCAGCCAAATCAAAACTCTTCCTTCAGATCCCAACCTAGAGTATTTAGTCAGGTCTTCATATTTTCTTTCTTTCTTTTCTTTCTCTTTTAATTTCACATTCACCTTTATTTCCAATCAGTAAAGAGTAGTATTTCCGAGACACGCTCAGTCAGATCTGAGGAAAATTCTTCTTCCAGAGTTTCTTGACTAGGTTATTCGAATCGCTTTTCCTCCATCTCTGACACTCGAAACTCAGTTTGAACATTCGTGCTACGCTCGTCCAATGCAATTCTTACCCAGTGTCATTCTTTTTCCTCTGCACATTTAAACGAAGGGAACCAATAGTTTATTCAAACACACACACACACACACACTCCAGAATTAAGAAAATGGTAAGAATGACAGGTAATTTTCCACCCAAGTTCCCAAATCTACAACATTTCAACTGACTCGAGATCTGGCTAATCTCACTCGAGTAAACGCTTTCAAGAGAAAAGCCCCATTTCCTCGAAATAATCAAACTTTCCTTCCCGAACAAAAGTCTCTCTCTCTCTCTCGTTCTTCCCTGTTCTCGCAAGAATACAGAGCTTTTCCCCGAAAAGCTCACAGGGCACACAGGTCGAAGAAACTCGCTTCCTCGAGAAATGTGGCAAAAGGAAGAAGAAAATTTCGGCGAAAAAAGGTGAAAGTGAAGGCAATTAAGTGTCCCCCCTCTCCCTCGCTGCAATCAAAGAAGCTGGCTTCGCGTGCATTGTAACTGCACCGCGTGCCAGCTGCTGCATTATCTACATGCAGCTGGAAACGGCGTTTGTAGTGGGGTTGCTGCTGCAATGCGCAACGGGTACGCCGGATCCACGCCTGGCTCTCTCTCGCCCCGCCGTGTTACGGAATTTCATTAAACGTTTCTCTATGACTGAATTAATCTCTCGAGGCTGGCAGAACGGGGGAGAATCGAGACTGGACGAACGAAAGGGGTAAGATGGTAATTAAGATACGTCTGCGGCGAGTTTCCGAGACCAGGGAGGCGAGAGATCGTTTCTTACGATCGTGATCGTGATCAGCGGAAGGGACAGAGAATGAACATCGAGAAAGGTGCGAAGAGAAACTCTAAAGCGATACGCTTTGCAGAAAAAGAAGGGTGAATTTTGAGGGTGCAGGTCTCGTTAGTTCTCGTCGAGGATATATATACATATATAAATATATATATTACGATTTTGTAGATTTTATTACTGCTTGTGTGTATAGAGCGTGGTCGTAAGGAATAACCAGACGTATTTTGTAGAAATACAATTTGAAGAAAGATTTTAATTTATTCTCTCTTTGCTTCTTACTATATTTCTTCTCGAATTTTGCATTTTTTCCTTTTTTTACGGAATTTTTATATAGGATTAGGAAACAGGTATAAAAGGGATCATGTAATTACGTAAGGAATAGATTTGAAAAGAGATCGGAGGATGTGTTATTAACCGTCGTAGTGACGAAACAATATTAATACAACATTAACATATTAATTTAAATACATTAACGTGTAATATATTAATATATTAATTTATTCTCGCACTTTCTTAATGCGTTCTTTTTTTTGAATTTAGTAATTATTATCTTTCGCTGAATTTATATACCTTTAATTTCTTCCTGTTTCACGTTACCAAACTAGGTCAAACTTGGCTCAGTATTTTTCGCTTAGGTACAATGTTGTAGATACTTTCTCGATCTGAAGGGTTTAAGACAGAAATAGATATTCAAAAAAAAAAAAAAAAGAACGGACGTTTTTTCTTCCAGAAGAATGTGAATTGCGAATTATTTTAGAAAAAGAATATCACGAGAGGATATTTGAGGATATTTAAACTTGCACGTAGCGCGCGTGAAAAGGGATGCGAGTCGACGAGTAGTCAGACGCTTTCTAGAAATTGATTAATAATATTCAACAACGACAATTAAAAGTTCTCTGTTTCGCAAGAAAGATGTGGAGACAAGGTGGACTTTCAGCAGATCTGCAAAGAGAAAGACATTTACGACCACGTTATGAATATTATATTCTACGCTCTCAATTTCGAAGTTATGTCGCGCTTTCCGTAGTTACTGGAACACACTGGCTAAATGATACTCCCTCTGTCCGAAAATATGGTATACATTTGCGAAGAAAATCAAATAAAACTAAAATTAAATATAAAAAAAAAATATTAAATTCATTTTATTATCACAATATAACTGAATACAAATAATTTTAGTGTAATCGAAATTTAGTTAAAGTGAGATTTAGCCTTGTTGAACGCTTCTTCTGAACATATATACTTTTCAGCTGATCGACGAAATTTTACCTTACTTATATGAGGTATTTTATAGGAATTTCCCCCTTCTGTCAACATAATTGATTCCGTGACACGTTTGTAATGTTATGAAAACGTTATCAAGAGTATTTCTCTCTAATTTATTAAATGCATTATAAACTTTATTAATAGCATCGTGTTCTAATTCTTCTTTGTTCTTCATATGCTGTAATAGCTGTTGCAAGATACCATGAAGTCGTTCATTAGTCGATTGCTTCGATTTGCCATCTCTTCTTTGTAAATTCACGTTATTTGGGTGAAAATACTTTCCATTTTGAAATTACAGCGGCGACTATTTTATTTTTCTTTAAAAAAAAACTAATTTTTGGTCTTCGAATTCCAACTGAACTCAAAGGCAACGCCTGTCAAATATGTTAGGTTATTTAGCTATATATGTGAACGATACGAATATATAATGAGTATTGCCAGTTACTCTCGAAACTCTAGATAATCTGAGATTTTCTTTCAAATATATACCATATTTTCGGACAGAGGGAGTATTAATTTCGAGCGACTGACAAAGTAGATTCTAGAGCGCGAGAACTTCGTGTCCCGCTTTGATAAGGCGAAAATTTATCGCGACTATCGTTTCCAGACTTCGTCGGGAACGTCGCGCAATCTGGCGACGAGTAAGAATTGAACGCTCCGATGACTCCTGTCTTGCCCGCATTTGCAATTCCATGTGCTTTTCGTTTCCCGAAGCCACGTACGGTGCACCGAAAAATTCCAAAAATTCCAAGATGAACGAACATTTTTCGTAACGCTCATCTCGCCAGTCCAATGCAATTTTACGCACGTACGCATCCGTGCCCGGAAGGAAGAAGAAAGAAAAAAAAGAAAAAAAAAAGAAAGAAAGAACTGAAATTCGTCGCACAACGCACAAAAAAAGGCGAAAAGTTCGGTTTGTTTTTCGGTTGGATCGGGGCAAATCGTTTCCAAAAAGCGACATTTCCTTTTCCTCTTTTTCTCTCTTTTTTTTTTTGATTGTTCTTTTTATTTCGACTGACCTTCGTTCAAACAAGTATCATAACAAAGAAAAGAAACAGTGGACATTTAAAATACAGTCGTACATATCCAGCTACGTTATTCGTGATCACTATACAATGACAATTTATACACTTACTATTTACAAGACATTCACTTGCTTCACTGAAATATCTCGCACGATCCTTCGTCTCGTCGATTAGCCCTCCAACAGCGTTTCATCGCGATATATAATACATATATATATATATATATATATATATATATATATATATATATATATGTACGGTACACGCATCGATCGTTACGGTTATTATTATCAGTTATCGGCTATCAGTTATCGTTATTATCGTTACATCGTTAAAAACGGTTACGCACGCCGCGGCGAGTGAAATTGAAACACGACGCGATGCAGGCGAAATTCCGCCGATGACCGCTTCTCAACGCGCGATCACGCTTCTGATTGTCTATAGTATGTGTTTACGTACGAGTTGTACACCTAAATCCGCCCTCCCCCTCGCCGTGAAGCCCATCTCACTTGCGTTCGATCGATTTCGATCGTTTCGCGCGAGGCTCATTTCAGACTTTGGCAACTGCGAGGTTCCAAACATTTTCGAGAAGGAATTCTGTCTGGGCGAGAAATCGTCGAATCTTCGTGTCCTGCGAACCGAGCGACTGAAAATTTTCTTTTGAAAATGAGCGAACTCACAGTTGAAACACAGTTGTAAATTTGCGAGGAAGAACTCTGCGTGTTTGAGAAATTTCTTCGAATTTCGAAGTTCGCATTGCCGATCGAAAGTTCAAGGCCGCTCGCATGAATTCAGAGTTCGTGCGGGATGTGTTTGCTTTCGAATTACGCGACAGGGCGACGAGATTTTCCCTTTCCGAGTCGCGTAAGAGAAAGATCGAGAAACTTTAGTGAACTTTAGAATTGGCTGGCCCAGTGGCCTGATTTTGAGTTGCGAAAAGAGTTGTGAAATATGCTCGATTCTCACGAAAAACTGTGTAACGGAAATTTTACAGTGCTGTATGCCTGCTTAAAAATTGAAAAAATAGCGTAGAATAGCGTAGAATTTTCTGTTGATGATTTTGGAGTGCACATAAAAAATTGTTCACAAATATTGTGCGTTTTCTCTTTCCTTAAATTTTTCTCTCCAACTGTTGCTTACAGAAATTAATATATTACAGAAATTAATATATTAATATGTAAGAAATTTCTTAAATAAAACATATATATATATATACCTGTTTCTTACAGAAATTAATATGTTAATATGTAAGAAATTTCTTAAATAAATAAATAAATAAATATATATGTGTGTGTATGTTGCTTATAGAAATTAACATATTAATATGTAAGAAATTTCTTAAATAAAACATATATATATATATATTTTAATAAATACATATTAACACTTTGCTGTCGGGATATTTTTCGCGCGTCTTACATCTGCAGCGAGCAAATTAATTAGCCAATAAAATAATAGTAAATCGAACGTAAAATAACATAATAAAAAGTAATAAAAATATTATCCAGATATAAGATAATTTATGAACGATGCGAGCAACTGTCAGTCTTCCTGCAGTAAAGTGTTAATATGTATTTAATAAATATATAACAATACAATGTACTAGTATGTAAGAAATTTCTTGAAATGAAATCAATTTCTTTCCAAACAATCTGAAACCTTCGACGTGTTAAACAGCGTGTTATATATTGGAAGCTTGCAGTTTCCACAGTCTGACGCGCGCAAACACATTAGTCACGTCACACGTCGAGAAGGATGATCGTGAAATAATCATGCAATCCAAGAAACGAGCCTGGATATCGAGGATACGTTGCATACGATGAGTTCTCGTTACGTTTACGAGGTTTTAATCATCGATTGAGAAAGATGAAAAGGCACAACAGCGACGCTTATATACCGGATCGATCCTTCCTTTGGCTTCTCCTGTCTTTCAATTTTTTAATTCCCCTCGTTAGTATGCCAGTGGACACTGTATAATTAACCGTAATTAACAGTCAGTTTGCAGAGCTCGAACGAAAGTACAGGCGGTGACTGCGCGTCAATTTTTTCGCAATCCTCTTTCGTCGCCCGGGGAAGAAAAGATTCAAATCGGCAAGCAAGTGAAAATCCAATTAAAAAGTAATCCCTCTTAGATAGATCATTGGAAGCTTCTAGGATAATACAGTGCGCTAGGAAATGAAATTGTTGTCTCCGGACTGCGGACTGTTTGATGAATTTTATTTAGTATATCGTGTAGGACACGAGACACAGATATTTTTCCTTCTGATTCTTCTTTCAACGTGTCATTTGCAACGAATGATCCGCAGTCTAAGCGTTTCGGTTTTTTAACACTAGAACTACCGACAGTCAAGACGAAGTTATTTCTACCAAAATTATTTTGATTTCTAATAAATAAAAATAAAATAAAATTCATTATATTATTTCTTCAGTTATCACTGTAAAAGTCATTGTATCATTGTGGGGAAAAAAATTGTAACATGAAATAGAAATTTTAAAATAAAATTGCAAAACCAGTCATTTTGACTGGTGTGGTAGTTCTAGTGTTAAACACACCTTTAAGAAAGGTATCCCATCTTTCGATCGAAGGATGCCTCTCGGTAATAATGAGAACAAAGATAATCACTCGGTCAATTTGTCACTTGCCGCGGCAAATAAACAGCTAGCTATAATTCGAACGACGACGTTCTCCCGACAATCATCCTTGAACTTTGATTACGCGTAAATTTCATGGTGATGAAACTTTATTCTTCTCGACGCGTGACTCTCAACCCCTCTCTCTCTCTTTCTCTCTCTCACCCTCTCCGTTCACGAAACTTTCAACCGCCATCGCGTAACTTTCGTCCCTCGTATAACGTATTTATTGCGACACATTTAATATACCTACGCTACGAAAGTATGTTTTATCCTTGGAGATTTGCTCGACTGTCGTAAAAAAAAAAGAAAAAGGAACAAAACAGAAAATAGAAAAAAAGAAAGAAAAAAGAAAGAGAGAGAGAGAGAGAGAGAAGGAAAGGAAAAAAAGACGAAAAATGAAGAGAGGACAGTCTGTCTCCCCTGGATATCTTTTCACGCGAAACATCGTATTTCGTTTTTCGTGTATTCGTGCTCGCGAAACATTTCATTTCATGTTTCTTTTTTTTCTCCTTTTTTCCCTCTTTATTCGTTACGATCTTGCGCGCTCTTAGCGTTAGTACGAACAAATCGATCATGAACGATTACCTCGCGACGACTTCGAGATAGTTTGTTCTGTTTATTTATCACACGTACATACACACGCACACACACACACACACACACAATTATCGCTTATTATTGCTTGCTCGTCGTTCTGAATCGCCAAAAGTTCAGCGTGAACGAGAAAATGGCTGCTGCGTGGACTCGGAGAATGAGAGAAACTGCGGTGGCAACTGCCAACTCGCGTTTTCTTTTTTCCTGTTTCGTTCGTTCGTTCTCATAATCCAGCAGTTAATCGCGAATTGCCACGAATTGCCGACGAATTTGTGAAAATTTAAATTAGTACTTGGTTCGGCTCGAGCTCGGTTTCGTTCCACCGTTTCGGTACTTGAACCTTTTCGAACCATTTCGTATGTTCTCGTCGATACTTCATTCATTGCTTCCTTTCGAACTTATTGTCAGAGCAAAATTCAGAACATCATCAACAATCTGCGAGTCCCCACCTTTTCTTTCTTTCTCCTCGCGTTCGCGAGGGAACTCGATCATCGGAGAGCTGCAACACTGGAGAGATCTCGCGGAGGTCCTTCGTTAACCTAATCGAATTTCACACCGTTCACGAAGTACACGCGAGCGAGCACGCGAGAAAGATAAGGAAATTCCGTGCCGTTTGTTCACTCCCGTGTTTCTTAACCACTTGATCGCCGTGCACGCCAGTCCCTGTACCCTAAATAAAAGCGAAATTAACTTCCATTTCTTAACACCTAGAATCATTTTCTAACACTAAAAAAATCGAAAAATATATATATTCTTCCTTGACTTTGTATTTATTCGAAAGCTGCTTCGAAAAGAAAGGCAAGAAACAAAATTCGCGTGCGAAAACTGGAAAATTCCAGCCTCTACCCAACTACTTGTTTCAAAGCATTCCACCAACCCAAGATAAATATTACTTTTATTGTGTATATTTGTGTATTTTTTTAGACTATAATATTATAACATTTCAAATTTAACAAACGTGCATATAACTTTTTTAATCTTTTTAATATTTAGTATTTGATCCATTGCGTGGCAACCTTAGTGGAAATCAAATCTTCTTTTTGTGCAAATTATATCCTAATTAATTGTGGCTCACTAGTTATGTAAGTAAAAAATATTTAAATTATTCATTTATTAGTAAAGGTGCATTTTTTAAAAAATCGAATACACGCGGCTAGCTGATGCGCTGTCTTTAAAATACGCGGCGATCAAGAGGTTAAACTACGTTAAAAGAGGGGAAAAGAGAGAAAGAAAAATTGGAAGGAACTCGACAGTCTTGAATCTTTCGACTATCGTGCGATATTTATGTCTGCTCGTTGCATGTTCAATACGTTCCGTGCTGAGCAAATTTTTGATTACTTTCGCGCTATTACGATTAATAATTAATTAATAAATAATAATATAATAATAATATAACATGGTTACTTTCGCGCTATTACGATTAATAAATAATTAATTAACAATTAATGATTTTCTGAGATATCGTCGCACAATTTTTAACGATAGCCTGGAAATTATAATTATCAAGAAAAGTGTCTACAGTTTAAAACACGATACAGGACAAAGCGATAAATTCAATTTCAAGGTGTTTAATTTCAACGAACAATTTATCAACGATGTCAAAATTAATTTAAACTGAAAGTAATTTGTTTCAAATATTTTTCGTATTATTATTTATGCATTAAATAATAATAATTTATCATATAAATTGTACAATACCGTGCAAATAAATTACTAAATGCCAATGATATTTACCTTAACGTTATTTTTGGTAACAAATTTTACACAGCGTCTTCTTACCGAATTGATAGGATAAATGCGACGACTTGAAACGAATTTTTTCAAGAAATTCTTCGTTTCACGATGGAAGTTCCAAATGGCATGGAACGTATTAAAGAACGAGAGAAAATTAACTCAGCACTTTAAAAACTCTCTCTCTCTCTCTATCCGTTTACCATGGAAAAAGAATTCGTGGATTTAGCGAAATCTCTCCACGCGTCGTTGTTCTTTATTTCAAAACACGAATTTTCAACGGCGATCTGTTTCCACCCGCGCTCGAAAGTTCAGTTCGACGAATAATTTAGTTCACTTCCACCGCAGTTGTGTTTCGATCAACGTACTCGGCACCTGGCCAGAGAAACCAGGGAAGAGAAGCTTCGGATTCGACGAAAGTGCACGTAGTGAGCAGCGAGACTGATCCACGTCCTCTCGTCAATTCACCCCATTCGAGATTGCTTCACGCAATCCGCCGGCCCAAAGAGCGTTCACGAGCGTGCTTGCTTCTTGCTTTTTCTCTTGCGGCAAAAGCCAAAATGAATCTCTAGGAATTTCTAGGAATTTTCAGGAGATATTTCTCGCAATTCTCAGTCCTCTAATTAACACGCTTGCATGTTTATGCCAATTCGTATACTTACGAGCGCGAACTGAAACAACCCCTTGAACTGAATTTTTACATGATACTTTTCTCTTACAATCAGAGAACGTTGTCGCGAATACAGTGGAATATCGGTTTACGTAAACTCGAGGAAGGTTCGGTTCAATTTGTTCACAATTTTTCCGTGAATTTCAGACTTTGAATATTCCAATATTTCAATGTGGCAGGAGCTTGCGAAACAAAAATTCATTTTAATTCGAACAGTGCACGAAGTGTGGAATTCAAATGCAATAGATATTGAAATACCTCGCGTATCTTTTGCATTTCTGTTTCTTCGAATTTCTTCCAAAACGCATAAACATGCGCAGTCTGATCATCCATATTGGGGGGCCTGTCGCGTTTATCGATCCGTTTGATCCATCCTGCGTCACGATCGTCGTTCAGAGAAAACGATTTCTTTCATTTTCGATTTATCTTTTTAGCTTAATATTCATGGACTAGGACGAGAAATTTTTAATTTAATTTCTTTAGCAGTCAGAGACAGTTAATTTCTAGTTCACATGCCGGAAGCATGTTGTTGCATTTTGAAACAGTGTTCGACACAAAGAACCAATAAACTATTCATCGGTGTCGATCTCCTCGTAATTACAAATATATTTGCGAATAAAGTATGAAATTTTGATTTTGATTCTGATAGGAAAATTTCACGTGCCGCGAGCAACACGTTCGCCACCGCAGAAATTAGAATCGAAGAACAATCAATTAAACCGCTTGAAGTTTAACTAAACTGAGACGATCTTCTGTTCTTACTTTTTTTTCTCTTTTTTTTTCTTTTGAGCTTCGACAGTAATTTAATTAATAAACTAATCGTTTCGTTATTTCATACGTGGACGTAAGCGTGCCTTTATGTACATTTCGTTTCATATATCGTTTCATTCGACCGGTTTCATTCGGTTTCAGCTCTTTGTAACAGTCGAATCGATGATTAAACGCAATTTCCACGGAATCGTGGCTGTTATTAACATATCGCATTGAAAGGGTGATCGGATATTACCGAGATCCTTATTTGACGTTCATTTTCACCCCTTTGAATTCATTTCGATATAAATAATTCTCTCATATTCGGTTGGCAAGTGTCGCGTTAACGAAAAATGAAGAGAAAACACGTGAAACACGACCACGAATCGAAGTTCGGAATCGAGTTTCATTTCTAGCAGACTGATGCAAAAAGGAAAAGAAAGGGGGGAAAAAATGAACGCGAAACGGCGAACGTTTCTCCTTTCTCGATCGCTGAAAGAATGATCTCGCCCGCGTGCAAGGCGAGCTTTCATTTGTCAACTGATATTTCAGAAACAAACGTTCGTCAACATTCGTTACAAAAAGAAAGAAAAGAAGAAAAAAAAAGTAGAACGCAACGCGAACTTGGAAGGTTATGAAAAGTGAAAAGTACTCGTTGAAGCGAAGAAAACAAAGCGAACTCACCTACTTTCGTCAATTAACTTCTTCTTCTCAACAGTCGTCAACGAAACAACAACAACAACAACAACAAAAGAAAGAAAGAAAGGAAAAAAACGAGACGATCGTCGAGATATTAGAAAAAGAAAAAGGAAAAGAAGAGAGCGACCATTTTATTATAAATTCGTACAATTAAATAAAATTCAATCGTATCTGAGATACGTTTAATTAGCTTCACAGCGACAAAAAAAAAAGAAAAGGTAAACGTAAATTCGCATGTAACAAGAATAACAAGAACGCGATAACATGATAACAAATTCTCGAGTTTTAACGTTAGAGAGTTTTTCCTCTAGCAGGTCCCTCCCCCCCCCTCTCGGGCCACATTATTATTCATCGCTGGTTTATTTTACATGAAATTGCGATTGTTAACACGCAGCCTATCCAGTTTCTTTCCTCCTCTTTCACACACACACACACATACATACACACGCTATTAACTATTTAAAAGTCGTTTTATACAAAAAAAGAAACACCGTGAGTTTCTCTTCGGCTATCGGTTGTCGCGCGTATTTACAAACTATTATATGATATTTACAGCGAGAGGTTCACGCGCGAATATATTCTATCACAGAGAAAAAAAAAAAAACATACGCGACGAGTCGCATTACGCGAACGAAACGAAACCGAAACGAAATGAAAAGAACGAAAAAGAAACGATAGAGAAGAGGCAAACGAGAGAAGGCGAAGATGTCGCGACTCGACGAGATGAGAGACCATCATCAGACTTTGACTTATTGCTGTACGTGAAATTGATCGTGAAATGTGGCTGGTTTAACGAAACGAAAAATCTTCCAGATCTTGAATCGAGACACGAGTCTTTAACTACAAACGAACGAAACGATGGCGGAGACATCTCGTCTAACGAGCGAGCGTTACTGCATTAATTGAATATTTTACTCGAATTTCTGCGTCCCGATCGCGGTTGTGTTCGTAGCATCGTAGAATCGGCCGATTGTGAGTTAGGCGCGCCTCTCGATCGATTCGATTACTCGAGGCACTTCTTCAGAACACGGAAATGGCATAGGGGTGCGCGCGCGCGCGCTTAATTAATTCGAATCGAACTGTGCGCACGGTTTTCAAAGTGCCTTTGCCAATTGAAATTGGCCTGTGCAATTCGAAGCTCGACCGATGATTCCTCTTCGTTTTGTCTTTGGTTTCCTCCTTCGAAAATTTCCACGAAAACGAGAGACGAGCGAGTTTTTCGAACTCACGTTCTCTTTCTCTCTCTTCAAGGACGAAACTAACGGGAAATATCGACGTTTCACGCATAATATCAAAACGTAAGAACCAAAGTGACATTGGTTCGTAAAACATTGATTGAATTTATTCCGGACGTAGTTTGCGAAATCTTTGGGAAATTCAGCTCTGCTTTGGCTACGATCGCTCGTTCTGCGAAGCTTATCTATCCTGAAACGTAAACTTCTCGCTTCGATGTGTATCACGCATGATTACGCTGTCGCTACTCTTTTCGCATGACTAGAAGCTAAACCGAAAGCGCGCGGAAAAGAATTGATTACCGATAAACGAGACAGAGAAACAACGATCGCGTCGTCTACGTACAGTTCGTGTAATCGCATAACAGCAGTTAACGTTCGACGAAAAGAAAAAAAAAAAGAAGAAAAGAAAAAGAATTTTCGTTACGATAGAAAAAGAGGAAAATAATACACGTATGCTCTTGATAAATACATCCATTGAAACGAGTGAAATAAAAGCGAAATTAAAAGCGCGTTGCATTCGTGCAAATCTCGATTATATAAAAATACAAACGTTTTAAAAGCGAGAGACTCGATAAAGCTCGATGATCTAAATAAATCGGCGAAACTTTCGTTCTCAAACACGGGGCGAGTAAATAAAAGATAAAAATTCAACAACAAGCAACGATTGTTCCCGCATCGTGTTTTACATAATCCATGAAGCTAACATTCTTCGAAGGAAGACTTCAATCAACCGCGAGAAACGAAGGAGCAACAATGTGAGAGAGAGTCTGTGAAATTGATAAGAATCTGTCGTTACCTAATTAATGATCGCGCGTAACAACAGTGAATATACGACAATATACGAAACAAGAACGATGAAAATTCAATCTCTAAAAGAAAAAAAAAAAAAAAGAAAAAGAAAAAAGAGAAAACGCAAGCGACGAAATAAATATATCTGTTCGACGATGAACAAACAACGACTTTGGAATTGCGACCTTTCTCTCTCTCGAGAAAAGGAAGGAATACGCGACATTGAGGTTATGTCATGCTAGACTACGCTGCCCATTCGACATTCATTTATCAAACCTGAAATCCCGCTGCTCTCGCTGCTAAAAAAAAGAAAAAAAGAAAAAAAAAAAATGACTCCCGATTTCAGCTGGCCATCGCGCGAAATGGCTACGAGACCATAAAGCACAGTCGATCTCTTTGATTATCCAAGTCGTTCGTATCAACTGCACGTTAGCTCTCGAGCTGCCGGTCATCGATAAACATGCGAGGTCTCTGATCGATGTTTCGATCAGCTTCTCGCCGGTTGCTCGACGTTCGTTCTCCTCTTCCTCGACTCTTCACGACGAGCGAGGAGTTCGAGTGGCGCTCGAGTTATTTACGAATCGAACGGCACGCTCGGCCACCCAATAGGACCCAGATTACTCGCTCGAGAATCTAAGAGGAGGGGGAAAAAAAAGAAAAAAAAAAAGAAAGAAAGAAATACATCGGATCGAGGTGTTTTCGACGAGGTGATACGCACTCCCCGTCGAAAAAATATCGGTCCTTTTGATCAACAGATCGATCGCCCCTCTCTTTCGTCGAGAATTTCGCTTGAAAACACTGTCATTGAATCGCGACTCGCGATGCGTGAATTCTCGCGTGTCCCCCGCGCACTTCCGGTTTTCTTTTCTTTCTCACGGGGCAAACCGTTTGCGCTCGGTTCCCGGCTTGCTGCCGCATATCGCGCGAACGCTTCGAACGAGGTCGTTTGAATTTCAGTTTCGAAACAGCCTTGTAGATAGATTAGAAAATTGCGTGGTCAGGTAGTATCGTTCCGTTGCGAACGGGGATCTCCGCGACAGCATCTCTCTGCAAGTAGTGATACTTAGCCGACAGTCCCGTCGCGAGAATCTGCGGTTCAACAGTCGGAACACGAATTAACAGCAGAACTATCAGTAAACTACTTTGCACGAATGCAAGAGCAGAGCTTTGGAATAACCTTTGGTACCGCGGTTCCTTCGACGAGAACAAAAAGCCTAATCCCCTAGTTCGCCGATAGTACCAGTGTCTAGAGCCCGACTCGCGACGGATGATCGATGAAAACTTTCCACGTGCGAATCTCTTCTCTGCAAGCTTCTCTTCTCTGTCGATACGCGTGAACCGGGCTGATGGTAGGCCAGAACTTCGAAAGTGGTCATCATTCTTCGTCGCGAAATACGGAAAACGGCAAACACGCGAGGCAGCTGAACGCGTTGAGAAACGCGAGATTTACTTCTTCTCGACGAAATTCGTCTTCTTTTTTCTTTTTTCTTTTTTCTTTTTTTTTTTTTTTTTTGGCAAAACGGTGAAGAATCTCTCGAGGCGAACCACACACGCGTTACCACACAGTCATATTACACACGACAGACTATTGTACATGTCGTTTCATTTGTTGCGTGCGCAGGCGACGGTACGGATGTATAACAATTAGATGGGTATGTACGTATTATTATTACATGCGTGTCTTTTTGTATTCTCTCTCACTCTCACTCTCACACACTCTCTCTCTCATTCTTCGTCTCTCTCTCTGTCTCTCTTTTCTCGGCTTTCCATTACGAATGCAGTTCACAGTTATAATATAGTTGCTCCCCACTCAGAGGCTGCTACCGTACTCGCTCGATCTTCGTCGGTCGATGTGCTTTATGTACGTCTCCGAGTATATGGTCTTAGTGCGGTCGTCGTACCTGCAAGCAGAAACAGACAGTGCCACCAATACGTTTTGCTCACTACGAGGATGAACGATCCACGCGCGGATCTCTCTGTGTTACCTCTGTTTGTTACATTGTCAGCGTTTATTGTTTGTTATAGGATTCCGTTGCCCTCTACGATAAACCGCACGGGGGGAAATTCTGATATTTTCTGATCGTTTTCTCATAGAATCGTTCGTCTGTTTCGAGAACTCTGCCTGCTGTTCGAATAGTGTGCATAATTGTCGATAATTAACGATGCCACTTGATTTCATTTATAAGTAAGCATGAAACTTCTACCTCGACTGTCATGGTGATTACTTTGCGTTATGTAATTGAGATATTTTTCTCTCGAAAATTGTCAAAATTCAAATGTGCGTGAAAACATTGAAAATTTTTTTTTTCGCAATTAAATGCACCGTCATTTTGAAGATCAAAGTCTTCCCCTTTACAACCATCCTTTAAAATTTGCTGTACGATTTTTTCCTTTTCTTTTCTCATCGTTTTGTCGAACTTTGAACAAAAGAGTTAAGATTTCTTGAATTTTGTTTAATCCTGATATTCAAAGTTCAATAAAATTAGTAGGAAAAAATCGTGTAGCAAGCTTCGAGGGCTCGTTGTGAAGGGGAGACTTTGATCTTTAAAATGATGGTGGATCTAGTCGCGAAAAGGATTGCTTGATATTTTGACAATTTTTAAAGGAAAAAGTACTCGCTGCATCGTGTGAAATTATATTCGAAAAAAGAAAAGAAACAAATCTGTCAAAGTAGAGGCTTTACATTTTGGAACGAGTGATTTGTTATATGATCCTTTTTCACGAAATTGTATATTATAGTTTCAATTATTGATAACTTTTCATTGTATGCCAATCTCATTTTTGTGATTCTGTTGCAGAAATGAATTAATTTCACGAGTTTCCCCCGTCGTCTTCATACTATCACTATTTCTTGATATTTTCATAGAGAGACACATCGTACGAATATTTTCGTAAAGAAGAAAATTAATTAAACGATCCAAGACATCTAGACGCATATAGAGATATTTGCAAAGAAAAGAGAACGGAATTGAAGTAATCATAAACTATTGTAAACGTACATGCGAACATCGCATATTCGTTTCCATTTCTCAATCACCGAAAAAACATCACATCGCACAGCAATCCTCATCCGCTCCGCCATTATCACGTTCATACGCACAGTGAATACAATTATTATAACAAGAAAAATAATGTAATTTTCAATTTTTGATTCGTTCATAAAACACGTGATTTTCAAAAAAGAAGAAGAATAAAAAAAGAAAAAGACACGACCGTCCGAGCGAGAAGTGAATTGCAGATTCAATTTCAACTAAAAAACGGTCGAATTTCCAAATGAGATTCATAAAGAGAACGTTTAATTAAGTTCGTGACAAACAGGCGTGACATAAAACGCCATCTACTTCCGGCCGAATGCAAATTGCTGAAATAATATGGCCGCGTTACGCGCAACTTGATACAATTTATTCTCACGGGCAGTTTGCTTTATGGTCGAATTTTAAATGCTTGTTAAAGCAAGGCGATAGGGGCAGGGGGGGGAAAGAAGAAAAAAGAAAAAGAAATGGAAAAACAAAGTGAACCGAGAGAATAAAAATGTACGTCAAAGCGGGAAACACGTGGCTGTTGCGAAGTATACGTCAAAATTTTACGGCTATATTCGATTTACGCGCGTCGAAACGCCTTAATTCGCGTCAATTCAACCGCCGCAATATCTCAGTTACCAGTTGTTATTTCAGTATTCTTTCCTTTTAAAAGCTCATGAAAATTACCAGACCATCGTCACGCGTGAAATTTCGTAGAATATTTTCTGCAAATTTCGCGCCTGTATTTTCCATATCCTTTCAATTCTCTAACGAGACGATTTACCGACAATTTCTTCTAACGCGTGCAACTTTAAAAAAATCAAGAAAAGAAAGACAAAATCCAGAGTGAAGAAAGCTCCAGAAATGCAACGCTGAAACTCTGTTTTCTGTTCTTCGTTTCTTCGATCGTCATTGAAACATTGGGGCAACGATTTCGCGATCGAGACTTTTACTCGAGGTCGTTCTCGTTTCTTTTTTCTTTTCTCACTTCGGCGGAAATTCTATAAAAGAGAGAGAGAGAGAGAGAGAGAGAGGGATTAGAGAGACGTCAGAGATGGAAGTGAACGAGCGAGTACGCGTTCCTTGAGTTACGCTCGGCGTACGTGCGAAAAAGTCGGGCGTCTCAGTCCTCGGGCTCGCCCTATTTTTCCCACCTCTCTCACTCTCTCTCTCTCTCTCTCTCTCCGCGAAATTAAAAGTAATGTCTCTCGCCTGTGCTTCTTCCCTGGCTGCTTCTAATCATCCCGTTTTATAGCGGTTTCTCGCGTAGCGGTACTCGAACGATCTCGCCGCGCGACATTCCTGTTGTGAGTTTTCCAGCTCGGATAATCCGGATGAACAGTTCGAGGAACGCGAGACGTGGAATTTTCTTTTGTTTTTCTTTCGTTTCTTTTTTTTTCTCTTCGTAGCTCAACGTCGTTGAAAAAAATTTCTTTTCTTTTTTTCTCTCTCTCTCTCTTTTTTGTTCGTTTTCCCTATCGAATCGAATATAGCGGACGCCGCTGCAAGAGCATGCCAATTAAAAATTACTGTCGGAGAAAAGAAAATCCGCTTGAAATTCTCCAGCGTGCTTCGTGGACTGACTTTTGGAACTCCGTGATCCAGTTAAACATCGCTAAATATATACAGTGAATCAAAAATGTGAATGTATTGATATATATATAGGAGGGAATCATATAAAGTCACGAGCGATCGCGATATCAATCGCGAAATATTACTAAGACGACTCGTTACTAACGTCAATTAAATCACGCCCGTCGTTTTCCAAATTTACAAACAACTAAAACGCGATCGTTCGTTATCGCGTAAACAGACGCAAACTTGACAATGTTCCTGAATTTTTGATAACTTTTATATCGGGCCCATGCTGACGAGGTCGAATTTGAGAATAATTGTCAGGTCAGGCAATGCGTGCGAGATATATCTCTGGCTTCTCGAAAGCCAGTGATCAGTCAGATGAGAATCGAAAATGTGAATTGAAAATGAACGTGTGTTTAGTCACTAAACCGAGGAAATTTCATTTAGTAGGAAAATGTGAATTGAAAATGAACGTGTGTTTAGTTACTCAACCGAGGAAGTTTCAATTAGTAGGAAAATATGAATTGAAAATGAACGTGTGTTTAGTCACTGAACCGAGGAAATTTCAATTAGTAGGAAAATGTGAATTGAAAATGAACGTGTGTTTAATCACCAAACCGAGGAAATTTCAATTGGAAGAAAAATGTGAATTGAAAATGAACGTGCGTTTAGTCACTGAACCGGGGAAATTTCATTTAGTAGGAAAATGTGAATTGAAAATGAACGTCTGTTTAGTCACCGAACCGAGTAAATTTCAATTGGGAGGAAAATGTGAATTGAAAATGAACGTGTGTTTAGCGACTAAACCGAGGAAATTTCAATCAGAAGGAAGGAGCGAGATCTTCAGACTTTCTTCGATGACAATTCAGACGTTCTCCAATGTGCAATCTTAAACTCTCGATGATAATTTAAATATCCGCTGCTGTCCCTGTAATTAAAATATCACGCGTTTCCCGCAATCGCTCCACGTTTTAATTACACGTTTCTCGATCTAGTTGCCCAACGATTACATAGCTAACACCGTGGATGATTCGTCTGGTCCGTCAGAGTCACGAAAATATTGGAACTTACACGTGCAGTATGACTTTCGAATACGCGTCCGTATTTTAAACGGTGAATCTGTATCACGTTCTACGTGCTTGAATCTTCAAGCTGCAAGATTTCCAATTGCAGAAAATATTCAACTGTGTCCGCTTTGTGCCTCGGCAAAATGCTGCTGCTGCTGCATATCTTGGCATCGAATTCCCCGCTCCCTTGAAAATAATAATAATAATAACAACAATGATAAAGATATCTCTCGAACCAGGTCTCCAAGAATACATTTTGAACTCCTTCTTACGCACTTTTTTTTTGTTCGCTTCGCGTAAAAAAAAAGAAAGAGAATGTAAAAAGTTTTTAACACTGGAATTATTATAGACGACTAAAGTGCAAAATCTGTAGCCACGAAATTAAAGCGCAATGAACAGGAAACAACTTACAATGACGAAACAGATGACACGAGCTAAAAATAGCGCTGTTACAACACATACAAAGTATCTGTAGAAAATTATAAATTGATCATTTTGTCTACTTTGCTAGTTCCAGTGTTAATGGATCGAGCAAGCAATCCGATGAGATGCACATTGGACACTTTCTTTAATCGACAAACGACCAAAGTACATAGAATGTACAATTCGTGCGACACGTTTTACTTATTGTTAGTTTATTGCGTAGATTCATCACTCAAAGTACGGACGTGTGCGTTTAAACATTAAACCGCGAAGAGATTCCGGTACAGGCATTACAGGTTTTCGCAGATCACATTTATCTCTTTGCGCTGTGAGTTAACCCCATTGCTGATCGTATATTGCTCTTTGCAGATCGAATTCACCATTTCGTTGATTAACTCCCGTCTTTTGCAGATCTTTTTCTACAAATTTGTTTTCTCATGCCATCGTGATGGAAATGAAATTTCATTGCGCGCGTGATAATGTTTGCAATATACGTGATAATACTGAATACGAAAAAAATGGCACAAAACGACACATAAAATGCTAAATTAAATTAAATACGTAATTGTCATATGTTAAAAGTATTTATATATGTATATATATATATATATACGTACGTAGATTTACGTGTTCATCGCACAGTTGAACAAAACGATTAATAATATCCACTAAGCGCTCGCAGTTTGAAGCGAAAATACTTCTCGCACGGAATTTCTGAAAAAATGCCTTCGACGATGGTTCATCGTTGGAGAGTACGCTGGCAGAAGTAATAAAGCGTATTACTTTTGAGTAGCCCACGAGGTGAATTTGATCTGCAAGAGCATGAATTTAATCTACAAAATGGTGAATTTCACTTGCAACGAGGTGAATTCAATTTGCGTAAAGGTGACCGTGATTTGCAAAAGGGTTAACTCGGAGTGCAAAACATGATGACAGGCTACGCATACTACACACGCGTACTGTAACGTAAAATTTACCGTTATGGGCAATATTTATTATTAATCACAATCTTTCGGTATTCGTGTTAAAGATTTTTCGAAAATGAATCATCACATTTACATTCTCGCGATCATCCAGAAGATCGTTTCAACAGTCGTGCCAAAAAATAAAGAATCGGCTCGACTTCGACGAGAGAAAGAGAGAGAGAGAGAGAGAGAAGGGGGAAGGGAAGGGAAGAGAAAGCGATAGAATGTAGTGCAGTATCAGACCTCAACGTGTCAGACCAGATCGTACCTTAGGGACGGCCGACGGAAATCGAGCGCCTCGAGATCGGACGGCTCTCGTCTGCAAAGCGAGCAGAACGCGCACTGCAGCGTATTCTTGAAGGCTTCTCGAAAGTCGCGGTTGAAGTACGCGTAGATCAGCGGGTTCAGCGCCGAGTTCGTGTACCCGATCCAGAATAGTAACGCGATCACGATGTCCGGACACGGGCAGGATTCTCCGCACAGTGTCGTGATGACGTACCTGCGAACACACAGAGAGAGTCTGCGCTTCAGCGAGTTTTCTCCACGTGACCAACTGCTCGAACTGGCTTTCAAAGGTGAAGAGATCTCATCTGTGAAATGTAGTAGCGTACAGGGTGTCCCGTTTTAATCTACAAATGCAATTCTCTGTGAAACTTAATTCGTCATTTCAAACAGAACTGGCTAACTGGCGGCCTTTGCTCGTACATTTCCGGATCGCTAGCGCTACCCCCTCCACTGCATCGACACGGGGAGAACGATGCAGTGGAGGGGATAGCGCTAGCGATCAAGAAAGTAAGGGTAAGAGCCGCCAGTTAGCCACCTCTGATTTAAAAAATCAAATGCAAATGCGTTTCAAGTGCATTTTTCTGCATTTTGAGAGAGCAGCGATTTGATACATTTAATTTGCTATTCTAAATAAATACGCGTAGGAGATACGAAGGTCGCTACTATTTTTTTCAAGTATAATAATTATGTAATTCTTCCTCCTCTTTCTTTTTTTTGCATCAATCGATGCAGCAGATTGTTCTATGCAAAAAAAATGTATTAACCTATCTGCGTCTAAAACGTTATTTCCGAAGTTATTAGTTTATTAGGAGATGTTTCATTATAAAATCTACGCATAAAAAGATGAGAACAGTATGAATACAAGAATAGATTTTGTAAAATTAAAGTTAAAGTATCTCCCAAACTAATAGCTTTTTAACATACTTTTTTTCTTCCTTACAGAAAATAACTTTCTGCGTCGACTGATGTGAAAAACAAATTACATAATTATACTTGAAGAAAATAGTAGCGACCTTCGTATCTCCTACACGTGTCCAAGTAGTACCAAATTACCGCCCTCTCGAAAACAGAAAAAGAAAAAAAAATGCACTTGAGACATCTTTGAAATTTTTCAGTTTCGGAGATAATTGCGTTTATGCGTTAAAAACCACACATAACCGTGTACACACTTTTCAAGAGAAAATATATATCAGTATCCTGAGGGAATTTCTATCGCGGTGTGTCATCTTCTTGTCTTTGTCATCTTCTTGCTTCAACTTGATTCAAGAACGTGGAAAAAAACACGTCGCGACATTGGAATCTCGTGTTTGACCAGCCAAGCGAACCAGGCTGACTTTCGAAATGAACAGCGCACGAACCAAGGGGAAATGCTCGTTTTCAGAATAGTAACGCGACGGGAAACCGAACCCGGTTGCCTCTGTCGTGTTCAATTAATTGCGTATTCTTATCCTAACGAGAGCAATTGAATCTATTAATTGAGCACGATACCCATGTGCGTCACCGTGTTCGTCGGTTTCCACGGTACAATTAAACCGACAGACGGCTTCCGAAGATATTACCGATTTAACCAACAATTCCGTAGAAAAAGAAAAAGAAGAAGAAGAAGAAGAAGAAGAAGAAGAAGAACGAAGAAGAAACCAAAAAGAAAAAAAAGACACGGAATAAAAGAAAGAAAGAAGGGTAAGAGGATCATCGTTCGCAAAGTCTCGAAGCCTGAATTTTCAGACGCACCACAAGAAGAACGGCAACCAGCAAATTATGAAGGTACCCATGATGATGCCCAACGTCCTGGCAGCCTTGTGCTCTCTCTTCATCTTCATGATATTCTTGTCCTTGGTGGGCGTGTGAAGGTGATCGGTGCTGATCTCGTTGAGGGTGAGCGTCTTTGATGAGCCGGCGCTGTTCAGCTCGCCGTTCAGGTTGTTCAGGTCTTTGCTCGGCCTGTGGCTCAGCAGCATCACGTTGCCCATGCGGCTGTGCATCTGCTTCTCCTGCCTGTTCGCCTCTTTGAACACGGCGAAGTACGTGAGTGTCATGATGGTGCACGGTATCCAGAACGAGATGCTCGACGAGAATATCGCGTACACCCTGTTCACCTTGAACTCGCACAGCTCCGGGTGCTTCTGCCGGTGCATGTTGTTCTCCGCGGTGGTGTACCAGCCCATGAAGATCGGCATGAACGAGATGAAGGCGGGCATGATCCAACAGGCGAGCAGCATGTACGCGGCCAGCCTCTTGGTCATGATGATCGGGTATTTCAGGGGCTTGACGATCGCCCAGTAACGATCCACCGAGATGCACATCAGATGGAGGATCGAGCTGGTGCTGAAGTACACGTCCAGCGAGTTCCACACGTCGCACATGAAGTAGCCGAACAGCCATCTGCCGGTCATCTGCACCGACGCGTTGAACGTCATGGCGAACATCGCGACCAGCATGTCGGCCAGGGCAAGCGAGACCACGAAGTAGTTGGTGATGATCCGTAGCTTGCGATGCCGCATCACCGACACCATCACCAGCAGATTGCCGAACACCGCGGTCACGATGATCGAGCCGAGCACGCAGCCTTTCGCGATCGTCGCGGGAACAGACCAGCGTTGGTCGCTCGAGTAGCTGCTGTTGGCGAACTGGCCGCTGTCCTCGGTCGAGATGGCGTTCAGGATGGTCGTCACGTCCACCGGGGACACCACTGACTCGGTCGGCTCCGAGCCCGTCACCATGATCGTCGTCATCGCGCTCGAGCGCCCCCTTGGCCTTGTTCCTCCTCTTCTTCTCGCCGGAAGAGACTCGACGGGCGGCCTTAGGTCACGGACGTGCCAACCAGCCGACGTACCAGGCTAGCCTTCATCTTCCCGGCGAGGAAAGGGCGTTGCCTCTTGCCAAGTTTCTTGTACCCTGGGACGCTTGCCAGCGTTGTTGATCTCTCGCTGGTTTCTGCAGGCCCCTTCAAATCGTTCTCTTTCGCGCCGACGCGAGACAGCACAGCAGCCTCGAAAGAGTTTCCTTCTTCTTCTCTTCGGTTCTTTCGCCGCTACCTGGAAAAACACACGTCCAGTTCGGAATTAGTGTATCTCGACGAATCTCGAATGAGAGTAAATAAAAAATTCAATTCAATACCGGCGAGAGATTAAACGTGATGTTTAAACACCGCGGATAGACGAAACTGACCGATTGATGGCAATTTTTCGTGGAAATTTTACAGATTTCTCTCTGTGATTTCTCTCGTCGATTACTCAGGATCGGTTTTTTTCGCCCGTGCTTTTGCAAACATCGCGAATGAAAACCCATCGGTTTCATCTTCTGTACGATTCTTTCTTCCTTTTTTTTCTTTTTTCTTTTTTTTTTCTTTCTTTCGAGTTGAATTTTTATAGAGAGGGAAGTTTAATGAAAGCAGCATGCTTCCTCCTCTTCTTCAGGATTTATTTCAATCTCCGTATCAGTGAAAACGAACGGAACGGTTTCACGGGTATTTTAACGCGATATTGAAGGTTCTCGCGGTTCTCGCTTCGAGGTATTCGAGTACGCGAGCGAAAGAGAGATATCAAGTACGCTCAGACGACCCACTTTATTCGATTTGTTTGTACTACTTGCTTAATCTACTCAATCCATTACAATCGTTCAGACTATTCAATTTATTCAGTCTGCACGACACTAGTACCGCGCGCTAGCGGATTTATTTGCTCCAGGTTTTTCTCTCTATTCTCCGCGCGACGATGACGTCGATGTTCGATCGAAATTGCTCGCACCGGCCCGAATATTTTTCACACTTTCACACTTTCCAGAGTCCTCTTTTTCTTAAAATCGCCGATGACGATTTTAAATGTGTGTGTGTGTGTGTGTGTGTGTGTGTCGGATCAAACGTTGAAAATCGTTCCATTGGACGCGTATTTTGGCACATTACGTTCGATTCGATTTCGATATCATCGGGGATCGAGCCGAAATACGAATTAATACCGCTGCAGCAACGTTCATTAGTAGCCGTATCATCCAACAATCACCTTTACGTTCTAAATACTAAATCTCAGTGGTTGCCAACCTTATTCGGCTTTACGATGCCCCGAGCATCTATCACTGGCGGATAATTCTTATTACTCGAAAAAGTTGAATTTTTGACAGAAAAGTGGATGATGCCTGAAAGGCCATTAACTTCAAGGTTAACTCCTAAGTAACGCTTCCAAAGAAGGAGGATCCAAGAACGAGGAAAAGTAAATGAACGATAGTTGAGTATATCAAAGGGAATCGCGAAGAAATTGTTGAAAAGAAAAGAGAAGAAAAATAATGAAACGACAAGTGGCAAACGAGGAAAACAAACGAGAGCAGCAACGGTGTCATCGGGCAAAGTTAAATTTTCGTTCAAACAGATGCAAAAACAATTCACACCGACTTAATAACTCATTCTCGAAACTGTCTCTTTTTTACAGAATAAAAAATTGACAAACCTCCGACGTTCGGAAATAAACCGCGGTACTAAATTCCAATACAAAGACGAATCGGACGCCGATTGTTTTGGAACTGTTGAAACGTGAATTCCCAAGATTGATAAGCGGCGGTGTAGATGGTGAAAATTGGCGAAAGGTGATCGAAGTTCGATCGCTCGAGAGTCGACAGAGGTTAACTCGGGTCTGAAGGCTGAGATTCGTCTCCGAAAACAGCGACGAAGATGTATGCGTGTGCGTGCGTGTGTGTGTGTGAATCACTGGGGCTGCAGAGAACCTTGAGAAAGCGATCGATAAAGAATCAACAACCATTTCCCCGATTTTCCCCTCTGGCGGAACGCGCGGCGCTAGTTTCCCGATTGTCACCACTCGAAACGAGGACGCGCCGGAAGAATGAGTAACCTTGAATGGAACCCTCTTTTTCTGCCGCGCCGTCGTCTGCCGTCGTCGTCCGGACTTCGTTGACCGTGTCGCGACAGGGCCGTGTCAAGTGCACTCCCCGTTACCGTCCCTGGTAATTTATGGCCCGCTATTTTTGCGGTACATTTGGGTCAATTATTCCAACGGCGGACTCGCCGCTCGCCGAACGAAAAACAGCCCTCTCTCTCTCTCTCTCTCTCTCTCTCCGTCTACTCTCCCTCCCTCCCTCTCTCTCTCTTTCTCTTCGCGATCAACAGCTTCGATTACGTTTCGTCGAAGCTCGCCTCCTCGGCCACGCTAGTTTCACAACTATGGAGGATCCTGGAGTAATGGATTCGCTCGAGCACGGGGGTGAACAAGGGGTTTAAAAGGGGTGGACACGATGCACCGAGAGACGATGTGTTGTCGTGAATCGAGGCGTTTCAGTCGCGTGACTCTCATGTTGTGACCCATTTGCATCATTAGCGCGATTTCGTTGGCCATCATTACCAAAACGCATTTTCTTGCAGACGACTTGCTGTGAGTTGGCGCGAAACAATTATTAGTAAACATTGCTCAGTTGTTCCAATAATATACACGTACTAAAAATTGGCGACAGGAGCATTTATTATTCATTCCTCCTCGTGAATTACCGACGACCGAAGTAAAGTGAAATTAAAGTAAAAGAAGACAGAAAACTTTTATAATACAAAGAATTCATTCGTGTATTTGACGAAGACTGTCACTGTTTCTGTATGAAATATCTAAACAAAAATTATAAATTGCTCATTTCGACCATTTTTTAGTGTTAACATTTCCATCCAGGAAATATTTCACCGGTTGTAACATAGCAAAGAGAAATCGTGCGACGATAAACCTCGATTTACTTTAAGCGTTTACTTTCAAAATGCATCGTTCACGTTCACTCTTGAGATGCTTTTGCATTACGCAACGGATAGGAAAGCAAAGAAAGCTCCACCTCGTGAAAATATTTTATATTGTCGCACGTACAGTGTGGGAAATTCATGGGAAACATTGGGAAATTCTTCTCGCGGCTGAATGTGCGTTTGAAGATCGAAGCTTCTCCTTCTCAACGAAAACTTGCCTCGAGACGATTTTTGAACTGTAGATGACGGAAATTTAGAAAATTTTCCTCTACCGTTCATCGCATTCGAAATACAATAATTGACGAAATCGTGCAGTAAATTCTCAGGAGGCTTCGATCTTCGAAAACCCGCTGTAGATTCAATCGCGAGAGAAATTTTCCTCTCGACGTTTCGAACTTTCGAGAGGAGAACTACTTCACTTTTGTCGTCTTTGTCACTGTACTGTAAAAATATCCCGGAATAAAATGAGCTATATACGTTTCCGAGCGTCGAGCATTGAAACGAGCCCAAGTTTATCACCTCGGCTACGATCCCTTCTTACAAAATTACAACAATAAGTCACAATATTTCATGTCCGTGTTATTAATGGACTTAATAGAAAAGAGAAATAGGGAATGAAACTTTTTTTTCAATTCTGTGTGTTCTTTGTTTATTTGTAATTTGTTTATTTGTACTTCGTGTTGGCACTTCGTTTTCAGTTATCGGAAGACTTCGCGTTTACGTAACGTGAAATATGCACTCTGTTGTTTATCGTGTTACACCGTTATATATTAGCCGTTTGGAATTTATATACCCGTGGACACACTTGCCAGGCATTTTGCGTCATTCCTTTTTATTCGCTTGATCCGCACGGAGCGTTATACGAGCGGAATTAGAACTTTACATTAATAGAACGTATTAATGGAATATCGCCGTATTAATAGATACATAAATGTCGCGAGGCACGATAAATAATATCGGCAGATGCTTCCACGTATTACGTACAGCGATAAGATATTCACAGCGGTGGGACCATCTTATATCTCGCTGCGAACAATGTTCCGTAATGACAGTTGGCCATCGTTCAACTGCTCAAAGCGTTTTATATATAACAATTCGTTGTTTCAGTTGATCCATTTACTGATTCCCTCGTTGTATACCATTGTTTCCACGTAAATCGAAATTCCACGGAAATCGAAATTTTTAATGCTTCGGAACGTTGAAATTTCGAAAAATTCAACGACCGAGTCTTAACTAGACGCCAAATCGGATGTTCACACTGCAATCGTTTCCAACTATAACACTAGAAAGTCAAAGTGACCATTTCATCAGAAAATTTCCATGTTCGAACGTTTCAAAAATTCAACGAACGAGTCTCATTAAACGAACCTCTATCAAATCGGATGTTCACATTGCAATCGTTTCCAACTCGAACAGTCAAAGTGACCATTTCGTCAGAAAATTTCCATATTCGAACGTTTCAACGAACGAGTCTCACTAAACGAACCTTCATCAAATCGGATATTCGTACATGACAGAAGAGAGAGAGAGAAAGAGAGAGAGAGAGAGAGAAGTTCGCCGGATATTGTCTGTGCCTCAAACTAGATTCCTGTCCTCAGTGTAATCTACAGAAACGAAACTGGAGAAACAGAGTGTCGCACGAATGGCCATTTATCTTCTCCAAGACGTGCCATCAGGCCACCGTGTACTCTTCGTACGAGAAGTCTCTCTCACTCTCTCTCTCTCTTTCTCTCTTACTCCTTCGGCGGTCCAAGAAATAATGCTGTCAACCATTCTAATACGTATGACCGTAATACGTGGCACCTGGGGCGACATTGGAGAACGCGACCTTGACGAGACGCCGCTCAGCGAGAACGAAGCTCGAGGGTGCCATCTTTCTTCGCGTCTCTGGTACTCGAGGACGATCATAACCCTCGTTTAGAGCGATTGAAAGAGCCGTCGAGCTAAGATTAGACCGTGAAACGGTGCTGGGTCTAGGCTACGTTTCATCCTGCGCTAGTAACCCGACGCAGACCGATCGAAAATTGTATGGAAAAAAAGTTCTGAATGATGTTTGACGAGGCCAATTACGCTGAATGACTTTTTGGGAGGCTACTTTTAACACTAGAACTACCGACAGTTAAGACGAAGTTATTTCTATCAAAATTATTTTGATTTCTAATAAATAAAAATAAAATAAAATTCATTATATTATTTCTTTAGTTATCACTGTCAAAAGTCATAGCATCGTTGCGGGGAAGAAATTGTAACATGAAATAGAAATTTTAAAATAAAATTGTATAAACCAGTCATTTTGACTGGTGTGGTAGTTCTAGTGTTAAGTTCGTCTACGAGTAGCTCTTTTCTTTCTTTCTTCTTTTTTTTTTTTTTTTTGTTACCGTTTCCAATTGTTGTCGATCGATTGAAGTCTCTAAAGAATCGAATCACTTTTCGAATTTTCGATTTTCACCTTCCGCGAATGGGGAACAATTTTACTCTAAATGACGAAGTGAAACGTTCGAACATTCGTCTCGATCTAAACCATTGTATCGTTTCTTTTTCTTTTTTTAAATTATCACTTGTCAACTCCAAAAGTGAGGTGAAAGGAAAATATATTAAATCTCTAACTGAGAACGTTCTGAATATACGAAGTTGTCGCATTACAGGACTCCGTAAAACTTGACTGTAATTTCGACTGTAATTATGCTACTACAGAAATTTGAATCTACGCGCGGATCAAATCGAAACAGGATCACGAATCAAACAAGAGAAAATGTAAAAGAGAAATGTATTGAATCTCTAAGGATGATCTGAATACCTAAATAATATCTAATCAAACATTGACGAGATACTACGAAATTATAGCAATACTTCTAATATGATGGAGCATAGAATTTAATTGTAATTTAGAACAATTATACTTTTACAAAAATTTAATATGCAGGTCAAATCAAAGTAAAATCGCAGAGGAAAAGAGCGAAAAGAAAATATAGTGAATCTCTAATCACGTTCTGTATACCGAAATATCTAATCGAACGTCGACAAAATACTAGAAATTATAATATTTCTGATATAACAGATTATCCCAGAACTCTGACTACAATTTGAAACAATTATGTTTCTAAGAAAATTTTATTCTACATACAGATGAAATCGAAGCAGGATCACAGACCAAACAAGAGAAAAAGAGTGATATATATCGAACCTCTGACGACGTTCTGACATTACAAAATTATAGCACGATTATCTGCACAACACCGATCATTCCGGAATCTCACAGAATCTGACTGTAATTTAAAACAATTAATACTTGTACAAAAAATTTGATTCTACATACATAGAGTAGAATAAGATCACCGATGAAACGGAAGAAAATAAAGTAGATGTCCGCGCATTCTATTCTAATATTTCTCCAATTCATCTGCCATTGGTTTCGATTCCCGTGACGGGCTAAATCGCTAACACGAACGAATGTACCGAGAAAAGAAAGGAAGAGAGAGAGAGAGAGAGAGAGAGATCGCTGCCTCGAGCAGGAAAAATTTGATAATGTCACTCCGCGATCGATGCCAATTTATCTTCCGGTTAAAACGCGATTCGTTGCCGCAATTGCGCGATGCAACGTCCGCAACACGTGATCCGTTTGCTCTATTTCGCGCGGCGGGCTACTCGATTTTCTCGAAACGTGTAGCCGCGTATAGCAAAATCCGATTCGTGCCTCGAATTCCTGCCTCGTACTTCCTCCAGAAAGCAACCGGAACAATACCCTCGTTCGCCTTAAACGCGGCCAGTCGTCCGTGAAATTCTCCTGTTGGCTAAAAATTCGGAAAATTTTTCACCGCGCGGCGCAACCAGTGCGACAAGCTTATTCGAGTCAGGTCGAAAAACTTTGAATTTTCAGAGGGCGAAAAGAAAAAAGAAGAAAAAATGCAATTTTTCGAAATTGAAGTTTAAATTTGTAGGGCATCGTCGAGCAGCGTTGTTTAACCTCGTTAGCTGCGAACGACGAAGTATACACGAAGAAATCGCAATTTTCTCGCCATACAATTTGCTACTCGAGTTAAATTTTTTCTCATTTGTAAGTGTCAGATATTTTTGAAATATTTTGAAACTAGTTCGTTTTACATCGTTTCTAAATATTTCCCTGCTGATATCGATCACTATTTACGTAACAATAAAATTACTGATTTAAAAGAAAGAAAGTGGCGTTATTTAATTCAATTTTACAGTAGCACGCGCTCAGAGCGTTGATTAAGTATAATCATCGTCACGTCGTTTTAGCGATAAATGCACGCTTTTTAACACTAGAACTACCGACTTCGTTAAGACGAAGTTATTTCTATCAAAATTGTTTTGATTTCTAATAAATAAAAATAAAATAAAATTCATTATATTATTTCTTTAGTTATCACTGTAAAAGTCATTGCATCGTTGCGGTGAAAAAAATGTAACATGAAATAGAAATTTTAAACTAAAATTGTATAAACCAGTCAGTTTGACTGGTAATTCTAGTGTTAAAAGCGGCACCGCAACTGTGTTTCACACAATCATCAGATTTCTGTGCGAGACGAAATTTCGAAAAAAAAAGAAAAAAATCTCACGCGTAACAGATTCAGAAGAAAATGCTCGAACACATCGTCATGCCGCATAATCAGATAAATATCCCTACTCGATACGTGATTGTCGCGTATACGTGTATATTTTTAGACTCCTCGCGAACGAGGATGATACAACTGTCTATCTATTTCACTTCGTTCAGTTCGAAGCGAAGTGCTATATAACGTGCTTATGACACGAAAATCGGCGATGTGTCTACGATCTAAATTTATTTGACAAAGCACGTACGTCGACGCGATAAATTCGCCGTGTCCGACTCGCGGCGCCACCGTATTTCTTCGAATCTCACTGCACGCGCAGACTTGTGCAGAGTCACGGCATTCGTTTGTAAAAAATGATCGTCCTTCAGCCACATGCCGACCTGTACAACCTTCCCCTTTTTCATTTCCCAAGTCTTACGTCAACCGACCTGTCCAAGATTCGAAGAAAGCTCGCAGCCCCTCGGAAAAATGTAATTTAATTTAACAAATTAATCAACTGCTAGCTGTCAGATCAGTCGCATAATTCTAAAACTTTTACGATTCAGTTTGAATCGCCGTTTTTACGTTGAAGAAACAGAAGGGGAACAATGCACGTTAAATGATACAGTGGATGATCGGTTAACGTAATCCGTTCGAAGACTACATTACTCGAGTTGTTCGTTAATCGATCACAGATGGCGGTAAAACGCAGTTCTATGAATCTCACGAACAACTCGTCGTGTTCATTGTTCGAATATAAAAATTTTTGTTATTCAAGCTTGAAAGTGTACGTTGTTCGATTTACTCACAGTGCGAACTGTTAATTTTCGTTAATTTTTGTTAGGAAAAAAAAGTTCTGTAGTTACGTGTTTCTGATGATTTCGACGAGTGACTCTAAGCGGTCAGAGACCATCAAAATCGTCTGACACAGGGGAAGAAGATTCTTTCCGCCTTTTTGTAATGGAAGAAGTCTGTAAAGAAGACGCGCGCATTGTATAACGAGACCGTCTCTGCCAAGAATGTGACATTTACTACGTGGAAACATTCTCATTCACTGTACCATCCTCGGAGATTTGATAGATCAATCGGATTAGCCAGAGACTCGTATTTTCATTGCTCGGAATTGCCTGTCCATCCAGCCGAAGGTTGCACTCGAAAATAAAGGAGGCAACCGTCGCCTCGTCGAGAGCAATCTGAAGCAATCCGTGATAACAAGAAGAAGCTCGTACACTGAAAATTCAACCGGGACAACTCTGTTCTTCGTCTGTTCTGCTACGAAAAAAGAAGAAGAAGAAGAAAGAAAGAAAGAAAGAAATTAGAATTCCAGGCTAAACGAGAGAAACCAACCTCTTTCTTCGTTTCAAACGAGGCAAACGAAGGCCCTCGTCGTTCTCGTGGCTCATTAAACTTTCGCAAAGTGCATCATCTTCCCGCGTCCCTGCACGATCTTATCTCGCGACGCCGGGCAAACTTTTATCACGCCGAAATTCATCCGGCCGATTATGGAAATACTGTCGTTTGAATTTTAAAAACGCGCCTAGCGAGAGTTACACGACGGCGTGGGTGGCCGGCCCTCGCTTCGTACACGCTTCATCAAAGTTTCCACCGCGCGCTCCAACTCGATTTAGGCATAAATAATGCGAGTGTGCTCGCGCACGGCCACCCACTGCCCGAGATTTTTCGCGTACGTAAATCGCGAACTCGCTTTACTATGCTGGCACACCAACTCGCGCGTGCCACGAGCTGAAAGTATGAACGATCGATTTCATCGATCTCGCGCCGAGCGTTCATATGGCCAATGCCAGCGCGAGAACAGGTTTCCCCGGTTGAGGTTGAAATCGGCACGGTTTGCTCGGGCCCAGACTCGCGGAAGGATGATAAACGGCTGACCGATAATGTTGATGTTAATCGATATGCAGATCCCGGCAAATTGATCAGAACTTTAACGAGAGTTTCTGCTCGTTCGTTCGTTCGTCTGATGAACGTTTATGTAAAGTGATGCTTTATATTCAAATCCGCCACGTGTTCGCTATTATCGAAGTTTCTTTCCTCAACCGTTTTCATAGTGCCAGGGACTGTTTAAAAATACCGCGTTGAACGGCGCCAAGACTATTATACTTTATTTACGCACGTGGTTCAGGTTTAATCGAGAAGAAAGTAATTAGGAAAAGAAGCTTCGATATGACTGAAAGTTTTTGAATTTCAAGGTCAAAATTTTCTTCCCATTGCATTCTACTCATCACGAAGGTAAAACTATTCCAAGAGACCACAGATCGCAGCCTAATAGTTCTTTTGCAAAATGGCACAAAGTTTTTCAATCATTTAACACTGCAGACACGTGAGTTCTAACAGCGACTTTGTGGTACTGAACCTTATGGTTATGACATGGATGTTATGTTTATATTTCGAATAATGTTAATTTTATTACTTGATTATTTAGACTCACAGCAGATGCTCGCAACTATGATAAATCAAATATTAGCGAAACTTAATACAAAATTATAAAGTCGCTGTTAGCACGCACCTACAGTGTTAAATGATGAAGAAACTTTTTTCAAAAGAATTATTAGATTAGTTGGAAAAGTTTTATCTTCATGATGAGTAGAATACAATGCAAAAAAAAAAGATCTTCCAGCAGGTTTTTTTACATCATTTTACAGGTAACTTCATCAAATTGAACACGTAGAATTCATCTACGACAAACTTTTCTTTCCACCCTGTACATTGAGCATCGCGATCATTAGCTGTAGCTAATTATTCGACACGAAATCTGAACAGCGGCACTGCAACGGTGATGAGCCTCCTTTTGAAAATTTTTGACGAATCTTGACACGTCAGAAATAATAGGAAAATTTCGAGAGAAAACAGAATGGACATGTATAATACACGCTATAGCGTTACATATGTATCTCACTCTTAAACTGTAGTTCCGAGTGATGAATAAGCTTTACGCGTTCGTATCTTTTTTTCATAACGCAGTACCATTTTTCTTCGATATTTTGGTATGTATCTCCTCCACTTATGCACGGTATTGTATATCTCTTCTAGAATTACGTTGCGTAGACTTTTCCTCGAGACTGATAAGATGGTTCGCAACACGCACGAACCTTCGCTCAAAAAGAAAAAAATAGTCTCTCAGAGCAAGTCTCTATTGCCTGGAATTTTCGTTCTCTCTGTACAGTGAAATCACTCTCAACGATTGGACATTTTTTGTAATTAAATCGCGATTCTAACGTTAAGTCTTGTATATCTCTTCTAGAATTACGTTGCGTAGACTTTTCCTCGAAACTGATAAAATGGCCCCCAACACGCACGAACCTTCGCTCAAAAACAGAAAAAAATAGTCTCTCAGAGCAAGTCTCTATTCCTGGAATTTTCGTTCTCTCTGTACAGTTAAATCACTCTCGACGATTGGAAATTTTTTGCAATTAAATCGCGATTCTAACGCTAAGCCTTCTAAGCCGTGCTCTGAAAAATTACAATGCAACATTATGATTGCAACGTACGGACCTCTACGAAACTCATTAACTCACTTGCAATTGCTTCGCTCTCAAGTAGAGGGGGGAAAGAAGAAGAAAGAAAAGAAAAGGAAGAAAAAAAAGAGGGGTAGAGAGAAAAGGAAAAGGAAATTGCGCACGTTTATAAAACAGAGTCGCGCTCATTGTACACTGTCGGCAGCGAGCACTGACGGCAAATTTACTTTCTCGTCAGCGACAACGAGAAAACAAAACCGTTCGGCTTCGATGAACAATGCCTGGACGATGACAATAGCGATTTGAAGAGGCAGCTGCAGAACATTTAATTAGAAAACTGTGTAGCTGATCGGGTATGTTCGTAGAGAATCATTTTCTTCTTCTCTCTTCTTTTTTTCTTTTTTTCTCTCATAATTTGATCGCGTGTCTGGCGATCGATCGTTCGAGTCGATTCGTCGTTAATCGTTGAATATCTCTCTCGTTACCCTGTCACGAAAATCCTTGTAAAATCCTTGAAAAGCAATTAATCTCGCTCCTTTCGAGCTGATCGAGCTGTTCGCAGCTGTTGATCGATTCTTTCGATATATTCGGAAAAATCGTTATTACACACTTTCTTAACACTAGAATTAAAAATGACCGATTTATAATTTTTCTCAAAAAATTTCACAGACAGTGTGAACTGTTTAAATGATCTTCCGAAAGATGTGCAGATAAAAGCTTGCGCAATTTATTGTGCTACAGAGCTTTCTCATATTTTTTCTCTATCTTTTTTTTTTTTTTACTTTAACGTTCCTGAATGGAAATTTTACGCTTTAGTCGCCGGTGGATCGAACCAGTTAAAATTCTTCCTGCACTGAAATCAAGCTTGAGCGTTGTTCAGACAAGATATCTGCAATATTTATTCGCATCGTCGAACATTCCCAACACTCTGCAAACTTTCGAGTTCTGTCGTCTGATCAGAATGTCTCTTTAATTGCAGAAAGTCTCTGCAATTAAAATCTTTGACAAAACAAAATCGTTCGTTCGTTCGTTCGAACAAGCTCGGTTATTAGTCATTAATATATATATATATATATATATATATATATATAAATAGTTGTAGAATTTCGACGAGATTCGCGGATATTGAATAAACATTTTGTCGTCGTTTATCCAGCTGCAGAGACAACCGCATCGGGCATTAATGAATTGGCGTCGCGCGAAACAAATTGATCGCGCGGATTAGCGGCGAGTTAACCTGACAATAACCGGTGGCAATTTCAGTTAATAATCGCACCGATGGCATTCGCGTACATTCCGTGATTAATCGGCCGCGATAATCGTTTATCGAACCCGAGAAGTAGGTAGATTGGTCGCGTATCGGCAAAACGATCGACGATTCTTCGACATCTCTTCGTCGAGAATTGGACGTGTTCATACATTTTTAGAATACAAGTATCGTGCTTATCATTAAACACACAAACTTATCGTTAAATACACGAAACATTAAATGTACCGTGTTTCTCTCTGAGCCCATATACCCGCTCTTATCTGTTGAACACTTCATCAGCTTTATATATTCGTTCGTTAAATCCGCGAATTTCGCCGAATGGTGAATTTCACCGGTGCAATTTCTACTTCGTCGAAGCGATTTAAAGTAACGTAGAACAGCCGCGTGAAATTTGTAAATTATACCAAAAAAAAAAATTTCTACAGTCTGTGAGATTCGTAAAAATCCTCTTAAAAAAAAGAAAAAAGAATCTAAAAGGAGACGTGTGGAGACCAAAATGTCTAGACGCTTGGAGAGGCGTCTTCCTTCGTGGTATATAAGTAGAATATTCTCATGGAATTGAAGGACGAGCAAAGAGCAAGGACAGAGGGAAAGACTCTGGCGGAATTTGCAAGATCAATGACGAAGCGCCGGCGGCCACGTTTAATGAGAATTTCTCGCATTTCCGATCGTCCGCCAGCCGCTTTTGTATCGTCGCTAATTCCTCCACCGTCGTGGGCACCCTCCCCCCATAAATCCATTTAGCCGGCGCGCTACGGAATGGAGACGAGGGAATTCCGGCTGCCGGTTCCCCGAATGGAATTCCCCCGACGCGACGCGACGCTTCTTGTTCGCTGCGTCGCGCTTCCGGACGTTGATTTTCCTCCGCGTGAATATTTTCTCACGTGCTTGCTTTTTTCTCTATTTTCCTTTTTTTTCTTTTTTTTTTTTCTTTCGTTGACACTTTTGCCTCGTTTAGGACAGGTACAGTCGAATTTGTCGTTCAACCCCTCGAGTGCTTAAAGTTAAATTCTAAAACCTTGTCATCGAGTGCGTATTTTCTTTTACTTTTTCTCTCTCTTTTCCTTCTTCTTTTTTTTCGTTGACACTTTTGCCTCGTTTTATTCGTTTAAGACAGGTACGGTCGAATTTGTCGTTCAATCCCTCGAGTGCTTAAAGTTAGCAAAATTCTAAAAGCTTATCATCGAGTGCGTATTTTCTCACATCTCTTACTTTCTCTCTCTTTGCCTTCTTTTTTCTTTTTTTTTTTTTCGTTGACACTTTTGCCTCGTTTTACTCGTTTAGGACAGGTACGGTCGAATTTGTCATTCAATCCCTCGAGTGCTTAAAGTTAAATTCTAAAACCTTGTTATCGAGTGCAGGTTAAGATTATTATTCGTTTTTCAAGTACATATTTTTTTTCGCGTATTCTACATCATCCTCTTGAAACCTCCAAAACATGAAACATTTTACTACTGTTTGCATGATTATCTCCGAGACATCCAAGGAACAAAAATTGAAATTTCGTTTCGAATACAATAAGTCCTCTGAATGTTTTCCAAAATTTTTGATAACAACAGAAATATACAACAACGATACACGCCCTCCTGTGCGTCGTTAATCTAAGTTACACTGACGCACAGAATTATTTGCCGCGCGACTAGTTTCGAGAAACTAGAAATTTCTTTCCCACGGCGGATCAATGCACCGCAAATCCACGAGAACGCCAAGCACAGAGACTATGGGATTGCGGGTAGGTTTACCAAGTCAAGTGGCGTGTACTGTGTCCTTGTATCGCTTAGTACAGTAAATTTTGGCAGGCAATGCCTTTAATTGTTACGGCAATCTGCAACCCTAATTCTCCAGCATGTGGAGCCAAACTAGCGAGAGAGAAAATTGAACTGACGTTGTCGCAAATTTTCTCCTCCTTCTCTGTTCTCGCGTTGCGACGAACGCCAAAGTTAAATTATCGATATTGAAGTAAATATAACTTCGATGAGAGAATAACTCGCGATCCTCGGACCAATGAAATTTTCGAATTTCGTTCTAACGAAATATCACTACGATTAGAAAATAATGAATGGCCCGATTAGAATTGGCCACAATGGCGACGCAGGGAAGAAATCGTTGGGGAAAACGAGGATATAAAAGATAGATTGTAGAAGGACCCTTTTATCACCATCCTCCCTTCTCGCGTTAATCACGCGTACGTCGATCGTTCGAGAGGGAACGATCGAGTATGGTTGCCCTCGTCGTAATTCGGGGAAGCACGACGAAACGTAGCTAGCTCTGTCCTTGTCTCGCGCGGATTAAAAATGGCGAGATTTATTACACCCTTCGGCGGTGCTTTAGTACTCGTCTTACGTACCAGTTCAATTCTTTGTATTGGATGAATCACAATGGGGATGGGGTATGGGGTGAAACTCGACGTGGAACATAATTTTACGATTCCTCGGCATGCGAGCACGTTGATGCGCGTTTGATAACCTCCGATTTTCACCGGGAGCCGGATAAAAGTCGCGGACATTTACGAGATGAAAAATTGAATGCGCAGGAATTGAATTTATGATCTTCTGTTCCGTCTCGTTTCGAGGAAACTGTGGATTCTAGCGAACTGCCGTGACATCGCGCGGGTTTTAAACAGCACTGTCTCGAAACGTTGCAGCAGTTTTGTATCAATGCGAAGAAGTTCGTCGTAAACGAAAACATGAATTTTTCGCGGGGCGCAGGACAATTTTACAAATCTCTAAATCCGTGGTTCTCAAGCAGGCAATTTGTTCGAGAATGAGTTATTAACAGATTTGTTCTTTTTTTGCATTTGTTTAGATGAAAATGCAAAAAAAAGAGCTTGTTTACACCTTGAAGTTAATGGCCTTTTAGGCTTTCTCCACACAAAAGACAAAAGTTCACTTTTCGAATAATAAGAATTATGTGTGCAGCATCAGATGCTTGGATGCCAGAAAAAAAAAATTAAGAACCACTGCTCTAAATCTATTTTACCATTCTAAGTCTACAAAATTGATCACTTTGCCTTGACTTTACTTTGTATTATATTTTGAATTATATATATACAATTGTATTATATTTTGTATTATATATATACAATTGTATTTTATATATATATATATATATATATATATATATATATATATATATATAGATAGATACCTCGATACACAACATTTCATCTAAATAAATATTGACTGAGCATCTGTTGATAAAGCATCTCTTGATAACATTGGAAATTATCGATTAATCGATTATGTTACTCGATAATAATCTACTGCATACCTACGAAACGGCAGACCTTCAATCAACACACGATCATCGAAACCGCTAATAAACCGAGATATAATATTAATTAAACGAACATTTAACCATCGAAAATCTCCGTGGACACGTGATAATATAAACTCGTTGCCTCGTATAATCGATCGATATCCGCGTATCAATTTCATTGTTTTTTTCTTTTTATCGCGCTCGAGGGATTCGACAATTTTTATCGAGTGTCACGAAACAAACCGCTCCTGGGAGACTGCTCGCTCACTGTCAGCAATATGTTTTTGGAAATCGAAAAAAATATCGATTCGCGGGAGGCTAATTTCTCTCGCGTGTTGTGTCTACCGATTTCCAACGATTCCCTTTTACACGGTCGACGATCGACGATCGGGGAAACTGGATGGAACATCCGCTGATAAGTGAAGTTAGATTTCGAATGAACGACACACGCCATCGACGATTCGTTTGATTAACGGAACTATCGCCCGATATCACGGACAATTTATCGAAATTTATACGATTTTTTTCAAGTTCAATGAGAAACATCATCTTTCATTTCGACGAAGAAGAATAATTTTACTGTGTATAATTATTTGTTCATGCAAACTTCTGCGCCACTCTTAAGTCACTAATTTCAAACACTGTCGCTGTTATAATTTATACAATTTTATGCTGTTATAATTTATACAATTTTTCTCGTGGCTGTGCGCTCGCGTACGGACCACCAAATCTTTGACAGGAAGGTACTCTGTCAAGTACCTCGCCGTCAAATACCACGAAATTTAGCAACTTACCGAAGAACAAGCTTCTTCGTCTCTGTTATCGACTTCACGGTGAGACGCGTGTTCCAGAAACTCCGTGAAACAAGCGACACCACCGTATGTCATCGCCGGAGGAACAGTAACTCATGGTCCCGAGCATGAAGATTGCTGGTGCTCGGTTTCCTCGGAATCCGGAATAAATTCTCAGAGGCCGGAAGCTTGCCTGATGCTTCGC